>CM026078.1:4731618-5331618 GCA_014839685.1 Anableps anableps | reverse complement strand
TGCGTACATGTTCAGTATGAAATGTTTTAAAGTTAAGCTTAACAAATATGCTTTGGTACATTTTTAGGGTTGTGGCAAAACCATGTGGTCTTCCTGGGCATTTGATAGAAGTATGAATTTCCTCAGGAAAATGACACTCCCTATTGTTTGGTAGAAGTTACTGTAGAGAAGAAACCAAAGGATAAAGGTGATTACACCAACTACTGAGAAGATGTTTTGGCTGTGCCTCTGGTTGAATGCTTAAGCTCACTAGTAGCAACCTCCACCCCAGTCCCAAGTTATCTCCAGCTTTTAACAGATTTTCCTCCAAGATTCCCCTGTATTCAGCTACATCCATGGCTTGTGGCCAACTACAAACAGGACTTCTTATGGCATTGTACCTTCCATAAATGCCAGATTAGTGGAGTTCACAACAAATAATTTTCATGTCAACAGATTATCCCACCTAAGCTGTGGTTCTCTGCAGTTCCTCCAAAGTTACCATTGGCCTCCTGACTGATTGGCGTCTCTGATAAATTAAGGTGGACAGCCATGTCTTAGTATGTAGAGTGTTGGGCAATTCTCTTTCCATTTTCAGATAATAGATTGAACAGATTTAAGAAAAGCTATTAAGGATATTATGTTGCAAGTTAACCCTAATTTTAACTTTTCCACAACTTTCTCCCTGACCTGTCTGCTGTTTTCCTTGCTTCACCCAACAAGCCTCTGAGGTCTTTACAGGACCGCTGGATTCATACTAACATTAAATTATACACAGGTAGACTGGAGTAATTATGTGATTTCTGGGTTAACCTGTGATAACTTTATGTAAAGGAATCACATTATAGAGGGTTGGATACAAATGCGGATCACAATTTTCAGACTTTTGTCAGTAAAAAATCGAGAAGCATGTATCATTTTCTTTGCACTCTACAGTCGTGTTCTACTTTGTGTTGGCGTATCACATACTGTAGATCCATCCATCCATCCATCCATCCATCCACCCATCATTTGACCAGTCTTCATCCATCAATCCATCATTTGACCAGTCTCCATCCATCCATCCATCCATCATTTAGCCAGTCTCCATCCATCCACCCATCCATCCATCCATCCATCCATCCATTGTTTGACCAGTCTCCATCCATCCATCCATCCATCCATCGTTTGACCAGTCTCCATCCGTCCATCAATTGTTTGACCAGTCTCCCTCCATCCATCCATCCATCCATCCATCCATCCTGTGGTTGTCAAAGGTTCCATAAATAAAGTCTCATTACTGTAAACATATCTAATATCAATTTGTATTGAAGTTTTTTTTTTTGTTTTGTTTTGTTTTTTTTTTAATTCCCTCAAACAAAGTAAAAAGCATGAAAAACTCTGGAAATTAGATTTTATTTACCAACCCTCTGTCTGGAAAATAATAATTTACTGATGAACAATAAGTAGAACTTTTCCTCAGGGGAGTGTTTATCTGTATGTTTTGTTAAAACTTAGTTTGGTCCCCTGAAAGCTAAAAGGACATAAATGCAAAATAAAATAAAATAAAATATCATGTGGATCAGCTTAGGTTCAAATTGATATCCCTGAAACCTGAGTAGAAGAGTGATGTTATGCCTCACCTGATCTCAGGAAATCTTAATTTATTTTAACATTTTGGAGACAAAATTTCATCAGCAACCAGAATGCATTAAGTCTGTGGCAGATCATCTTTGAGATCAGACCAGCATCAGGGCTGCTGTCTGTGAGAGTCATAATGCAGGCAGCAACACTTCAGAGGGCAGAGAAACTGACTGAAACAGATAGAGAATGGGGTTGAATGGGGTCAAGCTGAAAGAGCTTACTGATGCATAAAACAGTGTGATAAGAAGCACCGAGGGGACACATTGAGTGGACGAAGGACTTAAAAGGGGAAAATGTTTAAAAAGACAGCCAAAGAGGCAGAAGGATGAAGCCCAGAGAGGACAAAGAGAAACTAAACTTTGAACAAGAGGGGAGGGAGAGAGGTGAGGTTGCTTGAGTCTTAAGAGTTTGCTTCTCTGAAGAAAAACCTCTTTCCGCTGCTTCTCTGCTGGCATCTGCCAACACCGCTGAACACAGCTGAAGCCCATCTGAGGAGCTCTGTTGTCAGCCTTCCAACCCTGCCACACACACACACACACACACACACACACACACACACACACACACACACACACACCACCCAACCGCAC
Organism: Anableps anableps; assembly: GCA_014839685.1. NCBI lineage: Eukaryota > Metazoa > Chordata > Actinopteri > Cyprinodontiformes > Anablepidae > Anableps > Anableps anableps. Next base: position 5,329,426 of record CM026078.1, on the reverse strand, counting down.
ACTACCCTACACCACAAAGTCGAGGGAGTGAAACAAACAGTACAGTAGCAGGCTCAGAGGCTTGAAGTCAGAGACGGAGCGAGAAGGAACCCACACAAAGACCTGCAGGATAAAGAAGCTGAAACATTTCAGTGGCACAGCACAGATCATTAACCATCTGTGTTTGGAGGAGACTTGGACATTCTTTGCTTACTGGAGCTTTCACGAACTGAAGGCAGAAGGATGATCAAGTCAAGTTGGTTTTATGTCAAGTTCAAATACAACGAGAAGGTAAGTTTTGTTGGGGGGGGCATTGTAAATACCTAAGCATATGACCATTGGATATGTTGTAGTATTTACTTGTACATTTGCACACACTCTCTGGCATCTTTGTGTTTGCTGGTCTCTTAAAAAAAATGAAGTTGAAAAACCTTTGTTTTCTTAGCACTTCTGACAATAGACAATATTAACAACCCCTTGCTGTTTAGCCTGCTGAGTCTACAGGTATTGAATTACTGTGGCTGTATTGATGCCTGTATAAAATGTATTGCTTAATGACATTTTAACTGTCCTCCTAATTTCATGATAAGGTAAATGAACATAAAGCCTTTAGTTTTATTAGTGTAATATTTTGTACACATTGACGCCACCACCAGTTCAGCTGTATAAGAGGCCATGACACATTGTGATGTGGCACAGTGATAAAGTTTGAATTCACACAGTGATGTCATTGTCTGGACATTAGATCCTGTATCATGTACAGTGACGAAAAGAGCTACAGCTTCTGTTACCATCCGTTTGTATTTTCAGCCACCAAATATCAGCTAAATCAGCTACCAGAAACCTTCTGGTTTGTATTCCACTGCAGTTCATTTTGTCTCTCAAATGGTTTTGATGCTAACTAATTAAGTTCTGCACTTAGCATCAGGTGTCTGCCCCGTTGTCTTGACAAAGCTATTTCATTACATCAAACATGGGCAGACAGCACCCTTCTACTGTACCTCTCCAAAGCTAGTTGAAACATGCATCGTAAAAAACCCTACGAGATGCCATGTGGCCACATGGGAGTATCTGTTAGTGCCCGGGGTGCTTTTTTTCCATCTGATCTGCCATTTTGTACTCAAGTAGCTTTGAAGTGCAGAAGTGAGATGGCCGTTATGTTTTACAACTGATCTGTTTCAATGCTCCATATCCACTGAAGCTTTTCCACATTTTGTTATGTTATAACCACAAACCTTTGTGCATTTTATTTGGACCTGAGGTGATAGACAAAGTGATGCACAATTGTGAAGGGGAGGGAATATATACATGGTACATATTGATATTTCATCCCTTGAGTCAAAACCATCTTTTGCTGGAGATGTAGCTGTAACTCTACAGACTAAAATTACAACACATTCTCAATGGAGGGCATCCAGAACATAGATTTTTAAGCCTTGCCACAGATTCTCAGTTGAATTTAGGTGTGGACCTTGACTGGGTCTTTCATGTACATGGGTTTTCAGTACATGTATGTACTTAAAATCAGTGATTCTCAACTTGGTTCTCAGGGTCCACTGTCCTTTATTATTTGGATGTGTCTCTGCTTCAGCACACCTACTTTAAATGATTGCATTACTTCCTTCCACAGCAGGCTGTCAAGTGCTGCAGAAGTCTCTTAATCACCCATTCAAATATGTAGGGTGTCCTCTGGTCCAGTGTTGAGAATCATTACCATTACACTATTATTCCATTACAGCTCTGGCAGAATGTTTACTTTCTACCTGCTAGCAGATGAAACAAACCATAACCCCTAAAAGGGTCAGTGTTTTAGCTTTTTTCTTGCCACTTTTCATAAAGCACAGATTTTTGAATTGCACAGCCATAGGTTGTCCTGTCAGCATAATCCCCCACCTGAGCTGTTGATCTCTGCAGCTCCTCCAGAGTTAACATTGGTCTCTTAGCTGCTCTCTTTGGTAGTGTAGTGGTAGAGTGGGCAGGCTAAACATTCTTCTTGCTGCAACCTGAATTGCTCAGTATTTGGAAGCATGGCCAACACGGACTGAATGGCTTTGTTCACTTCCTCAGCTGCCATTGCCAAACTACAATCATAGGCAGACTACAATTCAAAAGCAGCCTAGAAAGTCGACGTCATTGTTCACAAATCTTCCTTCTGTTCGATGATTGGCCAGGTTAAAATTCTGCTGGAGAAATTGAGGTCAACGGGAGAAATCCCAGACGGAGCACTGAAGGGAGATGAAACTCAAGCAGACTTGCGTAGGAAAGCAATGGCCATGCTACTATTATATGTAACTTGCTCATTTGATTGAATTAAATACATTAAAGTTTTATGTTATAATGTGAATAGTTGTTTGAAACCTTTAATACATTTGCAAGGCACTGCAAGTAATACTATACATCATAACTCTGACATACAAAACCTAAACAACCCCCTTGCCTTTTATTCAAACTTAAGTCTTTCATAAAAAAAGGACATTTGACTTTAAAAATGAGATGCATACTAAAAAAAAAGAGGGGAAGTTTTTGAAAATAATTTACAGTAACTATGCAAAACCTTGTATTGTTACATCTTTTATTAAAAGTTGAATATAAATCCCTTTTCCTTAGTGTTGGAGTTTGTTAAATAAGAAACCAAAAACAGGATTTTGTAAAAGACCAATGTTTCTGTAAAACAGAAACAACAGTCGAGACAAATTTAAGCAACCATGGGTGTTTTCTGGCAGTGTCTGGTGTAAAAGTGAAAGAAAGAGGTTAGTGTCATACTTGATGATTATCCCATTACGCTCTGCGAACAGGTGAGAACATTTTTTCTTCACATTTGATTAAAGAAGGAGGAGAATAATGGAGGGAATTGAAGTCGAATAATGTGAGAAAGGATGGTTGGGAGATCTTTTTCTGTTCAATTTTAGGTGTGAAGAAAAAGAATGGTCATGTTGAGATATAACAATATTTGCTGAGTTCTAATTAGCACCTTCTGGATCCGTTGCAGAAGCTTGAGAATGTACCGACAGTACTGTGAAAAAGTCTTTGAACCCCTTACAGATTTCTTATGTTTGCCCCCCCCACCCTTTCCACTTAAGTATTTAAGTTAATGAAATAAATGTTATTATCAGACAATAATAACCAGCATGAATGCAAAATGCATTTTTCAAATGATTTCATTTATTAAGGGAAAAAACTCTTTACCAACCTAGCGCTATGTAAAAAAGTAATTGCTTCCTAAACCTAGTAACTGGCTGTTCTTTCCTTAGCATTAACAACTGATATTAGGCATTTGTGATGTCTGTCAATTAATCTTTAGGATCACTGTGGAGGAATTTTGATCGATTTTGATTTGCAGAATTGTTTTAATTTAGCTACATTGGAGAGTTTTCTAGTATTAAGTAGTTTAGTCATACCGCAGCATTAAATTCACCGTTAGACTTTGACTAGATCATTTCGAAACCTTAATTTTTCTTTTTAGTTTTTTCAGTCTTGTTGCATTAATGAGGTGCGCTTCAGCTTAAGGCAAATTGATGGCAGTTCTTAAGAACAGCTCATGATAATGTTGCTTTTTGAGGTTGTTTTATTTTTTTAAGGAACATAGTTAGATGAACAGTATGAGTGTGTCAGTGCAGGGAAAACTGTGTCGGAATATCCAGGCTCTATGCAATGGTCTGCTTTCCTTCTCCCAGCTGTATTGCCTCAGGAGCAACCAGCCACTGTGCGATTATGTATGATTGACAGGCTCGCTCTCAACAGAATGAGAATAGGAAGTGACCTTAAACAAGCACTGCCATTTTTGTGTGGCAGTCTCCCCACCCCATCAGCTCCTCAGCTCTCTCTCAAGCCATGTGGAGGGACACAAAGCGTTGTTGCCTCTGGGTCAAGAACACAGGGTCATCCAACTATGGGGTAAGGGTAATTGCTACCCCTGTGTGTGGGCTTATGTCCTGAAGTGACAGTGGGAGGTAGTGGCTGGTGGGAAGCTGGAGGTGGGTTGTATTTCTCTCAGTGGAAAGAGAACACAGCACTGAGGTCCTGCTCTGTGTCTGTTCACTGCTCTTTGTCTGCTTAGCCAGTTCCAGAGACCCCAGTGGGCCAACTTTGGGGCCACAAAGGGCAAACAGCGACCTGTCTCACTCTGGACTAATTCAATTTAGCACACACTGACTGTTCTGTGATTGGAGTGGGAACTCTGGCTTCTCCCTTGGCCAGATGGCTGTTTTCTGATATAAAGCTTTCTTGTAGGCCTTTTGGTTGATGGTTTATCTAAACTACAGTGACAAAAGTAGTACAACTAATGTTCATAATACTTAAAGAGGACAGAGAGTAAAATAAATGCTCCATATTATATTCTTTGGATGTCAAATGGAGTTATATGCTATTTACAGCGATACCAAAATCCCTGATTAAGGCATATCACAACATGAAACTGTTGCATCGATGACTATGTGCAAACATCCTCAAATTTAACAACTGTTGCATATTCCTGGTGTACATTTACTTTTACATTTACATTTACTTTTTTAGGTGGTCGAAGTGTTTTGGTGCTTGAGATTGTTTTACCTAAGTTTTAGCTTGCAAATGTGGAACATATGGCCAATGCAGCAGATAAATGTAAAATGAAAGAAAGGCTCAAAATATTTAGTAAAATCACTTGTCTCTCATTCTTCTTTTACCCATCAGAAGTTTTGTACCAGTTTATAGCTGTTTTATCACAAGTATAATCTATACTATAAACAAACACACTCCATAAAATTCTCTGAAAACAAAAGCATTATAGCCATACAACAGTATCATAACATTTTTACTGCTCACTTGCCTTTTATTTATGCCTTTTATGAAGGATTACAGTCATGTGAAAAAAATGGGAACATTTCACCACATTTAGTCACATTTAAAATGAGAAAAATCACACATAGGTGTATCAGTTTAGGTTCACATGACTACAACATCCATTATTCTACATTTTGAAGTTTTATCCTGTTTAAATCCTAAGAAACTAAATGTTGAAGTGATGTTGGTAAAACTTAAAGAGCCATCTGAGGTCTTCAAAAAGCAGCCTGTAGCTGTTTATAAGTCTGCTAAGGAATTTAAATAGCTCTTTAAAAAAGTTGAAATCAATCATTTCACTTCATGGAAAGTGTTGAGCATTAAAACAATAGCCAGCATGCCCAGATGTGGTTCCCAATCAAGTTCATCTTGAGAACAGGCCACAAGATGCTAAAAGAAGTCTCCAAAAAACATTTAAATATCATCACAAAGTTTGCAACTTCTGATTAGCTGAAGTCTTCCTCCCTGTTTTACAGGGACTATTCTAACAGCTACCCCCAGATGTTTCTTCTTCTGTTGTTTGTTCTTGGCATTTTTAATGACTGGATACCAAACTAAAATGAAACTTATCTGTCATTATGTACTATCTACATTGGCCAGTAACTCCCATTCCAAGACTGGGCTTTTCAGATGGTGTATATAGGACCTTTCTATTATGTACTGTATACAATGTAATTGTGGAGATAAGACTAAACTAAATCTAAACTACATGGTAAACATTGATTTTGATGTGCTGGCATGTCATCTGTCCTCTGACAGATTTATTATTAGGTATGTGAAGTGCATGCTAAGTTAAAATAACATTTTGCAATGTCATGGTCTCCATTATTACATTTAAAATCAGTGGTTAAATAGAAACAGATGATTTTTCTTTTGAAGTTGCACTCATGACTGAAATTAGCTCTATTTTTATTTCTAGTGAAGGCCAGTGTGGACATATTGTGATATTAACTTGTTAAATACTTATTCTTTGCTATAAATTATGTATGAATTTATCTTTTAAATTCATACAAAATTAGAGGTTCAGTTTTAGCCTTGCTCTCTTGTTTTCTCACAGTATGAATGAGTTGCGTACAAACCTCACCATGTCGTAAAACATGCATCTTTTGCTAATTTTTGCCAAATTAGCAAAAGATCCAATTTTTCAGATTCTGATCAGTTTGTCACAGGTCAGAGTTGCTCAAGCTGAAACTGTAACTCAGAGGCAGCCATAAGATACTTCAAAAATAGTCAAATAAGATTCCTAGAATAGAAACAGCTGAGGGCTTGATCAGATTGTGTTGTGTTGTGCTTTTCTTCTTCCCATGTGGACAAAATGGTTGTGCATTGAGTTTCTATTTACACAAGTTACATTCAGGGCTTGGCTTGTTGAACATAGAGGGTGAATATAATGACCATAATGAATGTGAACGATAGGGAGTGGGTTGAGGACTGTCATTAAGAGGTTTGTTGCAGTGAGTGATGATGCCACAGTATGCAATGATATAAAAGAGATACTCCATGCAAATTCCTCTTGGGTGGTATCATCTGTCTCAGACATCAACCCAGAGAGTTAAAACCAAAGATATACATTCCTGAGGGTCTTTTGGCAAAGACAAACTCTTTAGGTTCTGTGGGAGTCTGTTGTTGGGTGGTTTGCCTCCGTCTATAGTTGCGTGCTTTAGAGCATTTCTAATATGTTGCCATCCCAACTGAAAGAGCTGTTCCCATTTTCTCAAATAATTTATGAGGTAATCTGCATGAAAGTTTTATCCCCTTGCCTATTCATTCATGCTTAGAGGATTTTAATGAGTTTATTGGAGTCATCTCAGCCAAACCAGTTTAACTTATTTATGCTTAAAAGCTAAAACACTAAGAAGCTTACGGAACTTTCAACCTCTGCAACACTTGTCGCAAAGCGCCCTGTTTTTTTTTTCCACTTCTGTCCCAGAAAAGCATTCCTGCTACACACACTCATTGAAATTCTAAGAAAGTACCCCACAGCTTGCTGAAGGGATTACTGGTAAATCCTCACAAACTCCAGATGTTTTCCCAGACAGCACAGAGCAAGAAAACACCTCCCATCCCCTGTAAACATCTGTCAGACAAAAGCCCCCACCACAGAGTAAACAACAGAAGCATAGAGCGAGTGAAGTAGTCAGATTTTTACTCCGTTAAATTTTTTGTGTTTCTAATGAGCTGAGTGGCTTTGAACAGCATCTTGTGTGCCTGTTTGTGTCTCACAGTGTGAAGTATATGTTGTAAATGAAAATTTTAATGGGTGAGAAAGCTCAGACCAATTGTTAAACTTTAGATTCAGTGTGGCTTTTGTTCTTGCCAAGGAACAGTGGATCAGATCTTTATCCAAGCTGATTTGCTCAAGGGGTCTTTGGAGTTTAGTTTTCTGGTCTGCAGTTGTTTAGAGAATCTGCAGAATTCTTATGACTGGGTTCCTTGAGGCATTTTGTGTGAGAAGCTACAAGAGTACATGGAGTCAAAAATGCTCTCAAGGGCTATCAAGACCATGAATTACCAAAGAAGGAGCTGTGTCCACATTCATAGCACAAAATCGAGCTTAGTCCCAGTGCGGGTTCAAGGATTGATCCTTGCCACTAATCCTGTTTGCCAAAGATAAGACCTCAAAGAGTAGTCATGGAGAGGAGAACCTTGGAGTCTTATCTTCGCTTTTTTGAAGATGATGTAGTTCTGTTGAAGTCTTTGGGTGATTACCTTCAACATTTAGCAGCTCACAGCCAACTGTAAAACAGCTGGGATGAGAATCGCTTCCTCAGTCTCAGACTGTCTGAGGCCATGCTTCAGAACTAGAAAATTCTGGACTGCTCTTTCCAGGTCCATCATACGTCTCCTAGTGTGAAGCACTTGGTGTCTTGTTCATGAGTGATAGTAGGATGGAATGGGAATTGTGTTGGAGCTTTGTCTGGAATAATGTGAACATTGGTCCAGCCTGTCATTGGTAAATTCTGCTATGTGAAAATGATGTGATCAATATAATGTGCCTACAGTGTGTCCGCATACACTTCAGAAAGTACGTAGTTGTGCCCCTGGTCATGAACTATGGATTATGACCAAAAGAACCATATCCTGTGAACTTTATAATTCAGAGAAGAACTACTGCTCCCTTGCATCAAAAGGAGATCAAGAATCTTATCAGCATCTCAGGGGAAGCTGTGCCTCTCTTTTGGGAGACATTGGGGAGACCTAGAACTTGCTGGTGGGAATATAGCCCCTCTGCTTGAGATCCCACAAAAATAACCTGGAGAAGGACACAGGGATGGAGGATGTCTGGGTTGCCCAATCATTTATGTATGTATGCATGTATGTATGTATGTACGTACATACATACGTACTTACGTACTTACATACGTACGTACATATGTACAGACGGACGGATGGACGGATGTTTTTTGCAGACCAATTGCAGAAATATATTCAAAATGTTACTGTGCTTTTAGTCCAGAATCCTCAATAGTGATACACAGCTGTATTCTAGATCTGAATAGGTTCTGAACAGGTTCTGCTGTATCTCTTACTTCTTGATTTGTATAGTGTGTGTGATGTAAGTGGCAATCTTCCCTGGGTTCAGGCCCTGGGCAGAATCTCATATTCCCCTACTATGTTTGTGTTAATTTGCTAGATGTAAACATCATGAGTGGGCTGTAATAAGGCACTGCTTGCCTCTGTGTTTCTGGTCTCCGGCCTCCTCAGTGGGACACAGAATAGACAGAGGGAGCGGCTGACCACTGTCTGGATCACTGAACAATCACAGTCCGGAGAGAAAGCAGGGGAGAGCGTGGGCCCTCGGCGCAGCCACTGGGGACATGCCTGACAGATGGATGGAGCGAATGAGTGGATGCTTAGCCAACTGGAAACACAACTTTAACCCACACATGCTTGATGCCTTTGCCTGTCACCTTTTATCTCTATCTTTAATACATAACCTGAAGGGAGAAAACAGTGATTGTTTATACGTCAGTGACTCAAGCATGGACATAAAGTGACTAAGAAAAAGGGAAACAACAATGGTTCTTGGTTAGGTGTAAGACCACATGCCAACACAATAGCCTTGCTGTAAATTGACATTGATATGTTTCTGAAATGTTACTGGAAGCTGTTTAAGCTTGAAGGAATATGACAAAATCCCCCCTTTGTCAACAAAATATCATAATCTTGTTAACTTCTAGGGGTGCCTATTTCCCTTAAAACACAGTGTGACATAATTGTTTCATGGATGATGCTGTATAGGGAGTGGATCACTTTGGTTTAATATGAGGAAGTCTGATCCACTTTTTGGTGCAATAGGTCCTCATTTCTTACTGTACATTAAATAAGCTAGTTTTAAATACAAAGCTTTTAGAAATGTTTAGAGATCAGTTTTGTGACAATTTATAATCTCTGTTTTTTCACATCTCTGACCTGTCAATAGTGATGTAAGCTGATTCCAACTGCTCTTAAAAAACTGTAATGTAAGAAGAAACAGAAACAAAGGTGAAAATAGATTTATATCTACACAGGCAGCAGTCATTGTTAAACAGGGTGTTACTGCTACCTTTAAACAGTGCAACAGAGCAACTTTGCTGTATTCTGTTCTGCCTTCCTGCTGTCTCCTGACTGTCTTGCTCTCTAAAATGCAGAGCAGTTTCAACATGTTGTAAAACATATAGTTTCCATTTAGATAGTTTCTTCCATCTTTGTGCTGCCTCTGATATATTTGAAACATCTCACCAATGCTATTAATAACTAATGGCTCCCACATACTTGGGCGTACTCAAAGTGGGCATCTGTTGGACACATCCACGGCAAGGTAAATTTTTACTTCCGCGTACACGTACTTGGTGTCACACAGTATACTGCTCAGTGGGAAACAGTGTTCACATCAAACTGTGGTTTGCAACACCAAGCTGAGAAGGTTGAGAGTCTGTGCAATCAGTCACAAGGACACACAGCATGACTGCCTCTCTGTGCTGCTCTGACAGAGTGTGGTGGCTGCCCTGGTGGAGAAGAAATTGGGCTTGGTACCCAACTAGCTCATCAAACTCTCTAGTATCCATCCGGATTGTGGGCAGTGAAGGAATATGTCATGAGAAATGTAGGCAATCTGTACGCTCGGCTATTAAGTCTCAACTGTCCGTGGACAGTGCACGTGAGCCTTAACTTAGAGTATTTTTACTGCAGTAACATCTGCCACATCAAAGAGTGTTAGGGTTAGAGTAACCTGTAAAGTGGGTTCACTGTTCAGAAATAGATTGGACTTTTGAGTATCTGACCAGACTTTCAGTTTGACCAGCTGGGGCTGAAAATTGACCAGTTCCTGTCACAAGCCTGTGTATCTCAGTTAGATCTGAGCAGCTCTTCTAGCGGACTGATAGTTAGAGCAGTGTATAAACTTGAATTGAGATCAATATCAAAAGATGTTCTGACCCAGTCTGATTTCCACAGTTATTTGTGGTGTTTGGTTTGTGCAGTGATTAACCTTTCTCTCCTCATTAGCTTCCCACCCTGTTGTTAGCCAACGTCATTTCTTATTATTTGAAGCAATGTGGAGCAAATGAACTGCTGCGTTGGTTGGAGTCCATCATGAATGTTCACTTTAGTTGCTGCCCATCTTATATTATGCAGATGTTTTGTCCTTCATAATCACACCTAGTCTGCTCCGGCTGCTCATTTAAAAGTTGCCATTGTTAATTTGGAGGCTGTTGTGGAGCTCTTATCCACAAACATTGTTAGCTTTAAGTACTCTGGTAATAGCATCATCCAGTCACAGTTTTGATGACATGAACATCCGCTTTAAAGTTTGAACTCCATATGTCCTCTATGTTAAAGTGAGATTGCATAAATGCATCATTATATTCAATTCAATTCAAAGAAATTTTTTATTTACCCCAAAGTGAAGTTAAATGTTGCAACTCAAGTCATCCAAGTATCTTCAAGGAGTTGTGGATGGTGAAGCTGCAGGTAGAAAGCTTCTCCAGCGGTGTTGCAACATATCTGAGGAGGCCTCTGACTGAAGACTGTTGCTGTATGACGGTCTCATGACTGTCTTGACATGCTAACAGCTCAATTTCCAGGCAGCAAAGACAAAATTCCACAGTAACATGTCCTGGATGACACCATCAGTTCTTGGCAACACTGCTAATCCACTTAATTTGCTTTTGCTGCTCCTCTTTAAAGGTCTGTCTTGCCATATGGTTAGAAAACCAGGCAGAGAGACGCTGGAGTCGGGGATGTGATCCTTGCCCAGTTTTAGAACCACTTTTCTATGAGGAACTGCAACCCTTCTCAGGGAATGTTTATATTGATGCTGGGCAGTAAAATCATATATTAGGCTGCACAGTGACTGGGCCTCAGTTTGTTCTCCTATTTGGCTTCATTAGCCTTACTTTTTCCCTTTTGGAATGCTAGGTCCTGTCTGCCTTCTGCTGACTGCACCTGAGCAGCTCTGGTTTCGGCCTCTTGGATGACTGGGCATATGTGTGGTTCCCACAGTTGAGTCGTCTGAGATACATGGGCAGACTCTGGTACTTTGCCTCAAAGAGCCCTCTGTTGCTTAATGCATGCTCCAGTGCCGGGCCAGGTCACTTCACACAAACACGCACATACAGAAAGGCAGTAGGGCAATGTGAGCTGTGGGAATGTCACAGATTTATGGAAGGATGGACCTTATGCTGCTCATTGCAAGAAAGCTGAGGCCAACAATAGCTTTTTGTCTAAATGTAAACTCGTGTAAGTGTCTGGCAGCGCTGCTCTGCCCTGGCATCGTCAACAGACACAGTCTAATGGTCTTTTCTTTGCCAATACATCCAGTTAACCTGGAATTCACTCATTTCAAAATAAACACTGCTATAATCATTCAGCTTCCTGCTGTCTGCTGTTTCTTTTCTAGGGACTTCTTATATAATTTGTGATTCATCTAAATTTGTTTTTAAAAACATCAGTGACACTCGAATGCACCTTCTTTCAGTAACTACTTCCATACCAAACAGTGTCATTCTTTATGTGATTTGGTAGCACGTAGGTGTTGTGTGTCCACTGATCAGAGAAAAAGTGGAAATTCTTCAATTCTGACTGGCTGATCAGTGCCATTCAAGTGTAAAACTGGCTAATTTCAGTTACTTGGTGATTTCTGGTGCCTCTCTTGTAATCTTTTATTGATCAGGGAATGGTGAAAGATCTGTTATCCTGCACGTTGTTCTAAAACAAAAGGACATTTTCAAGGTGTAATCACCTAACTTTCCTTTTTTGACAAACCTTCTTCACCCCTAGCAGTAATTTTCCCCTCAGAAAACTTCTACCCTGCAAGGTGGGGAGAGTGAGCGGGTGTGTGTGTGTGGACCAGACGAGAGTGCATATCAAAGAGAAAGTACCATCTGTCAGCACAGGCAGCACACAGCTGGTAAAAGGGATGCAAGATGTCTGAACAAAGACTGACAAGATGGAAGATGACAGGAAACAGATTTCCCTCCCTTTTTAGCCCTCCTGCATGAGAAAAGGTTGACCATCAGGGCTGGGATGTCGAGCCGTCTCCAGCTGCTGGTTCTCTCTCCTCTCCTTTCCTCTCATCTTCTTCTATTCCCTCTATCTTCTCATCTCCCTCTCTGTGATTTATTAGTAGTATTTTTTTTTTGTTATATTTGGCTGCTTAATTTTCTAATTTGCGTTTCTCTCAAGTGTGTGAATTTAAAGCAAAATAAACTATTACTACCTCTAAAATGATCCCATAACAATTAATACATGATGTGGTTTTAATGCTAATTACGATAGCATTCACTGTAAAAGTGTTTTTGAACAGGGTTTTTGTTGGACCTAAATATTACATTTTGTGAATTATTTAGCGTCAGTAATTGACCTGCTGGAGCTTAAGTAGATACACATCTCACCGCTCATTTGCTCGGATAAATGAAGCGGTGTGAATTGTGTTAAATAAATTTTTGGGAAATGAGCGCAGGGCCTTGTGTTAATTAGTGTTGCAGCATAAGCCTCGTTACATCAGGTCTTCCTCTCTCTCGCTCTCTCTGCTTAGCACAGCCTATTCCCCTTTGTGCCTTTATCCCCTGCACTGTTAATTTGAAAGAAAATGTAGTCTGTTTCTAAATAGAGCGCCGATGCACACTAGCTGAAATCATTAAGTCCATTTTCTGCCAGCTTAAAGCTGTTGAAATGCCTGTAATGGAGGGGAAGCAGGAGTGTTTTTGCCTGTTCTCTCCAACCACAGTGTGATGTCTGACATTGGCCAGTGTAATACATTAATGGCTCTAATTGTCTAATTGCTTTAATATGTGGCCGTTGCTCTTAGAAATGATGAGGGTGCAAAGTGAGCTAATAAACTGTGATTACTGTCGCTTCAAATCAGCATGTGGAAGAAAAGTGGAAATGTAACAGTGGTGTGGAAAAAAAAAAACAATTTTACCGCTTGCAGATTTCTTCTGTTTCAGCTTTTATTACATTGAAAATATCAAAAAAAAGTTTTAGATTAAACAATGATAATCTAAGTAAATACAAAAAATAGTTGTTCATTGTTGATTAGATTTTTTAAGAGAAATAAAATCTATCCAAATCAAACTGGCATCATGTGTAGAAGTTATTTCTCCCTAGATCGGTGGTCTGCAACCCATGTGGCTCCTTGACCGCTTCACAATAGCTCTTTGTAACTGATATAGAAAGAGGAGATGTTTTTAAATATGGATGGAATAAGATCTGATTTTATGACATTTCTTCTCAGAATTTTACACGAGGATTTTTTTTTTCTCTAGGCTCATTCAGTAGGATGCAAGTTAAGCATTTTATGTGGGTGGTATCAGTTTTTATTCATTTCCCAAACTAGGAAAATGACTCACTTGGCCTCAAAAAACTAACATTTTTAAGCATTTCTACGTACCAAAATCCAAAAACAGAAATAAAAATTGTGTTTTATAAGATTTATAATAAAATGAACTCAGCAGGAAATGTTGTAAAGCTCTGGAGGTTATCCTTTTTCCACAAGCCCAGAAGATTTTGCGGCTCCTGACAGATTTTCTTAAGAGGGAGGAACAGCAAAAATGGCTCAATGGACTTTAAAGGTTCCTTTAAACTGCTTGTGCCACTGTGTCTGCAAAAACTGCCACCCAATATTTGCAATGAGTCTTCTACATTGCTAGGTTTTCCAGCTTCAATGGCTGGTTTACAGTTGTGTCACAGCATCTAAATTAGATTTAATTCTGCACTTTGATTAACTTTTATTTTTGGATTTTTTTAGCCATCCATAGGTGTACTTGCTGGTGTGTTTCAGATCACTGTTCCTGCTGCTTAAGCCAAGTGGACTGAGCTTAAAGTCACAAACTGGTGGCCTTTTACTTGCCTTGAGCATTTGATGCTATGGAGTCGAATTCATTCCATCAATTACAGCAAGTCTTACAAGTCCTTAAGCAGCAAAGCAGTCCCAGAGCATCACAGTACCACCACCGTGTTTGGCTATTAGCAAGATGTTATTTTTCTGAAATGCTGTGCTAATTTTATGCCAGATAAAACTTGACACACCACTTCCAAAATGTTCCACTTGTGTCTCGTCAGTTCACAGATTATTCTTCCAAAATTCTTGCGAATCATCAAGAAGTTTTTGGACAAATATGAGATGAGCCTTTATGTTCTTTTTGGTCACCTTTTTGCCCAGTCCCTCTTTCTTATTGTTGAATCATGAACTTTGACCCTAATGGAGCCAGATGAGGCCTGAAGTGCTTTAGATGTTGCCTTTGGTTCTATTGTGACCTCCTGGATGAATTGTTGATGTGCTACTGGAGTAATTTTGGTTGGTCAGCCACTCCTGGACTTCTGTTCTGTTTTCTCCTTGAGTGCATAATGGTTTGCTGTGGCTCAGAGGAGTCCCAAATCCTTAAAAATGGCTTTGTTATCCTTTCCTTTCCAGATAGATCAATGTCATTGAGTATGTCTCTCATCTATTCTGAATTTCTATCGATCTGGGCAAGATATGTTTTCTTTCTTTTTTTTTTTTTTTACTTTTTAGCCTACTTCATGTTGACAAACAGGTTCTGTTTAAGTGTTTTTTGTTTTGTTTTTTTACTCTGCAAGTCTGGCAGAAATCAGGCTTGGATGTGGATAGTGAATTAGAACTTTTTGTAAAAAAAAAAGTAAAGTCATGATTTAAGAAGGGGGCAAGGCAATTATATTTTTACATCAGTACAGTTTTAGCTTTGTTTTCCTTTTGTAAATATAGTTACTCAGAGTACAGTTATGTTAAAAATCAGTTTGATCTGACACATTTAAATGAGTCACAAAAAGCAAAAACAGCAGAAATCTATGAGGGGGACAATTCACAGCATTGCTGCTGCATGGGGGGAACAGTGATATTGTTCCTTCAAGCTTGACTGACAGGGGAAGCTTGGTGGCAGTGGAAGGTCAACTTCTGGTTGCCCACAAGTGATGGAATGACAGGGAGAGAAACATAAAAGCAGGGGAAACAGAGAGAGAGAGAGAGAGAGAGAGAGAGAGAGAGAGAGAGAGAGAGAGAGAGAGAGAGAGAGAGAGAGAGAGAGCTGTCATCTCCAGATCTTGTCCCCCTTCGGTCGGTTAGATTGACAAGCTGCCAGCCCGGCCAGCTCGCTCTCTCTGGAACAAAAAATAGACACGGTGGAGCTTTTACTTTCCCCAGCCATCTGCCTCTTCCTGCTTCTCTTTGAGAATAACAGATCTGATATGAAATTTGACGTATATACAGACATGTTGAAAACTGTAAGAGTGGGTGTGAATGCCTCTGCTGACTTGTGATGCGTCTGTCCATACACAGATGGGAAAGGTTGAGGTTCATTGAACAGGAGGAGATGAGACATTTTCACACCCCTTTCAAGTGTGTTTTATTGGGATTTCATGTGATAGACCAACACAAAGTGGTGCAAAGCTGTGAAGTAAAGGGCTGGAACGGTTTTCAAAAACTTAAATAATAACATTTTTGACATGCATATCTATTTAACCCCCTTTGCTCTGTTGTTCCTAAATCAGGGGTGTCCAAAGTGTGGCCCAGAGACCATTTGTGGCCCTTGAAATGATTTTATTTGGCCTCTGACCACAAGTCAAGAATGGTAAAAATTTTGGCCAACAAAATAGAAAACAATTAATGACCCTAAAAATCTGGAAATCGTATGTTTTTCTTTTAATAAGGAAACAGTCCAAAGCCCTTTTTATGTTTTTGATCTTTAATGATAACCTTTTTTTTTTTTAAATGGTTTATTATTGAGCCAGTAAAACAAAAAAATAAATTTAAAAAAATCACAAGCTAATTTTTGCATTTTTAATGTAATGAATTTTGTGGCCCGCCAGTAGTTTAAATTTGCCAGTTTTGGCAGACGGGGATGAATTTTAATATATAGGTTACAAACCCAACAGTTCATCATATGAAAAAATAAAACTGCAAAACAATAAAGACATGGCTGTCCACCAGCATTAATCTGGGTGAGCTGCAGACATCCACAGTTCCGTTGGAGAATCTGTCCATAAGACAGCTGTTAGTTCTGGCCTCTATGGATGACTGGTGAGAAGAAAGCAATCTTTAGAAAAAAAAAATAGTCAAAAGGCTATATAGGAGACAGCAACCATGTGGAGGAAGCTGCTCCGATCCGATGAGACAAAAACTGAATTTTTTTGGCCTACATACAAAACGCTATTTGTGGTGGAAAACTGCTGAAAACACTGCAGATCACTACCCCCATGGTGAAACAGGCTGATGGCAGCATCATGCTGTGGGGGTGCAGCAAGCACAGGGAAGCTAAGTATGGTTTGAAAGCAAAATGGATAGAGCAAAATACACAGCAATGCTGGAAGGAAACCAGTTGGAGGTTTGAGCCTGCAGAAGAGGCCAACAATTCTAAGCATACTAGCCAGAGCCGGAATGCAGTGGTTTAGATCTAAGCATGTCCATGTGCTACCATGACCTAGTCAAAGTCCGGACATAAAGCTGATTCAACCTTAATGTTCACAGACACACTCCATCCAGTCTGACTCCAAAATCTCTGATGGGCGAAGCTGATGGAGATACACTCCAAAAGACTTACATCTCTGGTTGCAAAGGTGCTTCCATGAGGTATTACTGAATACAAACACTTGGTGCACTTTCCAGATTTTTTGTTCTTAAAAGAAAAAAAAATAAACCACACACCCTCTTCCTTCCACTTCTCAAATATCCACTGACTGTTGTTGGTCTATCACATAAAATCCCAGTAAAAACATGTTACCAGTTTGAAGTTGTAACATGAAAGAATCTGGACAAGGTGTAGGTCAGAACAGATGTCACGTCGTAACGTGGGTTTAACTTTGTAACAGTGTGTTTGTCTGGAGGAAAATACAATCATGTCGCTGTACTGTCCTTGGAACACTGCAGAGTGGACCTGAACGATACGATGGATTTAGCGCCAATCATTGTTATTCACATGTTGCAGTTTGTGTTTTCCTCAGATCATCAGGAACTTTACTTCATGTGCTGAAGGTTCTTGCTTTAGCTCCAAGCATTCCAGGCAAGCACGTTCTACAGGAGAGCGTCTTCCTCAGAACCCATCTGCTTCCAGAGCGTCCATGTTCTCCCATGTATCTGGACAAAAGAATTTTAGCAGCATCCCTCATTGAGAACTTTCCTATTTGAGCTGTTTGAGCACACTTGAATGTATTTGTGTTTTTTGGATGTTTCATATCCCGAGTCCTCCTTTCACAGTCCCTCAGAGACCAGTTAACCCCCTCATTTCCTCCCCAGAGGGCATCCAGTAAGGTCCACAGCAGTTGTGTGGATCTGTGCCTGCACATGTGGGGAGCCCTCGCTGTGTCTTCTGCAGAGCAGACTTTGTCGACAGCAGTCTGGCACTCTGATAGCCTCCATTTATTATTCAGTGCTACTCTAGCTGCACCACGCCCCCAAGCAGCCCAGAAATAAAACAAGGTTAAGAACTGGCATGAAATGTGTCTCAGAGGATCAAGTGTTGGGGTGGAAGGTGGAGGTGGTGGGGCTTCTGCAGACGGGGAGGGGGGGTCATTGGGCTTTTATATGTGTGCCATCTTTTATTAATTGCCCTGGTGCGTAGAATGTGTTTCTCAGTGATCATTAATGCATGCTCGGAATAACGTATTTACATGTTCTCATGTTTTAAACATGGGCAGAGGGGAGGCTACGACTTGTGGAAGACCCTCAGTTGTACCCACTGCTCCCCCTCAGTCTTTCAGCTGATTTGCATTCAGCCACATTGTAAAATCCACTGGCTGCCAGACTGAGAGGGAAAGCTATGGAACATGGACAGCAAACAACACTCACCACAACCCCAGACAATGGGTCAGAGGCTGACAGCTCTCACTGTTACAAAGGACCTGGACCCAGATCAGTTTGCTAGACAGCAGATAAATGCATAGTGCTGTGTAAACACACACACACACACACACACACACACACACACACACACACACACACACACTTATTTCTTCTGTTTTTGCTTTCATGTCACATTTAAATGTTTAAGATCATCAAATAAATTGTAAGAAACTTGACTGAATACAAATTTGAGTGAAAAACAGCCCACCATGGCAGCCTGGCTCTGTGTGTGTAAAAGTAATCACGCCCTAATCCTAATAACTACTTGAGGAATTTTGGCCCACTCTTCTTTACAGAATTGTTTTCAGTCAGACACATTTTAGGGATTTCAAGCATGCACTCATGCTTGATCTGTGTAAGATCACACTACAGCATCTCAAATGGATCTAAGTTCAGACTTTGACTACACCATTCCAAAACTTTCATTTTGTTTTTCTGCCATTCAGAGGCAGACTTGGTGGTCTGCTCTGGATCATTATCCTTCTGGATAAACACAATAAACTTTATCACAAAGCAACACATTCTCCTTCAGGATTTTTTGGTGAAAAGCACATTTTATGCTTCCTAAAATTGCAGGTCCTGAAGCAACAATGCAGCTGTAGACCATCATACTATCATCACCATGTTTGACTGCCTGCCTGATGTTGTTTTTCTTAAATGCTGTGTTACATCTGATGCAATGGTACACACACCTTCCTTAACTCTCACTTGTGCCTCGTCACTCCACAGAATATTTCCCAAAAGCTGTGGGGATCATTAGGAAGTTTTTTTTTTTTTTTTTTTTTGTTTGGGAGATGCAGGCTGTCATGTTCGTTCTGGTCAGCAGTGGTTTTAGCCATGGAACTCCCCCATAGATGCCACTTCTGGCCAGTCCCTTTTTTTATTGTTGAACCATCAACTCTGATCTTGTCTGAGCCACGTGAGGTGTGCAGTGGTTTACATGTTGTTCTGGGTTCTTGTGTGACCTCCCGGATGAGCTGTTGATGTGGTTTTGTAGTAAATTTGGTTGGTCAGCCACTGCTGGGAAGGTTCACCACTGTTCCATGTTTCCTCATTTGTAAAGCTTCTCACTGTGGTTCACAGGAGTCCCAAAACCTTAGAAACTCTTTCCAGACTGAAACATGTGAATAGCTTTGTTCTTAAATTTCTTTAGATCAGAGGAAGATCTATTCATTTTTTAGATCTATTAGACAACTTCATGTTGTCAAACAGGTCCTGTTTTCAGAAATTTTGGATTCTATAGCCCTGGTAGTGATCAAACCTAGGTTAATTCATGATTTAATGAGGGTAGTCAGTTTTTCACACTATGTCAAGATGGTTTGAGTAGCTTTTTACCCCCTTAATAAATTAAATAATTGTTTGAAAACTATTTCAAACAATTTCATATTTACTCAGGTTATTTTTGTTTGACAATAACACGTACAGGATAATTTGAAATATTTAATGGTGACAGAAGAAACCTATATGAAAGTAAAATGTTCTTACATCACTGTACTTGCCCTCTGTGCAATCTTTATAAAGGAACCAAAGTAGTGATAGAGAGGGATTATATAAAAGACCATGTAAAGCTGTCTTACTTGCTTGAGCTCAAATATTTTCCCATTCTGTTACCAGCAGGTGCTCTGATTGATCATGTCAGAACACAGCTCCCCATTGACCTATTCATCTCTGTGATCGATCGCCGACCGATTCAGACACTCATCCAACCTGTAGCTCACAGAGCTCACTCTCTGAACTGGAGATGCTTTTCATCACTTTTGTTAATGTATTTGTTGGCTCGATCTGTACTTGCTGTCTCCATTATGATAAGTTATGACACAGCACGTTTCCCTTGATATTGATCACTGGATGGCTCCGACTGCTCACCTTTAACTCGAAATAGTTTGTTGGTTTTGTTTTGTTAATGCTGATTGCGATGCATTGTAAGTCAAGATTTTTATCCGATAACTGCTCCTGTGGCTGGTCATTGCACTGCCTGCCACCTTGCATCAGATGCGACCCCGCTGCATAATTAGAATTGATTTAGCTACAATTTAATTAATCGCACTGTTAAATCTCTGCTTCTGAAAGCCAACTCCCAGTTAACTCTGTGTGTTTGTGGAGCTCTTCGGCATGACGAGGAAGAAAGAAAACAGTTTGCATAAATTATTAGCAATTCTTATTATAAATGCATTTGAATGCATTTTTTACGTGTGTAGGTAAAGTGTGATATACCAAGGGTCAGCTCCATTTGCAGAATAGTATTAGTATTAGTATTAGTAATAGTAGAATACCAAGAGTATAAATATGTACTGATTTCCAAATCTTCTGATTGCTCTCTATGATTTTTATGAGGACAAGACTATTTGCCTTAATTTTGCTCAGCAGGTAAATGGAGTTGGAGAATTGTCTGCTTTATTGACTTTAACCAGTCCCTGGTAAAGTTATGGTTGAAGAAACATTAGGCAAGGCGAGTTCATTTGTACTGTGCCATTTATAAACAAGTTAATTCATAGTCCTATACTGGAAAACAATGAAATGAAGGTAAAGAAATCTACATAAAAACAAGAAATGCATTGAATGAATAACAGTAAAATTTAGGCTCTACATAAAAAGAAAGAAACAGTGAGGCTCTGCTGTGATTTAAAGATGGGTGCAAAATAAAATTAGACTGGTAAGCTATGATAAGAATCAAGGCCACAGATAATAGAAGCATGCAGCAGTTTTTCTGTGTCCCATCCTAATCCTTCAATCTGTCAATGTTTTTAATAGGAAAAATAACTTTTTTGAGCTTTATATCATGTTATAATGTTATTCCCCCATCAAACACATACCTGGAGTGTTGCTTTGACTCATTCATTCATGTTTGAGAAATCCTTGAATCTCCCATGGTAGTCATTCGAGGGTGCCTTCACACCTGCTCATGCAATGTGCCACCTATTTCCCAAAGCTCCGCCTTTGAGCTTCAGTCCCCAGCTGAGCTCCCACACCACAGAACACCTCTTCCCCATGCCTCCTGCACATAGTTCCACCAGACTAACGGCAGCAACTATTAGACAAACACCTAGTGGAACTGCACGTCTGCTGAGCTTATCACACAAACCACAACGCTCCTAAGAATGGTTGTAAATGGCATCAATGGACAGTACTGAGAAACATTGTGATGACATGCTGAAGGGGGAGTGTCTGAAACAATAGGAGGTTCTTAAAGGAACAGAGGCCTATTTCAAGGCATCAGATACAGGTTTTGGTTCAAAGTCAAATTTCTTTTAAGTTGTTTTTTTTTTATATCTACAGCATTTTCATAAGAACTGAAGGGTACAGTTTCTTGATTGTGGTATAAAATGTGATATAAAATGAAAATACATACCCCCCCACCCCCTTTAAGTGGTTGCTTTCTGATTAATCTATAGACTTTATGTGGATGTTGCTATGTAGGTCTAAAGCCTTAACTACACCTTGGTTTCTTGTGTTGTCTATGGCTTTTAGTCGTTTAGAGGTTTGGTATGTCTGGATCATTTAATTTTTTGGGTAAAAAACAATGACATATCTTTGTTGCTTTAAGTTGGGCTAAATTCTAACCCATCTACTTACTGATATAGATAAAACATAACAGACTGTAGGATATAGATATAGTAGGAGATGTTGTAGTCCTTCATAATCTAAGATAGTGGAGGGTGTTGACATAAAATAATAGTGGTCCAACAAAGGAGCCTTTAGGAACCCCACATGTCACATGTTTGTTTAGATGTCATTTGCCATATAAAACAAAGTTTTCTTGCTCTACCAAGTAACATCTGAATCAGTTTGAGACACATAATCCCACCAACATTTTAGGCTATCAGGAATGAAATTTAAGACAATCCATGTTGGTTGATGATGTCTTACTCATTTCTGGGTGGCATCTAGAATAGGTGCAGAAGGCATGAGGAATGCTGCTTCTTACTGGTCTCTTCAGAATCATTTACTCTACAGAAACATTAAATTTTGTTCAGGGTCTGCATCTCAACATCAAAGACAACAAAAAGGCCTTTGATGTTCCTGGTTCTCACCACAGCCATTAGGATGCATAGGCTCTGTAGTGTGATGGGGGCTCTCCTCAAGGGGATTTAGCTTGCACAGTTCTACCGCTTGTCTGTTTTTAATAACAATTATCTGAAATCACTGCAATAAGCCTGAAGCTGGAAGGAGACGGAGAGCCAAAGATGGAGGGGGAGGAGGGGTTCTGGCTCTTGTTCGGTGAACCTCTTGAATGTCAGCTCCTCTTTCACATGGAAAATTCAAGAGGTTCTTTGTGTTCATCAGTTATTAGTCATAAAAGTTAAAAAAAAAAAAAAAAAAAGATCCATTGTGTATTTCAAGCAAAGATTTATGAGGGATGTTTGATCTTATTTGGCCCGGGTCAATGGGCAGAGGTAATCCTTGATACCTGAAAGGAACCAACCCAACCACCACATCTGAGCAACTTTAGCTCAGATTAAATTATGCAGCAGTAAAAGGTTTTGACAAGACCTAACAACTCCTAAAACTTGAAATGTAGTTTGGAAAGTAAAGAAAAATGTTATGAGAAAATAAGCTGAAGTTACTGTTAATAAGTCTGTTTAAATGGATTCTTAAGGCCTTTAACATTCATTTAACAGGAGAGTACTGTGGACACCGTGACCAGCAAATAGCTAAACTCTGTGAACACTTGAGACTCCCTCTAAAAACGCTTAAATACCAAATATACCGTATTATATTCTGTGAAGACTGAATGTAAGATTAGTTCACAAAGCTGGGTCTGGACAGATTTTACAAGTTGTGACACATTTTTGGAGTGTTTAGGATTCTCAAATATACTACATTTATATCAGTTTAGTATCCCAAAATTATACTTTACCTTCCAGGATTACACCTGATTGAAATCACTTGAGATTATACACTCACTGGTCACTTTGTTAGGTACATCTCAATGTCAGGTTAGACTCTTATTTTTCCTTCAGGACTATCTTTGTTGTCCACGGCATAGATTTAACAAGTTATTAGAAATATTACCGATGTTGGTCCATGTTGACATGTTAGTACGCTATAGATATTTTGTCTGCACACCTACGACACAAATCTCCTGATCCAATACCAATGCCAAAGGAGCTCTGATGGGTTGCAATCTGGTTACTGTGGAGGCAATTCGAGTACAGTGCACTCAGAAACCAGGTTAAAATGGTTTGAGCTTTGTGACACTGTTATTCTGCTGGAGGTAGCCGTGGACATGGACAGCAACAATACTGATGTAGGTTATGGTGCTTAAGCAGTACAAAGGGGCCCAAAGTGTGCAAATAAAATATACCCCACACTATTTACACCACCAGCAGCCTTGACTGTCCATACTATGCAGGATAGATTCATGCTTTCATGTTCTTTAGGCCAAATTCGAGCTATCTGAATGAAACAGCGGAAATTAAGACTCATTGCACAAAGCAACATTTCTCCAATCAGTTTTTGTCGACTTTAGTGAGCCTGTTTCAATTGTCACCTCAGTTTTCTTTTCCTAGCAGGAGTGTGGTCTTCTGCTGTTATAGCCCATCTGCTTCAAGGTTCCACTTGCTGTGCATTCAGAGATGGTATTCTCCATCCGTTGGTTGTAACAAGTTATTATTTGCGCTACTAATGTCTTCATATGGTTTCAAACCAATCTGCCTGTTGTCTTCTGACCTCTGGATGTTTTCTCTTTGCTTAAGACCATTCTAACCCTAACCTGAGAGATTGTTGTGCATGAAAGTTCCAGTAGTTCAGCACAAACAACTCTGCTACATTCACAATAACTTAGCCTCTCAGTTCAAACTTGAACAAGTCATCTTCACCACATCAAGATGTATAAACCCATTGGGTTGCTGCCATGTGATTAGCTGGGTCACTATTTGCATTAACAAGCGAGTTAAGAGGTGCATCTAATAAAGTGACCAGTGAGTGTATTGACCATGAAGATTATTGAAGTTTTTTTTTTGTTTGTTTGTTTGTTTGTTGTTTTTTTTTATGTGTGGTCCAAATTTGATGAGTGAAATTCAGCGATACTGTACATTTTTTATGTAAATTTTCTTTCTCTTTTATCAAACATTTCATGAAACATGTGACCTTCACTGATGCTTAGGTTATTTCTACATCACCGCTGCTTGGTTTTTGAAGTCCTGACATGAATATAGTCCTTATACTGAAGGTATGAGGAGAAATTAGTCTTATTGGCACTAGAGGGATCTCCTCCAAACCTGAAGTTTACCTTGATAACTATAAGATGTGCTAAATTCCAAGGGTTGCAGAAAATAGAAGAAAAGTTGATGATGGTTGTTTTCTGTGCTCTCTATTTAACATTGGGCCTCCTTTATTGAATGTTAATTTGTGGATACAGCTGGTTTTCACTTCCTCTCCTTCAAAACTCTGTTGTTGTTCTTACACACTGTTAGTACCCAGCATTTGTTCTCCAGCAACCTGTTTTCCATTTGTTTATTCTGCCATCCTCTTTCCACTTCGCGTCCTCCTGATGTGCTGTCATGTAGCACCACCCACAGGTCAACAAAGGGGTGACAGCCTGGTGTTCTGTGTCTTTGTTTCAGGGAAGAAAAGCACAAGATTCTGACTGAAGCTGCAGCAGGAACTCTGCACGCTCCTCCAAAATATTCTCTCTCTGCTCAGAATAAAGAACAGAAGACTTTTCTAGCCCCAGATGGAGAGCAGAAGTGCCCGACTTGTTGTTGCTTCTTGTGGGACATAGAAAGAAAGTGCAGCATTCACCAGAGAAGCCAGTACACTCTGTTAGATTTGGGCTTTGTTCTGGCTGTGCTGAATTATTTAACCGTGTGTTTAAAAAGACAGCTCTGGGGAATTTCCACGTTAGTTCTGTCGAGGCTGGCTCACTTCACTCCACCTCCAAAAAAAGAAGAAAAACTTGGCATCCTTTCATGTAGTTTATACAGGCAGCTGTAAATGAGGAGTTATCAGGAAACAATCGAGAAGAGAAGTGATAAAATGCAGACTTGAAAGTATGCTTTTGAAGGCAGCGGATGCTTGTTTTACCCTCGTTGTTTGGCTCACTCTGTGCTCTCTGGTGAGACCACACAGAGGCAAAAAGCACTTCTCGCCCAAACCCCTTGTGCTCTGCATGTTTTTTTTATTGCTTCAGTTCTTCCTTTTTTGGGGGGATTTATAACAAAAACAGTTTGTACAGTTCTCATTTGCATTTTCAGAGCTTCTTTATAATTTATGATAAAGTACCTTAATGCTTAGTACTTCTGTCTGAGTGTTTGGGGAAGTTTTTGTTTTTGATGCTTTTGTAATGCATTTGGAAAATCCTTTAGTTTGTCAGTATTTAGAATATCATCAAAATTCATTTCTATTCTTCAACTGATCCTCTTAGATCATATGGATTACTGATACCCAAATTTCAGTTTCTCTGAAAATTGGAATATTCCATATTACACTGTTCCGTATTAGCAATGATATAAGAGACACTCTTCACGAGGAGGGTAAAAAACAAAAAGTAATTGCTAAAAGACTTTGGCTGTTCACAGAGAGATGTGGCCATTCATATCACTGGAGAGTTCAGTGGAAGGAAAAACTGTAGCAAAGGAGATAAAGGACTTGACTGTTGCTGAGTGATCCATTTAAATAAAGATTTGTATTTTAGTTGGAAATAAAGGTTCCAGATTGTGAAGAGGCATATAATCCAAGATCCTTGAGGTTCCAGTTGGAAGTTTCTAGAGTCAGTGAGAAGTTGTAGGGAGCCATGTGACCTGCTGCTGTTGGTCCACTGTGTGTTATCAAGACCAAAGTCAGCACTGTACTTCTTAATTTCCTATGCAGACAAGCTTTATGGAGATGCTGATTAAATTTTCCAACAGGGCTGGGTACTAATAGCTGCTTTAATGACTGTGGTATCACATTGAACTGACTAAAGCCCCTTAGAGGATCTATGGTGTATTGTCAAAACAAATATTAGAGACACCAGAGCCAACAATGCAAACAAATTGAACGCTGCCATCAAACCAACCTGGGTTTCCTAATCACCTCAGTGGAGCCACGGGTTGATCTACTCCACGCCACACCGCATTGATGCAGGAATTCACAAAGGACTGTTTTGAACATAAATTGTACAGTACATGCTCTTCAAGAGGCCTTTTTTTTATTAGTCAAATTTGAAGAAAAAAAAAACTATAGTATAATCATTTAAATTACAGAAATAAACACTTTGAATATATCACTTTGGATAAAAGGCTGTTGGATAATATAAGAATTTTGCTTGAAGCTGAATTACTGAAAAAATGAGCTTTTTCATGATATAAAAAGGTGAGATGCACCTGTATTTTCACTGCTAGGAAGTGGATGACCTCTGCTATTATAAAGGGCTCTCAGTGATGTTCTTGTTTTCATTGATTTAACAAGGTTCTGTTCTGGGTTGAGTTTTTCTGTTTGGGCGGGAGTTTTATCTGAAAGAAAGTCCAGATTAGCTTTCAAGTCAGGTCACCCCATAACAAAGCAGAGCTGCTCATTAATCACCCCTGAAAAGCATGACCTAAACTAAATTCCACATCCTTATCAGTGAAACGCGCACTCTCACATCTGTTTTACTCTAAAGTCATACTCAGCTTTATCAGACGGTGTGGGGTGCATCTTATCGCTCTTTTTCTTTTTCTAATTGCAGTTCTGAAATACGCTTTTTTCCCCCCGCCTTCGCTTTCTGCAGGTCGCCATTGACAGCCTGTGTAGTTCAAAGCCATTTGACTCAAAAGCTTTCACAGTAGGAACCTGCAAACATTCAAAGTATAATGCTCATGTTAGCTTGTACTGTATTTCTTTGATTAGACCTCTGTGGATGTTTTTTGTGGCATGCATAAAGTCATCTTCTGGTCTATTTGAAATGATTACACCAGTTTTGTTCCAGTAAATGCCTTAAGTTTTCTGTCATAAACTGCAGACTGAAAACCCAATTCCAGTATTCTCAGAAAGCCTCAGGCAGACTCCCACTCCTGCGGAGACAGCCTTTTAAATTGTTTTATTCAATTTTTTCAGTGCCATTCACCAAAATTTCCACACTGAGGGTAACAAAAATAATTTCCAGTGTTTCCTCAGGGGAGGGAAAAAAAAAAGCTGTATTCCAGTTTTTTGTTTTTTTTTTGTATTCCTTTCTTCCACAGCGCGACCGAGGGGTAAGCACAAAAGCTAGACAAAACGGCTCAGTATCAGCCGTGATTTCCTGAATAGCCCAGTGGGAGCGAGGGAAGTCGGGGTGCACGCAGCAGATCGGCGCTGCCCTGAAACAGCAGCCATGCTGTGAGCGAGATGGCTTTTCTCTTCAACAGCCTGACTGTGATGAGCGGCTCTGCAAATGAAACAGGGTGGGGAGGAGGGAGGGAGGGAGCCTTTACAGTTTCAAGGCCCCTGTTTCCTTGCCGGGCATGTCTGCTGCTGCTGCTGTGGCTGCTGCTGCTGCTGGTGTGGCTGCGGCAAGGCTGAGGGAAATAAAACAAGCAGCGGATAAACAAAGAACTGCGGATAATTCCACTGAAATAAAAGGATGCCACTTCCTGCTGTTTTTGAATTCATTAGGCCCCATGCTGTGCCACTGGTGATTTCTAAATATATGCAGCTCATCTGATGTGGATGTGTAAACTGTGTGTAGGAA
Organism: Anableps anableps; assembly: GCA_014839685.1. NCBI lineage: Eukaryota > Metazoa > Chordata > Actinopteri > Cyprinodontiformes > Anablepidae > Anableps > Anableps anableps. The sequence continues at coordinate 5,301,668 of CM026078.1, read as the reverse complement.
ATGGATGGCTGTGCAGACAGACTGTTTGCTTGAAGCCCTCTGTGGTCCTGGTGGGTGGAATCTGTCAGCAACTGTCTTACATTACTGAGCTTTATAGAGTTCCCAATTATGATGCTCCTCCTGTCTTGGGCTCATTGCCACTGTGGCTGAATTGACCTTGCATTTTTGCAAGGAAATTCTGTTGTGTATTCAAGCCAGCAGGCCCGTTAGGCAGGCAGTGAGGCAGACGGACTCCCTTATTTTTACCCTGCTCCTGCAAGACTCTACTTAACAGGCATCAGGCTTACATTCACAACACTCAGGAGGGGAGAGCAAGCTTAGCTTTTAGCTCTCTTTGCAGCTGACATTGTATGAGGCTGCGAGACGAGGCCAAAGTGCTACACCCTTATTAGCCTTGTGTCGATTTGCTCTCCTTCAGTCTGCCACAGATGCTGAATGAAAAAACTTACTTTGGAATTGAAAGCAACTAACCTACAGTCTACAGTTTTCATGTTTTTTGTTTCGTTTTGGGGTTTTTTCACCCTTAAATGTTCGTCTTGAACAGAACCTGTCTGACAACACGAAGTAGGCTTAATCTCTAAAAGTAGGACTTCATATGCCACAATCTAATGAAATTCAAGACCAGACAAGAAAGTCACTGACACCTATCAGCCATTTATAAAGCTATTTTGGAGGCTTTAAGACTCTACCAAACTACAGAGAGTTAACATATGTCAATAAGAAAATATGGAACAATGATGAACTTTTTCACGATTGACAGATCTACAACAATCACTCCAGGAGTGCATTGAAGGCTAATCCTGGAGGTCACAAATGAACTCAAAACAACATCTAAAGCACTTTTAAGGCGTCACTTACCCATACCCACAGTCAGTTTCACAAAAATTGGGTATGCACTATATGCAACACATAGCTGCACTGCATTAGAGGGGACGCCAAAGTGATAGCGGAATTTTTTTTTTTTCTATTCAGCATTTCAGCTTCTTTTCTGCTTAACGATCTGGGTGACATGTAATTGATACAACCATGACTTGGGTTCTCTACCAGAACATAAGTTCATTATCAGTTTGAGACCTTATGCTCAAGCATACTTGGGTTATTCACCAGTATTTCCTCCTCTGAATGGCTCAAAATGAAGCTTCTAGAATGACCAAGTCAAAGTTTTAAATCTGATTGAGAGTTGTTCATCCTTAAAAACACTCCACTGTGTCTGAATGAAAATAATTCTCAAAAGAAAAGTAGGCCCAAATTCCTCCACAGTGACATAAAAGACTCATTGTCAAAAACACTTGAGGCAGTTGTTGCCACCAAGGAGGGCACAAACAGTTATTAGGTTAAGGGGCCAATTATTTTTTCACATAACATAGTAACTTTTTTTTTCCTTAATAAATGAAATTATCATTTCAAAACTGCTTTTTGTATTTATTTAGGTCTGATGTTAACATTTTATCTGGGAAAAATTAAGAGTAACCCAAAAGCTTTAGGAGGCAAAAAAAAATCGGTGTGGAAGCAAATACTTTTTTCACTGGGCTGTGTACATGGAGAGCCATCTCAGCGGAGGACGGTGCAGAGAAGGCGCTTGCAGTAGGTGGAGCTCTTGTGTTGGGTTTTGATATTGGAGCGTGATTCACCTGTTTGTGAAGGACACCACAGAGCTGCGTGTGCTGTTTGTGCATGCAGATTTCTTTTTAGGAGCAGCCTATTCAAAATCCATACATGTTATATAGCATTTACAAGCCCCCAGCGTCAGAGATATAAACCCTTAAAGTGCATTTTTAGTGCCAGGCTAACTGACAGCTTATTATAGGCAGTACGATCTAGCCAACTGTTTGTGTTTATGTTAGACCTTATTAGAAATTTTAATGTGCTCTTATGTGTTCGGCTTGTAATACTTTGTGCGTGTGTCTGTTCAATAGGATCCAAGTGATTTAACTAATTTATACATATCTTACTGTCTTGGCTTGACATCACACGCAGCAGAACAGGCATAAACCCCCCCATCCTCTGCTTGTATTCCCTCGCCCTTCCCTCCTTCTCCATCTTCTCTCTCCCTCTCGCACCACTGCAATCTACCGCAGGCCCTCCATCTCTCCGGCCTGTCAGCATGCTTTTTCATTTGGCTTGTTGCTACAGGGGGCTCGACGCTGGCAGATTACAACTCGGCAGCCAGTCATTTTCGATTTATCAGACGCCCCCCCACACATCCCCTCACCCCTCTGTTTCCCACCCCCCCCACCTCAGCCCTTCCACACTTACTACCCTCACCGGAGTTAGTCCAGACACAGCACAATTCCTCATCACTCCAACGCCCTCCCTTACTTCCCTCCAACCCTCCTTATCTTCAGCTTTCAATCGGTGTGGAAAATTTTGCTCACAAGCTGCAAGACAAAAAACGTGTGTGTGTGTGTGTGTGTGTGTGTGTGTGTGTGTGTGTGTGTGTGTGTGTGTGTGTGTGTGTGTGTGTGTGTATATATATATATATATATATATATATATATATATATATATATATATATATATATATATATATATATATACACACAGTGACTGTGGAAGGATTTAAGTTAGAGAGGCAGCTAGAGCTGTATTATTACTTAGGCCTCTGTCACTGGTGATGACCCGGGAGAGTGGAGAATATCGATTGCGTGTCACTCAAGGCATTCAGCAGATTGCATTGACAAAGCTTGTCGGGCCTTTAATAGCAAGGTTAGCAACCCCGGTTGGGACCCATGAGAAAACTCTAACTGTGCCTTATTTCATGGTGGCTTTTAACCATTCTCCAGGTCCAGGGAGTGGATTGATAACAGTCAGGAAGTAATTTTACTCTTATAATAGCTTTCCTGTGGTTGACATTTGTGGCCCTTAGTCCCTGCAAAAGTGCCTCTCCAAATGCAAGCGAAAGAAGGTTGGCATTGTCTGGTTGCTTTTGTGCCTTTTTACGAACAAAGATGTGGTACACTCACCAAAGCATGAGAGGAAGAAAGAAGCTGGGGGGGGGGTAGAAAAATAAATCAAAAGGAGTGTACAAGTATGATTTATGAGAAGAAGGAAGTCCATTACGCGCTAGAGGAAGCCCAGACCAAAACACAAACAGAGTGAGGGCATGCCTTGCAAAGAGGGTCATGGTGCAATTCATTTGCCATTGCAAGATCACTGATAGCTGCTGAAAACATTACTTGACAGAAAAGGGGAAAAAAAAACCTGACACGATTTCAATCTCGCTGTAATTCTCAACATAAATAAGCACCTTAAACAACCTAAATAGTCTCTCTTTAAGTCAAGTCATGTGGAACTTGGCTGAAATGTAACGGGTCCCCTGTGCGTTGTAATTTGCCTTCCACACATGAGGGAAAGCTATTTCTTCAACTACTAAAGTCATTGCTTGATGCTGCAGGGTCTTGTGTGGTGGTTAGTTATTATCAAGGCTCTGGGGGCCTGAATCAGAACATCAAAAAAGGGGTTTTGCTCTGGATTTTCCATCAGTACAGAATATTAGAGAAAGACATTTTTTGTAAGGTTAGAATTATTATGAACCTAAAGAAAAACAGTTATGTTTCATCTTGAAATTTCTGAAGAGCATGTATTCTTTTAACTTTATTATATATGATTCTTCATTCTTTGTAAGTAGATTCTCTAAAATTGTCAAAACAGTTTTTAATACATGTAATACTGATGTTGATCAGCAGGTCAAGTTTCAAAGGTGTAAAGGCTGATGGAAGAACAATGAAAAACATGATTGTGATGAATAGGAGTGTAATGACACATCAAGAGAGAGACAAGGCAATACAAACGATATTGGGTTTACTAGAATGAGACAAGATTTTAGCTTTTGGGAAATTAAATGTTAATGTAACTCGTTTAGTCAAGGAGTTATTATAGATGGTGATGGCTGTGGGCAGGAAAGATCTCCTGTAGCGGTCTGTTTTACAACCAAACTGAAGAAACCTTTGACTAAAGAAACTCTGTTTTCCAATAACAGTCTCATGAAGAGGATGTCCAGGGTTGTCCTTAATTTTCTTGATTTTATGCAAAATCCTTCTTTGCACATTCACATATGCATTCACCAGAATTCACTTCAACCAAACCGAGACGTAGAATTTTAGGCCATCCAAAGTTTGGTTTTTTGGTCCGCATCAGAGTTCGATTCTGAATTCACACCTCCCCAAACAAACCTGACTTTGTGGGCAAACAAACTAGAGTTCGATTAAAGTGAACTAAATAGGGCTGGTGTGAATGCACCTAAATCTATGGTGATCCTAATGATAAAAAGACATTGGAAATCCAACATTTTTAAAATGCAAGCTAAGGTTAAGGAATTTTAGCTTTATAGATTACATGTTTATTCCAGAATAAAACAGGCTGCACTTTAAAATCAGAATCCAAGCAGAATTATCACAAGTTCTATTTTTACTTTCTTTTTTTTTTTTTTTTTTTTTTTTTTTTTTTTTTTTCAAAAAACATACTGATAAGTATAAACTGATGGGTGTATTGCCTTGGGCAGATTTGACTATCCAATCTACTGCATCTGTAAAGTCAGGCCAGATTTTCAGCTTTGTTTGGCAGCTGGAAAGGAAGCATAGGATGACATATTTTAATTGCTTTAAAGAACGCATCTCATTATGCCATAGGAATAAACTCAAGTCCAGGCAGTGGAGTTTTTAATGGCCGCAGCAAGAAAAAGCAGCGAGACATCTTTAATATTAGATAATAAATGAAGAGGGGTTCCACTAATGTTAATGGATGGTATTGTGCTGTTATTATGGGTTTACATCGGCGGTGCTGTTATTGCACCTGGGGAATTTCTTGTCTCTGAAATCCTAATGTCTGCATCGCCATTTATGTCGTTTGGCTTTATTCTTGTTGCCCTTGGCTGTTTTTTTGACTCCTATTATCAATCTGTTGAAGCCTCCAGAACAGATGTTTGGCAGACTCTTCGCAAGCTGAACAAACCATTGCTATTAATATAGTGGGACCGTTGCACTGTCTTGTTTTATGACTTGATAATGATAGATGTGCATTTTAGGAAGGTGGGTAAATGAGGACCTTTACAGCAGCAGCAGTAGAAGCGGGTGATAACAGTACTGGCTTTAGGCAGACACCTTGGGTCTGCCAGATAGAAACTGTATATCTTGCTATCAGATTTTACAGCCACTTCTAATCCCCAAGTTGCAGCACAGATGGAGCTGAATGCTGTTAAAGTTAGGTGCTAGATGGCTTATCCTAACATACAATACCAATGGCTTGGCAATGCTAAATGGAAACACCTGCCTTATCCCTGATATTCAGATTTTTTATTTTCAGTTTCAGTTTATTTTTAAATCCTGTAACAATCACCACTTATTAGCTGTAACATTATGACCACCTACTTAATAGAGTTTTAAGTTCCCCTTTACTGCCCTAAGGCTTGGATTCCAGTTGACCCCTGAAGGTATGCTGTGGTATCTGGCACCAAGATGTGTGCAGCAGATCCTTTATAGGCATAATTTGAATTTTCTGAACTACAGTTCTTTGAAATTGTCTGTAATAGTTTATCTGTAGCAGGAAGATGTCATGTCAGCATGAGTTTGTTTAAAAGCAGTCAAGGGTCAAAACATTTTTGGTCAGTTTTAGCCATTTAAAACTATGTTATAGTGTTAGTTTGGCATTGCTGTAGCTTTATATTAACAATGATGTTTTTTTGTTTGTTTTTTTTGTTTTTGTTTTTTTCAGGCAACTGACATCTGTGTTATTATTTGGAGTTATATTGATTGAACCTGCTGCCTGTATTAATTTGTCTCATCTGATCGCGAGTCTGCCAGGATAACTTCCGTCTATAAGAGCCAGAAAGCACATCTTTGATGCCTTTGCAAATCTGATGAAGAATCTAAATATTTACTCCATTCTTGTCAGAGCTAGAGAGCACTAATGAGTCGTAGTGGATCAGATAGATTGATATCCTCAACCACTGTAACTCCGCATAGTAACACAGGCTGAAAAAACAGCCCAGAAGCAGCAGTTTTTGCTAAAACAGTCAAAGTTTGGCTTGCTTGTAGCTTCCACCACTTTCAATAATCTCACAGAGAAATTACATCTTTCTACTACAAACGATGGAACTATTGCCAATAATAACTTCACAGAAAGTCACTTCAAATATTTCTAACAAACCCTTTTGATCCAGTAAGTTGTGAGGTGGAACCTCCATGAATTAAAAGTTAGATTGGATTGAAATCTGGGAAATTTTGAAGCCAGTTCAGCGCCTCAACATGGTTGTGCTCTTCAAACCATTAAATTTTACCTTGTGACATTGAGCATTATTCTGCTTAAATAGCCCATAGCCAACAGTTAATACAGTTTCCATGAAAATTTATATGGTCTGCACACTTGGGCAGGTGGTGCATATTATACCCAAAACTATAAGACCATTGCCCAAATCATTATATCGCCTCTGCTAAATTTTGAATCTTCGTGTCCTGTGTAAGCACCCCGAGGTAAGTGCATGTCAAAGAAAATGTGATTGATCAGACTAGGCCACTTTTTTCCACTGGTTCAGTTTTGATGCTCATGTGCTTATTGTTAGTTTTTTCAACCCTGACCCATCTGCAGCTATGCAGTTCCATACACAATAAACTGCAGCATGCTATATCTTCTGACTAGCATTAACATATACCTACATGCTTGTCTGTTTCCATCACATCATGTGTACATCATGTGACCTTGTCGACGGTTCACCACTGTTACTTCCTTGGACGAATTTTAATGGACACTGACCACTACTGGAGATGCACTGACCTAGTCTTCAGACTCACTCAAATCCTGAAACTTATCTATTTTTCCTGCTTCTAATGCATCAACTTTAAGGAAATATTTTTCATTTTTTACCAAATAAATCCATACCACTGCCCAGTGCCTTGATAAAGAAAACATAAATGGTAGAGTGGATCCTTGCCTAGTCCCTTTTCTTTGATTTTTCTGTGGAATGTAACTCCAAATTATTTGCAAATTTTGAAAGAAAATGCTGTTTGGGAAGTTGAACTGACATGCTATTGGCTTGCATTTGCAAAGTAGCCTATCCCATTCATCCATCTATCCATTTTCTTCCACTTATCCAAGGTCAGGTTGCAGGGGCAGCAACCTAAGCAGAGAGACCCTGGCTTCCCTCTCCCCAGCTACTTGGGCCAGCTCCTCCAGGGGAATTCCAAGGCATTCCCAGGCCAGCCGAGAAACATAGTCCCTCCAGTGTGTCCTGGGTCTCCTTCCAGTGCGAAGTGCCCGGAACACTTCACCAGGGAGGCGTCCAGGAGGCATCCTAATCAGATGCCCAAGCCACCTAAACTCACTCCTCTCGATGTGGAGAAGGACCGGCTCTACTCTGAGTCTCTCCCGGGTGACCGAGCTTCTCACCATAAGGGAGAGCCCAGACACCCTGTGGAGGAAACTCATTTTAGCCACTTGTATCCGTGATCTCGTTCTTTTGGTCATGACCCGAAGCTCATGACCATAGATGAGGGTAGGAATGTAGATCGACTGGTAAATCAAGAGCTTCGCTTTTTGACTCAGCTCTCTCTTCACCACGACAGACCGGTACAGCGCCCGCATCACTGCCAATGCAGCACCAATCCATCTGTTGATCTCCCGCTCCATTTTTCCCTCATTTGTGAACAAGAACCTAAGGTACTTAAACTCCTCCAATTGAGGCAGGACCTCCCCCCCGATCCTTTTGGCAAACTGCCATGCACCCACCAGGACCTTGCTGAGGGTGTAGAGCTGGTCCAGTGTTCCACTGCCAGGACGAAAACCACACTTCTCTTCCTGAGTCCGAGGTTCGACTATCCGATGGACACTCCTCTCCAGAACCCCCGAATAGACCTTACCAGGGAGGCTTAAGAGTGTGACTCCCCTGTAGTTGGAACACACTCTGCGGTCCCCCTTTTTGAATAGGAGGACCACAACCCTATTCTGCCAATCCACTGGAATTGCCCCTGAAGTTCACGTGATATTGCAGAGTCGTGTTAACCAGCACAACCCTACAACATCCAGATCCTTAAGGAACTCCAGGCAGATCTCATCCTCCCCTGGGGCCTTGCCACCGAGGAGCTTTTTAACCACCTTGGTGACCTCAACACTAGAGATTGGATAGCCTGACCCAAGTTCCCCAGGCTCCGCTTCCTCAGTGGAAGACGTGCTGGTGGGATTGAGGAGGTCTTCGAAGTATTCCGCCCACTGACCCACGACGTCCCAAGTTGAGGTCAACAGCACATCATCCCCACTATAAACAGTATTGATGGTGTACCTCTTCCCCCCCCCCTCAGATGCCAGATGGCGGACCAGAATCGCCAGCAAGCCGTATGGAAGTTGTTTTTCATGGCCTTTCCAAACTCCTCCCAGACCCGAGTTTTTGCCTCAGCAACCACCTGAGCCGCATACCACTTGGACTGCTGGTACCCATCATTTGCTTCTGAAGTCCCACAGGCCAACAAGACCCGATAGGACTCCTTCTTCAGCCTGACAGCATCCCTCACCTCTAGTGTCCACCAGCGGTGACGCCAGCTGGTCCGCTTGGCATTCACATATGTTGGTTCGAGGATTTCCGCCACGACAGGCACCGACAACCTTGCAACCACAGCTCCGGTAAGCCCCCTCTGCAATGGAGGTGCAGAACGTGGCCCACTCGGACTCAATGTCCCCCACCTTCTCCAAAACATGTTCGAAGCTCTTCCGGAGGTGGGAGTTAAAGCTCCGTCTCACGGGAGACTGTGCCAGGCGTTCCCAGCCTCTCACCAGGGGCAACACCAGAGTGGAAGAGTGTCCAACCCCTCCCAAGGAGACTGGTTCTAGAGCCAGAGTCGTGCTTCGAGGTGAGTCCGATTATTTCTAGCCGGAACCTCTCCACCTTGCACACCAACTCAGGCTCCTTCCCCACGTTCTTGGGACGTGACATTCCACATCCCAAGAGCCAGCTTCTGCAACCAAGGATCAGACCCACAAGTTCTCCGCCTTCGGCCGCCACCCATCCCACAATGCACCCAACCCCTTTGGCCCCTCCCACAGGTGGTGAGCCCATCAGAAGGGGGACCCACATTTCCTCTTCGGGCTCTGCCCGGCCAGGCTCCATGGGTGAAAGCCCGGCCACTAGGCGCTCGCCAGCATGCCCCACCTCCAGGCCTGGCTCCTCCTGGCAGAGTGGGGCCCCCACTCCACCACGGTAAGGTGGCAGCCCAGAGAGGGGTGACAGCCCACGGAGGGGCAAAGCAGCCTATCCATTCATTTTCCTTGGCACTAATTGGCTGTACCTCCAAGAGAAGAGATAAGGAAAACCTGAGGTGTTTAAGGAAGACTGTTGACCGTATCTACTGTGCATATTAATCCATATCAAGATATATTTGGTATTTGGTATAAAACTGTCTATTTTAACAAGTTGTTTTAAAAGGAAATTTTGGTTGTCGAGAATGATACATTTTGGTTACAGGAAAGCTGAACATCGATTGCTTTCATCTGTTTCAATCTCCAGTTTTGGTTTGTGTAGTCATGACAGCTGCATAGTCTGGAATATCTCCCTGCAGTCAGGTCTCAGAAACACAAAATATGGCCTTTTTAATATTCCCCCTGCAGACTTATCTGTGCCACATTTCCATCCATTTCATTTGCCTGAGAGCTCGCACTGCTTTGATGATGGAGAGAAAAAGTGGTCTGAATGTCCTCGTCAACCAATCTTCAATCTCTTTCTGCCACATTACAAACCAAGGGGCCTCATTCACTATTTTGCAAAAGTATGTATCTTCCCCTTCCAATGAACACTCCCCAGTTTATGTTTTTGCACTGCAAAGAGTGTTAGGGAGAGCACATTACTGCTATTCCTGTAACACAAATAGAGCCCTCTTTCCCTAAACTGGAAGCACTTGTCTATCATATTACCACATGAGCCTCACACACAGCTTGACCCAGTGTTAAGTGTCCGCGCTAAATTTCATTGCCTCCATCTCCTGGAAGGCCTGCCAATATACTGGCAGTGAATTCCTGGAGGAAAATAAATGGCAATAAAAAAGAGAAATGATAGCCACTGCAAGCCGATAGGAGAGGGCTTTTTCTCTGACGCCTTTTTTCCATACCGCTCTTTATCGAGGCAGCCTGGTGTTGGGAGCTGTGATTTGGCACATGATCAGGCTTTTTGGTTTGCTCGGAGTTTAAAAGCCAATATGGAAGGAACTACACAGAAGCATATGTAGAAGGGCAGGGGATTCATATAATTAATAGAATGCAGATTTCTGGTTGTAGTTATGATGAGCACTCAGCTGGGCAACCTTAAGTGTGAGCTTCTGGGAAGACGTCATGTAACAATATCCTGTTGGTCTAATTTTTTTCCTGGCCTGCACTGGGAAAATTGGGAACATCACCCAGGGAATTAGCGGCATGTAAAGTGGGCTACAAGGTTATTTTACTGCCACTCTGGGCTACTATAACAAGTTGTTTGGATATGATCTGAGAGGAAAGAAGTCCCTCAATGCCCTTATAGTCTTCCCATCCCACCACCGCACATTTTTTCTCCACCTGCTCAGTTCATTATTAAATCAGGGAATTGTCCCTATAACTCAATCCACTCGACTACTGCATTATATGACCATTTGTGAGAAGGGTGATTGCGACGCAGGGCGGAGGATGGATGTTAAAAGCATATTGATTTGTCTGTAATGTCGTCATAGATCAGAGATTTATGGCGATGTATAAATGCAGCCGCAAGCTTTAGTAGCCTCCAGCCTGGGGTGGAGGAAATGGAGTCCTTAGTATGACTGATGAGATAAAGACAGTGCTCTCAACCACTTTTACCCCCCTCCCACTTCCCACCCTTATGAGCCTCCATTTCCCCAATGCCTCCTGCTCTCAGGATGCTCTTACCCTGCAGCTGTGGCACTACTACTCATTGGGTCCATATCTTTGGCTTCAAATTCCAGCACAGGCTCTTCATTGGCTTGAGTAGGGTTGGAGTGGGTGCATATTACCAATTGCTCACTTGTAAAATGTTTAACAAAGGCTATCTCAACACTGCACATCACATAGGGATGCTGCAGAATTAAATAAAATGCAGGTTCACTTTCTTATGTGTACTGTGTGTACTGTCAAAAATTCTTGTTCTTTTGTTCTCTAGACTGCTGTCAGAAGGGTTTTTTTTTGGCTTTTCACCCATTTCTATGCATCAAATTGAGCTGAGAACATACAAAGAAATGCATTAACTTTTAAGTACTAATTATCTCTCTTTACAATCGATAATATAAGGTCTAAAGGCCCCCACATACTTGGGCGTACTTCACTCCACAGAGGTCCGCACGTACTCGAGGCAATGAAATGCTCAGTGGAAAGCGGTGTTAACATCAAACTGTTCTGTATGCAACACCGAGCTAATAAAGTTGAGAGTCGGTGAAACCAGTTGCAAGGACATGCAGCAGCCAGATGGCCACTTTGTGCCTCAGTAACAGGTGTGCGGTGGCTGCCCTAGTGGAGAAGAAATGTGGCTAGGCACTCAACTAGCTCATCAAGCTTGCTACTATCCATTTGGATTGTGGGAAATGAAGGAATTTGTCATGAGAAATGTAGGCAATCAGTGGGCTTGACTATGAAATCTCAACCATCTACGAACAGTGTCCCTCACAGAATGCACATCGTATGCCCGAGTATGTAGGAGTCTTAAGAACAGCATATGGGACATTTTGTGTAGGCTTCCTGTTGTGTGTGGCCATTAATTAATAATATTCATCTTAAATTAGTATAGCAGTTCATAGTTGCTTTACTACTACTCTGTATCGCCAGAACCAAAACCAAACATGGAGAAGCAGCTTTCAGTTTTTATGCACCACAAATCTGGAACAAACTTCCAGAAAACTGCAAAACAGCCAACACACTGAGTTCCTTTAAATCAAGGCTAAAACCCCACCTGTTTAGAGTTTCCTTTGATCAGTAGTAAGTAGAACATTGAACTATATTTGCTTGATGATATTTGCTTGATTTTGATGTTTTTGATGCATTGATATTTGCTCGATGATTTGGATAATTGTCGTGTATTTGCTTGATGATTTTGATGATTTGGCTGCATACTTGCTTGATAATTTTGATGATTTAGCTGCATACTTGCTTGATGATTTTGATGATTTGCTTTATACTTTATCAATGTTTTTTATGATGTGAAGTACTATGAACTGCCTTGCTGCTGAAATGTTCTACACAAATAAACTTGACTTGACTTGTTTTACCAAAACATCAGTCTCCAAGCATATTGTCCATCCTTATCTGTGAGATTTCCAAAGTGGTGTTAACATTCCCAAGTCCAGCATATTTCATGACAGAAGGAGGTTAAAACAAAGCAACTTTGCAGAACCCTGCTCAGCCTTCTTGTTATCTGCTGAAAGTCTTGCTCCTTCTCACACAGCTGGAATGAACCACTGAGATGTATTTCCTTTGAAACACCTTCTGAATTCATTTTTTACCTCACTAATAATGAATATTGATTTATCTTTATCTTCAGTATCAACTTCCTTACTGAACAGTGTTGTCGGGTTTTAGAGCTTAGTATGGTGCGTTTATTGATTGGGCAAAGCTCATATTTCAGAAATTTGTCCAAAAACTGTCAAGACACTGGTCAGGGCAAATTAAGCTGAACATTGATAAATCCCAGTCACTGGCAGATTTCTCGGTGCATCTCTACTACTTACGGGTCCCACATACTTCATTCAAAGTGGAACAGTCACCGCACGGTTTCTGGATGTTTGTATTTGCACACGCCTTTCATACACGGTCCAGACCACCTGGAGAACACCGCTCGAACTTCAGTATATGTCATGCCCTTACCCACTGGGGTTCCCACTCCCTCCCTGCATCCTCTTTTGCTTTTACGAAACAGTCATAGAGAGAGCACCTCACTGTTCTGCAGACAACCTCCTCCGTGGACAACAATGTTACAATTTCCATCCAGGAGTTTTTAGGCATTTGACAGTCTTATTAGTATAGTAGTTATTTAGAGTGTTTTCACACTTGATAGTCCAGTCAACTCAGTTTGATTGCAACAAAATTGCAACAGTTGTCACATTTTCAGCTGGTGTGGTTTGCTTTCACTCTGCACTGTGTCAAACAAACCAAACTCTTTGAAAAACCTGTTTACACTCTTGCTTGGTGGAGCTGCACCACGAACCACTGAAGGAAATGACACGAAAACCTCTGAAGAAGAAACTGAGCACAACTTCCCTCTTCACAAAATGTAAACAATATGGAGTGGCATGAATGGCAGATGTAGGATTTCTCTTTTGTCTCTGGCAAAAGATAATGAGCCATTTTTCATTCACTTGCGCATTTGCTTTGGTTGTATTTAACCGGAATGCCCTGCACTATACTCCGCTTACTGCTTTTGGAGAAGTCTCTGGTCCACTTGGCATTCACATATGTTGGTAGGATTTTGTTCCGCAATCGGTGGGTTGCCGGTTCAAAAACCCACTCTGTCCACTTCCGTCGTTGTGTCCTTGGTTAAGACACCTTACCCATCTTGCCTAGTGATGGTGGTCAGAGGGCCCGGTGGCACAGGTGCATGGCAGCCTCACCTCTGTCAGACTACCCCAGGGCAGCTGCGGCTGCTATCCAGTAGCTTCCCACCATCAGCATGTGAATGTGTGGGTCAATGACTAAATGTAGTGTGAAGCGATTTGGGGTCATCTGGACTTGATAAAGCGCTATACAAGTACAGGCCATTTACCATTTACCATGCTATAACCATGCTATAATAAGCTCTAAATTATCCAGTAAACAACAAACAAAAATTGTGTGTGGTACAATTCATTGCATGGTCTACCATTAATACCCTAGGCTAAGAGCAGGTTTTAAGTCTTAAATTGACATTTTGACTGTGATAACAGCACATGTGACATTCATGCTTCAGATACAGAGAAGAACAAGCTAAATTGGGGTTATAATCACAATCACATATCTGTGACCTCTTTGCTGCACTAAGGGAACAGCAAACTAATCTGTTACAGTGCGAGCCAAGCACTGATGCTCACTGACAGGCTGTGAGCGAGGGTGGCAGAAAGGGTTATGGGTGACAAGAACGTCAGGCGGGCCTCCTGTCTGTGGAAGTTAAAGCAACTGGGCCTTGGGGGTGGGGGGCAAGTGCAGGGTCACCATTAGGCTATGCTGTTAGGCTCAGCCACGCAGCCACTGTCAGAAAGATGACATAGGGCCCGATGTCAACCCTGTGCAGGCCCTGACTATCCCGCGGCCCCCATTTTCACATTAGTCTTGTCAGATAAGGCCAGCTGTGAGATAAACAGGCCCAGCAGTTTCCGACTGCTGTTGTCAACCAGCCTAAGGTGGTGTTGGTTGATGGGCTCACTGTGAGGCTGATGTGATGTGGAGGCTGGCAGAGACATAATTAGTTAAGCTTAATGTGGTCCTAATGTTTATCATTGCTGTATCCTCAGGCTGTAGGAGAACATCTGCAGAAAGTCGAAAGAAATTCTTTAACTTATTTTAACTGTTCACTCATTAAACTCTCCTTCATTGTAATGGTGCTGGTATGCAGACCTCTGAAGATGGCATAAGGGGAATATTCATAGTGTGGTGAGTAGAAGCTGAGGGGATCTGACAGTTCTGCTGGAAACATACAATTTATTAGCAGCAACAGAGCTTCAGCAGTGGATTATCTATAAAACTTTCATGGTTCTCCCTTAGTGACAAGCAGCCATAAAACTTCCCAAATGAGGGACTTGTTAATTTACTTGTTAGAGCAAATTAAAAATTTATAAGCGCTTTTAGGTAAATGAGATCCTCTTTCATTGCTACCCTAGTGGGATTCTTCCTGCCAGATCCTGTGAGGACAGGTTAGCTGTTGTGAAAGCCGCAGAAGAACAATAAAAGCCGTTAAATTGTTCCAGGTTTTATTACCGTCGAGCTCCGCAGCTGCTGTTGCGCGTAACTAAGGGAAACCAGGAGCTGATGGCAGCAGAATCCCACTGAGGCAAGTAGAAAACTGAGGCCAGTTCTCTACCTTTTTTTTCCTTCTTTGTCGGATGAAGTCGAGAGGCAGCAAGGGGGAGGCGGAGAAGGGAAAGGGTGGGGTATCCGCTGTAGATTGGTTGTGTACAACTCCATTTAAAAAGGCCTTTGTGGTTCGAAATGTTAGCAGGCCTACTTTTGTGCTTGATTGCATTGGGGCTGTAGTGCAGCCCTTGAGAATAGGTCAATACACTTGTAAAATTCCACTATGGCAATGGTGAGCACTTTTCAGTAAGTGAGAAAATAATTGACTCCACATGCTCAAGAATATGTTGTAATAGCTGTTTTACAACACCTCTCAAGGTAACGCTGCTAAATTAGATATTTCATTTTGCCTTTCATCTCAGAACATACAACTGTGATCATTTGGGATGAAGATTATTACCTTTTTTCACTTTTATTTCACTCATGTTGTAATGCAACACTTTACTATGGATGCATATTTTTTATGACATCTTGTTTCTGTATATGTAAACACCTTGCACAGGTATGTGTGTTTATAATGTTTGCATATCATGATCAAGTACTGCTGGTATTTCACATAAAATGAGTGAATACAAGAGTGCATGGGTGAATCTACAGCAGTCTGCATGAGAGGAACTCATTTTCTGTCAAGGTGTGTCATGAAGTAGTAATCCTCTGATACATCATAGAAAGTTCATTCTACAGAAGCTTTATAGTGCTGTTATAAAGCTTTTAACAGCTTAACCAACATAATGGTTTTGATGTAAAGTTTTTATATCTCAAATCAGATTTTTTTTATCTTGCTAAAGCGAGATAAAAAACTGCCACGTTGCACCTCAATATTCCTGAAAAATTGTTTTACCAATCCATTGTGGATTTTAAGTTCTGAAAACATAAACTAATTTTAACTTATTTAACTTAAACTAACAGAAAATACTCTACATGGATAAGGATGGTGGCGCAGTTGGTAGCACTGTTGCCTTGCAGCAGAAAGGTGCTGGGTTTAGATCCAGGCCTTTGGTCTTTCCACATGGAGTTTGCATGTTCTTCCTGTGCATGCATGGATGTTTATTAAACAAGCAGTTTATATAAATCAGAGCAAATATTAGGGAACAAAAAACAATCTCCAAAGCTCTACAAACTTATTACATCATGAGGGGAAATTAATATTTTTTTAGACTATCTTCATATGTCAAAATCTGTGGTTTGAACCACAGTCTGTTGAGTTTAAGAGGTTAATATAATCCTAAGAAAAGACGTAATGCCAACCCTATCCTGCACACCTCCACTTTCCTCCTTCTCCTCCTCCTTCTCCTTATCCATCTCTTCCTCCTTGCTCCTACTCTGACTGGGAAAATTCTGTCCCTCTTTTACAACTTCATAACCTCAGCTGACACTGTCCTTATCTGCTACTCAATAGCAATAATGATAAACGTTATAGCACTTTTACAAATAATTCATAGTGTTAGAACACAAATACAATATAAAATTCAACTTAAGAAAAGTGCTAAACACACTGGAAGTGAAATACTACCTTTATTAGCATTTTTCTTGAGCTGGTAAAAAGCTATATATTAATAAAAAAAAAACAGAACAGGACAAGATGAATAATATATTCCCATATCGCTTTTTTACTTTAGACACAGTCTTTCTCCTAAAATGTTTTCTTTTGCAATAAAGAAAGGTGTGCCTTTTTCTGATCACCAAGTATTGATTGAATTTAATTGATCAAGCAGGTTGATTGATTTCATGCACATATTGTGTACCATTGCTGATAGGCTCCCTTCAATGTTCTGTGTGAAAACCAAAACACTATATGCCAAGTCTGGGATGGGATGATAGAGCCATGTAGGCAATGCTTGCTAACCTGCTGTAATCCTGCTGCTTGGTCCCGTGTTGTCACTGGCCTTGAAAATATTTGCTGTGTTTTCAGCTCTGATCAAAGTAGACATTGTGACTGAGTATAGATGAAATTATTAGTTATTTTCAGCATCAGTGAGGTATTTGAAATGAAAAAGGAAAAAATAAATGATCTACAAAATGTTGAGGCATATTTATTCAGGTCATAAAAGAGAGTGTGACTTTTAGCAGATAATAGGAAGGTTGGTCTGTTTTATGTATTCTAGCTTTTGACCTCTGTGTGTCATTAAACAGTTGGATTTGGAAGCCTTTTAGAAGTGTCAGAGTTAAGAATTTACTCACAGAGACTGTTGTTTGAGTCATTCTAACCTTTCTAATTGCTCAAGGTAAATGATAAACAGTTTAAAAACGTGGAACTCTCTGAAAATGTGACCCCTGTAAAAAATATTTTTATTTCTTCGATATTTTGCTGGTCGTGAAGAGAAAGTAGAATAAGGTAAAGTAATAAATTGCAGGTCTGACTTTGACAAATCCAGAGATTACAAATCAGCTACATGATTCTGATTGCTTTACTATCAGTTCTTCTAGAAAGTATTTAAAGAACATTTTCTGTTATTATTGTTGGACTAGTCTGTGTATTTTCTTGAAATATTTAGGTAAGCAAAGCAGCGTTGCATCCAACAAATTCAACTTAGTTGGACAGATAGATGAAATATAAGTGGAAGTTTGTTACCATGCAATTACTCCTAATTTAAACATACTTTAAACTTACTGTGCCTTTTATTAGTAGAAATTAAACTATTTCAGCTATATTATTTCAACAATTTTTATCCAATATTAAAAATATACCGAGTTTTTTTCTGTTAAATGCAATAATCTGCTAGTTGATTCCCTTTACATTACTTGTTGGCACAGCATCCTTACACACACGTCTCATCTCTCCACCATAATTTGCTGTAGTGAAGTGCACTGGTGTCCATTACAGAAGGTTTAAAACTGAAACTAAGTTTAAAAGGCCATAAAAAGTATGCCTTCCATGCTGTTTCAAGTGGGAGTTATCGAATGATCCCATATCAGGTCACAGAGACGGCCCCCCAAGGCCCCACACGGGGGTTTCTCATTTAGATTTATCACCAGGCAGCAGGTCATTAAATTTCAGCTTCCCTGTTTGATCGTACTGACCACCGCCATTCCCTCCATTTGCTTAAGACATCCATTAATCACACCGTAAAAAGAAATGAATCCATCAGCTGAAGTTTAGAAAAAGAGAGAGCAGATGAGGGAAAAAAACACTTGCACACACACACAATTCTCTGAAGTAATTTAAAGGAGCTCAGGGGGAAATTAAAGGGAACAAGCTGGGGGATACGTTTTCAAATAGCTGCGTAATCAGGTCCTGAGCTATGTAATAGCCCTGAAAGATGAGACGCTCTTTATTGGAATGTCTTTATTAGACATGTTCTTCAGACATTACATACAGCTGAATAAATGCGAGATTTCTGATTTCATGGACTCCTTTCACACTGATAAACCAAGACACAGATGGTGTGATTATGTGGTTTTTCTGCAGCAGAGCCTAGTTTGATTCCACATTGATTAATAAAACACAAATGTCTATACCCCCCCACACACACACACACACACCCACACCCACACACTTACTTGATTATATCTTTTATAAGCCCAGCACATATGAGTTCAGTTCCTGGCAGAGAATATATGATGGAGCAGTCGGCAGCAGCGTTCCTTTGTCTGTGCGCATTCATAAATGCATGAGTGTGCTGGCATGCACTGCTCAGTGTTTTCAACAGGGACACTGGTTGGTTAATAAATATTATAGGTCAATGTGTTTTGATGAAGGAGCCTGAGACTGGGGGCACAGACAGCATCCCTCGTGCTTTCTTCACGGATCAGTTCAGAGGCCAGACTGGATGAGCTATTGTTCCCGTTTTCCCCTCGAAGAATTTTCTCCTTTCCCTTTGGACAAAATGGCATTTACAGCCCTGTCACACTATTGTGTGTCTGCCTTTCATTTCAATGACATAGGAAGGCACGTTGTCATAAGCCAATAATGCCAGTAATGTTTCTGGCACATTACTGCACATTTGACACCGTAGCATTTGCAAGTGGATCACCACATAAGCCAGGTTTGTAGACTTGTGGAACAAATTTCCCTCATCTCACACACAATATGTATATTATGCCACTGCACAATTAACACAGCTAAGACTCAAATATCTTAGCAATGATAACATTAATTCATCTCACCATGCAGAAGCTTCACTTACCTGTCATTATCTGACCACTGGGGGCACACTAGCCTGGTAAAAACCAGCCCCTTGCGTCGTACAGAGGGTCTGGACCCTTGGCTATTGAGAAATGATTGCTTGCTGGAAGCGTGGACTCCATTAAAGTTTTAAACGATTGGATCTGATTTTACCCAATCACTAACGTTTGGCTGCGATATATGTAATGCACCAGTTCGATCATGAAGGAAACTACACTATGAAGCTTACCGGAAATTGTGTGCGCTGTAAACAACCATCACCCACTGCAAAGAGAGAAGTGCAGAGCCAAACTGGCTGTTAAAATGTCTTAAACATTCCTTGCTCCAACTTTAATTGCTCAATATTTGGAAGCGCCGCCAACACGGACTGAATGGCTTCGTTCACTTCCTCTGCTGCCATTGCCAAACTACAACCACAGGGAGACTACAGTTTAAAAAAAAAATAATAAAATAAAAAATAAACAGCGCAGGAACTCGACATCATCATTCACAATTTCTCCTTCTGTTCACTCATGAGCCGGGATGAAATGCATCCAGAGAAATCGAGTTCAACGGGACAAATCCCAGACGGAGAACTGAAGGAAAAGGGAATCAAGTTGATTTGCGTAGAAAGGCAATGGCCATACTATGGGCACACACATAGCTGCAGCATAAATGTCAGTTTCAGTCAATCAGCTGCTCCTTAAGTAGAGAAAAATAGTTGAGCTGGTGATGTTACAGCAAAAGTAATGTACCCCTTCTTGACAGTAGAACACTTTGAATTCCTGCCTTGATCCCAACGTGCATGCACTGTTCACATCAGGAGCACATTAAAGTGACACATACTTCAAGCTCATGAGGACTTGATGCTCCACAGTATCACAAAAAAGAAAGTGTTAAGCAGTTTTAAAAGGAAAAAGAGAAAATGAACCTTTTTTTGAGAGAATGTGTTGCATTGGAAGTAATTAATGCTCCCACATCTTACGGCAATGGTTGACATGCCTCTGTGCGTGGCCTCCCTTCCAAGCTTTTTGCACTATGTGGACGCATGATCACAAGCCTTCTCAAACTTTCACACACATTAAAATGGGCCCATCAGGCATTCCCAGTGCTAAGATTCTCTTATCACATTCAACACTCCGGTGAATCCACCGGTCCTCTACCCATCATGCAGTTCTCCCAAGGAATGGGATTCCTTTCACACCACTAATGGCTACAGAAAAGGGAACATTTTCATTTTAATTATCTGCTCAGCTCAAGGGTTCCTTTGGTATTCCCCTGCCTTGTGCCCTTTCATCACGTTAAATTATTGCTGATACCTGGAAGGAGACTACTAAAGGAGAGGTGAAAACACACATACACACACAAACACACTCAACTAGAGCTTTGGCCCTTTTGTGCAGGAGATAGAAAGGGAAGTTCTACTGATCTGTGTGAGTAGAATTATATTCTAGATTTCCATATTAAAGCTATTTATATCCCTTGAACCTCTTCACATTTCTTAACACTACAGCCACAAACCTGGGATTTATTGAATAAACTAACACTTATTTATAAAGTGGATAGAAAATAATATAGTTTAAAACACTTTTAACAAATAGACATCTGAAAACTCTGGTATTCATTGGTATTTAGCCCCAGTTATTCTTATACCCCTAAATAAAATCCTGTTTAATAGCCATCAGATGTCACCTAATTAGCTTAAGGAACCCACCGGAGTGCAGTTTAATCTCACAAGCTATGTATAGCACAGCAAACACGTGTAAGAATGGGCTCTGGCCAGATGAGATCAAAACTGAGCTTTTTTGGCCCACATGCAAAACACTACTTTTGGTGAAAAGTTAACACTGCACATCACCCTGAACACACCATTTTCACTGTGAAACATAGTGGTGGCAACATCATGCTGTGGGAATGTGTTTCTTCTCCAGGCACAGGAAAGCAGATCAGAGTTGATGAAAGATGGATAGTAGGAAATGTAGGATAAAATGGAGGATAATCTAATAGAGCCTGCAGAAGACTTGAGACTGAGGTGGAGGTTCATCTCAGGTCAGCAGGAGGTTTAGACAAAAGCATGACCATAAAATGTTCTAGTCGAAGTAGTTTAGATATAAATCCAATCAATAATGTGTGGCAGAACATGTATTTTGATGCTTACAGTTGCTCTCCATCCAATTTGACTGAGACTGGGCTGTTTTGTAAAGGAGAATGGGCAGAAATGTCAGTCTCTAGATGTGCTCAGCTGCTAGAGGCATACTACAAAGTGATGTACATTTTTTAGGTTTTGATTTGTCAACAAAACTGACCACCATGTATTATTTTCTGCCACTTCAGAATTATTCTCTATGTTTTGTTTGTCTGGTACATAAATGAAAACAATAAATAAAATGCATAGCAGTTTGTGGTTTAACCTGAGAAGTTTGTGCTTGTGGAAAAGTTCAGCGATATCTCTGGTCATATTCAATAAATTAGAATATATGTCCTGATAAGTCTTGTTTGTCAGATTAAAAGTATCTTTTGAAAATAAATTTAAAGCAGATATTAAACCTACATTTCATTAAAGCTGCAGTATGTAACTTTTAAAAATATATATCTTTTTTTACATATTTGTTAAAACTATCACCATGTCTTGACAGCATGGTATGAGACAGATAATCTGTGAAAAGATTAATCTCCTCCACCTCCTCCCTGAGCTACTATTGCCGTGTGAAGAAATGCACTCTCAGTGCGCTGTCAGTCAACTTCATTTACTCGCCGCTAAACGTGCTAACGGCAGACAAAAAACTTACCGTGACAGGAAAACAGGTTATCCGTCGTCATTGGTGGTCATGCTAGCTTGTCTGAGAATGAGCAGCGCCACACAGACGGTGATTGACAGCGCTAAGACCCGCCTCCTGCCTCTGATTAATTGTTTCTAGATAGCACTGGGAGCACTGGGAGAAGGCAGAGAATCTCTATTTTTTCATAGATTATCTGTCTCATACCATTCTGTCATGACATAATGACAGTTTCAACAAATATGCAGAAAAATGTTTTTTTTTTATATAAAAGTTTCATACTGCAGCTTTAAGCCCACGTTTCTGTTTCTAAAAGTAGGTTTTTTATTGGTTTGAAGAAATATTCAAATTTTAAATTTCATATTTTCAGAAACTGTAAGCTGAAAATCTTCAAAAGTAAGAGGAATAAAGGCTTTCAAAGATCTATCTGTGTGTAATTAATCTATATAATGTGTTTCGCTGGGTAATAAAGTTCCTGAAATAAAAGGACGTTTCAGTCATGTTCTAATCTATATTACCCATTCAATAAAGAAGTACAGACCCATTTATTGAATGGGTCTGTACTTCTGCAAGGCACTATAAGTGGGACAACATTCAACTGTAATGTCTCATAATGCAAGCATTCTCTGTCCTTTGTAATAAAGCCAACATAAGAACCAGGAATCTGGCTTGTCTTTAAGAAGCAGCATGGACATCAGCTGTAGTCTTGGATCATGAGTCCTATCCCCACCTCCTCCTAATGAACCCTGCACTCCCAAGAGTTTTCCATAGTTCCTCAGACTGTGTAGGGCCTCAGATGCTGCCAGATTGGCTGGTCCTTCTTTTTTCTTCTTATCATTTAGCCACATCTCGAACAGCGTGTGTAGAGGATGGCACTTGCTGGGCTCCTGCTGCCTCAGCATGTGGTGTCTGCTCGGGAACGAGAGTGGCTCCGTTTGAAGGTTCTTGGGGGGTATTTGTCCCCATTCTCTCTTTTGTGGGCTGAGAGGAGTCGCATACTGAGAGATCAGATGGCGTCAGTCGTTGGCAAGCACAACGATGTCTACTGAATAAGCTCAGAAACATGACAGATTTACAGAGACAGCACTCTAGATCCTGCCAGTTCTCCCATATTCATGAGCTGACTTCTGTGGGACGCCTTGCTGAGCCAGAGACACGCATGTAGAAATTCAGAATGCAATATTAACAGTCTTAACCCTTGGTTGCCTTGTGGTTTGTGTTTTGTAGCTGAAACCTGGGCAGAACAACGGCAAGGACAGCGACAGTGAGAGTGTGAGTGGCGAGTCCAAGCCTTCCATCAGGAGCAGCTCCAGAGACAGACTGACAGATGTGAGTACGCTACCTGAGCCGACACACTGCTGGAAAATCCCAGCCTCACTTAAGACAGAGTATTAGGGCCGTTGTGGATCAAAGAAAACAAGTAATGTGGCCACGGAGCAGTATATTTCTCTACATTAATTTGACATATTTATGAGAGAAGTTTGTAAGAAAAAAAAAACTTAAACTATTCAGAAAAAAGTCATGTTTACTGAGATTATAAAGTCAGACATTTGCAGCAAAAATAAAAATAAAAAATAAAAAATGCCAGAAGTCCTCTAAGGAAATGCACGTCTGGATATATTCCAAAGTGTAACTTGTACATCCTGGGTCTTTTCTTGGATCAGAACAACATCTCCCAGGTTATGACTCAGTCCAGGAATCTTGCAGCTTCTTCCTCACTGACTCGCTCGTCTCTGTTGGTTCCCGTTCCCGGCGTATGCAAAAAGGAGATGTTTTTCTGATACAGGAAAAGAGTCTGGATCATGCAAATTTCTGACTTTACAATATCTTGAAATATCTTAGTTTTAGCATTGTAAATTTATTACTTTAATGAGGGAAAATTATCCTATTTTTCCTTGCAAATTTCTGACTTTTTAACATTTCAGCAGTTTTTTCATGTCAGTATCTGAAATTGGTCTTGAAATTTCTGAGTTTTTGATGTATGTTTATTCCTCTTTAGCCACACCATTTCTTTTCATCTACAGTGACCCTCCTCTTAAAACAGTTTTTAAGCTGATTTAACAAGAAAAGACATCACTTTTTTTTCAAAGGTTGAGATAATTTTTTTGCCATATCTCTACCATACCTCTGTACACATTTTCTGTAAGACAACATAGATTGCACATAAACAACAGTAGTGGGAAGACAACAGCTGCAAATTTTGCTACACTTTTATAAAACTGTCATGTCTGTTTTCTCCCATGTTGCACAGAAAAGAAGGTAAGTTGTGTCTCTTTTTCAGTATTCGCTGGAAAAAGTGTCACTTTGTAACAAATCCACCATCTTTTTCATTTTTATCCTGGGAAAAGGGATTTCTGGTTACAGTGTGTTCACAATATTTCATGTATTTATACAGAACATTTGAAGAAGTGGTTCTTGTGAGCTCAGGCCATCATTTCCTCAGCTATGTAAAAAGCTGAAGACTCACTGAGTGACGGTTCATCCTTATTTGCACCTTTCATGTCTGTTTTTATATGTATTTAATGTCTAAAACAGCGCTTACTAGCCTGAATCCCTGGCTCCCTCCCACCTCTTTTATGCTGGCTACATGCAGTATACCTAGAGTGCAGAAAACATTGTAAAATCCGGCTGCTGGAGCTTTAACGTCACATCAAACACTAGATTCTGTTGCAGCATTTCCTGTTTTAATAACAGCACACTGACTCCAGATAGAGTAAAAAATGAATAACCACATTAGTTTTATTCATTACCTCCAGTGAGAACTGTTAGCTTACCCTCACATTTTTGTTAAAGAAAAGGAAGAAATTCATTCTCTTTTTTTCCCCTTTACTTTGTAGGAATGAGCCAACAGTTTCGGGTGCAATAAAACCCTCTAAGATGTTGGTTTGTCAATTTAAATGCAACTGCAGTGAAAATGTGAGTGAAGGATGTTTTTATCTGTTTTTTGTTTTTAAAACAACTATTCAAGGAATTTTTGAAGATCTTGGTTAAAAATGCTATTCTGAAATCAATTCTAAAAAGCAGTGCTTATGTCTTAAATGTTTTATCTACTTTTGGGTCAGTTAGGATTACCAAAATGATTAATTAATACTAGATGCAAGAATGACCGATTTTTTTTTTTTCTTTTTAATCGTCGTCTTCTTCTTTGATGTCCTCCATATATATTCTTTGTATTTGAGATTGTCAGAAAAGCACACCAGCGTCCTCATTTCTTGTGGATTTTAAGGAAAACCTATTTGAATCCACAGTTGATGAGGTGCTTCTACAGAACGACAGTGGAGCGTACTACGACATGCTGTATTTCTGTTTGGTCCTCTGGATGTTCTGTGGCAGACAAAAAAGCTTTGGAAAGAA
The DNA here is from genome assembly GCA_014839685.1 of Anableps anableps. Classification (NCBI taxonomy): domain Eukaryota; kingdom Metazoa; phylum Chordata; class Actinopteri; order Cyprinodontiformes; family Anablepidae; genus Anableps; species Anableps anableps. The sequence continues at coordinate 5,276,441 of CM026078.1, read as the reverse complement.
TAATCAAGTGTGCAGAAAGAATCATTGGATGTCCTCTTCCTTCCCTGTCAGACATCGCCAACAGGCGCATTTTGTCCAAGGCAAAGAACATTATGAGAGATGTCACCCACCGTGGTTATCATCTGTTTGAACTGCTGCCTTGTGATAGGTGATGCAGCTCTATCAAAACCAGAACTTCTAGATTATTAAGGAGTTTCTTTCCATATACTGTGAGAGTTCTAAATGGCTATTAATTGGGGTTTTAAACTAGTCTGATGTTTAATTAAATTGGTGTATGATAGGATTTTCCCCTTTTTATTATTTTATGCTTATTTAACACATGTTCCCATTTTGATGCATTCTGAATCTCATTGTGCTATAGGCTCAATAACAATGAAAGGGCCTTTGACTTTTTTTGACTTTTGATAGAATTACCTTTTAAACTCTATCACTTTAGTCAAACGCTTTGGGTTTCCTTCCACAAGCTTCTCACAGTAGTTTGTGAGAATGACATCATCATCTCAGGTTTCCCAAGTTAGTTGTCTTAATGTATGAAAGTAAGAGATCTTAATGCATGAATTTTAAGAAATTAATTTAAACAATATCTAAAACATCAATCAAAATCATTTTGTTAATCCTAATTGAACAGAAAAATGATCTGTCAGATTTAATGTCAGGCCAGGGAAAAAGGTTTTGCCTTTTTATTAGATATCTGGTTTCAATTGTATAGCACAAAAGCAAACATATATGCATTCCTTATGAATATGTAGAAGGGAAACAATGAGGAGAAGAGAGCAGCTGTGTGTCCCTCTACCATACTCTGAGATTTAAGGCCAATGGGCTCCAGAGACCTTGTGGGTGGCCTTCTGTTTCTACTCCTTGATTTGTGTGGAAAACACAGCGAAGAGATCAGATATCTGGCCATAATTAAAGCTGCCAGTTGGGAGGCGAGCTTGTCTTTGAGGAAGACATGGCCGAACAACTGAAGCAAAACGGATTCTGCGTGTAGCTTTGCAGTGCTTGACTGGGCATGAAATGAAATAAGTAATTTGATGTTGACAACAGAAATTGAAATGATACTTGCTGATTTCTGTGCAGCTGCATCCCAATACAACTTCAGCATAAGCCATGGCTTTTGTAGAATGCTTATAATAATCTGACCCTGACTGTTATATAGAATGATGAAGCACTTATTTTGTAACGTGTGTACCGTTATTTATTATTATTTGTAGTAATTTTATTGGAGCTATGAAAAAAACGCAATGCACGGTAAGCACAAATGACTGAAACACAAAGGAATAGTTCTTTATGGAGCCCAATTAAAGTGAATAATGACTATAGACAGTGAAGAAAAAAATTGAAGAGTGAGACACTGAGAAAAGATATAAGTGTATTAATTTTTAGATAAATAAATAAAAATATACTCTTAAATATATATATATATATATATATATATATATATATATATATATATATATATATATATATATATATATATATATATATATATATAATGTGACATTTGTTATTGTAGTCTCTTTTTAATGTATTTTAGTAACATGGGTTACAATTTGTATTTACTGTCTGAACCTGAGACAAAAAACTGCTTCTATACCACAGCTAATAAGCAGCTTCAACTAAAATAATTATGCACCATTGTTTTTCCTTTTCATTTAGTTTATCATGTTATATATTTTGTTCTGCTACAAATATTAGATCTATAGGTACAATGATACAACAGATTTTTAAGATGCAGCATTTTGCTTTATTTTTCTCTGAGCTGATTCTGGTCTCATAGACCATCTAGTTCTCTTGTTTCGATCATATCCAGATGTACTTTGACTTGTTGAACATTTATGTTTTCATCGTGTTCTGGTTTCCCCTCAGTCTTCAGTTACCTTCATGTGCCTATTCAATGAATTACCTCACTTAAAGTTACATTCTGAAGTAACATACAATACAATACAATACAAGGTATTGAATACAATACCTTTCAATGGTACCTTTTTTTTTAAAAAAAACCTTTTTTTACATTACAACCACAAACCAAAACACAAGCACCTCCTTCTCTTAAATCATTTGTGGCTTGAAACAGCTTTCCTTCCCATTACTTCTGTCACTACTCAACAAAGGCCTGCTCCCATCATCATACTGCCACCACCATGTTTCACTGTCCTGGGATTTTGTGAACTTCAGGTTTTCCCAAGTAGAACGACTTCCCCTCACTTTTTTTTTAAATCACTCCTACCTAAACTGACACTCATAAGACTCAGGAGAACAGCGGAGGCTCCAGTCCTGGTTTCCTCTTCTTCCTCTGGTCAAGACACCCCACATGAGAATGACCGAGCTATAAAACGAGCTGCTGAAAGCTGCCTGGCATGTAGAAAGACTTTTAGACCCGCATGTCACTTTAGATGGTCACACTGGATGAGGCTTCATCTCCAGTCCCTACAGGTTTCTGAACAAGTCCCCTCCAGCCATGCTGTAAAAACCCACTTAACACATCACAAGAGGTGCAAGCCGGTGCATTCGAGCAGCACTCTGCCCCCATGACTTAAAGGAGAACATGGTAAAATCTCAGAAAGATTGAACTTGTCCTGCTTCACATAAGAACTGTTCTACTTCTTTCATTTATTATGGTGGTTTACAAAAGGATTGATATTCTTAACTTTTTGACATTTTGTTACATTACTGATACAAGCTTTAATTTATTATGTTGAGAGTTTATGTAAGAGACTAACACAAACTTTTGAAGTGGAACATCATATATAGTCCTTCACTAGAAAAATCTAAAATGTGTGGCACATATAACGCAGCTGTTCCTTGAAGACCTCAGAGGTTTGTTGTCAGTGAACAAACATCATCAAGAAGATGAAGCAACACAGCAGACCAATTCATCATCCAAAAATAATTATGTATAAATTAGTGGGTGGGACTAGATTAAAATTTTTCATCGCGTTAATTGCAGGCTCTATAATTAATTAATCACATTTTAATCAACAACTAAATATCGACAAAATAAACATTTTCAATTTGAAAGCTCTTTTTGCTGCCATATTATTGAATTGACACATGAGCTCAGCAACAAAGATCTTTATTGTCTTTATTCTGTTCTTAAGGTTTTTTAACTATCAGATTTGTACAAAGTGATATTATAACTGTTCAGCTTTTAAGTGTTTCAGGAACCCCTGATCAGTCATGTAAGTTCTTTGAAAAAATATTTCTTTTGAAATGTGAATTGTGGACACTGACAGTCTGTGCTGCTGCAACACGTCTTGCATTGAGATGCTATTTTAGGCTCGAGTAGCTTCGGTAATAGGCCAACTCCTTCTTAAACAACCTGCACACAACAATAGTCTTTTCCAGCATTCCTTCAGATCATATTTTGAAGCAAAAATGAACCCACGGTGGGCCAAGAGAATCAGCTTTGTCATCCATCATCGTGGTTTGCGGATGTTGTTTGTGCGTCAGATTTACGGGTGTACCAGAAACGTGTGAATAAAGATGTTCCGGCCAGATCCTTTGTATGCTAAAAAAAAAAAAAAAAAAAAAAAAAAAAAAAAAAAGAATTGGTTAAAATTTTTAATACATTCAAGTGTATCTAACACCCCTTGTGAAAACAAAACCCCGTCCCTCACACATGTTGAAAAATTCATTTTGAGATACTGAGAGGCACGGTCGAGTGTGGAAATGAGAGGAGGGGATAAGCGGGACTGGGGTCAGGAAGAATGAAGATCTGTTGCTTACTTATAAACTTTCTCACTATATTTAGCGACTTTTTAATAAAAAAAACAAACAAGTGACAAATCAGCGACTTTTTTGTGTTGTTGGAGGCTTTTATGGCAACAACGCTTTGAAGCTTAGCTGCAGCCCTGCTGTGTTATGAATATACAGAGAGCTGAGGTGAGCACTTCCCACTTCCCAAGCACCGCAGTCAGTCTAACACAGTCGTCCGTTCAACACCATACCATTTCCAATAGTCAGAGCAGAGGAGATCCATTCCACTCTGTGCCCATATTGTAAATAAATCACACATTTGCTAAGCTGAGTAACGCTATCGGTCAGTGCTCACCGTGGTCACACCTGGCTCGCTATTCCAACTCCTGACTCGCCACCGGGCAGGTGGGGCTGTGTGTCTGACTGAGACGGTTTTATACCAAAACGCAGGGCTGTGGCGTTGTGTGCTGGCTGTACCGCTGTAATCAATAGGAAAACTCAACTGCCTAAGAACCGTTTGACTGAAGGAGGCCAGTACTGAGATGGTTTTAGGCAAAATATTGCAGAATTAGACAAATTTACACAAAAATGTAAAATTTTGCACAGAAACATAAAGATAGAACCCTAAATAAACAATTTAGACAGTTTATCAGTGAAAAATGGTGATTTGGGGGTTAGTTATACTTTAAAGTCTCAGCCCTAGTATAAATATAAGTATGACACAACAGCAAGCCCTGAAAGGACATGGCTGCACACCTGTTCTGATCGGGGAAGCAGCACAGCCACCCATGGTATCTCTGGAGGAGCTGCAGAGAGCTACAGTTCAGGTAGGAGAAACTATTAGTCATGCACGCCACAAATGTCTTTGTGCAAGAATGATAAGAATAAAAGCTATTATAGAAAGAGAGCCTTAAAAAAATTTGTTTTAAATGTACCACAAGTCATGTAACTGCCATAACAACAAGATAAAAACTGACATTATTACTCACTAGCAAAAAGCTTTGTGGTGTTGGAAAGGAGATGTACTTATTCTACTCAAAAAAAAAAAAAAAAAAAAAAAAAAAAAAAAAAAAAACCTCTCATTGCATTTATATATTTATATATTTCTGCAGCAGATGGGTGCTCCCATACAGCCAGAAAACAAAGAGAAAACATCAAAGTCACTCGTTAGTAACAGGGAGCAATGTGACACAGGAGCTGTCTATGACCCACACTGTTCATTAGACCAACAGTTCGCTAATGGCATTTGCTCCAGGACTCCCCTCCCCTCACGGTCTGACTGCACTCCAATGAAGCAGATGAAGTGAGTTTGCCGACCTGGCACTGGCTAGCAGGGAGATGGAGGCCAGAGGAGGTCAGGCCTGGCAGACCCCTTCTCTCGCCTTCCCTCCTCTCTCCATCCTGCCAGCTCATTAAGGCCTACAAATGGCACATCAGCTCGCTGTGTTTGCCTCAACCCCAGACCCCAGCTAAATTGGCAGGCTTAGCTGTATTTGCTAGCAGCTCAGGGTTCCCTTTTGGATTTGTTTGAAGCCGACATGGCAGAAATCCCCTGCACCCCCCACTCCTGTCACCCCACCCCTTCAGTTGGGGTGGCAGGCATTCAGGCAGTCCTGAGCAGAGGGAGTCTGCTGGATCGGGGAGGGCATGGAGCTCTGGATGAATCACTCCCGTTTAGTCTCTGCGGCAAGGGGTGAAATGCCATCATTACCCGGCTGCCTATCAAATAAATTGGCAATTACGGGCCTGGGATTGCAAGTAAACAGCATGTTACTCTTTTTTTTCCCCACCCAAGGCTCTTGATGAGAGGCGGGTGCAATAGAGAGAAGCTCTGCAGTGCTCGGTCAGAGCCCGCCAGTTTGTGTTATCCGACCTGATGAGAGGCGCAAGAGGCAGGCTATAATGAATTCACCCCCGTATATCAGTGGCCATTTTTATGTTGAGCCAAAGCTTCCTGTTGTAGCCTCCTTTAGCTAGCCTTCTGAGTAAATGCTGCCTGATATATTGAGTCAGAGGCAATGTTGGCCATACAGCGGTTTCAGAGTTGAAACCAAATATTTACATACACTGCATAAAAAGACACCATATTTTTCTTTGACTAAAATAAATCAGACTAAACGTTTCCTGTTCATGTCGGTTAGGGTTAGCAAAATTATTTCTCTTAGCCAAATGTCAGGATAAAAAGAGAGAGAAGTCTTGAGATTTTGTTTTTACTTTCTTCATACTTAGAAGATTACATATATTTGGTAAAATTTCCTTTTAAATAATACAGTCCCTTCAGATTCTCATGATTCCACAATTGCGGAAATTTACTCAACGTCAACATATCCCCACATTTTTTTCCTGCTAATGCATAGTTGTGATTTTTTTTTGCAAATCTTCCAGAAAAATAGTTAAAACGTTAGGTTTAAGTGACAGCTAACTCCCATCTGCAGGTGACAGTATTTTTTACATCAAGTTATTGATGTGATGAGTAACAATAATCAAGCTATTTAAGTTTTTTAAAGCATAAACACGTTTGTGTGTCTAATCTGTCTGCTTGTTAGAGTTTTTTCTCTTATCATTTTTCTTCTATATGTAGATTTTGGAAGGAGTTTAATGAGGAAAACATATCACAAAATTCCCTGCAAATATTTCTAAAGTAGCACCACAAAACCAGTGATTTTGATTGAAAACCATCATGAAAGCAATTGTGAATACCTGGAGGGACTGACTAAAAGACTTCCAGAATTTTCTCACAGTAGTTTACTGGAAATTTGACCCATTCCTCCCGCTAGAACCAATGTAAATGATTCAGGTTTATTTGCCACCTTGCTCACACACTGTTTCGGGTCTAACCACAAATTGGCTAAGGTACTTAGATCAGGACCTATTGGTGGCCGCTCCAAAACACAGACTTAGTTGTCTTTAAGCCATTTTGTAACAAAAATGGTGTTATGCTTTGAGTCGTTGTCCATTTGAAAGACATATACTTTCTTTAAACTTCTTAGCTTGTCTCATGAGCTGTGTTGTTTTAATATTTTCACATAATGTTCTTTCCTCATGATGTCGTCTTTTTGGTGAAACACAACAGTCCCACCTACAGCAAAACACTCCCACAGCATGACACTTTCACCCCTGTACTTCACAGTTGGGATGGTGTTCTTGAGCTTGGAGGTTTCTCCGTTTTTGCTCCAAATGATCATTATGACCAAACTAAAGACCTTTGTTCCTGTTTTTGGAGTAATGCCTTTTTTCTTTTTGGGTAACCTCATTTTACTGAGGTTAATGATATTCTCTTGCCAGCTTCATTAAGCATCTTTACAAGATCTGGGTGGTCAAATTACATGTTTTACACCAAAAACACTTCCTCTCTGGGACACAGAATGGTATGATGGCTGAATATTCCCACAGTCTTTATATTTGCTTGTAATTTTTTTCACAGATGAATGTGACACTATCAGGCATCTGGAAATTTACTCAAGAATGAAGCAGACTTGTGGGAGTCCACAGTTGTCTTTCAGTGATTTCTTTTCTATGTTAAACAAGTGTCGCCTTAGATTACTTCCACATGTGTGCCTGCAGTTACCTCAAATGTTCTGATTTGATGAAAGTCAAATAAATCTATTTCATGATTCAATTTAACAGTGAGAACAAAGCTTATGTGTCCTTTTATACAGCATATGTAAACATCCGGTTACAACTGTTGTGAAATGCTCCACCGTATAATAGGAGAAAGACTTGCATACTAGCAGGAGGAAGTCCAGACTAACCGGTTCTGTGTTCCAGACTGAAAGCTAAAGTTTTCCTGAAATCCAACCTTGTGTGTCCTGGATTCCCTCAGACGATATATATTTTTCCCCACTGAATGTTGTTTTGTAATAAAACATCTGGAAGTGATATTGTTAAAAGTCAAGCACACACAGTCTTCCAGGCTCTTTGAAGTGGTTACAGCCCAAACATAGCTCGAGTCTCTCTTACGGCTTGTAAAACTGAACTCTGTTATTACTGGCTTTCTGATGAAAACATGATGGCCCTCTCGGAATCCTGTGTGCATGTGGTAAAACCATTTCCAATACTCAAATTACAACTTTTGGAAACTGACTAATGTCATAATGTGTACTTGTTTTTATGAATACCATCATTATGATTTGATTTTCTGGTCCATACTCGGCCACACATAGCATTATATCCTTGACCTTAGAGTATTGTTTGTTCGCATAAGCTTCTCATGTGATCTGAATCTCACTGTCCATGCGAACTGCTCGTGTAATGTCACCACTGCTGGTGTCCATCCCACCTCTTCAGTACATTCTCCAATTATTTCCTGACACTCTCATGTAAATGAGGTCACAGTTCCCCTACATGTCCAGATATGCTGTCCAATTTGTTCCGACACCGAACGTGTAATTGCTTGCATCAATTATCTGTCTTTCTCTCTCTGCCTCTCGATAATTTGAAATGTTTCTTATTAGAGACAAGAATTTAGATATGGAAGTAGGAATGTTGTACCTATAATTAGCTCATTATCACAGGATCATACCGTCTGAAGCTTCAGTGTATGCATCTCGACGCTGTGAACTGAGCGGCAGATGTATTCCAGTGGTTACTTAATGCGTTTTTTTTTCACTATTTTAATGAGTTTTTAAAACATGCAGGACAAAGCTCAGGATGACACAATCACTTGTGTATTTCATATATGTGGAAGGAATGAAAGATTAAATAAGTCATTGTTCTGACTCTCATATTGGACTTTTAATAAGGCTAGCTAACACTAGAAGTTAGAGCAGATCACATTTACGGTTATCTTCAGAGTTGAAACTCAATTTCTCTCAAATTGATCTAATTGATTTTTTCTCTCTTGTCAACTGAGTTTCTTATTAATCCATAAGAAACTCCGAGAACAGATGCAGTATCTCACGAACAGAGTTGCCAAAGTTACTTTAAAAAAAGGAATCTGATAACAGATTACTGATTAATCCTTTTAAAAATAGCCTAGTTTCTTTACTGATTACTTGATCCCAATAGTAACTCAGTTAGATTACATGTTACTTTATTAGCTATATCCAGCAGCTGCCGGCACTTACTGGCTTTGCACCAAAGTCCAGCTTTTTTGGTTTGGGTAGTGGGGGACCTCTCAGCTTCCCGCTACCTGGTGGAACTTTCTCTGTAAGTTTGACTGTGCCATGCTCCAACTCAAAATGTTTATTTAAATTTGATACAGTGTTTTTTTGAAGCTATATAAAATTTTGTTACCAGCACAGTGTACAGCAAACCTTAATGTTGTCATCTTTGGGACGCTGGGTGGCTCAGTTGGTATATGTCAAGTTTTTTTTTTTTTTTTTTTTTTTTTTTTTTTTTTTTTTTTTTTTTTTTTTTTTTTTACAATACTGCAATACTTTTTGTTGGTCTACTACTCGAAATCCCAAGAAAATGTGTGAAACATTTGTGAGCAGTGATGCTGGTGATGCTGGTAATGCTGTCAATGCGTTTCTTAGTAATGCATTACTCTAATATGACAACTTATTTCAGTAATGAGTACTCTAAAGCATTACTGTTTCCAAACCAGTAATCAGATTAGAGTTACTGTGTTATTTTTGTCATTTTCCTTTGTAAAAAGACGTATTTGCTTTTTTCATGCGTTGCGGTGAATGTCCAGGAATGCCTAGGTTCACACAGCAAGATTTTTATGCCAATTTTTGTCCCAAATTTCCCCTTCTGGCAATCTTAAGGACCGTCATTGTATTCTTTCTCTTTATTTTCCTTCTTCCTCACACCCGCTACACTTACAGTGCAGCCAGCATCCTGAAGGATCCAGGCATGAGACCACTTGACTTGCCCACACCTACATCAGCTTGATGAATAGGCTGTCTCCCAGGAAGTGGCCAGACATGCTTATTACCGTCTCTGACACACCAAATCAAGTCCTCTTCTCTTCTCTTTGTCTTCTTTATTGTTCTCTCCCATTCCTTTCTCACTGCCTGCAGCTTAGATGTCACAAGCAGAGTATGACACTTTGTGACATGGCAGTCGAACAAAATTATGCTTCACCTCCATCGCCCTGCCAGCACCCAACAACCGAAGGTCCATCAGGGACCTATGAGAGGTCCCGGTGGACATCTTGTCTCTGTGAATGCTGGGGGGCTCTCACCAGCCTCTATTTTCTCAAGCGGTCAGCTTGGTTTATACTGCTTCTACAAAAAATGCAATTAGAATGAAAGAGGAAAAGTGAAAATGTGAAGTGACTTGTCAAAAAGACATGGCACTCGTTTATCTGTTGGTTTCTGACCACACTTGCTGTTAAAGCATTGACAAGCGGATAGATCAGTGGGTCGCTGTGGCACTGGTGTCTTTGTATTCCTGCTGATGCAGCAAGGAAAGAGGGTTTTAATTGTTGAAATTGATATAGAAAACTGTCGGTGTGGTTTAAAATTGTTGGCTGATCTTGACTGAATTTAGCCCTTTACTGCTGTGGATGAGAAATCTATTCTCATGGAAGATTAATGGACTGGAGAAGTGGTGTTGAATGTCATTGTTGAAGGTTGAAAGTATCGAGCGCCTGAATCCTATCCATATGTTTTCAGGAATGACATAAATAGGCTCAGCCGGAATCCATTTTGACTTATCAAGCTTAAACCACTGCCAGAGCCATGTGATACTTGCCAAGTATTCAGGCTCTGAGGCTTCCAATAACAAATCCTATTCCACATAATTTCCACTCAAATTGGCTATGGTTATGCACCATCACCTTGTTTTTTTAGGGGTTTTTTTTTTGTTTTTTTTTTGTTTTTTTTTTTTTTGCTTTTGCGGTGCACCCTGCTCTCAGATGCTTATTACTTCCGCTTTCTCTGTAACCCGAACCTAAAGCCCACATTTTTGATGTCATGCCATGTTTTGGTGAGGGAGTCTCTCCTCTCTTTTGTTCCAGGCTTTTCAGCATGGAGGCTGTTCCGGTGGGGTAAGTTGAATAAGTGGAGCCCGAAGGAATCTCTACAAAGGTCTCACTCTGATTGGATGCATACAGAGCCCAAGGAGAGCGCACCGGTTGCCATAGCAATAAGAGCAATGTGGGAACAGGCTGCATGAAGAAGGAGGGGAAATGCTTGTTTCTTTTGTGATAGGAGGTCTCCATCAACTGACTTTCTCTTTATGAATACATTCCTGACATGAGTGTAATTATATACACTCATATGTCCCTTTCATGCTCCCAGACTAAAGTCATGCAGAAGTGTTTTTTATTAACCACTATACTGTGATAAGTGTACTAATAACCAAATTGCTGACTGAAAAACTGCAATTAGTAACAAGCGTCAATGGCATTAACCTTAGTTCTGGCTGATTCAGATAAAAGTAGCTGTCATTAAGGATGATCATTCATAACTGGTTTGCCCATGGATATCAGTGAATACCACACTGCATTCTGGGTACTTGGTGGCTGCTCTTAGGTGGTGGTCAGCAAGAGAAAGAGAAAGATGGTGACAGAAATAAGGGGGAAAAGCATAGAAAATGGATAGAAAACTTAGAATTATTTTCCCAGAGCTTTCATTTAACTCGGCAGTATTATTTTCAAGCATTTCCTCTACAAAATGGCCACTGAAGAGAGCTTTACACCAATAAAACTATGAACAATGATTGTGTCACACAGCTACATTTCATAATTTGTAAAGAGTAGAAAGTCTAAGGAAAGCTGTACCTGTAAAAGACTTTGAAAGAAATGTTGCTAACATATGCTCTACCATCCTCACTTAGCAGCAGAAACAGCGTTTCTTAGGCCCTGTCTACACAACAAAGTTTTTTTTTTTTTCTAACACAGGAACATTTTTAACCTTTTGTGCCCCACGTCCACACAGAAACAATCTTTTAGGGAACCCTAAACATTTATTTTTTATTTTTCCAATGCAGGTCAGATTAAAAATATCTCCCTCGCATGTTCCAGTGGAGAGCTAAAACAATGACGTATTAGCCCAACCTCTAACCTGAATTGTTACCACAAACGTGTCATATGCATCATGCATAACAACAACAATAGCAGGTTACATGTTTGTCTTATACCTTAGTAGTTTTATAATCCAACATGATTGAAAGAAGAGTCTTAACTTTGTCGTCACTCCACACTCCACTCCACACGTTGTGCTGTGTTGTTTGCCATTCTTGTTATTCCATGTTTAGCGCCACTTATAGGCTGAAGGAGTAAAAATAGTATTTCGGGTCACTCTTTTTGGGTGTTTTTGTGCGGTGAAAACATTTTAAGATGGCTTAATAGCATACCCAAATACTGCTTTCATCTTTCTGCTATCCTCAACATTAAACAAGAGTAAGAGATATGAAAAAGTAGTAAGCTTGAACTCAAAGAGCCATGTCACATTGAGAACAAAGGAATAATCCTGTGCAATTTGAGATCATTTTGTTAATGTATCACAAATGCTTTGATAACATAACATATTTTTTGCAGACTATACTTCACATACCATCCAGTCATTGTCTTTTTCCTTTTTCCTGGAGAAGGACATGCTGTCTCCTGCGCAGCTGGTTGAATAGCTGTCAAAAATTGGATCTACATCATTTTTATTTCGGAAACCAGAGTGATTTCCCTCTTAACCACGAAGCAACAGTACGACGAATAAATGAGTGACATTCACAGACAGACAGGCCCACTGACGGACAGATAGACCAGAGAAGAGAGAGTGAGATCTTGCTGCTGGAATTACAGTTGGAGAAGATTATTCCAGAGACATTATTTCCCTCAAGTCGTGGGCTTAAGTCAAATTTGGAAAAGAAATGAAATTGCCAGCAGTGAAAAACCAGACTAGGTAGGAGTTCATGAGTAGAGAAATAACATTTTCATTTGTTTCTGCCCCAGTGGGAGGAGAGCAGCCTTTCAGTAAATACAGACAGCTATGAGAAATGATTCTTTTTTTTTGTGTGTGTGTCTGTAGGATATTGTTTTAATGTGCACTTATCTATCTGCAGACTGGAGGTCAGGCCTCGGGAATCCGCACGATGGCTATTGTGCTGTTTTATGACACACAAGTGTTGGCCTCGTCACATCTCTAATTGGTTTTTTCTGAGCACGAGTACAAAAATCCACTCCCAGATGTCCTCTACTTTTTTTTAACACTGTCCTTGTAAAATGTATCCAGCGTATGCTAGCCTTTCTTATGCAGCCTCATGTATTGAGCTCTGTTTTGAATAGACCTCGAAAATTTTGTTCTGGTTTGAGAGCTTGTCAAGCTACAGTTTATTATGATTCTGCTCCCCTGCATTGATAGGAAATCTAGTCTTATAAATCATTGCAGAGACTGAGTTAAAATAGCTTTTAATAAAGTCTTCTCCACTGTATTACACTTTATTACTTTGATATTTGTACAATTGACTCTTTTTATTAACATTTTTCTTTATTTTATGGACTTATTCTAGAGGTTGGTGACATTGCAAAAATATAGCAGAATTTTTAATTTAAATTAAAAAAATTAACAGTTATATGATTATCATAATTTTAACAATATGCCTCTTCACAAAAGCAGCTCATGAAGTAAAACATAATAAAATATTTATGCCAAAAATTATTTCTGAACAGGTTTTACAGGAGAGGTGTACGATACTGCATATTTTGGTGTCTATGCGATACCAAGTAAATACAGGGCCCGTATCACCAATACCAATACAGACACTTTTTATTTCAGTTTGATATACCATCAAACTTCTGACCTTTAGGTGTTTTGTGGTTTTTCCTTTTAATTATTTTGTTCAAATCTGGGACAGAATTTGGACAGTTTATAGGTATCTTCAAAATACTTTAAAATCATATCAACATGATTTCTGTGCATTTTCCTAAGTAAACAAAGTGCAAAAAAAATTATCTGAGAGAAAATTGAAACAAAATCTTTTTTGGAAAGAGTTAAGAGACTACAATACAAAAATAAAATAAAATTTTAAAAGGGAACCTGAAACTAAGATATTGATCTTAAAAGTATCGATCCGATCCCACCTCTACATACACATCAAAACATATATTTCCATTTAAAAGGTAAACAGCAGTACCATTCAGGGAAAGTGCACTGGTGCTCCGTAGCAAGGATGCAACAGTATATAGATTTATTATCACAAGTATTGTTTTGCAAGTTAATCGTTTAGTAAATCAGTTCATCTTCAGCAAAAATTCTCTAGAATAGTGCCGCTCATGGTGGCAGCATGTTGGAGTAGCTCTAACTTTTATCATTTTTTTTGGTGGAGGCTTTGCATGTTTGGACGATTATTCCCTGTGGTTTTGGATGCTGTCCAGCTGGAAGGATTTTTGCTTATACTTTTTAACTTTCAGACAGTTGTTATAATGTGTAACCATGTCAAAAAGAATTTTTTTTTTTCCAACTGGGAGCAGCTGCTTAGCATCTCAAAAGCAGAATGATACCTGAACTACAACCCCAAATCCCAAAATTGAAAAGGAGGCTTCATGGATGCAGAGCAGGACGAAAGAGCAGAGAGAGAAGGAGAAAGTTCAGAACCATCTCATTCATCAATCACACTAGACAAGGATCATATGCCCGACTGCAACATCTTTGCTCAGCTTTCTGACCATATAACCTCACAAAAAATTTAAGCAGAGCAGCAAAAGCAAATGAGGTGGATTAGCAGTGCTTGCAACCAAATGATGGTGTCGTCCGGGACATGTTACTGTAGAATATCATCTCTGCTCCCATGATATTGAGCTCTTAGCATGTCATGACAGTCATACAGCAGTGTCTTCAGTCAGAGGCATCTAGGGCTTGGTTGCAAGATTGACTGCTACCAGAGGTCCTTCCTACCCACTCCATCAAACAATGGTATCTTCAAGCTTAACACATGTAAACTAGTGTATGACGCTAAATGAAACTGATACATCTGAGCATTAGCATAGAGCCGTAATGTATAAAACGTGCCCAATACACAATTCTATGATCTCCCTTCATTGGCAGATTGTCAGTGTTTTCTAATCCTTCATATTCTAAAATCGTCGGATTTTTCACCCCTCATGTTGTTATCCTCTCGTTTTGTTTAACAAGATATTTGAAAAATATGTATCCTTTGGTTAGCATTTAAACACAACTGTGTGTATTTGCTATGTTTTGAAGCTATCTAAATATTGTTTTGCAATTCACAATTAATTTGCAGCAGAAAAGCTTTGCTCTGAAGCTGTCAGCAGTGATGTTCTCCCAAGTGATTACGTCTACTTCCTGTCATCCACAATCAGCCAACACATAAAGTGCTTGTCACACGGCCCGCTCTGATTAAGGCTGATATTGACACTGGAATTGAATAAATGTACGCATTAAGAAGATTAGTATTTCCCATGAGGCGTGCATCCCCCTGCCACATTCTCTCCTGATGAGCCACGGTGATCCTTTTGAGAGACTCCATTTTCACACAGGCAAATCCAATCTCTGACTACAATACGTGTAAATAGAACAGAGAGATGAAGATTAATCTGCCAGCCATCTTAAATGGAAAAGTATTCACTGCACAGTGAATGAGAGGTAAAATTGCATTAACTTAAAAAAAAAAATTACAGACAAATTGGCTCCACATTATATTCACTGTTCCTTTGATTTGGATCTAGGTATGACCACGGATGTCATTTCAATGTACATTTTTAGCAACAGGTGCAGTTGTGTGTGCTGAGTTTCATTGTGTGTATTAATGATTATAAGGAAACAACAGTTTGCAGTGTTTGGGTGTGAAATTTCTGTTAAACTAATTAGATAATTCAGCTCCCACTTGTGAGTCGCATCAGTTGTGCTACCTGTCAGGTCAAAGTGAGGCACAGGGGCACCTACAACAGGGGACCGAATAGCATTAACCTTGGCGTGCCCCTTTTGGCCCCAGGCCCAGGCGGCCCAGGAAGAGTAGAATTAGCTAAGCCAGGCAGGGCCATCTGATTCCAAGCTCCATCCAATTACAGCCTTATCTCCTGGCCAAATGAGATCAATTCATAGAGGGCAGGGAGGCCTGGCAGCCTGGCCAAGGTGCGATAATCAGCAGTTGGGAGCATGTCACTTAACACCCCTGTGTCCCTGAAAGAGCCAGAGCATGTGTTAGGAGCAACACTTGCTGCCATTAGCTCTTGACGCCTGCTGGAGCTTCATCCACACTCTGCATGAGGGCAACCTGCTGTAGTACATTTAGACATCTTTTTTTATGAGTGCAGCAGTCAGGAGGAGGTCAACAATGTGCATAATTACAATTTAGACACACTTTGGTGATACTATGCTTGAGATTAGACTCGCCAAAAAGTGGAGATTAAAAAAAATCTAATTACTTTTTATAGCGTTTTAATGTTTAGCTGTTCTGGATACCCATTCAAAAGTCTGATGTTCTTTCCGGTGTTATTTGGGAAGAAATACAAATGCTTTTGCATAAATAATTCTGAAAAGAATTAACGCCCCCGAATGTCACAGAAACAGAGGAGTTTCCACTTCCTTACCCTCTTTTTTTAAACTCTTTGAACCTTTCCACATTGTGTTATCTTGCAACCCTAAAATTGAGTGCATTTCATTGGGATTTTATACAGCAGAAGACCAGCACAAAGTGAAAGTTATATATAAATTAAGGGCCTTGTAAAGGGAATTCTAACATTTCCTTCTAAACTCATTATAAATGTTGTGAATGGATTGGTCTAAATGTGTAAATTGTGGAGTTATAATTCAATTTAGATTTCAAGATTTCTGTTTTTCAGGATTTTATGGGCCCACCTCCGCTGCTCCAGTGGTATAAAAACATAGCCCAACGATAGCTTGTTGTTAGTCAGCTAACCAATTATGCCTTATTCACCATATTCATGCATCTACCCTGAATGCCACAAAGTGCAGGGTAGCAGCTTTAAATATTCTAAGTGTTGGTGATTAAATGTACAGTAATCACTAAATGTTACAAAATGTGCAAATCCATAACCTGATTTTATATCGTGTATCCTTTCATGTCCATGCACTGTTAGCTAAATTTGGTACATGTGGTGGAGTCCTCAGCTAGTTTATTCCTCACAGTATTTTTTTCAACTGTGTGCGCAATAATATTCATGAAATAAAAGGTTTTCCGCTACTTGGTCATCTGAGAAGACTAGTGGAGTGCAGATGGAAACGTAAATATAAAGCCCTCCCATGACGACTATTTATAGCCTCGAGCTGATATTCACACTGAATCCAATCCTCATATAAATGATTTTCATTACCATGAACAAAGTTAAAAGTAACTAAACTGGCATGATAGGTAGGAGCCAATAATTCTTCCACCTCCTCCCTTCATATGTGAAATAAAGCAGAGAATAGCGTCCCGCTCCTTCACTGATCTCTGATCAATAAGTCTGAAGCGTCGCGGTCATGTGTGGAAATAACAAACAGCAGTGATGTGCAGTTTTACATGTGGGTAGAACCACAAACATTTTCAAACTTTAGGAACAACACAGAAATGGGGGAGACGAGGTGATGTTAGCAGGAGGTGCTGCTAGATGGTGAGACATACTCTTAGGGCTGCATGCAGGTATTAGCCAGGTCCTATCCAGCTACTAGCCAGATGCAGGTGTAGAAAATGTGGAGCTGTAATCTGTCAGTTTCATCTCTGGTAGTTTCAGGTTTTTGAGCTGATAATCAAACAACGGGACTTCCTGTAATTAAGGTTTCCCATTTAGTCCCATTGTGCAATAAGGAGCATAGTTTCATAGGAGCATAGTAATGAAATAGATAAATGCTGAAATGGAAAGCTGCACAAGTTCCTGCACGTGGGTGTGGTTTCAGCACCTCCAGCGGACATGCCCCCAGCATTTCAGAGCAGAGAGAACTGATGTTTTTTCATCACTGAGACCTAATTTTATATGCTTAGCAGTGTTTTTAATCATCAAATCTGGCTGGGTTGTTAATAACACATATTTCTGTGATGTGACAAACTCAGAACACACATTTATTGCTACTTTACACAGACTTTAAGTGGAAGGATAACAGTACATAGTACATCGGTTCAAGTAAACTCTGGTGCGGTTCGAATACATATGTGAAAACCAAGCAGACTGGAGACCACTTCAAAAGCAAGAAATGGATAATAGTGCAGAGCATTCTGGGTAAATACAATCCAAAACAAATGGTGGGGCAAATGGCTTGAGGTCTTTTGCCAAAGTCAAAAGAGAAATCCTACAACCGCTAAAATCGTACACCACTCCATTTTTGTTTACATTTGTTGAAGAAGGAAATTGTTC
Organism: Anableps anableps; assembly: GCA_014839685.1. Lineage (NCBI taxonomy): Eukaryota > Metazoa > Chordata > Actinopteri > Cyprinodontiformes > Anablepidae > Anableps > Anableps anableps. The sequence continues at coordinate 5,258,548 of CM026078.1, read as the reverse complement.
TCAGTTGTGCTTCTTTCGAGGTTTTTGTATTGTTTCCTTCAGTGGATCTTGGTGCATCGTCACCTCAGGCGAGGGGATAAACAGGTTGTTCAAAAGCTTTGGTTTGTTTGACACACTGCAGAGTGACAGCGAAACGCACCAGCTGAAAATGTAACAAATGTTGCAATTTTGGTCTCCAATAGAACTGAGTCTACCGGACTATAAGGTGTGAAACACCTGAAGTCTGCATTCAGTCCCCCTGAGGCTGTTTTCCTGTGATCACAGCTCCAAGCTCCATCAGATTGGATGGATAGTTCCTCCACAGATTCCAAATTGGGATTAAGGTTGGGCTTTGACTGGGCCATTCAAATATGAGGATACTTTCTAAACCATCCATTGTGGTTGTAATTGAATAATTGGGGTCATTGTTCTACTGGAAGCTAAACCTATATGTGTGTTTAGGGTGATGTGCAGTGTTAGTTTTATGTACATGTGTTTTGCATTTAGATCAAGAATTTTAATACTGATCTCATCTGAGCAGAGCACCTTCTGCCACATGTCTATGTATTCATGACCTGTATGCTGTGTTCCTTTGCTTTCATGATGCTGTTTGATGATGTTCTCTAACAAACTTCTGAGACCTTCACAGAGTTCTACTCTGTCAGGTTGCATAGGGATGGGCTGTGAACAGGCCTTTTCAAGTCCAGTCACCAATTCTCTGTGGGATTGAGGTCTGGGTTTTGACTAGGCCACTCCAGCATATCCATCTTGTTATCTTCAAACCTTTTCTGTGTGGCTTTAACTGGATGCTTTGGGTCGTGATCTTACTGGAAAAATACATGTTCTCTGAAACCGTAGTTATCCTGCAGATGGAAACAAATTTTCCTCTAGGATTTCCCTATACCTTTACAATCCTTCCAGGGCCTGCTGCCAAGAAGCTTCCCCATAGCATGATACTGCTGCCACCACAGTGAGGATGGTGTGTTTGTGGTGATGTGCTGTTTGGTGTCTGTCAAACATAGCATCTTGTCTGATGGCCAGAAAGCCCCAATTTTTCCACTTAACCATGGCGTCTCCCATGTCTTTTGGCAAACAGTCACTTTACAGGGGTGAATATTTATGCTGTCCATTTTTTATGTTACATACTTTTATTTAATTGTCCTTATTTTGTAGAAATCAATTTTCACTTTGACATTAAAGGGTTTTTTTTATGTTTTTTGTAAAAAATCCAAATTATGCTGATCATAACTGATTTGTAAAGGTAATAAAAAGAGTCAAACATCCATTACATATCCATTCATTGATGCTAAAATTAAGGAGCTGGTAACATTTCTGGTCTTTGTCTGAAGTTGGGTTTATTGCTGTCTTTTTGTACTCCTCATAGTCTAAGGCAGGGGTTCACAAACTTTTCCATGCCATGGCCCCCCAAAAAGCATTAGCTTTTGGACAGGGGCCCCCTTTGCAAACCCACAGATAATGCATCAAAATATGTAAAGAAACATAAATTTTAGAATGTTTTTCCTCACTTTCATTCTCTATTCAATAACTATTACATTCATTTAGTAAACGCTGCCTCATACCCTCTGATTTTAGTTGGCCATGCTATGCTAGCTTGAGGAACAAAGCAGCTTGATAAATGTGACAGGCAGCCAATCAGAAAGAAGAGGATGGCAATTAACATTTCAAGAAATTATTTTCTTTATCTTTTATGTTTTATAATGATTAAAAAATAGATTTGATTTCATGATTTAAAAAATTGATAAAAATTTTCTTATTAAAACATTTATTAGATTGCATTTTTTTTTCTCCTCTTCCCTCCAGTTTTCTGAGGCCCCCCTAGTGCCCATTTGTGGCCCTACTTTGAAAAACGCTGGTCTAAGGGATCTTCCATTAAACACTAAGCTGTTTCTGGAGAAACCTTGCATGAAAAATGTCAAAATTCTTCCTCTGTTAATGTTTTTCTCCCTCTAATTGGTAACACACAGCTATTATCTGGGTGTTAACAATAAGAAACAGCTTTGGAAGAATGAAATTACTGGTCATCAAAATGGAAGATTTTGCTGAGACCAAAAAAAAAAAAATCTAAAGCTCTTTATATTTATTTCTGCTCCTTCTGCCATACTAGTGATTGTATTGCACCACTGGTGTGTCCCACAGCCATCTGGATGACTGTTCTGTGCCCACAATATGACTGGAATGGGAGCCATTCTGGGGAATTTATGTTTGCCTATTTCTTCTCATTCTTGTGTTCTGGGCACAAGTATCCATTGGAGAGCAATAGGTAGCAGTGAAAGAGTGGCTGTCCTCAGCTGTGGCCCTGCGATTGCACATCCAGGACTGCCTGATACACTTCCACCTCCCACCTGTCCCTGGTGCTGCGGCTGCATCCCTCCTCAGCCCAGTTAGATTAAAGTCCTCTTAAATTCACTGCAGCAGGCCTGCCACACAGGGAGAGCCAGCATCGCAGGGGCCCTCTGACAATCAGTACTTGGCTAGGAAGCACTAATGACCACTGGGAGGGGAGTAGAGGGGTGATGTTGGCTTGCATAAAGATAGCAGCAGCAGCAGTGGGTTGGATTGTAGGGGGTTGTTTGGGACAACCTGGCACGTTGCTGGGATAGGTCCGGCACAGCACCGACTAGATTAGCTTCCAGGGGGCAGAGCTGCAGTCAGTTTGGGAAAATATCACAGCCCATTAGTTAGAAGCAATGAAATGGAGTCAACTTCTGGGACTCCATTAGGCACGCTGCGCTTAGGCAGACAGCGTCCCTTGGTGTGATGTTGCTATTCTGGAAGGATTGAGCACAGAGATATAATTGGACTGGGGAAATCAAGCAAGTTTCAGTGGTCCTGGTGGGGCTCTCAGACACAAAATGAGAACATGGGCGTTTGTATTTTCTCTCCATCTTCCTGTTAGCTTTGCATTGTTGTGGAAAAACAGAAGAGAAAAAGCAGCCAGCATACCTGCATTTCATTTTTTAGTTTTCTTTCTCTCACTGTGTTCTACATCTCAGTCTCCAGGTTCCTCTCCTGTTTTTTTCAGTGGATTTTACCATCTGACTCAAATCCATTTTCTATTTGTAGCTTCAGCTCTGGCTAACTCCAAACTAAACAATATGCATTTATTCATCCATTTCTTTCTCCAGGCATTGATGAGACCAAGGCTTGCGCTTGATAAAAAAAAAAAACATGGATTAGTCTAACGCGGGCTGCTTGCTAAGCCTTGTAAGCCTGCTTACTGCAGATGAGTGCCAACTAACTTCATTCTTTTGAAAAATACTTTACATTCATGTAGTTAGTGCCAAAGCATAGGCGGTCAGACTTTTTGACCTTCCTGAAATGGGATCTTTCTGACAATGCCGTCTGTGTAGATAGCTGATGCTTTTGCTCCTTTTAAGGCAGAACCCTGATGTAGATGGAGCGGACAGGCATCAGTGCTCCAGGTAATTGATGTGCAGTTTTTAGCACCATCATGGGACCTCTCCATCCCTGGCCGGTCCTAACAGGCATGTCTCACTTGGTTTGCTCAAAATGCTTGATGTACTTGCGCTTAAATTAAGGACATTTTGGCAATTCTCTAAGTTAATGTACTTCACAGTTGCAGCCCATCATGCCCTTCTCATGTTAATGGTCACATATGCAATTCAACTTTCTGATAGTAGACCGACAGCAAAGTCTGCTTTGTCAAGCACATGTTGTAGTTGTTGGTCAGTGACATGTTTGCTAAGGCAAAAGGGGAGAGCTTGGTTTAAATATAGTCTGTTACTCTTAAGTAAGCCATTTTTCTAATGCTTCTAAGAGATCAATTTAGAGTTATCCATTTAGGGTAATTGGTTTTGTGAGGGATTGATGAGTAGAATTAGATTATAAGGTCAGATGAATATCTTGTCATTGAAAGAAGGTGGCAATCTGTTCAGTGCAAATAGCAGCTGCTTTGAAAAAGTGTTTGTCCTTTACAGGTTTTCTCAGTTGTTTTTTTTTTTTTCATTTAAAATAGGAAAAGGCCCTTAATTCATTAATTTCAGTTAAATAATTACATGGATCTTAATGTGTTAAAAGATTTATTGCAATTAATCGCTGTTTTTTTATATTGAAAAGTCCCAAGCCAGAACCTTTGTATTGGTGTATTTCTGGTACGCCTGTAAATCTGACGCACAAGCGACATTTTAAAAATCAAGGTCCTTGACTCATTTGATGAATCATTACAGCCCTACAAGAGCACTTCAGGTCACAAACTGATGACCTGATATTCTCTTTCAATATTTTCCGGTCGAGAGCAGAATTAACAGCTCCATAAATTACAGTAAGTTGTCAAGGTTCTAAAGTCATAAAGCAGCTCCACATTATCATCCTACCACCATCGTGCTTGACCAGTCATTATTTTCTCAAAAGTCTTGGGGGCTCAATTGGTAGAGTATGTGCACCATGTGTGTTGACTGCAGTCCTCGACACAGTTGTCCTAGGTTTGATTCCCGGTCTTGCACAATTTGCTGCATGTCTTCCCCTTCTCTCTCCTCCCTATTTCCTGTCTATTTACTGTTCAGTGAAGACCAATAGAGCCTAGAAAGGCTTTTAAAAAATGTTAGGTTTTTTTGTGTGTGAAGTAGGAGATGAGTCTTTATGTTCTTTTTGGCCTTGAAACTCTCCCATGAATGCCATTTTTGTTCAGTCTCTTTCTTATTTTTGAATCTTGAATCTGACCTTTACAGAGAACAGTGAGATCTGCAGTACTTTAGATGTTGTTTTGTGTTTTTTTCAACCTCCTTCACCCCTGTTCCATGTTTTCTCCATTTGTGGATAATAGTTTGCTGTGAAATTGCTTTGTAACCCTTTCGAGACTGATAGATATCAGTGACTTCTGTTTCTCATCTGTTTTTAATTATATATAGCTCAAGGCATGTTAATGTTGCCTTTTGAGATTGTTTAGCCCACTTCATGTTGTCCGACAGATTCTATGTAAGAGTTTATTTTATTATATGGGTCTGGTAGTAATCAGATATGGGTGTCAGACGTGACGTTTAATTAAAGCATGTGGGAAATCATTGTTAATTCAATCACAGTTAACATAGGGCGTGTCAGTAGGTTACTTTGAATAGAGTTTTTTTTCTCCTATAAATTAAAACATTTTTTGTATGTACTTAAGTTACAGTGCCTCCCAAGATGTCTGCAGCCTCAGAGACCTGTGTACCCTTGGACAGGGCTGTACTGAAATGTAATTACCCCCCCGGGGGACTAATAAAAATATTCGTATTTGTATTCGTAAGTTATATTTGTGAGATATAACAATTCGTTTGATGATCTGAAGCATTTTAGTGTGACAAATAAGCAATAACAGAAGACATCTGTGATGGAACAAGTATTTTCCAATCAAAAATAAGTACTGAGGTGTTTTCACCCTGGTTTTTTAAAGAGAAAATGAGGCTTTTACTGTCTGTGAACAGAAACATTATACATGCATCTGTGCAACACTGCCTGACAAAAAGGACTGTGCTGCATTTCTCTTGCCTTTCCTCTTTGTCCTTTCTATTCATAGAATTATACGCCCATAGCAGGAGAGTGTTGACATTTGTGCACCTCTTGGGAACACATCAGCGTGAATGTTATCAGCACCTTAAAGTCAGCCCTCAGCCCCCATAAATCCGTCGTATGTGCTTTCAGCCCCACGCCTCAAAGGGCAAAGCCCACCCCAACCTTCCACCCCTGACCTGTCTGCCAGCTTGAAGAAAGAGCCCCTGACAGCTCCTTTGACGGTGCGAGGAGGGGGGTGGCTTGTAAAGAATAGGTGAAATGGAGGGTAAAAAAAGGGGGCCAGCCATTTAAAATGTCTGCACCGAGATCTAATCAGGTTGCAGCGCCTGTGCCCCTTTCGAAAGTAGCACTGAGACATTGCAGTACTACTTCTGGACTCAGGAGTCTTGTATTTGCTCTCCCACTCCTTGTGGAAGGAGGTTGCAAGCCTTCCACTTTGATATCCATTCATTGGTATCCATCTCTGCCTGTTCAGAGTAAAGTATTGTGGTTAAAAAAAATCTAAGCAGTCTGATCTTGTTGTGTTTTGGTATAACAACACCTGTTCTGTTGTTAAAATACAGAACATCCGCAAAACAGGGTACGTTATTTTTGTCATGGTGACAATGTCCCATTTTATTTCTTTCCATATTTGAGAATCAATTTACCATCTGGAAAGGAAAGATCAATCCTCTGAGTGCCCCCAAGTTGTCAAATAATTATTACCTAAATAATCACAAATTAGATCATTTGGAGCATTCAGCATGCTGAGGTGAGTAAATCTTCATCAGTGCAGACAGAGGCTCTGTAAAGCATAGCAGTAGATTCCCAGTATTCACATAAGTTTGTGACCATAACCACCCGTGAATAGCTGAAATCACCAAATACTTGAGAGGCTCTCTAAAACTGCTTAAAACTACCTATTTTAATAGTTAAAACACCAAACATACCTTAATATGCCTTAATACGTACACTGGAAACTGTCTTAGCATTACCACATAAGCTAACATCCACGACTTTCCTATCTCCGCTGTTGCAGGAACAGCCAATCAGGGCTAAAGAACATGAATTGCACTCCTGAATTGGCTGCTGTGCAAACAGCAGCCAAATAGCATGTCAAGTAGCCTCGTGCCACGGTTTTTCAACTTCCCACGCTGTATTTTCTATTGAATATTCTAAATCTAAATATTCTAGATTTTCCGTATATAAGTTGGACTCATGTTCCACAGAATAATCCACAAATATGTGAATCCTCAAAGACTGAACCACAAATAGGCAGAGGTCAACTGTAATATTATTGGGTCATTCCTGTTAAATTATATTAGAACCTGAATTAAGGCCCCTGCACACTTGGGTGTACTTCTCTCTGGAGAGGTCTACTTGTACTTGAGGTGGATTCAATGCAGACTTGAAGTGGACATCTGGGAGACACGTCCGTTCAAAGGTAAATTTTTACGTACTTGATGTTGCACAGTAAACTGCTTGGTGGAAAACAGTGTTCACATTGAACTGTTTTGTATGTGACACTGAACTGATAAGGCTGGAAGTGGGGGTAAACAGTCACAAGGCCATTACTGCCATTCTCTGTGTCACACCAACAGGTGTGTGGTGGCTCCAGTTTAGGCTCAAATCTATGGCACAAACAGACATCAAGTGTAGCCCAAGTCGGTCCAGAGATTTGAGATAATCCCCACGTGGCAACAATGAACTATAACACATTACCTTGCAGTCACAAAGCAGAACTGAAGTCAACACAGAACAAATCCAATCTTTAGCTGTTTGGCACACACCCTCTTTGGCTGTTCAGGACCTGGTCTCTCCTCCAGCCCTCCCCCCTCTATGAAAAAACACCTTGACGTTTTCTTATCTGTTCCCTCTGTTGGCAAGCCATGGAGAGTAGCAGCACAGGCTCCAGCAGCAGGGCAGGGCAAGTAAATGTCAAGTGAACCACCAAGGATGGATATTATAGCTTCTAGGCCCAACAGACAGACAGAGAGAAAGCGTGTGGGTGGAGGAGAAAGGGGGGGCAGTTGCCAGCCTCTTCTGTCTGTTTTAAAGCCAAACGCTCAAGATGGCTGCATTTTCTGAATTCTCTCTTATCAATTTCCAGACATTAAAGACGCTCCATTTCTGTGGAGGTTACTGTTATAAGACTTCAAAGCATGGCTGTTCCCCACCATTGAGCTATATACATACTTTTTATATATACTATTTTTATTTTTCCTTTAGCATCAAGCCTAACTTGCCTGTCAAGACATTGAAATAATGCTAATTACCTTTAGGGGTGTTTATATGATAGAGATGTTCATTTTTACCTCCATGAAAATGAAGTTAATTTGGAATCAGTGAATAAATCTTTGATATACAACATACCTGTGAGCATAATAATATATTTATAAACATGAATGCAACCCAAATAAACCAATGCTGAGAGATTCTGCTTCACTTAACATAAAAATGTTATTATAGCTCACTTATGCATAAATATTTTTTTGCATTACATATACAGAATTTCTATGAAGCAGATTTTCCAGCAACTGTTCTTGCAGGATTTTAAAATAAATGAACCATCAAACATCTGATGAACAGCAGTCCCATTTTATGACTTTGGAACCATAAGGTCCTGAGTGGGTGGCATGTTGCATTGAGATACTGCACAGCTAAGATTTAAGTTAAAAAGGTTTCCTTCCTTTTTTTTTTTTAAGACTCTTCCTCTTATTTGGAGAGTCCTTGTTTATGTGCACCTCCAATGTAAAATACATCTCTGGAGACTACAAAGCTAAAGTCACTGCAAAAGTGGTTTTGAGTTTTTTTAGTCGTCTTTATGAAGTTTATCTCCAAATCAATATTTTCTTGTCAACTGAATTCATAGTAAACATCTCTTTAATTGATATTTTTATTCATGATTTTTTTGAGTGAAATTAACTTGATAAAGGTAACTAAAAAGAAATATGTTGAATATCAACACATTTTTGCTGTGGCTTTTTTATGTCTGCAATCTTTGAGTCAAAACAAGTATTTGTAATGATTTTTTGCTTTAATTTTCAGGAGGGAAAAGGATCTTCATGATCTACCCCAGTCTGCTTTGTAAGGTAGAATGATAGAATAGAATAGAATAGAATAGAATAGAATAGAATAGAATAGAATAGAATAGGACAGCCTCCTCAGTGAACTACAGCGTTGCAATTTCCATCCCGAAGTTTTTAGTGATTTGACTAAATGTAAAGAAATTCTCACCGTATCAAATAAACGTTCCTTATTCATGTCACCTTAGGATACAAAAACCAAGTAGTGGAAGCAGACCAGTTGAAGCGAAAATCAACATTGCTAGCCGAGCGCATTTCTGCATAAAACACGGCCACAAACTTCTGACCAATCACACAAAACACCACACAGAGGTTTGTACGAGGGTGTGTTGGTTGTGGGGAGAGTGGGGGGTATGGTTTACCTTAGCTCAGCTGTATTGGCTCCATGCATTTGCAATGTTCTTGAAGTGCTCAATCTTCCCTTTGCAAACCTTGCATATGGTGAAGCTCATGTCAAGCTCAGGTTTCCCAGGTATTTGGTAAAAAAAAAAAAAAAATCCAAATGTTTGCCTTCAACGGGGCCGGTTGAATCCCCCTGTCATTCATTTTTGTAGTTTCTTCTTTATTGCAGTGCTTTCCACGCATGTGTACGTTCCAGTACTGTCTGTGTGGCAATGTCAGAATGTCCTGTGTAGTTGCAAAACGGAGGCCGACAGCCAGCAAATTTATTTATTTATGTTTTAAAATCAAGTTTGGAACATTTTAAATCGATTCTGAATCGTAGTAAATGAGAATCGGGATTCTTGTGCGAATAGATTTTTTTGGCACACAAACAGACAGCAGTGGTAACAGTACAACACATATATACATAAATAACTGCTGACATTAAACCAGTGACAGAATACATGTAACGGTACATGCTGGTAAAGATGACTGGTACTGGAGAAAAATCAGCTAAAGTCAGGGTTTCCTCTACATGTAATTGATTAGGCAAATAAAAGCCGCCACACCTACAGAATTAATTTTTTTTTTAAAATATATATTGAAACAGTGTAAAGCATATGATACACACACACACACATATATATATATATATATATATATATATATATATATATATATATATATATATATATATCCATTATCCATCATGCTTATACTTGCAGGGTCGCGAAGGGGGTGGTGCCTATCTCCAGTGGTCATTAGGCGAGAGGCAGGGTTCACCCTGGACAGGTCGCCAGTCCATCACAGGAGAACACAAAGACAGACAGGACAAACAACCACGCACACACACATTTTCACCTAAGGAGAATTTAGAGACCAGTTAACCTAACAGTCATGTTTTTGTACTGTGGGAGGAAGCTGGAGCACCTGGAGAAAACCCACGCATGCACAGGGAGAACATGAAAACTTCATAAATTTGTTTAAATATCATGAAACGTTAAAAGTTACTTTATTTTGAAACTCCAACACTGCTGGCTCCTGACTGTCTGGCTTTAAAGCTAGCTACAGTGCGGTGCACTCCTCTCAGGAGCAGTCCTCCCAAGTCTGCTTATTATATGCAATTTTGGGCTTGTTTTTTTTTTTTTTCTAAAGTTGCTTGCAAATCTCATGAGATGCGGACTGCGGTTTTTTGGACTTATTTTTGAACCACAGAAGCATATAAAGAGGAATATTTATATGTCTTTTAGGAAAGTTGGTTTTTATTGTCCTGTTCATCAATGCCACAAACTGTAAAGACTTGTACCAGTTTTTACAACTCTGACTGCCAGCAGCATCTCTTCTTGTGTTCTGGTGCCAGACAACCAGGTCTGATTTGAAGCCTTAACCTCGTATGTTTACTACTTGTATGTTTTTGATGTGTTTGTTCAGTTCCCCACAAAAAAAAACCAAAAAAACAATCCTTCATTGTTTGTTGTCTGCTCACAGAGGAGAATTGGATCTAAATTGTTCAATAATTTCTTTGCCCTTAATTGCATGGCTTCAGTGAAAGCTTTGCTCCTCTCTCCAATCCTTTTAGAACTACTTAAATGTTCCACTTGGGTGTGGATTAGTGGATAATGGTCCCAGCAGCAGGCCAGGTACAAGCTATTGAAGTGTTCCTTAGATAGCCTCGGTGGGCCCGAGGGGGGGTGGGGAGCGTTCATTGTTGGTGTGACAGTTTGCCTGAGTGGATTACATGCAGTTTAGGGGACTGTATTGGATTGGGGCTGTGTTCAATTATCCTCTTGGATTGGATTGCAAGTGAGTAACCTCCTATCCCAATTTCCAGTGCACCATATGAAGCCTATAGGATCCTGCTGTTCCACATTCTAAGAAAGCATTAAGCCACTGAGCCCTGGGATAAAGTAGTCATGTTCACAGCATGATGTGACGGCTAAAATTTCACTTCTCTTCCTGACACTTTCTCTTCCAACGGTAAGCAGCCCCTTCATACGTGGTCAAACTCACTTCCCTATCAGTGTTTTGTATATTTTACTTATAACCGTTTAATATTTGGATCTCCTGAAGTCAACGAAGTGTAAATAGAAGAAAATGTTGGATTGGATTAAAGAAAAGTCCAGTAACCAAAAGGCAAGATTAGATTACTTGTGTAGCACTCATCCTTTGAAAATGTTACTATAATCTATTTTGTGGTTTAGGATTTAACAACCCTAAGCCTAATAAAACAGCCCTAAACATGTTTTCTAAGTTTGGATCTTGTAAATGACATTTACCTTTTAGATCAAGTTAGCACATGCTAAAATCAAAATGCATCGGTGACAAAACAGCTTTGGTAGTCCAAACCAACAGACGTTGTAGGTAACTAAAGTGAAATAATGTATAGTTTCATCAGTTCCCAGATCTCGGGACAAAAACAATAGGAGGTTACTCATTTGCAAGGATTTTACAGGAATCAGGGAGAATTCATAAAGTCTAAACATCAAAGTTTAATCCATAAAGCAAGTAACAACCAGAGAAGGAGAGAAAATATCACTAAAATCAGATGGAAAGGTTAACATAAGCAGCTCTCACACTAAAGTCCTGGGATGAGGTTCAGATGCAAATGAGTTTCCATCCAAACAGAGCCTCAGCTCATTTTTGAAAAAAATGTCTCCTTCTCAATATGTTAAGCTGCAGGAAAATTTTGATTAAATTTAATGACACATTTAGTGCATTTGGAAAAAATGTTGAAATTAAACTATTATTGTTACCTCAGTCGAAATACAGACAGTGTACTGTTTCAAAGTTTTACTTCAGTACCCTTGCAGTTAATTGATGTATGATTATTTTTACCAGCATAACTGACGTGCCTGTGTTAGCTCCCTACTCCATCTCCCACCTGACATTGATTCTCATATGCAAAGCTGCAAGCACCTGCTGTCACTTTTTCTTTCCCTTTTTTCTTTTTCTTACTTTTTCCTGGAGACTTGCGAGTGGATAACAATGAGTCCCCTGGCGGTACTCATCTGATTCCGTCAGGAAGAGGAGAAAAAGCACCACAGTGTCATGGGAATATTGGGCCTGAAAATGGTAATTTACCAGCTCAAGCAAATCCTGGGAGAGCATGGAAGATGAAGAGTAGACAGATTTCACTTGCTTTATTTATTAAATTTGATAACCGGTACTGGCGTCCAGAGACAGGAACGTTCTTCCATGTGTCATTTAGACAGAGGGAGAGAATACAGTGGAGATCCATCAAAGACTCCCAGTCATTCAGTTTGATGCGATGCAGCTGTCTCACAACTGTCCACTGCGGTATACATTTTGTGCACACATCTCACAACTACAACATTCAATGTATTTATTGGGAATTTGAACCCCCAACACACTGTCCCAGCTGGTCAGAGGGAAGGCGGATATAGCTAAATACAGAGCAACGCTGGAAGAAAACCTGCTACAGCAGGGGTGCCCAGCTAATATACCTGACTGAAATGGCTTAATTACCTCCTCTGCATCCCATCAAGTTGGTAAAAACCAGCCCTTTGCTTTGCTTCATACAGACGGTCTGGACCCTCAGCTATTGAGAAATGATTGCTTGCTGGAGGCGTGGACTCTTGAAGTTTAAACTGATTGGATGTGATTTTGCCTAGTTGCTAATGTTTGGCCGTGACATATGTAATGCGCCAAATCAGTTATGAAGGAAGTTACACTATGACGCTTACTGGAAATTGCGTGTGCCGTAAATAACCATCTCCCACTGCAAAGAGGAAAGTGCAGAGCTGAATGAGATTACTGTTAATGAGAGCTGTCGCCTAAGCAGTCCCCTTGCTCCCATTTTAATTGCTCAGTATTTGGAAGTGTGGCCAACATGGACCGAATAGATTCGTTCACTTTCTCTGCTGCCATTGCCAAACTACAACCATAAGCAAACATCAATTTAAAGACAGCGCAGAAACTCAGTGTCATCATTTATGAGTCCTCCTTCTGTTCGCTGATTGGCCAGGATGAAATGCATCCTGAGAAATCGAGCTCAGTGGGATAAATCCTGGACAGAGCACTGAAGGGAGCTGTGAATCGAGCAGAATTGTGTAGGAAGGCAATCTCCAGGCTAGCTCTACAGTGGCCTGGAACCAACTTAGGAAACCACTGTGCTAGAGCCTATAAAAGACTTGAGATCAGTGCAGAAGTTCACCTTTTAGTGGGATAATGACCCTAAACATACAGTCAAAGCTACTGTAGAATGCCTTGGATCAAAGTATATTAAATTTGTAAGAATGATTTAAACAATCATTTTCTGAACTGAAGAACTATGGTGGATGGCTTCTAAGACTCCCCTGACCTTGCCTTATGGTAAGGAGGAAAAAGGCTAATTGATCAGCTGGCTGGCACTTTTTGGGGTTGAGCAAGCAAACAGTAAACCTCATATCTTTACTCCCTCCAGCTATTACTTAATACACTGGGTTGTTCTCAGTTTCCTCCCTTTGTCCGGGAAAAGCTCACTGCCCTCTCAGTCCTCAGAAGGCTCCTCTGGGACACTTCACACAATTCAGAAAGAAGGTTGAAGAGCCCAACATAGCCACAAAGCCGTACTGAAAAGGTATCACTTTGCAATCTGCCTGTCTCCCAGCTCTGGCGTCTCATTTGTTCTGTGTGCTGATGTGCATCAGGACCTCAGGGCAAGGTGATAGTCTCCAGGGATGAGTTGCAAAAGAAAGTTACCTGAGGAGATAAAATGATAAAGAGAAAGGGGGAAAGCCTTTTCTGCTTTTCTGAGCTTTGTGTTTCTGAAAAAAAAAAATCAGCAGCATCAGTTTAAGCAATACCCCTGCAGAAACTTGACTGCAGAGCCAAAAAGCCCTTGAATGGGTTGCCTTTGAATGATGGAGGTCTTTTGAATGTACTCTGGTTGAATAAGAGGTCTTTCACAAGTTAGGCTTTGTGATTTCCTTTTGCTCCTCAGTCGTTATCAGCGCAGCTGACTCTATATGCTGCTGGAGTTACAGCTCTCGTAGCCATGATCCTCTGATGGTTGCCATTCTTCAGGGTTTCTGCAGATCCTTAAAATGTCATCAAAAGTCTCAGATTTAATATGCTAAATTTATTCCTTAGAAAGTCTTAAATACCTCCAGATCTACCATACTAGATATAGTTGCAACCAGAAGTTTACATACACAGAATAAAAAGACACATCCACCATTTTCTCCCTCACTGTCTGAAGTTAAATCAGAGCAAACTTCTCTTGTATTATGTCTGATAGAATTACCAAACTTATTTCTATTTGCTAAATGCCACAACAATGTGAGAAAGAACAAGTCAGAGATTTATTTCTCAATGTCTTCAAAATTAGAAGTTTACATGCATTTCCTCAGTATTTTCTTTCTCTTAAAGCTACAGTATGTAACTTTTACAAAAATATGTTTTTTGCAAATTTGTTAAAATGTCACCATCTCCTGACAGTATAGTATGAGACAGATAATCTGTGAAAAGATCAAGCTCCTTCACCTCCTACCTGAGCTACTATTGCCATCTAAAGAAATGCACTGCTCCCAACCTAAAACAACCAATCAGAGCCAGGAGGAGAGCATTAGTGCTGTCAATCACTCTTGTGCACGAGCCGCTAAATGTGGTAATGGTGAAGAAACAACTTACCGTTCCATGAAAACTGTTTAACCGCAATCATTAGCCATGCTAACTAGCCTTAGCATTAGTGGCACGCTATGTTGTTATGAATTAGTAGCATACCAGAGAGCTGGGGGGAGTGTGTAAGGAGCGGGTGATTGACAGCCCAAAGACTCTCCTGGCTGTGATTGGTTGTTTCTGACTGAGTGGTGTATTTTCCATTTAGTACTGGGAGCACTAGGGGAAGGCAGAGGAGCTTGATTTGTCACAGATTATCTGTCATGACATAATGCCAATTTTAACAAATATGTAAACATATTTTTCATTAAAGATACATACTGCAGCTTTAATTTTCCCAAGAATCTTGCTAAAATCCCAACTGCTCTTGTCCTCTTGAGCTCAGTTTTGCACCTTGTCTTGTTTCATGAGTTGGAAATATTGTTACCATTTTACTGGTGTTAACAGAACAACCTCCTGTTTCTCCGTCACCTCAAACATATTGATAAATAGAAATGTCCAAGTCAACATACATAAATGCTCATATTTTTTTTAACTTAAAGGCATTAATATAGCTTTTGTAATGAACAAATCACAACTTACTCCACAGTGCATTACAAATCAATTTGCCTCCCCCATCCCCCACTTTCCTTTTCTGTGTCTATTTGGGAATGAAAAACCGGGGGGGAAATAATATAGCCGAATGTATTAATTCAACATGATGAATCCTGTATTCAAGTCAGTGGAGTGAATAATTAAAATTAGCTGATAAAACTTTCAGCAGAATTACTTTGCTGAAATTACTGAACAGATGTGTCATTTTAATGAAAATCCACAGCCAAGCTCCTTTCCCCTTCCCCTCTGTCGAGTAAAAATATTATTCCCTCGGCACATTCTTAATTTGGTGGTAAATACACTCACAGCCGTCTCCGGAAGGGTGGGTGGGAGCGGGTGGAGAGAGGAAGAGCAACTTGTCACACTTACTAACTTGATTTCTCCCTCTGCATGCAGTTAAAGCTATCTACAGTAATTCACAGCACTCCATTGTTTCGGCAAATCCCAAAGAGGACTTATTAAAATGCAATAATCTCCCTATTTAAACAGAAACAATAACCATTAGAATTCCCGCAGATCTAAAACAGAGCGTAAGCCCCCATCTGCTGTGAATGATTAGAGTCTTGACGAGGGAATTTAATTTGCAACATTCAAAGATTGGAATCGGAGCAGATCTCTCCTCCGAGGCTCTCACCCTCGTACTCATTTGCCTCACGCTTTATTTGTCTTTTTAATTATTTATTTAGCTGCCAATAAAGTTGCTGTAGTGAAGGGGCATTTAATGCATCCTGGCAAGGTGACAGCATGCTTTACAGAGATGCTGCTCTTTCTAAAGCCTCTCCTAAGTGTTTTGATTTAGTCCCTGAATAAGGTGGGTTCATTAACAAGCAATCAGACAACTAAATACCATTTCAAGTAAAGTTGTGACCATCTATCGACTCAATTAATGATGTATTATTAATTATAATGAAAGTGATATACTTGATCAAAACAGTCATTATAAACCATAACAGGAATATTTACATTTCTACATTGTTAAGATTTGCTTAAGCTGATTACAAATGCAAGTAATTTTCTAAGACCAAAAGTGTGTGAAAGTATATTTAAATGCTGTTTTCCCAAATTTATTACAATATCTTGGTACAATCAACATAAACAAGTCTTTTTGTTAGATGCAGGTCAATAGATATGGCGGGAAAAGGTCAAGAAAAGCCTAAATAAGCTTGAAAGAAGAACAAGCCAATTTTGTAATCTATGCAAGGACTTGGCACACAATTCATGGTAGAGTATATCAAGGGCAGGAGTAAAGAGACATGCATTTATAAATAATATCACCATAATCCAACCTGGACATGTTAGCGATATATTCATGTCATTCATTCATTTAAAAGGAAAAGCAAAACTTGTTTGTGAAGAAAAAACCCTGAAAAAACCCTCCTTTTAACAGCTGTGGAATGTGAATGTGTAAGATATGTAAGATACAACAGTAGCATAGATCCATCAGTCTAAATGTAGAAATTAGCATTTAATACTTCTCTAATATAGTTGTTGGTATCCTATGTAAAATAACTGAGCGTGGCTCCAGAACCCATCCTTGGGGAACGCCATTGACTACACTAAAGGAAAAGAAAAACAGGATGAAGCATTCAGATAACATAAATTTAGGTTGTTGTAATACAAAATGATAGAGGGATACTTTTTGATATGTGTCAAACACTGTACATACTAGGAAAAAAAAATAATTTAGCCTTCATGCAAAGTTATGCTGGAGAGATCATTTTGAAACCACCCAACAAGTCCAGACACAGAATAATCATCCATTCATCCATTTTCTACACCTGCTTGTTCTTGCAGCATCATAAGGGAACTGGTGCCTATCCCCAGGAGCCGTTGGGCAAGAGGCGGGGTACACACTGCACATTTCACCACTCCATCACAGGGCAGCACAGAAACACGCAGGACATCGCATGCACACACTTGTACATAGGGGCCATTTAGAGAGAAAAATTAATCTAGCAGTCATGTTGTTCGACTGTGGGAGGAAGCCAGAGTACCCAGAGAGAACCCAGGGTCGCATTGGGAGAAGAATGGGATTTAGAAATGTCATTTTAAGCAATAACTTTCCTAACTCTACTTATGAGATGAATGAGACAGTGCCCAACTACACAAATTCATGCTCAATTGTGATTTCTTGGTATAGCCAAAGCCCTTGACTTAAATCTGTGAGGTTCTGACAGACATCAGGAGTAAACTGTTCAACTCTTTTATGAAGCTGACAAAACTATTTGCCTTCTGACCCTTGGTTGCTACCTGTTTAGTTGGTCGTGTAAATGCAAAAACACAAATGCAAACCCAAACTACACAGGAATCATTCAGAATGCTGAGCTTTACCAGATTTATTTTGCCTTCTATCTGTTACCAAATGTTTTCAAAATCACATGTTTACCATGTAGATGTGGATGCTGTTTTATTCATTTTTTAAGACTTTTTAAGGCCCGCTTTTTTCAGTCTATATTTTTCTAAAAGGGGTCAAAACCTTTATTCAGAGGGCCAAATATCTAAGGGGGTCATGCAAGATTTTAGCCTGCACCGAATTCTCAGAATTACCACTGCACACCAGAAGTGTGAAGTAGGTAGTTACATTTACTCAGTTACACTTACTTAACTTTTTGGGAAAAAAAATTTACTTTCAGGAGTAGTTTTACTACCAGTACTTTTTACTCTTACTTGAATAAAATTGCTGGATACTCTACCCACTATGAATTACATCAGTAAATGTAAACATGTTTTAACCAAAAATACACCAGACACACACTTAGAGTTAAGTAAAGTGAGACATCTTGTCTCACTTCTTTGTACACAAGCTATGTTATTGTTATTTGTAATTTTCTATCTACAGAGCTTGTTGTCAAGGGACTATACGTTAACATCATATATTGTCACTGGAAGTACTTTTACCATATATATACACATGCATACAATCATACACACACACACACACATACATACATACATACATACATACATACATATATATATATATATATATATATATATATATATATATATATATATATATATATATATATATATATATATATATATATATATGTAGCAGCATTTTTAGAAAGCAATAGCTCAGTTCATAGATGCACAGAAGGTTCTTCATCATTTCACATGACTTCTGAAACAGAGGGCTGCAGTATAAAATTACCCACTGTAAGTATGAATATATTGAGAATATTGATTTTGTTTCTTCTGCCCCAAAATTTATTTTGAAATTATTTGTATTTCTAAATAATTGTATTCATTTTTTCATTTTAATTTTTAAAATACTAGAATTCGCACATAACTTGATATATTTGTCTGTTTGATGACAATTTTTAAAATATTAAATCAGATGCTACTCAGTACTTGACTAGCCTTTTTACCAAATACTTTTTAACTTTTACTTGAGTAAAAATATGCTGAAGTAGTGCTACTCTTACTTGAGTACAGTTTTTGGGTACTCTACCATCTCTGCTGCACACCTACAAAATAACAAACTTGCTTGCTTATCAAATGTTTTTGTGAAGATTTAGGTTCCTCAAACACCGCTATTACACAGAATGTTACCTTGATGTTTTATACAATTAGAACAATTTGGCAGCAGATGAAACATTGTGATGGATGTTTAAGTCCTTTGCATGAAGACTGGTGGGCAGAAATTAAGTTGAGATGTAGGTGGGCGGTATTCAGTTGGATGCATGAATGTTTTTACCATTAGATTACTGTCTTTAAATAGAATCTTTAGTCCATACTGTAGAATTCCCTCTAATGTAAAAATCAAACAAAGAATCTCTGCTAGTGAAAGGCAAGCCTAGTGCTGTTAATGTAATTTCCCCTGGTTGGTGGCTATAATCACAGTGCAGCAGAAGTAGACCACAGCTTGTCTTCACCTAAGTCATAATTAGAATGGATCATTTGTCATTTTTAAAACTTAGCCTTTGCATGTTTCTTGCTGATCACAAATTGCACACAGTTTCATGTTAGATCCATTGTGTGATTTCAAAGCCAGGTCACGCTCCGCTGCTCATTTTTAGAAAGCAATGGCCTCAGTTCATAGATGCACAGAAGGTTCTTCATCATTTCAAATGACTTCTGAAACAGAGAGCTGCAGTGTCCTTTAAGCGCCTCAGCAGGTGCATTCCTAAATTTATATTAAAAAGTGCTTTATTCTGCAAGTTACTGTACTCCCAGGGGCTCTGTGTGCTGCTGATCTCTCTACCCGCTATCATCCATTTCTGGTCGCGAATGTTCCGAGCAAATCCTAATTCCTGTCTATGGTTAGCTGTGTGCCCTGGAGACTTCTGATAATGAGCTCGGAGGTTAGGAAAAGTGGAGTGCCAGTCCCAGAAGGTGTTGTTGAGTTATGGATGGGAGGTGTGGGTTCCAGGGAGCCTCCAGAGACCCAGTTAGGGCCAAAGCCTTGGCAGAAGGCATATTATTTCCCTATTTCAAAAGGGAAAGCTGTGCCATGTTGAATTGCAGTTAATTGGCACTCGGCAGAGGAAGAGTTAGAAAGCAAACCTTTTAAAAATAATCAAATTACTATTGCAATTAAACATTTAAAAAAAACATGTTTAACCTCTTGTATATCAAAGTTAAATAAAAACAGTTTCATCTGATGTGACTTATTTATAACTGCGTTTTTGCTTTTCTTTTGTATGTTTAAGCATTTTAATGCCCCTGTTCATACCATATTGTGTAGTTTATTGGGTAAAGATGTCTTGAACTCCCAACTCACCCTTCCACATGTGGACTCTGTTCAGTGGGTACAAATAGCATTATTTCCAAACTGTCTCAGTTGTGTTCTACAAAGTGAAGTTTATGGCCAAGAAAGTCATGTAAAACAAAAATTCAGTGTCAAGCATTTTCTTGTCTTCACCTGACTTGATCAACATGATAATTTTCAAAGAGTACATCAACTAGTCAGAATAGTGGTTATAGTAAGAGCTGTGAATTGAATTGAATGAGCTGGAAAAGGGGTTTTATGTATTCTGTCACTGATTTTCCAGATGAAGGAATTCGGTGTTATGTAGAGTGGTAGATTCAAACCTAGCCAAACCAACCCACACCCCAACCCTATGGCATTTTAATTGATTTTAGCAATTTCAAACAACTCAACTGGAAAACTTTCATGTCCTTGGGATATAGAGTTGTTGTAGCTGTCATAAAACACTTTCACAATATAGCTTTAAGTTTGTTGCTATTGGTGTAGACATAGAGCAGGCACCCATATATGGAGGCTATTCGTCCTCAATGTAGACGTCCGAAGTTCGATTCCCAGCTGTGGGATCTTTGCTGCATCTCTTCCACCCTTTTCTCTCTACCCATTTCCTGTTTAATACACTGCAAATAAAGGTCACTAATTCAAAAAAAAAAAAAAAAAAAAAAAAAAAAAAAAAAAAAAAAAAAAAAAAAACTTAAAAAAGGTTTCGTTCAGGCTTTTTCCTCAGCCATACACCATCTTTGTTCCAACATAACATTTCTGCTGGCTGAGGGAACAGCTGTAGTAATCTGTGTAATTAGTGACCAAGAGGGGAGTGGACCTTTAGACTTTTCAACAGAACAACATAACTTTAGCTTAGTAACATTGACGTTGTTCTGCTTTCAAAACACCATCAACCATAGTAATGGTCTCTTGTGGACATGTAACCTTTAATAACAGCTAATATTGCCTGCTAATGATATGAACATTTTCAGTTGGAGTTCTTTCATATAACTAAAATCATCTGAAGATTAACTATTACTGATACTGCCTTCCCCAAATCTAATTTTAAAAGATCCAAAATATTCCTTAAGCCAACTTTGATTCATTAAAACAGATTATTTTTGCCAAACATGGATATTTCACATGAATCATGAAGAAATAAAGGAAATTGTAGAGAACCTAAAACTTGGATGGATTTGTACTTTTTTATTGTGGTACTTAAAGTGTCATTTTAGAATTTAATGTGTTGAAAATTAAGTTTGACTTTTTTTTTTTTACAGCATCTCGTTGTAAGTAACTACCAATGGGGCTCTTTGATGGAAATGTATAGCTTGGCCTGGTACAGTCTCAGAAGTGAGTTTGGGTAAAGATTTTCTTTTGCTGAAAATATCTTAGCTTCCTTTTCTTTTTATTATAAATAACACATTGTTTCTGTGTGCACACACGTCTGTCTTTAGGCACTAAAAATAATTTTTAAAATGATTGGAAGTCTATGCAAAGTCTTTCTAAGATAGATATATTATGTGTAAATGAAAAGATGTATTATGTGTAAATGTTTGTGTGTGTCTTTCAGCAACCTTTCAGCTGACCCTCTTCACACTTGCCATGTGTGTTAGGTTCTTTACATACCTAATAGTGTTCACAAAGCTGTTTCCTGCCTTCAGAGGTTTTAATGTTTGCCTTAAAATTGTTTCAGAATTCCAGATGAAGCAATCATAGAATATATGAAAGGTTTCTCTACTCTGCTGTGATTGGTTCTTTTGTTCTCAGTGGGCTCTTATTATCAAGATGTGTACAGTGCATTTACAGCAGCACTGAAAGCATTTCCAAAACATGGCTGTGTTCAAGTTGAGTACAGTCTCATCCATCATCTCAGCATCAAATTCTGTTTCATGCTGAATAAACGTTCTTTATCTGCTTTTATTACAGCAGTAGCATCCAGAGGTTGTTCTGCTCTACATACTTTCATATAATAAAATTGTCACTTTTTGTCATTTTTCATCTCAATTGGGTTGAGCCCCCTTTAAACTTCAAATGGCTTTGCCTTTATTTTGGTAATTTTTCCACTGTTGATTTCCTTTTTGCTGTGCCACTCTAACAGATTGCTCGGTTTAGGTATTCTAGTATTATCTAAATCAAGGCCTCTTGGTTCTGCTCCTTCTGAGGCTGGTGTTGAACTGTTTTCTGAAATTTCCCCCCCAAGATCTGCAGAATGACCAGTTCATTGAAGTCACAGAGGAACCAAAGAATGTTGGAGGTTTGTTCTTGGACCCGAGTTCCAAGTCAACTATGGTTGCCTTGTTCAGATATATAGATTGATAGATAGATGGACGGAAAGAGAGAAAGAAAGAAAGAGAGAAAGAAAGAAAGAAAGAACATTTAACCAATACAGGGATGACAACTTGAGTCTGAGACTCTTATGAGACATTTAAGTTGCAAAAATAAAATACTTCAAACTCAAATTAGACTTGTGCCCTAAAGACTTGACTCGGACTCTTGGTTTTTAACTCCAGTCTTAATACCAGTTTTTATCTCTTGTGAAGAAGAGTGAAAGGAAGCCAATGTGTGAGCTACAGACTACCGCTGCTGCACGTTTTACATATTTTGTACAAACAGCAAAACACCATGGATTGCCTGCAAAATCCAGTCTCTTTCTCAAAATCCTTAGTTCATTTCTCAAAATTAAATATCTGTGTCAATAAACATGTCAGTGCCTCAGAATGACGAGTCCATGTTTCAGTGTGAATGGATAATACAGTCAAATTGATTAGTCATGTTGTCAATATAGCAGTATACTCTAAAGGTATGCTCTGATGTAAACTATGGCTAAAGTTTTGATGTCAAGTATTATAAAGTGTAATTGTGGAAGATCAATGGCAAGAGACTGGACAAGATTCACATTTACATTTTTATTGTAATTTGACAGACAGTGTCATTATGATATAGAAAGGAAAATACAGCAACAGAGAGCACAAAGAAAAAAAAAGTAGAAATGGAAACAAAACACACTCTCCTTTAGGGAAACTGTCCATGCAGTGCTGTAGGAATTAGAGTACAGTCTTCCTACATCTCCTCATGTTCATGTCTGTTGGGCCAAAAACTCTTATCCACATCAACAGTGATCTGGCGATGCAGCAGGGAAAGAATCTTTTAGGAGTGAGGAGTAAGGTGTGGGGAATGCCATCAGCATCTTGTCGAGGGCCGCAAATCATTGCCTGATGATGTCGGAGTGATGGAAACTGGCAGATGTCCTCAGCCTCTTCCGCCTTTTCCTCTGTTTTGCCTCCAGCTCCTCCACCATAGGAGGAGCTGGAGGCAAAGCAGAGCTCATTCCTCTTCATCTTCTCTCTGGCTGTTGACCCAGTCCAAATCCTTGTCCTTCCATTGTCAGAAATTTAATATCGTGTTGTGTTCCAGCTATGTACACTATGTACTTGCCAACTGATTGTTCGGTTGATCTAATGCTTCACACATTTACCTACTTTGGAGAAACTTAGGATTCACCTTGGAGTAATTTACCAGGTCAGGATAGATTTAGAAAAAATGTCTAATGGAAATGTATAGAAATATGCTGACATATTATGACAACATGTTCAAGCATTTTGCATGTAAAGGCTTGAATACAATGAACTTATGCTTAAATGTTGTGGAGTTTAAGACTATTCAATGGAAACCCATATAATTCATTTTGATCAACATGACAAAAGCAATTGCAAATGTTGGAAAAAGCAGAGCGTTGCACATGATCACTTGCACGATGTACAAAAGCATTTTCAACTTGCTCAAAGGAATCAGAAATTGCTTTTTTGATGTGCACAAGTGACACAATGATTTGAAGATTGAACAAGTAGTTTCAATTCTGTTGTGAGAAATGCACCAAAGCGACTGAGAAAAACTATAATGGCTCATAACAATGTGATCATGTTAGCTGTAGCTTCATCATAATGACCACATAAAAGTTTCTCCAAATTAACACTGTATTAAATGGATTATCTCAGAAACAAACTTAGCTTACCCTTAACTACCTATGGCGTTCTCTCGCTGTTATGCTAATAGCGTTAGTGCACTTCCAGGTGGATATAAAAATAAAGAAAATTAGCGAAATAAAAGCACTTTTTGTTCCATTAATTCAGAATTTCATCACTGTTTGAATGATCTATTGCATGGTGCCTTGTTCATTAGGTTGTAATTTATACCTTAGATCTGAACATCTTTACCCCTGGAATCAAAATAAGAAAACTCTCTAAACAATATTTTGTGCAACTTAAAGTGAAGGAGTGAGTAATTTAGTCATTACAAAGACAAAAAAAAACCAACACTTTTTTGAATCATTCAGAAATTCTACTTTAAGAGATTTTAATCTCTATTTTTTTCTAAGAGCATAAATGCTTATATTTCTAGGAGTAAGTATTACATTTGATCAATTTTAAAACTTATATAAAACAGCCTTTGGCAGTTTTTAGCATGCTGAAATAGATGTTAAAATATTAAGATTACAATAATTGTTTCTGAAAATTACTAGATTGAAAGATAAGCAGGTTCGGATTCCTAACCTACAGCGATGTAGGGTTAGGGGTGATCTAGATCTCATGGATCTGATGAGAAAATGTTTATTTCAGTCACTGACTTGGGGTGAAAACTTGAGACTTGACCCTTACTGACTTAAGACTTGACTTCGAGAAAATGACTTGTGAACAGCTCTGTATTGATACTCCTTGGTTATCATTACAAATCATAGAGCAGGTTATGATTTCACAGCATTTGCTGTGGCAGCTGATTAAATGGTTTTACAAAGTCCTGTGTACATCTTTAAGTCTGATTTAGGAAAGACTAGAAAAAAAATCTGTCAAAATTCTGCTCTTTGGGCCTGTTTCTATGGCATTTTGTCTCCAAATCCTTGCAAAAAATTGTGAGGAAGACACCCAAGCAAATGGGGAAATGTACTGATTGTTATTGAGTGACATAGTGAAAGGGTTGTGATGACATGACTGATGCTCTGTCATATGCCAGTGAGCTGTGCTGTGGCGAAACTGAAGCTGTCACACAACACTTTCTAAAGCCCAAACCTCTGCTAATGCTCTAATGTGGCAAGTAACAGCACCAATTTCTCATTAATTCACAGGAGAGAGGAAATTTGGCCATGTAATTTTTTTCTTCGCTGGTCGTTTTATTAAAGAGTCACATAATCCAGCCTTTACGAGTCACTGGGAATTTCTTCCACCACATCCCTACAACCCTCACCCCCCTTTACTGCCATTTCTCCACTTTTTTACATTGACGCTGACTGTGGGACCTAGTGATGCTTATACCCAGACTTATTGCCATGGTTATCTTTAATGACTTTGAAATGTATTGGCCTCGTTAGTAAGCGGCGAGGTTATCAATCCCTCTAATTAGGCTCCACGCTCCCCAAAGAAATTTCACATTAAAGAGCCAAAAGATGAGTCGCGCAAGGGGCACTTTCTTGCTGGTGTGGGGGTGGAGGGTTGCACAGTGGGATGGGAGGTGGTGGTGTTCTGAGCTTCAACTCAGTGTCTTACCCTGTATGGGAGAATTAGCATTAAATCACTGTGCCCCACCACCACCACCCAGCTCCCGTTCTCATACAGAACTCCCACCAGTACAACCGTACTTTCTTCATCTCCCATTGAAAATGACTGTTTCACTTACGCATTACAGCTATCAGTGGGTGTGTGCGCACGGGAGGGGTAATCGCTGCCAGGCAGGGCTGGGTGGCGGTAATGGGACATGAGCACTGCTGAGGTGTGTAATACGATCAGGAGTTACTGTCACAGAGCACTGATGTGCATATCTCAGGCTGACATGTTGCGGCCGCAGCGAGGCCATTCGGGTAAGCTTTATGTGGCGTTCCAGGGGAGCTTCAGTCAGCTTCCAGTAAGGAATACAGCCTTTTGAGATGAAATGGATGCCTGACTTCTGTCTTTCACTTCAGTGTGTCTGTCGTCTTGGCAGCAATGAAATAGTTTACTCACAGGAAAGCTAATCTCCCCGATTATTTATCTCAGAGAGATTTATGAAAGAAAGTGTTTTTATTAATATCAATTTAAAAAGATGAAGAGAATTGCTGTCATAAATGTGCAAAATTCTCTATTAGTTGTTTAATAACCATAACATTTCCTGTTCCTAATTTATTGTAGTGTCCATCAGATGGAGAGTACTATAATTCAAAGCCTTTTCACCTCAACATTTTATCAGAACATCAGAATTCAATTCAATTCAAAAGTACTTCATTAATTCCAAAGGGAAATTAAATATAGTCATAACTCATATCTAGGCATGAGCCGGTATGAAATTATGACGGTATGATAACCATATTTAAAAATATCATGGTTCCACAGTATCACGGTATTATGATTACAGTTGTAAAATATCTTATTTTGAATTTTCTTTAGCATACCATGATGCTGATCTTCACTCTTTGACATGACCTGTTACTGCCAGAGCCACTGCTGTTCTAAAAGAACCATTAGGATAGCCATGAATTTAACCATAACCTCTCCATAATCTCTATTGTCATAGTCATCTTTAGTTCTCTTGGGAAGCTGTTTTTAGATCACAAATGTGATTGCTGAAATTTCATTCCCCTCTAGTGTGTGGGTTTCATACTTATGATTTTTGGCACAAAACATGATTAAGCTATACTGATAAAGTTTACATATAATAGGATAACATTTCCACTGCTTTAATAGCTAAGACAAATCAGGTTATTCTGTGGAACAACAGTCGTCTTCTTACTGATGTAATGTATGACATTGGGAGTTTTTATTGTGTTTTAGATTCTGAGGCGGTATTTGACATAAAGAAGATTATATATATATATAAATCGTATTCACACAGAAACAACAGAAATCACAAATATGAACACATATACGAAATGCTTATTCCTTTAAAGAGCTGCTCAGGTAATGCTACAGAGGCACTCGGTACTTTCGCCTTTCACTTAAAATTAATCAATCACATGATCCCACAACACCAAAACACTCTTGCAGACAAGTTGTGACCAACATAATGTGCCACACTAACATGTTGATATTTGTTTCAGTAATGCCAGATGCTAAGACAGCACAAACTTTACCTTGAGTTTACAAACAGTGATGGGTGCTGCTCCCCTAGATGTGCTATCATGTTTGATGTGTCGCGATATGAGGAGGGGTCATGACACTGCAGCTGCACACGACCATTGGGATTTGACCTACACTTTATCTCTAACCAGACAAAATAATGCTTATACCACAGAAACGTTATGATGGAAAATTGGTGGTTTTGACACTGTGACTTCTCCATATCTCCATACCTTGAAACTGGTAACCATGGCTACTCATATCACTGAAGTATCTTCAAAGAGCCATAGGGGATTTTGATGCTGTGGGGAGGAGGGATCTCCAGTCGGCCTTGCAACAACTCTGAAGAGCCCTCTCACTGAAGACTGTTGCTGTATGACAGTCTCATAACTGCTCAATAGCTCAATATGCGAGCAGCAGAGACGATGTTCCACAGTAACATGTCCTGGATGATACCATCAGTTGCTGGTAAACACTGCTAATCCACCTCATTTGCTTTTGCCACTCCTCTTTAAATCTCCTTGTGGCCATATGGTTAGAAGGCCAAAAGGTCATAAAGAAACGTTGGAGTCTGGGATTTGATCCTTGCCCTTTATGATCGATGGAAGAGATGGTTTGAATTTCCTCCTCCTCTCTCTCTGCTCTTTGGTCCTCTCCTATTTGGAGTCAAAGTTCAGGTATTATTTGAGCTTTGGAGATACCAATCAGCTTCTGGTTGTTAAAAAAAAATGTCTGTAGCTGCACTGAGAAATCACCTGGTGACTGGAATCAGCTAATCCCAACTTGACCAACCCTGAAAGGAGACCGACCAATCTAAACTCAAAAATTGGATCTTATTTGGATCGGTGAACCCACCACAACTAGGCTGTACACGGTCACAAAAAAAAAAAAAAAAAAAAAAAAAAAAAATTAAAAAACACGATGTGGACGTTGTTACTGAGGGAAGAAGACTTAAAGGTAACTGTTTTAGGTATCAGTAAAAAGGTAACTGTTTCCTACAGAGACATGTTGGCTGTTTATTCAGTCTGCTACAACAGACAGCTCGGCTTTGGCAGATGCAGGTCAATTCGCTCCTTTGTCATTCCGTACTTTCGCAGTTTCAGTCCTTTCACATCCAGTTGCTTAAGGAAAGACCTGTCTGCCTCAGCAGATCAAGTTGTACCCACCTTGGGGTTTATTAAGTGTAGGAGACAACCGAACCAACAATTCTCAAGAAAAAAACGCAGTAAGCTAAAATATCAGTCAAGGTTTTACAAAAACTGGAGACACCAAATCTCATAAAGTTCTGATCAGTGCATCTCTAAAAACATCTGATAAGTCTGTAAATGCTGTGTGTTTTTTATATTCTCTCTCTGTCCAGCTCTATTGAAAACATACTTTTGAATGTGCATGCCCATTAATAATTCTTACATATCATTCACCATTCATCGTGTTTTCATCAAGATTTTTTTTTATGCGCATTTGAAGTATTGCATTAGAAAAGGTTGACGGAAAAGGCAACATTTGAAAAAATTTCTATTTTTCAAAAAAGTTTTAAAAAGTGGTAAGAGTTGAAGAGTGGAAACACTATTGATGAATAAGTTCTGATGTGGTGAACATTTTCCTCACATGACTGCTCAGCTGGTTCCAGTCAGCATCCATTAGAATTGCATTTCTTACTCTACGTTTCCAGACAGCATGTAACATTGCCAATACTAGTTGACATGACAAAACAATTACAACTTTCCCTGATAGCAACACATTCCTGAAAACCTCTCTCCATTTTTCTAAGATGTACGGTCTATGCTAGTTTGCAACCTCTACTTCCTGTTTAGTACAGCAATGTGCAACGTCAACATCTGACGAAATTATGCTTTGCGTAGCCTGATTGATAAACTAGCAGATGGAAACACGCTTTATTCGTATTTTCTTTTTTTTTTTCTTTTTCTCAACATTTTTAAAAGTCCGCTCAAAATTCGCATGACAGTTGGTTGGAAACATATTGTGAGGCTTCATGTGACAGTTCAGTGAAATTCAGATTAGCTATTAATGCTTGTGATTTATTTGCGCCACAGACCCCAGCAGCCAGACTAAGCTTCCTTCACATTTATAACCAAATGTCACTTTTGCATGATGGGTTTGTAACAAATATCTACTGCATATTGTTAAATTAATCTTCCATTTAAAATTAATGGAGTTAGACTCCCCTGGTTCAATGTAATTTGGTGTTCACGGGCAGCAAGTAACGCGGTGTGAATACAGAATGAGCTGAGGCCAAACGGCCTAATCTTCCATCACCTTGAACCTGAGAGGAGAGGACGCCTCATCCAGCAGTGGTTAATGAGATTGTGCTCACCTCCGGGGAGAATGAGAGACAGGGAGGGAGGCAAGCACTGGTGGGAGGGGAGGGCAAGTTGGAAAGATGGAGGAAACAAAGATGGATGCAGGGAAGCATGCTACAGCAAAAAGCAGAAGAGGATATGAGGTGAGAGAATGATGGCCGCGTGCTAAAAGAGGGGCATAAAAAGGGAAGGTGGGGAGATGTATGGAGCAGCTTGTGGTTTTCTACCATGCCTCACCACTTGTCTTGTTTTCCTCCACTCTAAGAGCTGCTGCAGGACGTGTCTGATGTATGTATGAGAAAGCCTGGGCATGTTCAGCCCAAATGAATTCTATATCATTATTTCACAAACCTCACTTGGCCATGACAGAGACAGAGGACATATATCACGGTTAAGGATGCAGTACTCTGCGGGGATGTCTGTCTCTCCATTATTCATAAAAAGAGAAAAGGTTCCCCTGTGCAAGCCCCACCATATTATTGTCAATGAAACTGGAGGGAATGGTTTTCTGCTGCCTCACACAAAGCTCTCTTCTGTTTCTCATGGATTCATCTTAGGCTGAAATTACAAAGGGCCCCTTT
Organism: Anableps anableps; assembly: GCA_014839685.1. Classification (NCBI taxonomy): domain Eukaryota; kingdom Metazoa; phylum Chordata; class Actinopteri; order Cyprinodontiformes; family Anablepidae; genus Anableps; species Anableps anableps. The sequence goes on along the minus strand of CM026078.1, from coordinate 5,228,704 downwards.
CACCTCAGCACTGATGATAATTAGATAAAAGTACATTTGATAAAAACTTTGTTTTGTATAAATATGAACTTGTTTTAGGTATGCTATGCTTTTAAAACTTTAGTTTCAAAACAGCTAAATTGTTTCTTATTGTTTAAGTTTTTATACTATAAATAGAATGATAATATTTTTAGATCACATTGTGTGATTTCATCTTGTATTTTTTCATGTAGAGCTGTAAGAGTTTCAAGTCAAAGAGAAATTCCTAGTTTATGCATTAAAACTTGGTCAATAAAGCTGATTCTGACAAGTTATAATATTTTATAGGGGCAGTATCCAGGCACATAGTGCCATTTTGTAGCACAAACAAGTAACTATGTTACCTTGAGTTGTTAGGAAAATGCTGTATATATCACACACAACTTAAAAGAATTTTGATTTCACAATTTGACTCCTTGAAGTTAGCCTCCGTCTCTTTAAGAAACTCTTACTCTTTTTGACACTGCCTTCTGCATGTCATCATAACAATGCTACTAGTTTAAGGTGTTTACAACCATTCGAAAGAGCATTGGACTGAGAAGTAGTTTGTATGATAAGCTCAGCAGACTTGCAGTTCCACCAGGTGTTTGCTAGTTGCTGCTGCCACTAGTCTGGTGGAACTGAGCAGGGAAGGCGTGGGGGAAGGGTGTTCTGTGAAGCGGAAGCTCAGCTGGGGTCTGCAGCTTAAAGGAGGAACTTTGTGTAAATAGGCGGTGCTTATGTGGGGTTGCCTAAATGATTGCTCACACAGATTGCCACTGGAGATAAGGATTCCTCAAACATCCTGGAAAGAATTAAAGTAACTTTCCAGGTATGTTTTTGATGAGGGAGTAACATTATCACATTATATAAAGCTCAAAAAAGTCAATTTTACATAATACCCTTCCCCCCTCATAACAACAGTTGGAATCATTGTTTTTTGTTTTTTTAAAATGTCATACAAACAATTGGGTCATGTGATCCATTTTTGTTTTCGGTTTTTGGTGTGAATATTGGTACAAGAGGAGAATCTCCTCCTGGCTTATGCCTAGATTTGCACAGTTGAATGCAAATCAAAAGCTGCCCAGTTTCTGTTGTTCCTATATACACAAGCAGTTAAATCAACTGTCTTTGAAATCACTGGTTTCCAGCGGCAGGAGTATCAGCCAACCAGGAGTTGAGCCGTGCCAACATTCACGGCTCATATGGTTGCTTTTGGACAGGGACACCGCTCTCTTGGCCAATGCTGTGGATCGGTAGCTCTGTCCAGGACAGTTCAGCACTCCACTGCAACATACTACCACTATGACATCCAAAGCAGAGACATGACTTCCATCTATAGGGATTAGATGGGTGTGAAGAAAATGCATTTGAAATTCAGCGCTGTCTCCCGAGGTATGCTGTATTCTAATGAAACAGAATTAGCAACTGAAATGAAAACAAAAAGTATGTTTGGACCATTACCCATGCTGTTTACCTTCATCTATCTCTATGTTCTAATTACTAATCTCATAATTTACCAATAGTCATCATTATCACCATTAATACATTTCCATGAGTTTATTGATTAACTCATAATCATCCACTCATTCCATCACACCTTCAGCACTTTGTCCACCTACTCGCACATACTGAGCTGATACTAATTTATACAAGTAATCACTCATTTGTTGGTTCATTCATTCACAGATTCCATTGATCAGCTCCATTGATCCCCGACTCTCATTCTTCTAATGTCCTTATTTAATCAATGAGTCCTTGCATTTCCTGGTGTTGTGTAGATGCTAATCAGCATGTTAGAGGCCTAAAGTTGCTGAACATTAGCCAAAAACAAATGATGCTCTATAGTTGTGATTGGTTGGTGAGGATAAATGTATTATTTATGTACACAGCAGCATCTAATGGCCCTCACTGTTTGCCTTCTCTCCCATCTGGATGTTAAGACGATCCCCTGTGCCTTTGAGGCACCATTTGGCTCTCTATCATACCTATCATATCTGACTTATGTAGTGTCTTGCTGTCTCCCTCTGCGGTGCTATAAATATCAGCAGCACCCAGCATTCAGTTAGCACTAATTCATTACTAAATAAGTTTCTGCTTAGCAGTTTTAAAAGATGGAAAGGTTTTACACTGGTGTTTAAAAGCTGATCTGCTGCTGATTATCGCTTCCTCCCGCCAACTGCTTTTTCCTTTTCCTTTCTGGACCCAAATGGTATTGAGTGGGCTGTAGGGTTAGAAAGTTCCAGCTGGCAACATTTGTTTAATTACTTAAATCTGTTCGATCAAAGCTTTTCAGGCAATTATGTCAGTGCTTTCAAGGTTCTATCGCAGCAATAAATGGATTAATTCACTTAGACTCGCACACTGCAAAACATTTCCCTTTACAGAGTCAAATCAGGGTTAGCAAGAAGAAGTGTTCTATTGAGTGTATCCCTGAGAATAGATTTTAAATACAAACCGTGCTGCAGTCTCTACAAATAAGACAACTTTTTTTCTACACAGGTTGTGTTTGGGTTGACAAATCAAAAAATTTGAAATAACTTTAAAAGCTTTGGAATTACCACCCTTTGTAATTAATATTTGAAGGAGAGAACTATGAGAAGAAAGCTGCTTTTCAAAGTAAAAAGTGGAGCAAAACATTTAGTGGATATTGGCAAACATTGACTAGACTGAGTTTATCGTGACCAAATACCATATTTCTGAGTTATACAACGCTCTGGAGTATAAATCACATTAGTGAAAAAATGCAACATGAAGAGGAAAAGAACTATATAAGATGCACTGGAGTATGTAGCATTTATTTAGAAATTGTCAAACATGAGGGGGGCCTTGCCCATGTTAATGATATGATCTGGTGACACGTGTTCAGTTGCTTTTCAACACACTCACAGAAACTGTCAACTTTGGCTTGGAAGTCTGGTGGTGGTTTCTGATTCATCAGTGTCCGTGCTTTAAATTAGGGGGGCCAGAATGGCTCCACTCTGCCAGTGAAGTGCGGACTGGGACAGAGCAGAGACGCATGCAGTAAAACCGGTGTGATAGACATGCAGTTGAGTTGCATGAAGCGGTAACACCAGGAAAGCCTGCCTGCAAAGTCATTGATATTCTTCTCCTTGGCAACTACCAAGGTGCGTAGATGTAGCTCCACCATTCACCAGCCTCAACAGGTGGTCCAGCAGTTTCGAAAGGTGGTACTGACACATAGACGTCACTATCTAGATCCACTACGGTAGGAAAATCTGACAAGGTAGCCCAGATCGTCAGAACACCGGCAGCACATTCTTTATATACCCAACTGTGGACTCATTACTCCAGCTCTGGCCGACTTACTTTCAGCCTGCCTTTATCTTTCCTCACGGTTGCAGACGGTAATGAATTAATATTTAATGCATTCGTCAAAAAAGGCATCATGAAGAGAAATAAAATAACATATACAAGTCGCTTCTGACTATAAGATGCAGGATCAGTCAAACTATGAAAAAAGTGTGACTTATAGTCCTGGTATGTGTTTGAGAGCCTATGGATATATGGGGTGTTTTTACATCCATACATCCATCCATTCACCCAACACTGGGTTGCAGAGGTAACCCAGGCAACCCTCTCCAGCTCATTGTGAGAGATCCCAAGGCATTCCCTAACCAGAACAAATATGCAGTCTCTCTTTTCTCTATGTAATCTCACTTTCCGGATCTGTCGCAGTGTTGGCTTTGTTATTGTGACACACCCAGAAAACCTCCCAGGGAAAGAGTATAGTAGTCTGAGTCCGACTTTCCATCTCTATCTACACCCTAATATGACTCTTGAACAAGAAGACATCAAGAAACTTCCATCCCTTCACTTGAGGCAAAGACCATTTCTGGTTGAGAACCATGATCTCAGAGGTGAGAAGCTGACTCTCAGTCCAGCAACCTCACACTCAGCTGTGAGCCACTCAAATGCACGCTACAAGCCAAGATCGAAAAAACACTAATAGAACTACATCATCTGCAAAAAATAATTACTGCACCTGAGATTATATGGCAGTGCCCAAACTGCTCAGAGAAGATGCCTAGTTTTGTCCTGAGAATGTGGATGTGAAATGCCTATTTTCTGAAAAAGAACTTTAAATACACCATAACATGCTTTACCAACATCATTAAAAACACTGATCCATCCATGCCACGCCAGCGCATTTCAATGCTGTACATGTTAGCAGCATGTTACAACATAAAGAAAAAAAGCTGGTGATTCTCACTAAACAATTTTACCACTCTTTTAAATATCTATAACCATTTCACAGAGAAATAAACAAACTAATTCATTGATTTATCTTCATTTTGTTTTATCGCTATCTCACAAGAATCCATTTGCCTCCGCAAAGTTTGCATAGCAGCCCTGTAGTCTAGAAGTGTAAACATATGTAATGTAACACTTGACACTTGAGTTTGAACTGTTTTGCTCTGTTTCTTCACTCCAAGACAATCTGACCGCTCTCTACTGCAGATGAGATCCTGACGGCTCATTACTACCTCACACACCTGAATAAAAATAATGAGCACCTGCTTTAAATATTTTAGGAATAGGTGCCTAGACTAACATTTCTGGGTCAAGAAGAATGCAGAAAGCTGTATGGGTTGGGTTGACTTATGTGACAGTCGTAAATGTGGCAGCATAGAGCAGTATCAGACAAGAAAAACATTATACCGGTCTGTCGAGAGAGGTTTGTTACACATGCTCTAAGTTTTTGTTCTCCTATTTTTCAGATATTTTTTTCACAGTCATGGCCCCTTTGGAATGATCCCATTTCTGTATCAAAACAATGTACAAATAACAAGTTTATTACTCTGGTTAAAAAAAATGGTTATTTGATTAGTTTAATTATGCTATGGATATGTGAAATACCTATAAATACTTCTGTCAGGCTTAGGAATCGCAGATTATCTTTGGAATTGTCAGTAATAATAAAAAATTAATGCACTAAGTGTTTGTATGTTCTCTGTGTGCATGGGTGGGTTCTCTCTGGGTATTCCAGGTTTCTCCCACAGTCCTAAAACATGACTGTTGAGTTAGCTGGTCTCTCCAAATGGTCCTTAGGTGTGAGTGTGTGCATGGTTGTTTGTGCAGTGTGTCTCCGTGTTGCCCTGTGATGGACTGGTGACCTGTCCAGAGTATAACACACCCAATGATAACTGGAGAAAGGCACCAGGCCCTCACAGACCCTCTGCTGCAAGGAGATGCTGGTATACACAATGGATGGCAATATTAATATATTCATGGATGCCCTTGAAGTCCAATCTTAAAACCACAATGCTTTTTGAGTCAACATGAAGTCAGAATAAGCTATAGTTATCTACATTTTTTTCAAATACCAATCATCTATTTTACTGTTTTCATGCTGTTTGCCCATAAAGTGTAAACACTATTAATGAATAATGTGTTTTTGTCTTTTCCAACATCACACAAAAGCTACATAGATTCGATTTCTTTTTGAAGTTATTTTTAAGCGCTGACATTAGACAATTTTTGATCCACAAGTCATCAGCATAACACTTTAACCTTTTATCCTCAAGGATTATTTTTGCTTTCTTATAATCTTTCATCTTTATAGCCCCTAGGCTGTACCCCAGGGTCTTTCCGTATGCTAGGTGAGCTTTACAACCTACTTAGAGATTCATCTACTGTATTACAGAAGTAAGAAAAACAAAGGTTGTTGATCATATCCAACTTAATATTGTTTTCTAAATTATTGCTTGCTTTGTTTTTCTGATGATATTCTAGTTTTAAAATTAAGGCTAGATTTATCATATTTTTTCTTCTGATATTCAGTGATTGTCTGCAGTTTTAACAAGCCAATATGTTTCCTTTTGCTTCAAGATCCAGTGAAAACAACAGCCATGTCTAAATTAATAGCTGAGAGAAAATAGCTTCGATGTATTGTAATGGATAGATTTTTAGGCCTTTTATTTGTTTATCTTTACTGTAAAGAAGTCTTAAGCAGCCTAAATGTGGTGATCTATCAATAACAATATCAAGATATTAGGACCTGAGGTGAAGTCACACCATGTGAGAGAGAGATTAGTCAGTTTCCCTCAGCGAAGCAGGACAACGGCAGCATGATTAAACATCTTGTTTGTAGTGCTTAGCACAATTAGCATCATTAGCATTGCTAGCTGTTAGCATCAGTCTGTAGATTAACCAAACAAATTTCCTTTGATTTTGCCATCCGTCAGCCATCCTCCATTTAAAAATGGTAGCTTGATTACCCCTATGCTTCTGTAGAAAATTGTTTTTCAACCTTTACAAGCTTGAAACTAAAAATGGCTGACTAAATTGTGTCTGGTAGGAAGAAATCTCCGTGGATAAATGCTCCACTTGTAAGAAGTGAAAGAAGCCTTTGTTGAAGGGCTGAATATAAATGGCATAAAACTCGACTTCACATTAGTATGAAATCTACAAAGAAAGTCTGCGAAGCTATCACTCATCACTAAAACATGCAAGAGAAACGTTCTTTGTGGAAATCATAAACAAAAACATCAACAACACTCGTGCCCTGTTTGCCAGTTGACAGGTTGACAAACCCTCCTGTGATTTTACCACCTGAACTCCACTCAACCAGGGCCTGCAATGAATTTGCCAACTTTTTTTACAGATAAAATTAAAAAAATTTAGAGGAATAATCTGTACATCCATACCAAATCTAATAACAATTCTATGCCCAAACATAACAAATGCAGAGAAAATGGCAGAATTTTACCAACTCAACCATGAAAATGTAGAAGAGATTTTAAAACAATTAAGCTCCTCTTCCTGCTGTCTTGATATCCTACCTACAACCTTCCTTAAGAAAGTTCTGCCTGTCATTGCATCTGGCCTGATTCAAATAGTAAACTCATCCCTCTCATCCGGTGTTTTCCCCCAGGCTTTAAAAACAGGAGTTATCAAACCACTGTTAAAAAAAGAACAATTTAGATAAATCACTACTGCAGAATTACAGGCCAGTCTTTAACCTTCCATTTTTCAGCAAAATTATTAAAAAAGCTGTTTCAACAGTTAAATAGCTGTTTTAACAATGACAAACCAGAGTGGACAGAAGTCACATGTGGAATACCCCAAGGTTCAATCCTGGGACCGCTCCTATTTAATATCTACATGCTCCCATTAGCTCAGATTATAACAAGTAATAAGATTAGTTACCATAACCACACAGATGATACACAGCTCTATATTACGATGTTACCAGATGACTCCAAACCCATCCGAGCACTGAACAGATGCTTAGAACAAATCAGTGCGTGGATGTGCCAAAACTTTCTCCAGCTGAACAAAAACAAAACTGAAATCATTATCTTTGGACCTAAAGAGGAACGATCTAGAGTCAGCATGCAGCTTCAGTTATTACAGCTAGAAACTAGTGATCAGGCCCAAAATCTGGGTGTAGTGATGGAGACAGACCTGAACCTTCAGAAATACATAAAAACAGTTACAAAGTCAGCCTTCTATCACCTAAAGAACATTTCCAGGATTAAAGGACTAATGTCACAACAAGATCTAGAGAAACTCATCCATATGTTTATCTTTAGTCGCATTGATTACTGCAACAGTGTCTTCACAGGTCTGCCTAAAAAAAAAAAAATCTATCAGACAGCGGCAGCTGATCCAAAATTTTGCTGCTCCTGTTCTCACTAAGACGTAGAAAATAGAGCACATAACCCCAGTTCTAAAGTCCTTCCACTGGCTCCCTGTAGCTCAGAGAATAGACTTTAAAATACTTTGTTAGTTTATAAAGCACTGAACAGCTTAGCACCAAAATACATTAAAGACCTGGTGTCACTGTAGCAACCTTCCAGACTACTCAAGTCTTTTGTTTCTAGCCTGCTCTGCATCCCCAGAACCAAACATGGAGAAGCAGCCTTCAGTTTTTATGCACCGTTAATCTGGAACAAACTCCCAGAAAACTGTAAAACAGCTGAAACACTAAATTCCTTTAAATCAAGGTTGAAAACCCACCTGTTTAGAGCTGCCTTTGATTAGTAGTCTGGACCATAAATCTGCAAACAAATCCGAGTAAGATAAGCTTGGTTTTCCAAAGGGTGGAAGTTTGAGTGTAAATCAGTTAAAAAAGTAAGTGAATCATTGATTGATATTTTTGCCAATGATTTTGATGATTTTCAAATGTATTTGCTAGATAATTTTGATGATTTTGCTCGATGATTTTGATATTTTGATGATTTTGCTGTATACTTGATTGATGTTTTTATGATGTGAAGCACTTTGAACAGCTTTGCTGCTGAAATGTGTTATACAAATAAACTTGACTTAAATCATTTACCTGCTGTACCAACTTCAACACTGATTTGCATTTTTGTTTAAAAAATGATCAAATCTTTGCCTTATAACAGGCTGATCACCGATTTAATTTTGAGTATATCTCTAAAATTCAAAATCATGCAACACTGTCGTGTGTTTATTATTCCCTGTCAGAATAATCTCTACAGAACCATTTGATCACTACCCAGTAAGATCACAAAAATATCCATTCATCAGATCATCCCAACCTCTAATCAGTTCCACAGCTGCCAGAAAATAACTTTATATCCTTCCTGGATGTCCCCATTTATAGTTTATGTATTGTAAATTAGGAAACCTGAGAAATAGTATCTCTTCATTCAGTGAACATCAGCTGCTATGAATATTAACCACATCTTCTCAGTTTACTCTGCTTTTTCTTTCTTTTCCAAGCCTTTCATTTTTTGATTCAATGACCTGCTTAATGATCGCTTCTTGAGGGAGTTTCCAAAGACAAAGTGCAGATTCTCTTTCCAAACTGCAGGCTTAGCAGTAGCAGTCATCCCAGCCAAGAATGGATTTTCCCTTGTGCCCTGATGGTGATGTAGTTAAGCTTCCCATTGTAGCTCTTCCAAGTCTGTAGCTCTGCACTGCGTTTCTCTTTCTTATTCTGTCTTTCTTATAATAAAATTACCCAAAAGACTCACAAAGTCTTATGTCTTGCCAGCTGGTATTCTCATTCCTTCTAGTAGCAGAGTTGGAAACTTAAACCTTGATGATTTTAAGGATATATCCTGACCTGGTGAGAAAATCTGCAGGTTTTAAAGCCATACTGAATGTAAACTCTCCCACAGCGGAAGCAGGAACAGGCTATATGAATAAATTCCCCTCATCGTATACAAGGATCAGTAGAAACAAGAGGTAGAGGCCTTGAAACATTTATGAGCTGTGACTGATCTGACCTGGGGGAAAACATCCCTGATCTGATTGTCGAACTTGGAGTGGATCTGCTGTGTCCCAAGGTGTTTGAAAAGGCTACGTTTAGTCCATGGGCCACAGTGGCTTTCTTAATTTATACCCCTTGTTGCTGACACATGCCTCTGTCCAGGGGAAAATGAATGCAACCTCCCCCAAGGGAATAGCTTGTGGTGACAAATAGCTCCTGTTTTACACTCCATTTGTTCTCCGGCAGCTCACACCCTCCTCCTTGTCTTCCCCACTTCCAGCCTTGAGCCTCCATCACCCCCTCCACCCTCCTGATTCCTCTGCAGGCACTGACCTTTCAGATGATGCCTTTCCTGGCCTCCCTGGCCAGCAGCTCCCCTGGGAGCTATAATGGACTCAGTGTTAATTGCCTGTTGAAGGACAGAGGCAGTTCTGCGCAGGCTGATTGTAGACTCCCCTGGGAGTACAGCTGTTTGTTTGTGATTGTTGCTCTAATGCAGCACCACTGGAAAGTCCACCACACTTATACCTACACACAACAAACGCAGTGGGAAAATAAATTTTTTAATGTATTGATTACTCACAGTTGTGATATAGGCAGTTTTAAGGGTTATCAGAGAGACCTACCTTGATGTTTTCGTATTTTTTGAATGGCACCCAACAAGTGTCCATTTTTTTAGTTTTTTAGTCAAGAGACAAAATTTTTTTTTTTTTTTTTTTACATTTTTTCAGTAACTATTCTTAGGGGGTTATTAACTTTGATGTTAGGTTAACTCAAAATCAAGATGCATCGATCAAAATCCTGGGGCCAATTTTTGACCTCCTGCAGCAACGCTTTGACCTGCCAGTACCAGTTTTAACTAATAATGATTTCTTCCTAAGAGTTAAAGCATAGATAAATATAACATTCAAAATATCATAAATGAGTTACTTACATCAGAAAAGAGCAGTGTGATTTTTAAACTGTCTTTATTGTCTAATTTAAAATTAGCACAGCTATCATGAGTAAAGCAGCTGTCTCATGCTAGCCTGGTAAAAACCAGCCCCTTGTTCTATGCTTTGCTTCATACAGAGGGTCTGGACCCTCGATTATTGAGAAACAATTATTTGCTGGAGGCACATAAGTTTTAAAGATTGGATTTGATTTTACCCGATCGCTAATGTGTAGCTTGATGAAGGTTACCGGAAAGTGCGTGAAACAACCCTGTGGGGAGTAGGACCACGACATCTTTGGCAGCAGGAAAATGTCTTAAACATTCCTCTTGCTCCAACTTTAATTTCTCAATATTTGGAAGCGTGACCAGCACGGACTGAATGGCTTCGTTTACTTCCTCCGCTGCCGTTGTCAAACTAGGCTACAATTCTAAAACGGAGGAGACAAGCGATGTAATCATTCACAACTCCTTCTGCTCTCTGATTGGCCTGATTGAAGTTCAAACAGAGAAATTGAGCTCAACAGGAAAAATCCTTGACGGAGTCCTGAAGGGAGATGAGAATGCAACGGCCCAACTAGTCTCGTGCATAATTTCCAAAAGAATCTAGTTTCTAACTCTAAGATTCCAAAAGGTTGCCAACATTTCCAAAACCAGCATGCTCAACGACAGATGAAGATTAAAAGCAAGACGAAATAGAGCCACATTGCATTCCTGTGACAGCTTCCACTCTGACGAATACTGTTGCCACTGCAACCTGGTAGTGCTAGTATGGAGCATTCACTGATCAGATTTTTGACTTTCCGACCAATCAGTCAACGGTTAGTTTTGATAAAGCTGAAAATCATCCAAGTGACATCTGCGTCTCTGTTTAGATCTCTTATTCTTTAGGGGCAATCTATTATTCATATCTACTTTACTGGAATTTCCATGGATACTGCCGCTTGTATACCTTAGAACTCACTTTTTAGCTTTTTTAAACTCTGATACCACTAAGCTTGCAAGGCAGCATCCAGTCATAAATTTTGACGATAATGATGTGTTGTCTTAATACAGAATACAGTATGGCTACATAGAGATTCACATTACACACTGAGTTCTGCCATTCCCAGAGCATTAAAATTGCATTGAGGTTTTTGATGTTTTGATGTCTTATTCATATAAAGTGACATTTATGTCAAATTTCATATTATGCTTTTCTAAGGAGTCTAAAATGGACTACAGATGGGTGATATGGCTTTTAATAAATTAAGGGGATAAGTCATGCCCATTCCAAAAGATTTAAACAGGAACCTTCATTATTATTTGTTTGTTAGAATATTTGTATTTTCTTATGAAACCATCTGACCTTTGACCTTCTAGGCTCTCTGTCGGTCTGCAAAGGAAATGGTTTCATTGATGAGCTCTTACAGTGGGGTGGGGAGGGGGCACCCAGGTGAAATTCACCACTCATCATCCTCACTCCTAAAGAACAGCCTCTGTTTGCATGGCCTATGGCTGGACCTTGATGTCCAAAGTTTGAAGTTCAAAGTAGGTCCCCTGGCCCCGGCAGCCAGAAAGTGATTCCTGCTAGATAAGGACCACCTTTCATCCTGCATGCATCTCTGTGCTGCGCTGTCACGGTGAGTTTGATTTGCATGAACAGTATGTCTGCTGGGCAGAGCACGCCAGGAGATGAAGATGCCGGGGATTTAATTTGACATGCTGCCAAACTGCTGCACATCAGTGTTGAATTTTAGAAGAATTCCGGGAAATTAATGTTGACCATGATGACCATCAATATCTTGCCATGGCATTGAGTTAAGTGATGTTTGGACTACCATATAAAATATATGCTGGTATTTATTTCTGATAGCAATACAATACATGGTATTATACATATACAGTTCAATAAATAAGAATATCCTTGAAAAGTTCATTTATTTCAGTAATCCCACTGAAAAAGTAAAACTTATCTTTTATAGGTTCATTAAACACAGTGAGATATTTTTATGTGAATTTTTTATATTAATTCAACTACTTGCTTTTTGATCACATAAATGTTATAATATGTCCTACACACTCATGGTGTAGACTGGTGAGTTGACAGATGTTCAGCAAACAGTCAGTGACACCCCCAACAAGGAGGATAAGCCACAAAAGGTCATTGATAAAGTAGCTGGCTGTTCACAAAGTGCTGTGTCCAGCATATTATTGGAAAGTTGAGTGGAAGGAAAAAATGTGGTAGAAAAGGTGCACAAGCAACAGGGATAGCTGCAGCCTTGTGAGGCGCCACTATACAGTATACGTACATGGACAGACTTCAGTAGGCTGATATTTCTGGATTAAAAATTACTTTATGTAATATTAAATTTTTCTGAGTGTTTAATTTATTTTTTTTATTAGCTAGAAGCCATAATCAAAATAAATAAAAATAAACTCCAGTAAACCAATATGATACATGAGTTTGACTTCTTAAATTTAACTTCTGAAAATATCAATTATGAATCCTCTGATTTATTGATGTGAAGATTTAAAGCTGCAGTATGTAACTTTGCACCAGTCCCGACCTAAAGTAACCAATCAGAGCCAGGAGGAGGGTCTTAGCGCTGTTAGTCAACCTTGTTTACTTGCTGCTCAATGTGCTAATGGCAGAGAAACAACTTGCCGTTCCAGGAAACAGTTTCTGTCATCATCGGTGGTCATGCTAACTAGCCTGAGTATTCACAACAGCCTCTGCTAGCTGCAGCGCAGCAGAGAGCCGGGGGTGGGGGAGGGATTTGCAGCACCACTCAGGCTGTGATTGACAGCGCTAAGACCCGCCTCCTGGCTCTGATTATTTGTTTCTTGATAGCACTGGGACAAAGCAGAATGGCTTGATTTTTTTCACAGATTATCTATCTCATACCATTCTGTCACGACATAGTGACAGTTTCAATGAATATGTAGAAAAATATTTTTTATAAGTTACATACTGCAGCTTTAAGCAAACACAATAAAAAACAGTAGCAAAAATTCCCAAGAAATAACCTTCAACAAAAACTAACCGACTCTATATTTTCATATTCCGAAACTTAAAAACCCTACAATTCTCCATTTGCTGCTAATACTTACCAGTCCTACATTATTCATAATGCCCTCCATCCAATGTCACCACTTTCAAAATACCTGCTCGACAGAGGAGAAAACGGTCGCTACTCTCATAAAACAAGCTTAAGTCTTGATGCTCAATGTTTTCAAAATCCGCTTTGGTTAAGTAGACATGATAAATCATTTCCATTACACACATGACTAATTTTTTTTAATTTCGCCGTGGATTCAATTTGCCGGTGTCTGATGGGATGGCTGTGGGAGGAAGAAAGGTCCACCATGCTACGTACAGCAGCATAATCACATTAAAAAGCCATGAAGAGGCCCTTGTTAAGACCAAGGAATCACCTTGAGTTAGGAGAAGAATAATTTAAATAGTAACCACATGCTAGATTTTACCCTGTTTACCAGAAGGAATTACAGATTTTACAAATCATATGCAATCATATCACAGATAAAGAGATAACTGTATATATATTTTTAAAGAAATCTGCACTCATGCTGCTATTATCATTAGTCGAACCAAGGGATTATAATAAAAATCACAAGGTCTCCTCTAGAACTATAAAACTGTGCTAAGATGTATTACCACCAGAATAGCTGCTTATTAGACAACAAACTCCACAAATCTAAGTAATGTTTGTAGTTTGCGCCAAGCCATGTTGGAGACTCATTAAATACGTGAAAGATTAGACCAAATTAAACTCTTTGGGGTCAATTGCCAGATGTCGTCTGGCAATAACATTGCAAATCACCCTAAACACAGCCTTTCCATGGAGAATCATGGTGGTGGCAGCATCATGCTGTGGGAGTGATTTTTACTATTTGTTGCAAAACCTGAGAATGGGTGTTCACAGATGTTCTCTGTCCTGCATGTCTCAGCTTGAGCAAGTTTTTCTTGAAGAATGGGTGAAGATTTTAGCAGGTAGGCACCAAAAAAGACTTTCAGCTGTATCTGCAGCAAAACATGGTTCTAAACAAGTTTCTTTTATTTAGGCTCATCAAACTAAAAGGGGTATGAATACAAATGTTTGCACACTTCATGCTTGAAAAGAACATTTTCCATCCATTTCTACCCAAAACATTTCTATCGTGTTTTACAGATAACTCCTCATCCTCTGTATGTCTCCCATTGAATTCATATTGTTGTGCCTTGGATCTAAAATCTGGTTTATTTTCCTTCTTCTGAGTGAATACATGCTGAATCTTTCCATTCCAGTCTGTTTTTGTTCCACTCACAAAGCTAATTGCACTTACGGTTGTCAGTCAGTAGAAATCAGGAGTGGTTTGGAAGGCTGATGGCTTTTTGTTTCTCAGATGGCATTAGCATGCCTGTTTTCTTTTTTTCTTCCAAGCAGTGGAATCCAAAAGCATTCTCCTTGAAGGGCTCTAAGAGAACTAGTAGCAGGTGGCAGTAGGTGTGAAATGGGCCTTTGGACCAGGCAGCCACAGAGAGGATAATGCAGCCTTTCAGTCTCTCTGTAGCTGGGGCCCCCTTTGTGCCCAGAGCTGACATGCTACTTCAGCGAGGCATCTGAAAGGTTCCATTTTGTTCAATTTGTTCTAAAGCCGCTGACTTATGTGACAATTTAAAGACTATGGATGTTAAGGTTTCCTTGTCCCACTGACTAGTGAATAAGTTTCCCCCCTCTGTGATCTGTCATTCCTCACATGATTATAGAAGAAAGAAGTCGACAAAGGGGGAAAAAAGTTAAAAGCTTCAGTAAAAGCTCCGTGACGGGAGCTCTTCATAGATTTACAGGGCACTCTGACGAGACCCAGGTGACTTTAATTCAGCTGAAAAGCATGAAAACTAAAAAATAGTGTAAGGATGAATGAGGCTTTAGGTTACTCTGACAAATGTTTCCACTAGTGCATAAGGGATGCATTATTCACCACTGCTTGCTGGACACAAGCTTGATACCTGGAGCTTCAGAGGTTTTAGTTTGCAGTAAAGGCGGCGAGGTGTCATAACTCTGGATTTCATCTCTGTCTCGTTATCTGACATCTTAGAACCAGGACGGTCCTTTAGGACTTCCTCAGTTCTCAGTGGTACTCTTTGCTGTTGCTGTTAGGGTTCCTGGAAAAATACTTCTGTTATATCCGTCCGTCTGTCATCCATCCATCCATCCATCCATCCATCCGTCATCCATCCATCCATCTGTTAGACTTGTGGTCCAAAATTTCTCTGATGTGCCAATATCACTCTTCCACTAGTCAACAGTTTATCAAGTACATTAATAATTTATGAAAGTATTTGTGCATTCAGGTGCTGAGACACAGATACCTCAGCTACTGACATTTGAAATGTCAATAATTTCCACAGAGCTGTGTCCTTCTCTTTGGCTTTTGATTAATTATTACTGGCTTAGCACAAAATGTCCCTGATGCACACGTGGAACAAGAGCCACACAAAGAAGGTGCAGTGAACTGTTCAAAGCTATTATTTCTTTGAATTGAAATTAACATGCAGTCAAAATAAAGAACCACCTTTAGAAACCATTTAGGAGTTCAAGGTTGGAATCATGCAGAGCACTGTGGGGTTATATCTGGCAATGAGGAAAGGACAACTAAAGAACAAAGTGCTAATTCTAAGAATAATGCAATAAATCACTGAGGATGCAATTTTAGAATAAATAAACCGTCAATTTTAACTGCTTAGAAATAAAAATCATAAGAATAACTTTTTCCAGCACACAAAATATGTGACCACCTCAGAGTACCATGATTTAAAACTGCTGTTTTTGTTACTTTATAAACATATCTGTCTTAATCTCTGTATGCATAAATATCGCCAGGAAAATCACCGACCAACATTATAGTTGAGGATTTCTGGTTTGAACTTGCCAACAGGGCTCCCATAGAGCTGAAAGTCTGGAATTATATGGATCTGATTTCAACATTTCCAGTTCTAAATAATTGTGGAAAAAGAAAATGCAATGTTTTTCAAAACTTTATTTCCAGATTTTATTCCCGGTTTTGTCGTCATCTTAATAGATACATAATTTTCTAAACAAAAGCTGGTCTTTTTCCATCCATCTATCCATTCTTGTTTTCATTGCAATGACCAACATTAATAAAGCAACAGCAGGATTCCTTACTTCAACTCTTAAACCTCTTTCCATTCATTATCATCAAGGCACAGCCTCCTTCGGTTTCTTTTTCTGCGTAGTTATCAGTTGTTATCCATCCAAACCTGTCCTTTCTGTCTCTGTCCCCCATTCTTCTCAGACAGCACAAGCTTTATTTTTTCTTAATTGTTCCAACCAGCTCTGGGAAAATGCAGACTCACGCTGTGATGTACATTTTCAAATAGAGGCATTTACTTCAACAGTAAGAGAGTCAGACACCTCACCTACTAGTCAGGTGAGGGGAGATGACCAACTGCTGATATGTCTCTGAGCTGGCAACAGAGATAGTCAGAGCCGATTTTACATGCGTATGAAGAGGGGACAGCTCACCAGTCTCACCAGCACAGCACTGTTATCACCCGGCTAATCCTGCCACGCTGCCTTGCTGTGTGTCGGCACACAGTGACACAGCTCTGAGGCACTTCTTTTTGGCATATGTGAAACACCAAAGAGAAAGAATGGAAGTTTTATGGTCTTGTTTTAGGTCAAAAACATGCAATCATTGTTTAAACTGTACAGTTAGAAATCGTGGCAGTAGATGGCAGGCAGTAGAGATGCAGTGATCGGAATCTTTGGCCCGTTCCTGAACTCTGATTTCTTTAAAGCTTTGACTCGCCAACAAGTTTTAACCAATTCTGCTTTAAGAACTATAAATAACCAGCATTCATCCTCCATCCACAGTATTTTTATAAAAGTTACACACTGCTGTTAACATTACTATCGCTGCACATTAATCTTGATGTATATTCCTGTATAAAGAACACAATATTTCCATACACTGCAAAAACACAAAATAGTATTTCTGGTCTAGTTTCTAGTGCAAATATCTTGAATACACTTGAAATAAGACAAAACTAACTTACAAGTAACTTTTCAGCATGATATAGGAGCTTGTTTGAAGTCAGTAATTCCTTAATATTGATGAAAAACTACTAGTTACAAGTGAAATAATCGGCCAGTGGAACAACACATTTTTCCCATATTATAAGTTAAAATGTCTTGTTCCACTGGTGTGTGCAGGCTGCCATTACCGAAATTTCCAGACTATTGAGCGCACCTTAATATAAGCCAGACCCATCAACGTTGATAAAAAAAATTGCATATACAGGCCTTAATTATCTACAAGCCGCAGGTCTCCACATTGAACATACCTTGAGGTTTTCCTTTGAGTTTTTAAGAAATGTTTTATGATAATTATTTGACTCTCCCCCTTTATTAACAAAATTGTGGAAAAAGAATTAAAAACTGGTCTTAAATGCTAAGCAAAAAAATTAATTAGGTAGTTTACTGTTGTTTATTCTGCAGCTGGCCCTTTTTCCCTTTAGCTAAATATGGCTTTGCAGTAAAGTGAACTAAAAATGAGTAAACAGATTTTTAAAACAGTTAAAATCCGTTGAAACGTTTGCCAATATATTAAGCAAATGTCACTTCACCAACTCCTCCTCTGAATGTCTCAGACACAGGACCTAAGCCTGGGAACCGGAAGGAGATGGGTCAGGTGCATTGTGCTGGTTTTGTTCGCCATGTGCATGATGTGCGTTGGGGATGTGGTTGTTTTCATGTGGGTCAGCCTTCCTGTTATCTCCGGTAGCTAATTTCAGGTCAGTTCTCTCCTCTTCCACCCTAGAGATTGTAGTTGTTACTTCAACTTTATAGTGCTTATGTGTAATTACTGGAAAACAGATTGAATATTTTAGTTTTGGACAGACAGGTCACCAATCAGGGCCAGTTAAGCTGAAAATTCTATTAAGGAGCCAGTTTCCCTGTGCATCTCTTTGATGTTGTTAAAACAAAAGTATCTAATAAGAATGACTTAACAGGCCAAGACATACCAAGCTTGTTCCCTGGATATCATGATCTATCTGAGGGGAGGAACAGTTCATGCAGTAATTAAAATTTGTAGGTCAATCCTCCCTTGACTCTTATTTTTGCTGATATCAAGGCAAAGCAGCAGTGTCTGTCTTTAATCCGCCTCCTTCAGCCATCTGAGAATTAAAGGATGAAGGATGACATTTTCTCCCATTTTCTAAATTAATCCAATTGATCTCCCTAACAAGAGCAAAGTTAGTTTTCCAAATAGTGCATGATAAAGAGATTTAAGGCCTTAAATGCCTTTCTAAAGGCAAGCCTTAACATCAGGGCATTGAACTTTCAATTAGAATTTCTAATAAGGTATTGACTGGATTGTATTAAATGTTTCTACACAGCTTCACAGATCCTAGGAGGGATTTTTCTCAATCCAGGGTACATGACCCTGAATTTCTTCAGAGTGAAAAACACAAACACTTGCCTCAGTCGCCTGATGCATGCAGTGTCCACATGGTAGTTATAGTAAATTACTGACAGAGATGTTTTCTTTAAACAGCATTATTACCCATCTAATCTATGGTAATTTCAACAATCTCTTTTTCTCCTCACATCCTTAAAACTGTGGTTAAACATTTTTTGTTCATGTCAGCTTAGATCTTAGCTTAGCTTTGATGTTGTTGTAAGATGTCGTGTTTGTCTTTACTGCTGAGGTACTTTGTTTCTTACATGAGCTGTTTCTAATTTTCGTTGATTGATTGTCAGGTTCTATCCATTTCTAATTGACTCTAATTCCAAGTTAACTGCTGTCAAAATATTTGTGCATGTCATTCCAATATTACTACTCCATGAGCAGCAGGTTCATGGAATGCTACATGTGTTTTCCATTGTCTCCACATCCTGCTACACCTCTCATTTTTTCCATCTCCTAGCTTTAATTTTCTCTTTGTTTTTCCTCGACTCGTCTTTCTGCTCCACAGACATCATAGCTGCAGGTGATTATAAGCTTTGAGAAAGCAGCATCGGGATACAATTTGTCAGAGCCTAACAGCCCATTCTTTTCTGAAGGGTTAACATTCTGTTTGTGTTACAGTGCATTCAAACTCTAATTAAAACAACATTACATTCCCCATCTGCCAATCTCCCATAATCTTCTTTAATTGCTGTAATTAAAGTATATTTACATGTGCAAAATACTTGTAATTTAGCAAATTGCACTCTACACTCTGCACATTTAATCAGTGGCGCTGCAGCGCAATGACTGATTCCAGTGTTTTCATTTCAGCTGTGGGCTGGTTCTGACAGGGTAAGTGGACCTCTGCCTGAGGTCTTGCAGAGGTTAGGAAAACAAGCCATTGGAGAAGTATTGTCATTTGGCTCTGATTACAGCTCGTGTGGCTAATTATAAGCTTGGGCTTCCCAATAAAGCCAGGCAGAGCTTAGGTACGTTAAGTGTATGTGTTCAAACAAGCATCTGTAGCGCTTCTGCATTTCTGGCTCCCGGCTTTTTCTCTCACGATGGACACCAGTCATTATCTTAGCACAATGGAATACTTAAGGTAGGGGTGTGACGAGGCATTCATCTCACTGTCATGGTGCTGAGTTTTAAAAAGGACCCTAGTGCAAAGAGCTGGAGGAAAATGTCTTTCTTGAATGAAGTTACAATCTGAACATAGGAAACAGGAAAACAACGGGCAACCAGGGACATGGAGAGAGAGCAAAGGAAGGAACCAGGGGAGAATAATGAAACCAGGGAGCTTATTATACTGAGGAGGGAGTGGAAATTACAAAAGAGCTAATTACAGGTGAATGGATGCAGCTGGGGAAGGAGCAGAATAGTTGAGAGCTGAGGTGAAAGATGGAAACAAAAAGAATGAAAAGGGGAAAGAAAACCTGAACAGTGAACAGGAATAAATACTGATCTATTTGAAACAAATCCAAAACACAAACAATGAGAATAACTGATGATCAAAACAGAAAATAACATCATAACACTCACAAGATGATGGACTGGGTTCAGGAGAACATGACAAGATTGTCAAGTGTGCATGGGGACATAATAAGGTTTATTAAGAAGTCAGGTGCTTATTTTTGTATATTTCCTAAAGAAAACAGAAAAAAACTACACTACTGGGGTCTATTAAGTACAGACATTTCAGTTAATTATAAAAACTGCAGGAACCACCAGATATAGTTGCTATAGTAATGTTTACATTTTCTTAGGGCTGGGACTTTAACTCGTTAATTTTGATTAATTAATTACATAGATTTTAACGCATTAAAAATTTTAAGGCAATTTTGTTTTGTTTTTATATATATATATATATATATATATATATATATATATATATATATATATATATATATATATGACTTCTATATATAGAAGTCATATATATATATATATAACTTCTATATATAGAAGTTATATATGAGCCAGAATCTTTGTATTTGCATGTTCCTGGTACACCCGTAAATCTGACGCACAAACAACCTCTGCTAACAAAAGCAATGGATGACAATGGCGCTTTTCTTGGCTCGCTGGGGTTAATCTTTCCTTCCATAAATGGTCTGATGGGGTGCTGGAAAAGACCATTATTGTGTGCAAGTTGTGCAAAAAATTAGGTGGTCTAACACCGCAGTTATTCAAGCCTAAAATACCATCTCAAACATGTTGCAGCAGCACAGACGTCCTGAGCAGTATTTTTTTAATAAGTTACATGAGTGATCAGGGGTTCCTGAATTTGCACCATTTGATGGTTGAATAACCTAAATAACAGATTAAAAGCAATAATTATCTTTGTTGTTGAACTCAATAATTTAGCCTATTCAATAATTTAGCAGCAAAAGGGTTTTTGAATTAAAAATGTTTATTTTGTCAAAATATGGTTTTTGATTAAAATGCAATTCATTGCAATTAATTAATTACAGACCCTGCAATTAACTCGATAAAAAAAATTAATCGAGTCCCACCACTACATTTGATTATTTTTAGATCCTTTTTAAATTAATTGTTTACTTGTAGAGTAAGGTCTGCACTAAATCCGTAACTCCAGTTATGAAACCTCAGCAAGCACCAATCTGGAGCTCATAGCCCCTCCCTGACCTTGAATACGTCGGTGTACATGTGCAGATATTCTGATATGCAACGGGTCGATATTGTTATACTTTTCTAAACTCAAGAAGGTCAAATTCCCAGAAAAGTATGGAAAAGTTTTCCCTTTTTCGTGTTTTCACAACAAAAGTAAAGGTCTAATGAATCTCTGTTTAGTGTAGAATTATCCAAATCTACACTGAACAAAAATATAAATGCAGCACTTTTGTTATTTCTCCCATTTTTCATGAGCTGTTTTAGATCAAAGATCTAAAACATTTTCTCCATACACAAAATAACCATTTCTCTCAAACATTGTTCACAAATCTGTCCAAATCTGTGATAGCAAGCACTTCTCCTTTGCAGAGATAATCCTTTCCACCTCGCAGGTGTGGCATATCAAGATGCTGATTAGACAGCATGATTATTGCACAGGTGTGGCTTAGGCTGGCCACAATAAAAGACCACTCTGAAATGTGCTATTTTATCACACAACACAATGCAACAGATGTCGCCAGTTTTGAGGGAGCATGCAGTTGGCATACTGACTGCAGGGATGTCGACCAGAGCTGTTGCCCATAAGTTGAATGTTCATTCCTCTACCATAAGGCATCTCCAAAGGCATTTCAGAGAATTTGGCAGTACATCCAACCAGCCTCACAATCGCAGACCACACCAGCCCAGGACATCCACATCCAACATATTCACTTCCAAGATCGTCTGAGACAAGCCACCCGGACAGCTGCTGAAATAATCCGTTTGCACAACCAAAGAATTTCTGAACAAACTGTCAGAAACCATCCCAGGGAAGCTCATCTGTATTCTCGTCATGCTCATCAGGGTCTCAACCTGACTGCAGTTCATCATCGTAACCGACTTGAGTGGGCAAATGCTCACATTCGATTGGCATCTAGCACATGGCGTCAGCTCACGAAAAATGGGAGCAAAAACAAAGTGTTGCATTTATATTTTTGTTCAGTATAGTTTTACCCATAAAATAATTATAAAATTAGAATTAGAGATGAGTACTTGCGTCTCAGGCTCAATAAATACTCCTTTAGTTTAGCGTTGATAGGAAGCTCCGATGCAGATGCCGCCTTTAGGTTCCTTACTAGCTAAGTTGAGGTATTTTCCTGTGGTACTCAAAGCACTTCAACCAAAGAAGTACTTCCTTTATTTTTTCAAAATAAGACTCTCTACTTTAGCTACAACAGGATGTAGAGCTGAAGGCACTCACCATCTTATTCTGGCTTCAAAACAAGAAGTTGTAGACCCACATTGTGACACCATATTTTTTAAAAATATGTTTTGCACTAAGACATCAATCTCTCTCTTGAACAATCTAGAGCTTATTCTCACTCTTAGTTACTTTAACAGTTGCTGCAGTCACAAGAAAAGCTGAGGTATCCATTAAGGCTTCCAGCTTTGTCTTTCAGGTCAGCAGTTCCTGGAAGACACGCTTGACTTTATGTCTTTGGTTTTGCTGAGGGGTTAGCATTGTCCATGTCCTCCTAGCCTAATTACATTTCTGTCTGTTTGGAAGAAAAAAGCCTCAGTCGGGTCAGATGGAAGCAGTTGTAACAGCTCAGCAGTTTTGAGCCAGGGGCCCTGTCTGGCTCAACTTCTCCGACCTACAGACATAATCGGTTAGAGGCAGCTGGTGGCAGACCTGGCAGGAGGAACTGCCACGACAGCCCAGATAATTGCCATTTTCCCTGTCCTGCTGGAGCTGTCTAATAGCTTCACACCAGCAGCACAGATATTATTTGGACGTCCCACAGAGGCAAATGAGAGAATTGAAGGAAGTCTGTTCTCAAACACACTGCTCTCTTAATTTAGTTGAAAACTCTTCCCTTGGGAATCATCATGAATAGCATTTTCCTGTTCAACTAGCTGAGCTTTTAATTGCTCTGCCTATTAAGTTTGCGCCTGATGCACAAATCATGGTTTCTTCATCATTGTATGTATATAAGATGCTTGTTGCCTTGGCTGGTTATGCATATGTCAGAGAGGAGCCAACTGGTGAGCAGTGCCTTGCAAATGATGATATAAGATGGACAAAGCCCTAAATCCTCTTTAGCTGACACATAGTTTTTCTTAATTAGTTTCCATTCATTGTAATTAGCATGGATGAAGCTAATCATCCGGTGTGAAGGCAATCTAACGCTTGGATACAATGTCCTTGATCTAACTTTCATGTCTTTTCAGGTTCTTAGACATGTTTTTTTTTCTTTCTCATTGACTGTATCAAGAGAAAAAGCCAATTGAGGGATTATTTTACCATTTTTTTTCTTCCATAAACTTTGAAAGTAATGTTTTTACTTCTTTTATCTTTAGGTGTATGTATACACATTAAATGTAAATTTCATATTAGGCCAGAAAGGATCTAGACCAACAATCTATTTATTGCTATCACAAATAAAGTGAACAATAAAACAGTTCCACAGTGAAGCAAATAAAATTTGGATGATATGTATGATTTCATACAAGTCAGAAGTTTAGAATTACATTTCCAAGTCCTTAGGTGAATATGAGGCTGACTTGAACATCGTGTTCACAGGACTTTGAGACTTGAGGTTGTGCCACAGATAATACAAATATTTGTTCTGCCAAAAGTACAAGCAAAACCCTCAGCAACACGTATCAAGATAAGATATTTTTAAACAGATATTCATTCTTCCATTTTGTGGGGGGGACAGTTTACACAGTCTTCAACCACTGTGATACCTATGCCATACCAGCAGGTGTTGATGGTGTTGATATTAATCACATAAAGGTGTGACTGTGGCTCACTGGGAAGAGTAGTTGTCTTGCAATCAAAGTTGTAAGTTCAATTTCAATTTCCTCCTGCCATATGTCTGTGTCCCTTAGCCCAGTAATAACCAGACCTTGCTATACACATTTCTTTGTACAGAGGGTCTGGACCCTTTGCTATTGAGAAATGATTGTTTGCTGGAGGAGTGGACCCTGTTTAAGTTTTCCCCAATCTCTAACGTTTGCCTGCGACATATGTAATGACATTATGAAGCTTACTGGAAATTGCCTGCGTTATAAACAACCATCCCCCACTCCGAAGAGAGAAGGGCCACGCCGAACAAGAAGGCTGTTAATGTTAATTCAATATTTGGAAGCCTAGCCTACACTAAATGGCTTTGTTCACTTCCTCCACTGCCATTGCCAAACAACAGGCAGACTACTATTCTAAAACAGCACAGAAAATCGACATCATCGTTTACAACTTATTCTGTTTGCTGACTGGGCCCAGTTGAAATTCTACTGGAGAAATCCAGGTCAATGGGAGACAGCCCAGATGGGGCACTGAAGGGAGATAAGAGTTGAGCAGGATTGTGTAGGAAGGCAATGGCCAGGATATGTGTCCCTAGACAAGGCACTTAACCCCAAGCTGCCTTCCGATCTGCATAGAATAGAATAGAAATATCCATTATTGTCCCATGATGGGGAAATTTCTTTGCAACAGCAGCAAAGTGGCAGTGACAGGCAATAACAGAAAAAGAGACTCACACAAAGAATATAAAATATGTATAAGAAAACAGAATAAAAAAGTACTGTACAGTAAGGTAAAATTTCAACATGAATACTGTGTAGCTATAAAACATATAAACATATTCCAGTCCAGAAGAATGTGCCACTGAGTTGGTTAATTAAAATGTACAAGATGTGCATGTCTCAGAGCATTAAAAATAGAAACCACTCACAGTTAGTGACAAAAGAAAAATGGTAAAGTTGTACAGATACTAGCATGGATATAAACACTTATTGATTTTGTTGGTAGTAATGATGGTTATAGAATCTAACAGCTGCTGAGAGGAAGGATATCCAGTAACGCTCCTTAGTGCACCTAGGATGCAGCAGTCTGTCACTGAATGGCCTTTTCAGTTCAGCAACAGCTTCATGCATGGGGTGGGAGACTTTTTCAATCAGTGATGTTATTTTAGCTAGAGTCCTTCTGTCACACACATATGTGTGTGTGTGTGTGTGTGTGTGTGTGTGTGTGTGTGTGTGTGTGTGTGTGTGTGTGTGTGTGTGTGAGTGAGTGATTGGGTGAATGTGTGCTTTGAAATGTCCATATGACTAGAAAAGCGCTCCATTTACCATTAGGCAAGACAATTTTATTTGAATAGCCCATTTTCAGTAACAGGGCAATTCAAAGTGTCAAATCTCAGCTGATAGGACTGGCTTTGATTGATACTGGTTTACTAGAAGTACTTTCTGATTCTTCATTAACGGCATTAGAATTCAAGAGAAGAACATTCTGAGCATTGTCAAACCAGTGGCAGGGTAAAGATTCTCTTAGAAAAATTGTAATTTGCCTTATTTGCATGCTGTTCTTTGGTCAGATGTTTCAGGAGCACAGTTACTGTAGCTGTACAACCTCCATTTAGACCATTTGGGACAAAGAAGGACAAGCGGTAACAAGAGAGTAGATATGGAATGCCATAAGTTTGGGACGATAGCAAGCAGATGAAAAAACAACATATCACCGGGTTAGCTTAGTACAATAGCATGATTTCAATCATAACTTTGCCATTTCTGATTTTGAAACAGTGGACATAATCAGTGCTAACAGATAACATGAGGATATGGCAATCTATAACCATCATTCACAAACTGGAGTACAGACATGAGTTAGAAAACTTCTAATGAGAAACTGTGATAATGCATTTCCTGCAGTGAAACAGTCGGATGTGTACAGATAGTCAACCATCCCCAAGAGGAAATGAAGTCCCGTTATAAAGATAATGAGATGTTCCTTATAAATGAATCACAACTTGTTGGATTTCTCCATTTTCATCTTAGAATAATGAGCTCGCCTGCCACCAAACTGATCACCCAAAGTGACTGTTGACTTTTTTTTATAGAGAAAATAACCTGGAAAGAGTTTCTAATACAGAAATACTAAATGGAGCAATTATCTGTGGATGGTGGGCCGGAACATCCACAATGGCGTTGTCTCATTGTAGATTTAAGGAGAGGGTGCTCAATGAAGAAAATCGGTTCTGAATGCTTGGTGTAGCATATGTGCATCCCATTTTTGGATTAATTACTCATTACTCCATTAATGACTTCTACTTCATTGTTTCTAATAATCACCAATCACCAATTTTTGTATACAATGTTTCATTAGAATTTTTTTTTTTTTTTTTTTTTTTTTTTTTTTTTTTTTTTTTTTTTTTTTTTTTATTTAAAAAAATTTGTTACCAAAATCTGTGTGGGGACAGGTTCAAACACAGCAGAAAATGTCCATTTTGCAATACATCTGAGGATGTGTGGACCATTAGTAGGAACTGATATTTTCTACTTGTCTATCAAACCTACTTTCATTCCTTATCTACTGCCTCCTCTAATGTGGAATCTTCTGCCAATAATCCATAGAATATATCTAATTACAGCACTCTACAGCCGCAGCTCTTCCACAGTGCTTGTTTGCTTTAAAGTCGTACAGAATAAAGAAAACACATTTAAAGGAGGAATTTTACAGTGGCCCATAAGGGTCAACAAACTGCAAAAGCCACAATGGAATTTATGTTAAAATGGAAGTAACTATGAACTTGCTAGCATAACTTCCGTTTTTTTTGCATGACTTGTTGTTGCGTTGTGGCTTTTGCATTTTGTTGACCCTTCTGGGGCACTGTAGAATGTGATTAGAAACAGGCAATTTAAGGAGATTAGAAAACAAGAAAAATATAAATATGCCCAAAAGACTGTATGCTTTTTGTGATGTCACCAGAGGCACGCCGGTATGGAAGCTTGTTTTTGGAAGAGTGGATTTTATCTTCATCTGGTAACAATTTACAACAAAAATAAACCATGACATTGATTTCTGGCTTACAGATTATGCGTAAATTGTGTTGTTGTGGTTTTACAGAGCGTGTGGCTCGTGGCTTTAAATTTTCATCATTGTGGAAGTTTTGTGTTTTTCTTGGTCTATTGATGCTAAAATACTCTTGCATGTGTATCCATTCACTATAAAATGTCAGAACATTCAGGTTTTGGTGATGCAAAAAAATTTAGATATTTTAGCTCACTCCATTAAACCTGCTTGAAACCAGAGCCTTGTTTGCATTTTTCACTCTGTTATAAAAATATTTAGAACTGAGGGGAAATGAAGAAATCGGATGTGTATAGGTATTATCCGTGTTATGACATTCACTGGTTTCTGTCTTACTTTGTACATACGTGTTCCAACAGGCTAAGGTGATTTTTTTTTTTTTTTTTTTTTTTTTTTTTTTTTTTTTTTTTTTTTGTTTTGTTTTGTTTTTAAATCAAGTGTTTGGCATTAGCATTCTCTGTGTGCTTGTAGATTTGCCAAGAAGATATTCAACGCAGCGCTTTTCTCTTGCCAAGTACTTGGCCATCTGCTTAAGTCTATAACCAGGAGCATCCAGGGACTTCATCAAGCTTGAACTGTGAAGTCAAATGGGTTTTTTCGGCTCCCAAATCATGCTAGGCACCGCTGTGCAGATTTACTGCACTGGCAATTCCAAGCAGCCACACGTATATTTTACTATGCAGCTCATAGTCACATTTATGGGTTCTGCACTTAGTCACACCAAGTTTTCTCCAGGGCTGTTTTTAGGTCATTAAATTTAAAATACAGATCCGTTTGACGAAGTATGCATTTTCGAATCCTTTTAAATCACCTCTAGAAATAACTTTTAACAGACAGGAAATCTGTTTGTGTTAATTTGACAGTGTTAAGCATCTGCAAATGAGGGTGCAGACAAATGGCTGAAACACCTGCAGAAGTACTTTTCCAAATGGGTTTTTCCTTGCCATGACTCCAGAGTTTATATGGTCTCGCTGCCTCTTACGCAGCACAGGTTATAAAGCGAGAGGCTCTGCTGAAGAACACACTGCTTGTCAAAGCGGCAGAGGAGAGAGCTTTTCTGTGTGGGTGGGGTTCATTATGCAGCACATAGGATGCCATTATTAGCCCCATTACACACACTGACAAGTGCACATTCATTCTCCTGTACCTGCTTTTTAAAGCCTCCCATAAATAATGAGGACTGCAGCCAGCCACGTCTTGGAGGAAAAGGAAAAAAAGGTCATTATAGATCAGGCCTCCATTTGTCAAAATTATTTCCTAATTTCAGGTCATGAGAAGGGTTTTTGCTTTAGTTAATTGTGGATCAGACCACTGACATAAATTTCCATTAGCAATCAATTTCCTACTCTGTGCAGACTGTAACCCTGCCTGTAACCTTTTTGCTGTGGCTATCAATGATATCTTTTGGGACAAGTAAAGTAACACTGAATTATAAAGCTTTTAGAAAAACAACAATTTCTTTTGAGGATTAAACAGAAGCAGTGAATCTAGTCACTGGGCAAAAACCTCCTTAGAATAATTAGGGTTTGTACACCAGTACAACCAACTGCCTTCACCAGTCAACCAGATAGTAAATAGAGTACGTATGTGTGAAATGTTATCTTAGTATAATTCCAGCTGTTCTATAAAGGCCTCTGATCAAAAATGAACTTTTTCTGCTGTATGTGCTGGAAAAGCAGTAATGCACAGTTATCACCATGAAACATGGTGGCGGCAGCATCATGCTGTGAGGATGCAGGATGAGATTCCTCAGCAGAGATACTGATCAGTGTTGATGGAAAGATGGATGGAGCTAAATACAGGGCAGTCCTGGAAGACTTGAGTCTTGGGCTGAGGCTCACCTCACAGCAGAACTACCGTAAACAGAAAGCCAGATCTATAATGTAATGGTTTAGATCAAACTCACATGTCAAAATGGCCAAGACAAAGTCTGGATCTTAATCCAGTTAGTGGTAGTAGCAAGACCTGAGACTCAGTCCTCAGAGACATTCTGCATCCAATGCTGAGCTTGAGCTATTCTGGAAAAAGTCTGAAGATACACAAAGCTGGTAGACACATACCCTGAAACACTTGAAGCTGTAATTGCAGCAATGGTGGTTCTAAATAGTATTGACTCCGAGTTAGACTGAATTAAATAAACCGGAAATCGGTGAGTACAAAAGAAAAAAATGAAAAATTCCAGGGGTATGAATACTTTCTTCCAGGCACTGTACACAGTTCCTATAGATCTTTGCACTGATGGTCCTTAGACTTAAACTATGTACCTTTATTCCAGTGTAGAGGCTACAGTACTGAACTGGTTAAATGTGCTCTGACTAGTAATCAGTTCGGTATAATTACTCCAGCTCCTATCAGAATGACCTCTCTTACAAGCTTCCATGATAGGAGACACCTGAGAGCTTCCACACTTCCTATCTGGCCTTGTTTTGTCCAAAAGGCCCCATCAGAACGGATAATAGAGCCCCTGTTCTCCCAGCAGACGGATAATGGAGGGTGGAGTGGCCCTCCTTGGCAGGCTGCTGCCTCTTCCCTGAACTAGAGAAACCAATACCAGCCCTATCGGCTGATATATGACACTAATACACTGCCTGACTGTGGCCCTAAACAGAAAAGAGGGATTGTTCCGACTTTCGACTGGCTGTAGGATCCATGACTCTCAGGTACCACACTGTCTGGCCCCTGAGACCGCTCTAATTGCTTTACATCTGTACAAAGGTTTCTTGTAATCGGGCCTTCTGCCTCCATTTGTCTTCCTTTCAGTCTCCTAGTGAAGGCCTTAATTGGTCTTACTGGGGCTTTTCTTCCACTTAGCTCCTGGGTTTGAGCGAGTGGAAGACGTTACCTCTGGGGGCAGTGCGGTTTGCCGGCTGCTAGTGGAAGGAGAGGTTGCAGAGAAAAGGAAGTCAATACTTCTTTTACCTTTAACACTTTAATTAATGCTCTCCTGACAAGCAGTTTTTCCCATAGCTTCACATGGGGGCGGGGGGCTGAGCTTCTGGGATCAACACAAGAATCAGGACTTGTAGAGCTTTGTGAGAAAACCTCACATGCAGTCTTGAGGGGCCAATTGACATTTTCTGAGAATCCAACTCTTTCTTTCTCAAGTTGCTGGGGCACATTTCTAGTGTGCCTCTGTTACTGAAAGCTAAAACTCTGTTTTAGCTGCAAGCTTCTTTTCATTTTTAAGTACCTTTCAGACTAGAGTCACAGGCTCTGATCTTGTTTCAATGATTTCTTTTTTTCTGGTTTGTTTGCTCTGCCTTTAGTTTGGACCTTTACATTTTCTTGGTACAAACATGATGATGACTTAGTATTTTTTCATGGGTAGTTTTTCAGACAGATGTTGTAATTTTTTCACAATATATGTATTCCATATCACAGTTTTTCAAAAAAAATCTGACTGAATAAATATGGTGCTGTTCATCAGCATGAATGTCATGTTGTTTTTGGTGGTTTTCATAATGCATTTGCTGAATGATGTTTTTGGGGGGGTTTAGGGTCTATACATACATATAGACTTAAATATATATACATTCACCTCCTAAATATTTGTTTAAACTTCCATTAAGAAGTTGCAGACACGTTTTTTGTTTCCAGTAATAAATCATATCTCCGGCTAGGTTATTGACCACTCTTATCAAAAATAGAAGAGCTCATTTTTTATTATTATGTTTCTGCCATGGACTTGACTTTAAAACATAGTCCATTAAAAAAGTATTGAATTTGGGGCTGATCTGGAAACTTAGGGTGCATTCACACAAGCCCTGTTTAGTCCACTTTAATTGAACTCTAGTTCGTTTTCCTAGAAAGTTCAGTTCGTTTGGTGAGGTGTGAATGTGCAATCGAACTCTGATGCAGACCAAAAAAGCAAACTCTAGTCCACCTACAAACCTGGGTCTCAGCTCAGTTGAAGTGAACTCTGGTGCAGTTCGATTGCATATATGAATGCCAAGCGGACCAGAGACTGCTCCAAAAGCAGGAAGCGGACTAAAACACAGGGCATTCTGGGTAAGTACAACCAAAATAAATGCATGTGTTTAGTGCTTGCAGAAGAATTGACTTGTGCTGAGCCCACTGTTGAAGAGTGTTTGTTGAAGAGTGTTTGTTTGCCAAAGACAAAAGAGAACATCTACAACTGCTAAAATCTGATGATACTCGATTTTTGTTTACATGTTATGAAGAAGGAATTTGAGACAATTTCTTCTTCAGAGGTTTTCATGTTGTTTCCTTCAGTGGTTCGTGGTGCAGTGCCGACACAGGCAAGGAGGTGAACAGGTTGCTCAAAGGGTTTAGTTCGTTTGACACAATGCAGTGTGAAAGCGAACCACAGCAGCTGAAAATGAAACACCTGTTGCAATTTTGGTCCCCAGTCGAACCAAGTCAGGTGTGAAAACACCCTTAATATATTACCCTGCTTTATCCATTATCGTTGTTCTCCTGGAACACTGAATTGTGTCCAAGTTTCAGCTATCTAGCTTATTATTATTATCCTTATTACTGTGCTTATTATGCACTCACTTTGTGCAATGCAATGCTACCACTGGCAACAAAACAGGTAGCTCATGCTACCACCACCCTGCTTGACAGTTGGTCCAATGTTGTGTGGTTGCAAAGCCTCACATTGGCTTCAACAAATATATTTCTTTCCATTGTGGTCACAGAGCTCATTCTTTTATTTTTCTTATCTGATCACAAAGCTTTCTAAAAGATATTAGGTTTGACCATGGGGTTAGGTACAAATGTCATTTTAGCTTGAAAATGGTCATTTTGATCCAAGAGCTTCTTTCTTGGTAGTCCGTAGAAATGTAAAACAGGTTTCATCGTGGACTATGACACTGGTGCTCAACGATCTTCCAGTTTAGGATCAGCTTGATGTTTGGTGGTTTCTGATTGCCTCTGATTATCTTGACTGGTTTCCTTTCATTAAAAGTGTCAGTTTTGGTCAGTAGTACAACTTCGTCTCAGTTGGGGTCTCATCTGGATAAAAAAATGCTTAAATTGGTTTTGTAATTAATAAGTAATATTGAGCACATTACTTTCTTTTTCTTTGAGCAGCATCTTGGCAGCTAAGATCTATATGAGGCATTGGCACCAAGGCCAGTTAAAGTTCCTCCAACTTGCTGTAATATTGAAATACAGAGACTATGAATAACACTTGAAATATAACTACTTACCAAATAAATATCACTTTTAAGCTGTCCTTTGCACATATTGATGTTGCAGTGGTAAGCCATTCAACTCTCTCCATCTCTGTTTGTTTTCATTCAACCACCCAAGAGTATTTACTTTTAATAGAAAGTTGAAATTATCCAACTCTTATTTGCAGATAGTAATGTAACCTTTGTCTGACTAGACTCTGATCACACTTTTCTTAGATTATATCTCATGTACATTTTTCCATAAACCACATTTTACCTCTTTAATCTAAGGCAGCCTGATGTGTTTCTGGCTCGGTACCTGCAGCCTTTTCTTCACTAGAGTAAAGCGGGACTTGTGTGTTCTGAGCTCTCCACTGTTTGGTTCTGCTCGGCTGTCTCCTGTGTTTCCTGCAGACTGACTGATAGGGAGCGCTGCTGCCAGGGCTTAAATAGCAGCTGTAAGCGTCCAGCTGCTCCCCGCCACGCTCCACTTCTCCCCAGATGGCTCAGAGACATTCCAGCAGCCCTCCAGAGGAGCGCTCATGAGGAAAGTGTTATGGAGTGGCTCTGTGAACCACCAGGGAGCATCTCTCGGTGCACCACAGCCACCCTCCTCCTACTTCAACCCTGCGGGCTGAATGCCCAAATCAGAGACAGGATTCTTCTGCCTCTTTTGCCAGTTTACCAACGGGAGGGAGCACAGATGGTGGTATCCTCAGAGAAGCCCAGCATGCATCGAGCTTGCTGGGATAGGATGGGACGGGGGGACTTGGAGAGAGTACACGCTATGCTTGGCCTGGCCCGGGATGCCATTGATATCCCTCAGCAGATGATCAGGAAAAGTCAGACAATTGTGGCTAACTGTTGGGGTAATATGTGTCTCTTTGCTCACAGGGGCATCTTTGATAAGTAGCTTTTTTTTGTCAGATCACTGTTAAGCCAACAGGGGACATGCTGCGTTAAAATGAGCTTGTTCAAAGTCATTCTAATTTTCCTTGAACACTTGCTGTTAATATATGATGCTACATGCAGTCCTCCAGAGAGCAGTTTCTGACCTTGTCTGCATGTTTAAGTGATGAATGGTCTATCAGCTTCATCACAGCACATCATCACAGTGGGGCAAAATTTAACCGTGACATTGTCCACAGGAAAAATAACATGCCTAAAAGATCCTGCATTGATGCTGTTCTGAAATATCTTCTACAACTCTTATAATGCTTTTATAAGCTCTCCAGTTTTTGTGATAAACCACAAGCTGATATAAATGATGCATATCTCTAAATGTTAAAGAACATATTTGGATATGCATGTCTTAATGTACATTTGGTATTTTTTGGCAACTACTGAAAAATATGTGCGATCAGTTTTAAATGAAAAAAACAAACAAAAAAAAATCAATAAGTTGGCAAGAATAACAAGATTAGAAGTGCACTGATCGGTTTGGTGGCTAATATCAAAACTCCAATTTAAAGTAAAGCTTTGTCCCCTGATATTTTTTCCTTTAATAACTATAATATTAGAAGAAAGAAGGACAGCATCCTTTTCATTCAGCAGTTGACATTTTAAGCTAGCTTTAGTATCTTTTGTTTGTGCTTAAAAAGGCTGGCGTGGCTAGCATTACAAAAACAGCTATTTCTGTGTGCATATTGTTCTTACCTAATTCGAAGATTTACAAAAGGCTGTAAACATTTCCAAATCCAGCAGCAGCAGAAGGAAAAAGAAGTTCAGTCTTACTTTCATCTCCTAAAAGTCTTGCTCTCTCTTGCTCTTTCGCAACCAGACTGAACCGCAGACGTGTTGTGGAAAAAACCTTTTGAATAGCTTCTTAGATCTGTTTCTGTGATTTGATACCTTATTGATACTGAAAAAAATTAACTTTGAGTCTCTTTCTGTCAGTAGCATTATCCACATTAAAGCATGTTATTGTCAGAGAAGTGGAGTCATTTCTGCAATATTGGAATCGCAGTTGCATTTATTCTGTTGCAGTGATGAACATGTATGTCACAGCAGTCATAAAAACAAATGCTTTACTTTACATTCCCTTCAGGATTTCACAATTGTTTTTGTGATTTTTTTTTTTTTTTTTTTTTTTTTTTTTTTTTGCAATCAAACTCACTGGTGTGGTGCTACTTCAAAAATCTTTGCAAGGAATTTTTCAATATTTTTTTCACATTAAACTCCTTTCATATAGAAGAAAAACGACGAGAAAGAGAATAACAAGCAGACAGATTGGACACATAAACCTTTATTCTTTAAAGAACTTAAATAGCTTGATTTTTGTAACTCGCTATATTGATCACGGACTATAATTTAGTACCGGTAGCTTAGCAGCAGAATAGTAGAAGTAAGAAATACTGCCATCTGCAGGTGGGTGTTAGCAGTCACTTAAACCCAGTGTTTTTGACCATTGCTGTGGAAAATTGGCAATAAACACAGTTTTGCATTACCACGTAAAAATGTAGGGATCTGTCAGTTTTGTTTAAACTTACACAGTCGTGGAATTGCGAAAAAGTGGATGGACTGGTTTTATCAGGACAATGAAACAAAGCTTCTTTTTAGCACTGGACAGCAGAGAGTATGTGCATTTATTCATATTTTAAAATGCAGGTATGTGTGTTGATGCAGTCATAGAACAGTTTAGAAAATATTAAAAGTAACACTCCTGACAGTACTGTTGATTTTTTTTTTTTTTTTTTTTTTTTTTTTTTTTGGGGGGGGGGGGGGGAGGGGGTTCTTAAAACATCATTAATTGCAGCTTATCATGACAATAAATCAAAATTCTTACCACGATAAGAAATTTTTCACAAAAATGATAAACAATAAAGGCCTAGTGTGACAGGGGTATTAGTTTGATGCTATATTAAAACCACTGTAGTTCACCTTACTATGGTGTGATAGGAAAAAGGTATAATCTTTGAGTTTCCAACTTTGTATTTGCTGGCTGTATCTTATTTTGTCAAGTCCAATAATATGAAGTTGGTAAGCTCGTATTTTTTACTTGTAACACAGCAAGCAGATGGCGGGCATCAAAATAGTTTGAACCAATCAAATAATTTTTATCATTTTTACTTGTGTCACCAGAAGTTTTGATTTTGGCTTCCTCCCCGCTGTTCTGATTTTCATCTCAGCTCTGTTTCTCTATACTTTGGCCCACAGTGATCTCAGGGATGGATGTAAGGCCGTTGTTGCTCCCAGTGATGGGGAGGTGGGGGGTTTCATGGTCTGCTGACCTCACTGTTGTCCTTGTCATGACAAGAAACATACATCATTCCAGGGCCTCTAATTCAAAACATATTCTGCCTCAGCTTGATCAAAGCCAGACTGTCTGGACAACAAAATGGCCTGTTATGTCATATTTGACCATATAATTGGAGAGCAATTACAGCTGACAAAATACTCCAGTGATTTTGACTTTCTCTTCTGGTCCTTCCATGTGGGAAGCTAATAGAAGGCCTTGTCATAACCTATGTTGGAAGTCATGCATTTAGTTGGCTCGGATGCTCTGGAGTGGAGGTGAGGACAGCTTGGTTTTTATTGGAACACGGCTGCTTCTTCAGAGAGACTGCTCACAAGATAGCAGTGTAGCTGTAACCAGTGGCCTAGAAAAATGTTGCTGCACCACATGACGGCTAACCTCACACACACAAGAGGCCAGTCTTCCAAAGAAAATCTGTGCAGTCTTCTCTTTGGATGTTTATGGAACCTCTCATCGTCTCCTCTGTAGCAGAAGCTAGTTTGTGAAGATTTGACAGCTCTCAGATTCTCAGTAATGTTTAAACAAACATAAAAAAGTAGACTTTTGATACTTTTTTACTGTAGTACATGCATGAGAAGTAATTTCAGATTTCATGCTAATTTGTTAAGTGCTCAGTAAGGCAATCTGAAAGCCTTATTTACCTTAGGCTTCATATCTTTCAACACCATTGAAATTATTATCAAAATGATCTCATCTGGTAAGTTACATAGTTCATTACACTTCTAATATTCTAATATGATGCATTGAAATAAGCCAAAAATACAGCTTTAAAAAATACAGTTCTGGCTGTTTTTCAAAAAAAAAAAAAAAAAAAAAAAAAAAAAAAAAAAAAAAAAAAAAAAAAAAAGCACACACCTTGTTTTAATCCTTTCCTCAAGCAAAGTGAGCAGTTCCATCACAGTCCAGAAGCTTGGTCAGCTCTGACAGATGCTTCACTTAAGGCTGAGGTTAGCCACAATTCTGGCTGTCATCCTATAATAATTTGACATGCCCCTCCTGCTGACAGTTTACTACTGAACAGCAACAGAAAACAACATAGCATTATTTTAAAAAGTATTATTTAGAACCCTGCTGTAATGTAAACAAAGCGTTTAATGGTTATTTCTGTTGCAATTTTCACAACAAAAGCTGGTATATGTGAAATGTGTTGGAAAGCTGCACACTGTCCTCTAAACTGCTTCGATTATACACTTGCAAGCCTTTGTGAGAAGAATAAAAAGTCTGAACACCACATGAGACTGTTCTGGTTAGAACCTTTGTAGTACTGATATTGTGGGCTGATAGATGTTAAATGCCGGGTCTGTAGCTTTCAGCTTCCTATCATCCTGTACTACTTAACATGCTAATTAATCCTAACCAAAAGACCATGTCAGTCACCTCACGCCCCACCAAGGATGCTCCCACTGGGCTCATCCTGCTTTAATTGAGCACATTTTTCAGGAGCCCGCTGTCCGTGGGATTACATTAGATCCGTCTGCTTCAGACGGCCTACCACCGACATGGGCGAAGAAATCGAGGGAGTGGCAGAGACGGCTGAGGATAGAAAAGCTGGAAAATGTATAAATAAACCAAACAAACAAACAAAAAAAAAAACTGACTGAGTGTTTATTAACACCCCTGGGATGAAAAAGGAGGTGAGTGCAGGAAATCATTAGCGCAGGAGAGTCAAACTAGGCTCGTTTGATCTTGCTGATGGAGGAGCAAATGTAATTTAGCGTGCTGTGTTTAATTTGTTTTAGCAGTTAGCATGAGTTCCTTTTAATTTCATTTTGCCTTGCATCAGTCTTTCAGATTAAATATTTTTATTTTGTACAAAGCGGATCTTCGTGAGCCTGGCGGCTCAAAGACCAGCCCTCGACAACAGCTAATGTTTATTCATCTTTGCTTGTTTGCATGTGTGGCAGACAGAATCTTGACAAGAGTGTGCCGTGTCGGCTTTTTATTTGACTACTTTCTGTATAATGAGGCAACTCAGATGTACGCAGTGACAGCAAGCAAATCATAGCAGGAGGATAACAAAGTGTTTTTGTCACTGCCGCTCTAATTATTTGGGAGACAGTGCTGAAGAGGCTGCATCTGTTTTAGCATCTCACCTCATCTCCTCGTTCTACTCAAACTTGTCAACTATGCAATCCATCCAAGACCCAATTTTCACACCCAGGTAACCAAACACTTCCCAAACAAAAACTTCCAATGCCAGCTGAAAATATCATGGGAAACCTAAGTGACCTTTCAGTGTAAACATCCCCATCTCTAACTGAATGTGTACGTGTGGTCCCGTGTATTAGTTCTAGAAACAGAATATTTCATTTGCAGATATCATTTGCTTGTTGTCTTTGTATTCAAACTCAGCTTGTGTCTTTGCCAGTTATTTTTCACCTTGCGTCAATGGTGGAAAGTGACTTTACAGTGTTTGTGCCTGCCAGGGTGTTTCCACTTTGCTGCAGCCATCCATGACACAGAAGAGGTCTGCCCCCTGTGTCTGACCGACAAGTTTCAGTGCTGTTGAAATTGTAAGAGAGAAGGAAAGTCTTATCAGCAAGAGTTATCTGGGACAATACTGCAGGGAAGCACCTTCTTGGGTGCTTTCATGTGTTACCCCCATGGTAACACATGAAAAGACTATCATTGTAATCTGTGGAACATGAGCCACTACTATGGAAACATGGGGTGCATTTCCTCAGACACTGAACTGACTTCTTGTATGAAAAAATATTCACCACACACTCTGCTTGTGCCAAACTGGACCCTATTTCCCCTTCAGAGCTGCCTCAATATTTTTTCCAAATGATTCAGCAAAGCATTCCTCAAATATGTTAGCCTATATTTAGATGATAATATCACACAGTTGTTGCATAGTTTTCAGCTGCATATCCATGGTGTGATTCTCCCCTTCCCTTCCAACAGATCTATTTGAGTTGAAATCTGGTGACTGTGGAGTGCACTGACCTCATCGTTATTCTCAAGAAACCTGTTTGAAAAGATTTAAGATTTCTGACTTGATGCAGTAATACATTGGAAGTAGCCATCAGAATATGGGCACACTTTGGCCTTAAATAGATTGAAATAGTCAGCAAAAATATTCAGCTAGGCTCAGTTGGGGTTGGGCAGCCAAAGTGGACCTATAAAATATCCCCCCATAGCATTACACTTCCACCACCAGTCTGAGCAGGTAGGTTGGATCCTTGCTTACATGTTGTTTAAGCCAAATTATGACCCTATCAACTCAGTTGAAATTGAGACTGCTTGGACCAGGCGACAATTTCCAATTGGTTATTGTCTGATTTCGGATGTTCCTGGGGAAATCATAGTCTTGGTCTCCTGTTCTTTGCTAACTGGTGTCGCATCTGGCTTAATTTTCTGCCTCTGTAGCCTATGTGCTTCAAGGTTTTAGGTTCAAGGTTCAAAGTGCATTCTCCTCTGACATCAACAAGGTATTGTTATCTACACAGCTGCAGATCACCAAATATTTTCTCTTCTGTGGGCTATTGTCTGTAAACCTGAGATGCTTTTATATGTTGCTGCAGCCAGATAATTGTTAATTTCACTATTTGCGTTAACAATGAACATTGAACAGATCAGCCTAATAAAACTGCTGGTCCTGAACTATTCATGAGGATATACACAACATAGTATTGAATTTTACCTACTTAGTGAACCATCCAGCAATATGGGAAAGCAAAAGCTTTGCTCTCTAACTGAAGCTGTGCCTGATCTCCAGATATGGTAGCATCTTGTACAAGACTTCAGACCTCTTCAAAGCGACACTTTCCTTGCTGCCAGACTCCTAAACAGCATGTTCTTTAATGTAAGAGCAAAGGGAGCTCTGCATATATCAGCTGTGTACCTGGCAGAGCCTGCAGAGGTTGTTAGCTCCGACAGCGCTGGTATAGGCATTACTCCCAGGCAGATTGTTGGCAGAGAGAACCACTTTCACTCAGACGGGTGCTAGCTGGCTACAAGCCTCACAGCATTCTTCCTCCACCTTGCTCTCATTCCCATCATGGCGGCATGAGAAGAAGAAAAAAAAACTTATGGAGCTTCGTAATGATACGTGGCGAATGTGCAGCACTGCGGTGATTGTTAACGGCAGCAGCTGCGCAGATAGCCTGGATGATGGAAAATCAGTGGGACCTCATTTTGGTTTGCCAGTATGAATATTAATGGCTCGTTTCCAGGCCATGGCTAATGATGAGGAAAATTCCCTAATAAAAACTTGATGTGATGGGCAACGACCCGCGGGGTCACTGGAGACAGTCAAAGTTAATAGTGTGCCATCAGGTGTGAGGAGTTAAGTGATTAGAGGCACAGAACCTAATCCTGATGTTTTTCTCCCCCCTCAGCTATGAGTCAGAGTGGAGAAAGAAGGGAAAGGAGGGGAAGGCTGGGAGCAGCAGCAGAGGAGGTTTATATTTTTTGACAGCAGAGGGTCGTAGCCTTTACAGGGCTTACTTCCAGGGAAAATAAACCATAAATGTTGTAGCTAATGGTAGATATAAGAGGTAGTTTGGATTTTGTTTTTTGTATAATTCCCAACAGTAGTAGTGATATGTCTCATAGGATCATTGAAAATAACAGGAACACTGTCCCATGCAATCAGATCATTTTAGTGCCAATATTGCAAAAGTATCTTATGATACCCCACCCTGACTTAAGGGGATGAATCTGAGCAAGTATTCAGAGACATTTACTTATTCTAAACTATAGGCATTGGTCATATTTCACTCTTATGGTTTTTGCATAGGTCATAAATTAGTAGTTTTTTTTTAATATTTGCATTAAATCAATTACCTTCTATTAATGATATATCCAGCTCATGAGAGAAGATAAACAAGGCAATATTATGACATTATTTTTGGAAAAACTAAGAATCTCTATTGTTTTGTTTTAGCCAAAGAAACGAAAGTTTCACAAATTACTGCAGAATAATTCAGTCCAGGTTTGACAGGTCTCTATGTTGTGCTTTTTGCTTTTGTCTCAATCTAAGGTGGTTCTGTTGCCAAAAAGCACTTATTTGTGTTTTCACCTATTGAATAAAGGTTTCAAAGCCCACGCTTAGTATGAAAGAATCTGTGTTCAGTGAAGGTTTGCCTTAAAAAGTATTTCAGATTTTGAGCTAACGAGTGATGGGCACTGCTAACTAAAAGATAGTTCCGCTAACCCTAAAGCACTCATCATAAACATTAGTTCCACTAACGGGCTGTAGCAACATGGTATTTAGCAGAAGCTAATGCTAAAGTGCTAAATTCAAACATGTTGCTACCCACCATTTGTCAATGACAGATGCATTACAACATAGTATATCACCCTCAAAAGGGTCAAATTTGTCCTTGCACACCTACCTGGATAGTTGCTCTTCAGGAAGTGATTCTTTGGAACAGACCTAACTCTGTTGCTGATTTTGCCTAATTGACCACAGTAGGGCTTCTGTCAGAAAGCTTGCAGGACATCAGTAGATTTTAAACTTTTTACTGTAGAACTACAGGCAGTAGTCCTATAGTGATACTATAGTGATATTCTGGGTACAGAATAAAGGTCATTTGCTGCACCATATGCTAGGAAAACTTGAGGAGAGGAAACGGAACTGCAGCTCTAGTCAAGTCAAGTCAAGTTTATTTGTATAGCACATTTCAGCAGTTCAAAGTGCTTCACATCATAAAAACATCAACCAAGTATACAGCAAAATCATTAAAACATCAAAATCATTGCGCAAAATCATCAAAGTTATCTAGCAAATACACATGAAAATCATCAAAGTTATCTAGCAAATACACATGAAAATCATCAAAATCATTGGCAAAAATATTCATCAATGATTCACTTATTTTATTTAACTGATTTACACAGAGTCCATCACTACACCCAGATTTCGGGCCTGATCACTAGTTTCTAGCTGTAATAACTGAAGCTGCGTGCTGACTCTAGATCGTTCTTCTTTGGGTACAAAGATAATGATTTCAGTTTTGTTTTTGTTCAGCTGGAGAAAGTTTTGGCACATCCACGCACTGATATGTTCTAAGCTTCTGTTTAGTACTTGGATGGGTTTGGAGTCACCTGGTGACATTGTAATATAGCTGCATAAACAACATAAACAGTCTTCACCCCCTTCAAAATAAGAGCATCAATATTAACAGCTAACTGCTTGAAGAACTTCAATGCAAATGTCGAACTTTATTCAACTGAAAGTTTACAAAACACCCAAATAAAATAATGCTTTTGAATTTATCTGGAAAAATTAACTTAGAGGAAGTTTTGTGCCATAAACATTTTCAAAATTAACAAAAACTCTAAAGCGCTAAACAAAAAATTAACTCCACTATTAGTGCATTACCAGATTAGTGGAAGTGTGTCCACCACTGGAGCCAACGATGGTTAATTTCAATCCAGATTCCCTAACAAAACAGTGAAGTATAAGCTACAAAGCAAACTCTAACTTTTGCCTCAGTCGCCAGTCACAGTTTTCTTTGGTCTACAAATCATTTACTCCTTACTCTATCACTTTTTGTTGAGGCACTTACATTTAGATCTGTTTCTCTTTTGCTTTATGTACCTTCAAAACTGTTTGGATTTCTTCCTTTGGCTGAGCGCTCTTATTGATTCCTTTGCATGAGTTAATTCATCATTTAGACATTATTGATGACACATTAAACAGTTATAGAACATTGGATTCAGAAAGAATTCGGGATCAGAGGAAGAAAGCCATTCACTGAAAATTATCTTAAACATTCAGCATTGATCTAGCCCTGTTCTGGAGTTAACACAGAAATGTATGTGTTTAAGACTACTAAAACCAGAGGTCACAAACTAGTAATGTATTATTTAACAGAATGTTTTGTTTCTTGCTTCTTTTCTTCAAAATTTGCATTTAAATTAAGATTTACATTCGAAGGGATATTATAACCAGATGTTGGCCTGCTTAGCCACACATGTTGATCAGACCAAGTTATATTAGTCCAGGCAGAAAGAAGTCTGGTTCTACCCAACGAAGCATT
Organism: Anableps anableps; assembly: GCA_014839685.1. Taxonomy (NCBI): domain Eukaryota; kingdom Metazoa; phylum Chordata; class Actinopteri; order Cyprinodontiformes; family Anablepidae; genus Anableps; species Anableps anableps. Next base: position 5,186,228 of record CM026078.1, on the reverse strand, counting down.
TTGGCTTGTAGAGGAACATTAACCATATGGGACTGTCAATGTGTGACCGTATGAACTTCTGAAAAACTCAAGGTGTGTTTGGTCTTTCTTTTTAGAGCTACACTTTCCTACCACACTTTTACATCTTAGCTTGACATAAAACAGTTGCTGTGGAAACAAAGTGATGAAGTTTTTAAAGTTAACATTTCACCAATTTAAGTGATCAGAAGTGATCACGTAAACACCCCCCTCAGTTGGAGAATAATCCCGCAGCAGTGTCAGCTGGATACACAATGGATAAACAAGCCGACTGTCCTGTGTGCTTGCTGTCAAGAAGCTATATATAGATAGATATATTATATTTTTAGACCACCATTACAGGAAGCAGTGTAACTTCTCCCATTTTAACCTTTTGTAATCTGGGATGTGTGCTTAATGGGGGCCGAGCAGGGTGAAGTTGCGTGCACATTTATTGTGCAGTCCAGCCCTTGTTACAGTCTAATAAGCATCAGCACCTTACTTTCTTTCCTTTCTCAACTGGGTAAACTGCCTACTCATCTATTTAGACTATAAGTAGATTAACACAACTTTATTTCACGTTCTCTTTTGGCTTTCTCTGTGTATGTATTGCTTATTAAATGTGTGACCGGACCATCAAACAAATAATTTTGGCCCGACCTGAATTTTGGCTTGGGCTGTGGATCGAAACTCCAATGAAAAATGTGTCTTTTCACGAGTAATTTGATAAAGCATTTGAAGACTAAACAATCTGTATGTCATGCTTTTATTTATGATGTTAAAATAGTCAGATGGACTGTAGGAGCCACCCTGATCTAAATAAAATAAATATGTTTTCAAAAGTCATTGTGTGAAGTATAAGTAGGACTTGTTAATTACTCAGTATCGGTGAGTACCTAAACTGAAGTACTTGTATTTGGTTTGGAAAAAACTGGTATCGAGACACCCCTAATTTTCATTGATGCAAATGGAGACATACTTGTAACTTTGTTTTTGAATCATGATGGTTTTATTGTCATATAAGCATATTATTTTTAAAACAATTTAATTTTCAACATTTTCATAAAAGATGGAAAAAAGTATCTTATTCATAGCTCTTAAAGAGAGTTTGCTTTTGGTTAAAATCGGTGATTGGAGATCAGTCTAACTGGTGCATCTCTACCCTTTTACCTGCAGGACTTCACATTCCCACCTCACTTTTAAATCATAGCTTAAAATAAAGTTTTAGAAATTAGATCCTCTGTGTCACCACTACAAAGCCTTTCTTGTTTTAATAGTTTATACAGTCCAATCATATCATATTAAATGTTCTTCTACTTTTTAAACTTTCAGGCTTTTGTTGCTGTTATTTGCACCTTTTTAGTAGACATCTGGATGCTTACAAACCTACATTCATAAAGTTATGGTTCACATGCTGAATGTGCGAATTGTTCATAATAATTGAATAATCTGAATAAATTTAAAGTAACGTAATTCTGTTCTAAGTTCTTGTTTTTAAATATACATAAACCTTCATCTTTGACGTTATGTGCAAAAGCAGATGCAGTGCAGTATACCTGAAGTTCATCCCTCTTCTCCTGCCCAGCTCTATTTGTTGTTCCTTAATTCACAGTGGTGGGGCTGACAGACTGTGATGTGCGGGTGTGAAAGAGGGAGTGAGTAAGAAACGGAGAGATGGATGGATGTGGGAGGTGTGAGTGGAGGATTTGGGAAATATGCATGGCACAGATCTCCATTTTACCATCCTGGTCTCTCTCTATTCCCCATGAATAATGTGGCAGACCCCTTACCCAGCGGTAGGCCAGGCATCCCGCCATATCAAGCCGTGCTGGAGGAAGAGGTTTCCAACTTGGCAGGTCTGGGCTCGGATGCATCCTAGCCCCCGCAAACCATCCCCACACTCATCCCCAACCTGCAGAGAGAAGCGCTGGGCTCCAAGATGGCAATCAAGGCTTGATTTGCCAACACATTTCCAATGATTAAAATGTAATTAGCACAAGCGAGCGCCTCCTCCCCAGCTAATTTCCACGCACGCTGTGACAGGCAGGCGGTCGGCGGCGCCCAGGCCCCAGCAGCAGATGGATGGAAGAAGCACCGGGAGGAGGGGAGAAAAAAAAAAGCATTTTGCCATGCGACTGTTTGCATCAGAAAACCATCAGGACGCTCAGCTATATCAGGAAGGAGCTGTTAGGAGGAGGGAATGAGGGGCTCTTCACGACAGCACATCAAATTGGCACTGTCAGAGCTGACCCTGACGGTGGCTGCCATCCTTCATGCTGTCTATCCCACTTCTCAGGCATGGAGGCAGATTGGTGTCTATATAGGCTTTAGCCCCTGCAGCCATCCTGCAGGATAACCTGGCTCAGGTTGACAAACACAAACCACACTCTATGGACTGGAGTGCCTTAACGAAGCCCCTACCAGCCATAATTAATTCTAGGGTTGTGGTGAGCCACAAACAATAACCTGGGGCTAATGTCATTTAATGCAATGACTGCACATTCACTTCTTAAGGAAATAATGCATTTGAGAGATCTGATAACGACACAAACAACAGATAGGAAATTATAATAAGGCTTAGACTCACTTTGTTGACCTTAAACATTGCTGCTGTCACGTCATTATTTTCCCTAAATTGCCAAACATCTGTTAGCATTTGTGAAACTGTGGATTTCCAAAGGCTTATATTGGCCAAGGGAGCATGGCATGCTTGCCTTGCACGCATGCCTGTGTGATGTGGTTACCTCTTTAGTACAAACATTTTTCTGTGGGTAACTCTGGCAGACGTTGGTGAGCTCTTCTGCTCACAGATGACTGCGGCTGCATCGTTTTGGATTCAGCCCGTGGCTCCTTATGCCCATCCCCTCCCTCCCCCTCTCTACTGGGCCAGTATTACACTCAGCTGGAGAGGATTTAGTGCAAGAATAATTTACTCCTACTTTCAGACCAATATAAACAAAAGGCTCTCTGCTTGGACAGAGTGTAGGGAAATTTGTAAGAGCCCTCAGCCAAAAGAGAGGCCTGAGTGAAAGCAGAGGAGCAATCAGAAGTGTTCCGGATGCAAGCCAACATCAACAGCTCTTAGAGCTGAACCTAATGTTTGACATTCTTGTGTTACTTAAACTAAACACTTGGGTTTAGTCGTACAGTATAATGGTGGTACTGTGCAAATAGCACTGGGCCTGGATAGAGTATCATTTTTCCTTGTTGGCCCTCTCCCGGGACGGATGGCTTCCTTACTGTACATCACTGCTGCTTTGACAAATACCCATTTACAGTGGGTTGGAAAAGCAATAATTCCCCTTAAACTTTTTTAAAATTTGTGACATTACAACCACAAATTTCAGTGCATATTATTGTGATCTTATGTGATAGAACAACACAAAGTACTGGATATCTGTGAAGTGGAAGGACAATGATACATGGTTTTGTATTCAGCATTTGCACCCACTTGTTATCCTTTCCAGGTAGGATAACCTGGACATGCCAGCCTATCACAGGGAAACACACCGTCCACACACACATACACAAGTTTGTATTTCTACCCATATTAGGACTTTGTATTGACTTCCATTCATTTTAGTAACTGTGTTTATAACTAACCCAGACATTTTCCCTAACTCTAACCATTTATTTAATTTCCCTTTGGGATAAATAAAGTATTTTTGAATTTGAATTTGAATTACTAGTCTATTCCTAATCTTAACTAAAACTTATTTCACATCATATCTCTAAACTCACCCTTGACCCTAAACAAGGGGGTCCACTGTATTAGGAGCAGCTTTTAGTCCCGATAAAGCCCATTGGTCTTCAGATGGTTAGTAAATATGCCAGAAATAGTCCTAAACAGATTAACACATAAACACACTCAGACCTAAAGGCAATTTAGAGAGACCAATTAAACTAACAGTCATGTTTTTGGACTGTTGGAGGAAACTGGAAAGCTAACAGCAGATCGCCCTGAACCCCATTATAAGACATGATGGTGGCAGCTCATTCTGTGGGGATCCTTTTCTTTAGCAGAGACAGGAAGTTGATGGTAAGTTAATACAAGAGGTTAATGCAGCTGTAATTTAAGCAAACAATGGTTCTACATAAAATCCCAGTGAAATACATTGAAGTTTTTGTTTGTAGCATGACAAAATGTAAAAAAGTTCCAGAATGAGTGTGAATACACTAATGCAAGACACCATAGTCCTTCAGCTTTTATAGATCTCAAAACAACTTTATTTTTTAATTTTGAGGATATTTTAAACCATAATCCCAGCAGGATTATATATCTGGTCAGTTTAATATCCAATCAGCAGAAATCTAAAACGGACTTAATTTCCATTTTCACCTTTACCCCAAAAAAACTGTATAACACTATATTAATCACAAGCTGTAGTAATCTTTTAAGGCACATCCAACTTCTAAGTGACTTTTACTTTTGCAGGTTATGCTGAGAACTTCTGATAGTAATTCTTTCAGCAGAAACAGGAAAACTAAGAAGTAAAAATCCCCCCATATGCAGAGATTCTGCTCCCGCCTGCCTAAGGCTAGGTTTTGCATGGGGGATCGCATTAGTTCACTCTGATCACTTATCAGTGAGTGACAGCTCTGACTTGCTTATGCGCCTGAAATGTGTTTTTATCTTTTTAGAGGTATTATTATTTGTTGCTTTCTACCTTTTACTTGAGCGGTGAGTTCAAGGCAGCTTTGCTGTATGCGGTGAAAGGACGATCAAATTGCCTGCCCTTGCCTGTCAGGTCTGATCTTAGGATTTTTTACTTTGCTCGTTATAAAGGTATTTCCATTTTATTAAGTTTTTCTCTCTTTTTTGCCACCCTTTGTCACTCTTGGAAATTTGCATAGCTATATTCGCAGGGAAGAAAGTAATGACAGCAATTTCTTTTCTTTTCTCTTCCCCACTAGCCGTGTGAGTGCTTCGTTTAGTGGCACCTGCAAAAGCGACAGGCGTGGGGATGAGAAGTGAAAGAGAGCAGTTGATTAAATCATCATCAAGTCGCAGCACAGAAAGTCAATTCTGCTCGCCGTCTACAATGATATCCTTTTATCTTAAAGTAATGAGCTATGGCACTTTTGCATCGGGTAATACGATGAGTTCCATTAGCATGTTCCATTTGCTTCACAAGCAAGGGCAAGTCATTCCAGCCGGCTTCTATCTTGGCAATCAAAGCAATTGGCTGCACAGCGAGAGAGCATAGAAAGGAGGAAAAAAAAAAAACATGATAGGAAAACAGAAGACATGTTTTTGTGGATCACAACACAGTGGAAGAAACTAAAATGATGTCCATTATTTAAACCCTTTTCCCACTAGTGGTTCACGGTGTGTGTTGTACAGGAGCTAATGAGTGCATTGTCAGACTACTGATGTCACATACAGGAAGATCTGATAGCAATTAATCGTGACTGCTGCTGCATTAGTTAGCCCTGCATTGGAGGCAATTTAAAAGACACACAAAGGAGACACACCTATATGTTACCAAGCACGAGATGCATCAGTAGGGATCATGTGATGCTTTTGATGAGGTTGTCAAAAAATACAAAATAAAAATAGTTTGTAAGACTGATATAAAGTGGACCGCTGGAATTCGTGGGGTTTAGGAACCACAGCTGCCTGCGAATAGCTAAAATCCGCCAACACTTGAGACCCCCTCTAAAAAACATTAATAACTGCTTGTTTAGAAAGACCAACATCAAGTATACCTTAATATGCATTATTACGCACAGTGGAAACCCTCTTAGCACAACAGCAGAAGCTGAGATCTACAGTCTTCCTTATCTCCACTTTTGGGGCTACAACCAATCAGTTCCTAGGAAAACAATTGGCACTCCTGGATTGGCTGCATTGCTTATGCGTGTCAAGTAGCCTAGGTATTTCAGCTTCCCGGCTGCATTTTCTTTTGAATATTTTAAATAAGCTCTTACAACAAAATCAGCAAATAGGAGGATTGTCCTCAAATAATTTGGAGTCACGTTTCACACAAAAATCTGCTAATAGGTGAGTCATTGATTACTGAACCACGAATAGGCGGAGGTGTCCACTGTAAACAGCCGTTTGCATCTTCCCTGACTTCACACATGACTTAGCACATCAGCACCAAAACAGTGAGCAGGTGCTTGGAGGTTAAAATTCCCTGTGACATGGTAGCTACATACTGAGAACTGAGAAAAGCCTTCGTAGCCATCTTTACTTAAAACAGCAAAGGCAGAAGTGTTTCTTGGAGGTATTTTGCCTGTTGTGCAGCCCAAAAGGAAAAACCATAGGATTTTGATTAGCCCCTCCAAAAAGCAACAGACCTGATTGCAACAGTAAGCTTATACGTGCAAATTTTTTAGGCATGAATTGGTGTAAAGTCCATACCCTGATAGTTGTAGATATTTTGTTCTAAAAACAGTTCTCAAACTGTTCTAAGCTTACTTATTTAAGTGGGATATTTATGTATCGGGGATAAAAAAAATTAACACTCAAAGACCCAAACAATCAGGTAAATCAAGCAAGAAATGACAGCCCAAACCAAAATTCCAAGACCCCATCGTTTGATACAGGTTAAAAAACACAAGTTTTAATTGTTTTTTTTGTTTTTTTAACCTGTGATAACATTGTGCAAAGATAGAGTGAAGTGTGATTTGTAAAGATGTTAATTTGAAAATGAGAATTTGAGAAAAGTGGTAAATATGGTGAGATATTTACATATTTGTACTGTTCTGGTGGATAGAAACAACACATGTATATCATTAAGCAGTTGTTAAACATTTAAGCTGTGGGACTGATAACAAGGTGGTTTCTGGATATTCTCAGAAACAAAGTTCAGTTTGTCTCTGTGAAAAAAAATGTCAGTAATTGAGCATCATCTAACAATGGCATGTCAGTAATTCCCAGAGTTTGAGCCCAGCTTTTACCATTTGTCATTCAATGCTTGCCAGTCTTGACGAAAAAATCTAAACTGTTTAGTCCCTAAAAAATACTTTTAAACTGTATATTCATGTTGGAACTTGATTAAATTTTTTTATCGAGTTAATTGCAGTCTGTAATTAATTAATCACAATTAATTGCATGTTAATCAAAAACGATATAGCAACAAAATAAGCAATATTCTCAACTCAAAAACCCTTTTTGCTGCTAAGGTATGGAATACGCTTAACAAAGATATCTATTGTTTTTAATCCGTTATTTAGGTTATTCAACCATCAGATTGGTGCAAAGTGTTTTATACCTATTCAACTTTCAAGTGTTTCAGGAACCCTTGATCATTCATGTAACTTTGAAAAAAATGACTTCTTTAGAAATGTGGGCTGTGGACGCTGACATCAACGTTGGGGACGTCTGTTCTGCTGCTACATGTTTAGAATTGAGATGCTATTTTAGGCTTGAAAAGCTTCAGTGATAGGCCAATTCCTTTTTTGCACAACTTGCTCACAACAACAGTCTTTTCCAGCATTTCATCGGATCATTTTTTTAAGCAAAAATAAGGCCCAGGAGGCCAAGTGAAGTGGCTTTGTCGTTCATTGTTGTTGTTTGCAGATGTCGCTTGTACCACAAATTTATGGGCATACCAGAAACAGGTGAATAGAAAGGTTCCACTGTGAACTTTTGTATTTGGAAAATGTATGAGAAACATACCGTTTAAGACAGTGTCCAGATGATCTTAATTGATAGTATAATACATCAACAGTTTTCTAACTGGGAAAAAAATAGGTTATGTCATCATATGAACTAACCAATTGTGTTTTGTTTTTGTTTTTTTTTTGACGCGTCATTGTATTGCATAAAACTATGCATATTTTTTAACTTATACACATTTTCATCTGAAAATGGTGTTGCAAGTTGTGCTACAGAGAGTCAGAAACAAAGTTCAGCAGCATAAAAAGATGTTTTGTCAGATCTGATGTTTATGAGAACTTAAATAAGACCTCTTATATACAACACTGAAAAATTAAACATGGCAGATGGCATAAGCTAATGTTACCTTCTTAGATGTTAGCAACTTATTGACAGACCTGTTATGGATCGTTCTCTGTGGTATGTATGATTTGTGGTGGTTATGAAACAGCCAGTGGCAGAGAGCCACTCAGACTACAACAAATCTAATAAAGTATGAAATCACTCCTCTCTTTAATGGTAAAGAAATTAGTAATGATGGCTAATATTGGTTGCTTACACCTAAGAAACATGTTTTTGAACTAATTGATAAACTGAATCAAGTTAATATCTTTCCATCAAGCTGTTCACTTTTCAACAGGAAAAAAAAACACTTTCAAGTCATTTTTATCGAAATTTCTGCTGACTTGGTTTTGCAACAATTAGGACAACAAAAATATGTTCATGCTCTTGATCAAATTTTTCTGTTCTTAGTTAGAAACAGTTGAATGCATTCAGAAAATCTGAATGTTATGAAATATCAAGTTTAATGCTTGTTATAGGTATCAAATTTGAATTTCTCGGATCGTGATAATCCTGCCAACATGTAATGATGATCTGCACTTAGCTGTCATTATCCACATTTATTCCGTCAACTCTGACAGGCTGCTGGGCTGCAGGTCCTCTGCATACCTCTTTAAAAATGGGGGTGGATTGCTGTGGGTGATAGCGAAAGAGTGAGACAGAAATGGAGCGGGAGAACGTCTGTGGAGTGTTTGCCCAGTGCGTTTATTGCCTCTGCATAATTTATGAGCTGCTGGAGCTGACCATCATGGCAGTGTGCCGCGGGCAGCCCCTGGGGCCGTGTGGGACAGGCCTGTAAATTGGATGCAATGCTCCTGCTGAGCTCGCAAGGCCCCCTTTTTTTTCACCATCCAGCCTGAGAAACAGATCAGCCTCAGAGCCAGCCAGCTACCTTTGAGTTAAAGGAGATAAAGGGGAAAAAATAACAGGCAGGGCCTTCTGTTGCTCACTCCCTAGACTGTCAATCATCTCTCCCTCCTTCTTTCACTCCTGCTTTAATCGCCACCCAACAACCCCCTCCACCCCCCTTCACTCCTACCCACACACTGTGCCAGCCCCTACTCGCAATCCCCCCCAGTGCCTTCTTCATTACTGACTCCAGTGCTTCTGTGCGCCTCAGCCATATGCACAACGTTGAGGGCCGCCAGTCACCCAGCATCACACTAATTAGTTGATAAAGAATTAAGTGGACCTTGAAATTGAAATTGGAACGAAAAAATGAAATCCAGCTACTTATTCTTCCCTCCGTTACAAAGTTCCTTCCTCCTCTTGTCATTGTGCCATTCCCGGCCTCAAGCAGTAACTCTCATCATGGAAGTATAATTCTACTCGTTTGAATTTTGCAGCTCTATCTGATTCTTTCACAGGTTTCAGAGTTAACAAGGCCACAGCTGCTCACAATGAATGTGTTCTTGTATGCTCTGATGAACTGGTCTGATAATATTTGTTTACTGTGGCTCTGAATATGCATTAAGTTTCTTTTAAATTAAAATCTGGGACTTATTTTATGAGCAGATTTTATACAAACAAAGAAGCTGAAAGTGTTTCTCCTAATTTCTTCTTTGTATTTTATTTTTGCAGTGTGACACAGAGAGTGACCAGGAAGACAAGGTAAGCCTGCTATTCTTTGCATACATGAGTGACTGCACTACAGGCATCAAGATATTCAGTAATATTCAAAATGAAACCATCTTTAAGACTGAGGATTTAATGTAATTAGAATTAAACGTCAACTTAATAAGTACTAGAAGGCCCTAATTACTTACACATTAATTATGAATGACTTAATGAGGACCAAAATCTAAATCTAACTGGGTTTTAGGGTTTGGGGGATGTTCTAAATGAGACTGCTCGAACTATCTTGAGTGGTAATTTTTTTTTTTTTTTTTTTGCTCAAATTAAAACACTTACTGAGATATTTTTAGATCCAGTTCTTCTATTTTTACTCTGTGACTTTCTATACTTCTTTCAATTTTTAAATTAAAGGAAATACATAATCACATTTTTATTTCTGTAATTTTAAAGCTTCTGTCACACAGTTTTTGTTTTTTTTTTAAATATGAAGACTTCAATTTTGTGACTTCAAATCCATTTCAGTGAAGTATCTGTCACTTATGATGCACATCCACTTTGTGCAGTGTGTACTTATCAAATTACAAGACCATCTGGGTATGGTCTAATGATCATTATTTAGTGTTCTATAAGCAGTGTATGAGGTTCCCCAAGTGGTCAAACAATTATTCGCTGATTTAATCAGAAAGTAGGTCAGACTGCCATCTGTTGGAGCCTCTTCAGGCATTTGGCATGCTGTGCTGAGTGAATCTTCATCAGTGCAGACAAAGCATCTGCATAGCATAGCACAAGATTACATAATGTTTATATCAGGTCATTATTGCAATATTTTGGTGGCACTTAGCCTAAATTCTGTACTTTATGCCATCTGTTATGATTCTTATACCATGGAATTTTTGAGAATGTCCCCAAAAATTAGGTTAGCTTTTTCCAAAATAGATTGTATCATATCTATTATAAATTAAAACACTATAAAGATCATCTCCTGTCATATACCAGAATGAGAGGGAGATATTTTAGAGGTTTGTATTACTTTTTCCAAACTCAGAAGTTTACATACAGTAAAATTACTATACCCTTAAACAACTTAGAAAAACACATCTGATGATGTCATGGCTTTGTAAGCTTCTGGTTAATTGAGTTAAACGGAAGCACACCTGTGGATTTGTTGTAAGGCAACACCTTGACCTTCGCAAGTCTAATTAATCCATGGGTGCAATTTCCAGTCAGCTAAAGGTGACACTTTCATCTGTTCAAACAATTACAAGCAAGTATGAACAACCTCAGAATGCTCTGTAATCATACCATTCAAAAAAAGAGTTCTGTATGTTTGACAGATGTGTTTGGTGAGTAATGTGCAAATCAACACCTGAACAAAACCAAAAGACCATGGGAAGATGAAGGCTAAAACTGGTGGGAAAGTGTCATTATCCACAGTGAAACGAGTCCTGTACCGACATGAAATTCCCCTGAGAGAAAAATAAGAAAGAATACAGTTTGTAAATACATTGAGGAAAAAGATTATCTTGTGTACATGGGCCATTTTTGATAATAAAAACTGTTATGTTTGGAGGGAATGTGGTAAGCTTGTAAGCAAGAGATGACCAGTCACACTATGAGGTACAGGGGTGGAAGCATTATGTTATGGGCCTGTTTTGAGGGACTGGTGTAGTTCACAAAATAGGTAGTATCATGAGGAAAGAACATTGTATGAAAATCTGGAACCAGTATCTCAACTTAAAGCTTGGGCACAAAAAGATGTTCCAAATTGACAATGAACCTAAACATCAGGTACAAATGGGCCAAAATTCCAGCAAATTATTGTAAGAAGCATATTGAAGGAAACCCAAAACATCAAAGTCATACAGTTTGAAGGTAATTCTACTAAATACTCCCACTGAGCAACCTAAATAGTTCCTTTTAAAAACTGTCTCCACCATTAGATATGTTATTTCATTTGAAATGAACTGACTGACTCATTGGAGCTGTGTCCCTCCTAAAATAGTTCAGTATGAACATCATAAAAGTAGCATTTTACCACCAGTAAAATCATACCTGTATGCATACCTTTACACCAGTTGTCTGGACCAAGCAAGACAATAAACAAGGTAAAGAATTCCTGAATTTTTATTGCTACTTTGGTATTCACAAGATCCCGGTAATGGTAAGCATTAATAAAAGCTTGATCTAAATGTTTTTTAAGCTTTGAGTGCACCCTAAAGATTCTAAAAGCAGCTTTATCATCCACTAACTTCTAACTAGAGCTCTAGATGCTCTCTAATGATTTAGTAATGCCATTTGCTTGTTGTGTTTAGACTGTGCAGCAAATTGAGTCATTACTCAGTGTTGTCGATTTAAATTGCTCCTGTCTCGGTGGCAATTCCTTTTTGTTTCAGGACGAGAGAGAGAGAGAGAGAGAGAGAGAGAGAGAGAGAGAGCATAGTAAGCTGTAATCCCCACAGTGACTATATTAATTCACCCTGGCTCACGTTACGCTCCTGATGAACAGCCCCGACTACACCTTCTCGTCATTGATTAATTGTGTATTAAAGTAACAGAGGAGTGAATTAGTAAATAGGAGACCCCTACAACTAGAGTTGACTCACGTGGTCTGGGGGGTAATTGGAGCTCCCTCTCAACACTTTTACCCCCTCCTGAGTCCATGCCACCTCTGCCCCTATCTGCTCCAGCCAGGCACCTAGAACACTACGCCCACTGCCACTGTTGTCATTTGCATTCTGTGGGCAATGTGGTCTGCTTTACAACACCACAGCAGAAAAACACACGGGAGAGCAGAGTCATTTTAATGGGTCAAATGTATTCAGATGAGAACAAACGTAGCTTATTTAGTTTCCTTTCAAAAGGAGGAAATGGAAAAAGTGTCCCCGGGAGAAATCACATCCTGCCTGGTGTAGAAGGCCTCTCCCTTGTCGGAGGGAGCTGCCAGGCTCTGATAAGAGACAGCTATTCACATCTCAGAGTGCGCACAGCCGATCCTGCCTGTGTGTTTGTGTGTGAGTGTGTGTCTGAACGAGCTGGAAACAGCCAGAGCATTTGCTCATTATAAAGTGACCCGTAGGATGGGCCCTCTCCAACATGACATGTTAATAGCATTCTGGGAGACAGGTGGGAGGAAGGCTCACTGCAGCTACTCGTCACACACCACTGGCATTATTAGCTCTTTGTGCATTATCATTAGCATTTCTGTTAAAGGGTTCCTAACCAGTAGTTTTCTGTCTCTGCACATGCATAGGGAAGAACAGACTGAGGGGGGTGGATAATGTAGAGCAAAGTTTCTGTTTTAATGCTCTTAGAGGAAACATGACAAAATAATTCTGTGTTTCATCATCACAGAGTTTGGGTTTCTTAGTCTTTGGCCACTATCATGCAGCAAAAACCCTAATTTCCTCCAGGAAGATGCACTTTAGTCTCTGTGCTCTACAATTACAGAATAATTTATAGGCAGGAATAGATTGCATAGCTTAGAAGTTCAATCCCAGCTAAAAATCTTCACACTCTTATTGGACAACACACTAAAAATAGCTTAAAAAAAATCTGTGATATTTAGGTTTAAGGTCCATTCAGATTGGTTCTGGATGATCTAATCACGTCTTTCAGTATGCCTGTTGACTAGAGCTGCTACAATCACTCACCATGATTAACAGCTTTGACTATTAAGAATAGTCAATGCACAGCTTCATTGTCAACTCATTATGTAGTGTTTTATAGCTGCAATGTGCAACAGGAAGTTGTGAAGACACAGAGCTCTTCTTCCATGGTTGCACGACTAGAATCCATGAGCATTTAAAATGCAAGCCTGATGAAGGTGTGTGTTGACTTTAAACAGGTAAAACACACTGTGATTAATTTAAAATGTATCAGTTCTGATCATTAACACAAATTTGAAGAGGTGCAGAGAATTCCTCTGAACAGAGCAGATCAACAGACAGAGCAGAGCCATGGTTCTCAAACTGTGGCACAAGTACTAGTGGTGGGTCCTTGGGTCACCTTTTGTGTTTTTGTTACTTTTTTTACATCAACCATTTGCTTTATTAAGTAATTACTATATTAAACAGCCAATACAGTCTCTCATCACTGTGAGCAGCAATGGCTGAAAAACATCTAAATTGTTCAGAGAAATTCAGACTTATACATATACATATACATATCTCCGCTCTACTGTCAGTTCCACTGCAAAGCATATCACTTTATTTTCATCGGTTTAAGTGAGAATTACAGTATAAACAAACAACTCAAAACTTGCCACTAAACATTTGACATTTTAAAAAATAGTGACCAGTATAGCCACCCTTCTCAATGACAGTGATAATCTTTCCATTCTCGGAGCATGTCAGTTTCTTAATCTGTTGATGATGCTAGCATATTTTTAATGACCTGAGTGATTTTTATTATTCCAGGTCCTTAAAGAAAGCTAGGATTATTTTTGGCTGACCCAGCCATCCTGTGGGCAGAATTCTCCCTTTTACTGTCTGGACAGAGATACAGAATGCCATATTGTAAGACGAACAGACTGAAAAAATCCTTTATTCCTGCTGCTGTCACCCTGGTCAATTCCAGGGCCACACTGTAAGGACTAATATGGACTTGTCTTTGTTTTGTTTCGGTTTTTTGTGTCTGCGTGATTGTTTTTATGTCTTTACTGCTGTCTGCACGACAAATTGCCCCATGGGGATAATAAAGTTTACTTGACTTGACTTGACTTGATCAACTTTTTGTGCTGCAGCAATCACAGCCTGAGCCTCCCAAACACAGTTCAGACTGTTTTCCTTCACCGTAAATCTCCCGTTGAAGAACTGCTGACAAGTTCTCAATTGGGTTCAGGTCAGGTGAAGAAGGAAGCCATGTCATAGGTTTTTCATCTTTAATGCCTTTACTGACTAGCCATGCAGAGCAGTATTTGAATGCATGTGATGGAGCTTTGTCCTGCAAAAAAAATCATGGTCTTTTTGAAGGATGCAGACGTCTTCCTGAACCATTTCTTGAAGAAAGTGACTTTCAAAAAACTGGCAGCAGGTTTAGGAGTTGATTTTGAGCCCATTTTCAACTTGAAAAGGTCCAACCAGCTCATCTTTAATGATACCAGCCCATACAAGTACCCTACCTCCACCTTGCTGACCTCTGATTTGAAGTGAAGCTCTGTGCATGTTACTGATCCACCCACAGGCCCATCCATCTGGTCCGTGAAGAGTCATTCTCATTTCATCAGTCCATAAAAGAAAAATCTGTCTTCAAATATTTCTTGGCCCATTCAATACGCTTCAACTTGTGTCTTGTTCAGTGTTAGTCAGGTTTCAGGCTCCCTTACCTTGATCATGTCTCTGAGCTCTGAATATCTTGTACTTCTAGGTACTCCAGATAGGTTGCAGTTATGAAATATGACAGAACTGGAAGATAATGGGTTCCCAGTAGCTTCATGCTTGATTTTTCTCCATTTCTTGGCGTCTTTTTTTCTCAACACATTTCTTGTGACCTTGTTGACTATTTGCAACAAAACATTTGATGGTTCTGTGATCAGGCCACCAAAATCTTAGGAATTTCAAGAGCTCTACATCCCTCTGAGAGACTTTTGGTATTTTTTTTTACTTTTCAGAATCAGTTAAATGCCTTTTTGGCCAATTTTTCCGAAAGATAAGAAGTTGCCTGAAAATTAATCTTGCTATAGGGTGTTGACCTCCTTAGGTCATACCCTCCCTCATTACACAGATACACATCGTCTGCTATGCTTAAATCCATTAAGCATTCAAGTTTATCTAGCTTGTAGTCAGAAATATGCCTAAAAATGAGAACATGGTCTAAATGCTCACTTGCCTAATAATTATGCTCACAGTGTAGTGGAAATATTGTAATCTTTATACTTTTTTATGCACTTGAGCTATTTTATTTTGAAATGCATACACTGGAAAATTGACTGAATTTTTAAGTTGTTTTAACAGTGGTAAATTTCTTCACCTTTGTGATATTATCAAGAGCCCTCAGACCCTCTTTGTCTGGACTTGCTAATGCTAAAGTGACTTTTTCCTCTTTCATAAGTGGCACCTTGAAAATGTCAGTCAAACGTTTTAGTCTGAACTTGTGCTGAATAACTGATCTACAGACTCTCTCATCCTTGTCTCGGTTTATTTCTCTATATAATATTAAACAACACCTTCCATAAGCACTATTTACTCTCTATATCAACAGCCACTAGCTGTAAATTGTATTTTGAAAATGTTTTGCATCTTATTAATGAAGCTTCTGCAGAGATCTGTAATTTGCTGCGCTCTGCTCTTATTGAAACCGAGGTGCTTTAGAGCAGCGCGAGGAATCTGTTTGTCCTTGACATAAAATAAAGATCTGAACTGGTAATATATTTGCTGTTTCTCTTCCTTTATTGTTTTGCTGTGTTTGCCCTCAGGCAATTACACCAGAAGAGCTGTGTTTCTCAATCACTCAGTAGCACTGTACATAAACCATTTTATCTTCTCCTCCTACTCCCTCCCCCTCCCCCTATTCCGACCCCCCTCCCCCCACCACACCAAACCCTCCCTCTTTTCACCGCAGTGGGAAGGATGAGTAATAAAAAGGAGAGAGCAACTTGTCAGCGTTAAAAGATTATGTGTTTTGCCCCCTCCAAAGGAAGAGAGTAGTGTTTACAGGCTTGAGTGGGTGCTCGCTAGGCCGAGGCTGAGGCTGATTGCACTAGAGTACCCTGTCAGCCAGTGATTTGTCATGTACTTTATCATCCTTGTCACTCTGCAGAGCGTTGTCATAGGTAACGTTCCCGCCTGCCCCCTCCCCTCTTTGTGCTTTGTACCCAGTCAGTGTAGGAAATTTGTATTTACTTTGGGGGAGTATAATTTGTTCCTCATGGATAATATGACCCTTAGCGGAGCCGGATCACGGGTTAGTTGAAGTGATATTTTCCGGTAATGGTAGTCGTACATCATGGCTGTCAGGCCGGGTTAGGAGGCGAGCACATTACAGCTCCATTTTAGCACTGCAGGCATCTGGGATTATTTTCCATAACCAAGTATGACATGACCGCTCTGCGGAGTGCATTAAATTTTTACTAGCTTTTTTCTCCCTCCCCCTGCCAACGGTGGCTTTTTTTCCCCCAGTCTAGGTCTCGAGGCTGCCATGTTGATGGATACCCCCAGAGTCCCAGTAGTCTTGGCCAAGGTTAGCGGGTGTCACAGACCTACACAGCTCCCCTCCATCCAATAACCAGCAAATCCCCGCTCCCTCTGAGGCACACGCCACCAAGTCCAAGCCCTGACTCACGTCTACACCCACGTACAAAGAAGTAATTCAAAGACAAAAAGGAAACTGAAAGTGGAATATTACAAAAATATTTCTGAGTCCAATTATTACTGTCAAAAGAAGAAAAATGCACCTTAAGATTTTTTCTGTTAGTTTTTAAAGAACATCTTACAAATAGAGATAGATGGGCTTTGAGGAAATTCTACATCTTCATGAATAAAACTTTGTTTTCATATTGGAAGGTTTGTGTTGGCAGCCAGTGTCGCATCCCTTAGTTTGTAATTGTTCTCCTTTTCTTTCCTCATCTGTCCTAATCGCCTCTCCTCTCCTGCATTTTGATTCGCCTCTCCTTGGCAGCAAGGTCAGCAGTGTAAATGCCACCTCTTGCCATTGACAAATGGCCACCCTCCTGTCTGATAATCACTAAGGTCTCAGAGGTGGGCGAGCAGGCGGAGCTCATTAGGACGCCACAGATGAGAAATTAATGTGGAGATTCCAGGGCCTGGCAGAGATCCACACTCACAGGCCTCGATGGGGGAGGTAGGTGAGCAGGCGAGGGTGAATGTAGGGAGCTCGATGGATGGACCCTGTCTGATGAATGACCAGGTCAGCTGGTAGTGACTTTCCCAAGACAGTCCCACACAAACACAAATGTACAAAAACCTTGTCCACCGATTAGAATCTCTCCTCCTTCGTAGTGCAGAGTCTCACCTGACACTGTTTCAGGGTCAGAGTGGAAGCATTTCACCTCTGGAGTGACACGCCCGTAATTAAATGGAACGAAGTCTAAACCACTGGTTCCCAGAGGTGGTGGGGTCAGGACCTCACTGGTGGTTGCAAATGTACAAATGAGGCTGCAAGGTGTGTATATACAGTTGTTTGCAAAAGTATTCATACCCCTTGAACTTTTCCATATTTTGTCACATTACAACCACAAACATAAATATATTTCATTGGAATTTTTTGTGAAAGACCAACACAAAGTGAAATACAATTGTATTCTACTTCACAATTGTGAAGTAGAAAGAAAATTATTCATGATTCAAAACATTTTTATACATGATTCAAAACATTTTTTACAAATAAAAAACTGAAAAGTGAGGTGTGCAAAAGTATTCAGCCAATAATTTGTGGAACCACCTTTTGCTGCAATTCCACCTGCAAGTCTTTTAGGGTCTGTCTCTACCAGCTTTGCACATCTAGTGACTGGAATTTTTGCTCATTATTTTTGCAAAACAACTCAAGCTCAGTCAGATTAGATGGAGATCATTTGTGAGCAGCAGTTTTCAGATCTTGCCACAGATTCTCCATTGGGTTTAGGTCTGGACTTTGACTGGGCCATTCTAACACGACTATGTTTTGTTTTAAACCGTTCCATTGTAGCTCTGGCTTTATGTTTAGGGTGGTTGTCCTGCTGGAAGGTCAACCTCCACCCCAGTCTCAAGTCTTCTGCAGACTCCAACAGGTTTTCTTCTAAGATTGCCCTGTATTTGGCTCCATCCATCTTACCATCAACTCTAACCATCTTCCCTGTCCCTGCTGAAGAGAAGCACCCCCAGAGCATTATGCTGCCACCACCATATTTGACAGTGGGGATGGTGTGTTCAGAGTGATGTGCAGTGTTAGTTCTCCGCCATACATAGCATTTAGCATTTTGGCCAAAACGTTCTTCCACATGTTTGCTGTGTCCCCAACATGGCTTCTGGCAAACTGCAAACTGGACTTCTTATGGTTTTCTTTGAACAACGCCTTTCTTCTTGCCAGTCTTTCATAGAGACCACATTTGTGCAGTGCATGACTAATAGTTGTCCTGTGGACAGATTCCCCCACCTGAGCTGTGGATCTCTGCATCTCGTCCAGAGTCACCATGGGCCTCTTGGCTGCATCTCTGATCAGTGTTCTCCTTGTTTGGCCTGGAAGTTTAGGTGAATGGCCTTGTCTTGGTAGGTTTACAGTTGTGCCATACACTTTCCATTTCCGGATGATGGATTGAAAAGCTCTTTGTGAGATGTTCAAAGCTTGGGAAATCTTTTTATAGCCTAAACCTGCTTTAAACTTCTCCACAACTTTCTCCCTGACCTGTCTGGTGTGTTCCTTGGACTTCATGATGCTGTTTTCTCCTCAATATCCTCTTAACCAACCTCTGAGGCGTCACAGAGCAGCTGGATTTGTACAGAGATTAGATCACACACAGGTGGACTCTATGTAGTCATTAGCAATCATCAGGCAACTTCTGAAGGCAACTGGTTGCTCTCAGAGAAAACGGGACTGAATACTTTTGCACACCAAACTTTTGAGTTTTTTACTTGTAAAAAATGTTTTGAATCATTTATCATTTTCTTTCAACTTCACAATTGTATACTACTTTGTGTTGGTCTTTCACGTAAAATTCTAATGAAATATATTTATGTGTGTGGTTATACTGGTTATAACAACATATGGAAAAGTTCAAGGGGCATGAATACCTATGCAAGCCACTGTGTGTGTGTGTGTGTGTGTGTGTGTGTGTGTGTGTGTGTGTGTGTGTGCGTGCGTGCGTGTGTGTGTGTGTATGTATGTATATATATATATATATATATATATATATATATATATATATATATATATATGTGTATGTGTGTGTGTGTGTGTGTGTGTGTGTGTGTGTGTGTAAACTTGCGATTTCAACTGCATATATATATATATATATATATATATATATATATATATATGCAGTTGAAATCGTAAGCTTACATACACTAAAGACACATACACCCTTTTTTTCCACTGTCTGAAGTAAGATAAGAGCAAACTTCACTTGTTTTAGGTCGGCTAGATTTTCCAGAATTATTTCTATTTGCTAAATGACGCAATAATGAGAGAAGGAATATGCCTGAGATTTACTAATGTCTAATTTACTAATGTCTCAAAAATCAGAAGTTTACATACATTTGGTACCATTGCCTTTGACTGTTACAACTTGTGTCAAATGTTTTGGGTTTCCTTCCAAAAACTCAATAGTTTGCTGGAATTCTGGGCCATTCCTCCTGACGGAATTGATAGAATTGAGTCAGGTTTGTAGGCTGCCTTGTTCATAAATCCCTTTTCAGATCTGCCCACAAATTCTTTCTAGGACTGAGATCAGGATGTTGTTCTGGCCATGCCAAAACATTGACTTTGTTAGTCTGTAATCTATTTTAGAATCACTTTGGCTGTCTGCTTAGGGTCATTGTCCATTTGAAAGACCCATTTGTGCCCAAGCTTAAACTTCCTGTCTTTAGATGTTGCTTCACTTTTTCTAGATCATGTTCTTTCCTCGTGATAACATCTTTTTTTATGAAGTGCACCAGTTCCTTCTGCCAAAACTGCCCCCACAACATGATGCTACCATCCCTATACTTCGCATCCCCTGGTGGCCAACCCATAGATTGTAGCCTACCAACTAAACAACATTACCTTAAAAAAAAGTGACA
Organism: Anableps anableps; assembly: GCA_014839685.1. Taxonomy (NCBI): domain Eukaryota; kingdom Metazoa; phylum Chordata; class Actinopteri; order Cyprinodontiformes; family Anablepidae; genus Anableps; species Anableps anableps. The sequence continues at coordinate 5,165,999 of CM026078.1, read as the reverse complement.
GAAATGAAGTAGTCCTTTGACCTGTAACCTCCTGTAACTCCAGGCATCTCAACAAAATTACTTTAATACATAGGGACAGTGTAACTGAATGTTTTATAGCATTGTTAGGGAGCTAGGTAACTTTTTGAAACTTTAGTATGCTTTGAAACCGCTAACCAACCAATGCCTAACAGAGTTCTTTGTACATTACTGCCATATTTGTCACATCGTGAAACCTGATTAGTTCTGTTCCTTTTAATTTATCACTATTATACCCACCATTAGTTTCTAGGGGTATGTGATTTATTTATTTAAAAATGTTTAATACCAGTGTTTACGTATTTAGGAAAGAATGCAAGGTAGAAATACAGCAGCAGCTGGAAGGGAGTCGAGCAAATGTTTCCGCATCTATAAAAAGCATCACTATTGCCTTTTAGATTGCCTCCTGATTCTTTGTGATAGCTTGCAGAATAGCTGTTGGTGGTGAAACACAGCGTTGTCGGGGGTATGGCTTTTACCTTGAGACGTGATATTATACAGGCCCTAATGCGTTACACTTGCCTCTGGAGTGCTCTACCTCCCCATTCATTTATGGCCAACAATAAAATGTAATAATGCACATGTTTGAATAGGACAAGGGTGCCAAGTCCTTGAAATTGAATGGATGGGGAAAAAACAGTCACAGCAGTGAATCATGCTTCTAAGGCAGTGATTCAATTCCCCAAGCAAGCTGAGAATAGAGGGAATGGAAAATAATTCCATCAGCAACAAAAGCCATACATATGCTCTTTGACGGAGATGTTTGCTCCAGTAGAAAAAAAAAAAAAAAAAGCATTTTTCTCTTTTTTTCTGACCTGGACTTGAATGTCTAAAGAAAATGTTTCTATGCACAATACATCAAAGCATTTAAAAACTGGCAGTAAACTGGAGCCTCACATAAAATCAAACATTTATTTTAAGTGGCTCAAAGTGTAACTAGACATTTAAGTAGCACTAATGCAGTAAGGAGGAGTAAAACACCTCAGTGTTTTAAGTCAAAGTAAAATTCTTTTAACCAGCTTATGACACCCTTATGTTTGCATCTTTGAGACTATTACTTTGAAGTAAGAAGGGAAGTAGTCTTCAGTTGCCCTGTTTGGTAGAAAAAGTCAATTAATAAGGATTTCTCTTAACTAACTGTGGCTAAGCACTTGGAAACAAAGAGACGCCTTTATGCCTTTTAAATCAGTTGTTTTCAGCATTTTTGGCCCTGGCTGAAAAAGAATAAGTGACAGACAATAGAATACCACGACTGGCTAACTGTCAGCAACTAACGAGGCTAAGGTTAGCTTCTGTTTTAGGGCTTCCTGTTAGCACTGAACACACGCAGCACTGGTTCCACAGCTTTTAGTCTCTGAACCCAAAATAACAGTGAAAGAGACTTTTGACCCTAGTTATTGGTTAGCTATGCAAACATTATTACTAAATCAATTAACAAGGTATAATGCCAATATAAACAGCATCAGTTTATTATTTTTTTATCCATGTTAAAGTACAAATCTCTTGGGATTTAGAATGATTCAAATATGTCATTACATTTACTATTTTTGTTCATTATTTAGTACGTGAAGAGGTCCCTAAATTAATCAATTTACAATGATGTCAACTTGGGAAACCCGTGAACTAAAGACCTGTGCTTTTAGTGGCCTGGAGTGCATTTATTCATCTCTACTTATATAAAAATATAAGATAAGAAAATAAAACAAAAATATATAGACTCTTATTGTACCTTAAACAGATTCTTCAAAATGCAAGACCCTTTCAGATCATAGTTCTACCACAACATGAACTGATTGTGGATCAGTTTTATGGGGCGTGGCTAAAAACTCTGCATTCATTTGTGCTATATGCATGAGATTTTTGTGTGGGATATACTGCTGTCTTTGCTTTGTTTCATGTCACTACATCATATCATATCACGACATCACTCTCATCCTGTGATAGCCCTTAACGGAAATGCACATCTGCAACGTCAGACACCTGTCAGAAGATAAACCCCTAATATTTTCGATCAAACAACCCACGCCATCTAAGTCTAGTGGGCTCTCCTGGGTGCAGCGATCCTTTTCAGATCTGTTCCATTTAGAAGCATTGATGCTGATATAACCATCCAAGCCTTGAAACCAGTAATTCATCCTTTTTCTGCTCACTTCGGCACTACAGATCTAATGTGTGCTAAGGGTACCAATTGGCACGTGTTAATTAATAAGACTCATTGTGTTGCGCCAGATGTGCTTTCCCCCTTCCAGGTCTGGTGCTTATGGTTGGGGACTATCTCCTGAGGTGGATGACAGGCTTAATATTGGCGGGTCAACTTCAACCCTCCCATTCCATGTCGCGGCCTTTTAGTTAATCGCAAGGTGTAAAGAATACATGAAAACAAAAAAATTGACATTTTTAGTTTTCCCAGAATTATTGCTAAGACAGCCCTTGTTTCTTTGAACCAAATATTGTGTAGCTTGATGTATTATGATGATTCTTATGGTCCTTTTTGGTAACAAGGACAAGGACCTATTTAGCTTTGCTTTTAATTTTACCCTGTTACTAATACTGGTCCAGGAGCTAGAGGAAAGTAATCCTCACACATGCTGACCCGGACTTAATTACAATTTTCAATATCATTGACCTGCAAAATTAAGAACTGACCTCATACTGCATGGTTTGCCAGGTGCACTGACGGTAATAGAGCTGAGAGCTGCTGGTTGGAGGAGTGTGCTGTGGCGTAATGTGTAAGCAGAAGCCTTTGGGTCATGTTATGGCTGCTGTGTCTGTGACCGATCAAAAGTAAGCAGCACCCTGACTCCTTGGGTGTCAGTCCTCATCTCTATTTATGAGGCAGTGTTGCCAGTTACCAGTCTTTAATAATGCATGGACAAAGACCTTGGGTTCAAACCAGTGTCTTAGGAAACAGGACATTTGGAAAGAAAAAAATACCAATATTCCTTGTTGCTATGCAGGAAGCCCTTTGCAGCCACCTAAGTCAGTTCTCTCCCACTCTGTCTTCAACCCTCATTGTTTCTCTGTCTCCCCCTCTCTTTCCCTGCTGAGAAAGGTTAAATTTTCTGACTGTGCTCGCTAAATGTCAGTCAGGGCCCGCCTCACCTGCATAAACCCTCTGCCCCTTCATTGCCCTTTTGTCAAGCTGATGATTTTTGCAGGCAGCCTGCCTCCGAACTGACTGCTTCTCTGTTTCCAAAGAGCAGCCTTAGCTCACACGTAATTTCTTTATAAACACAACCCAAGTCTAGACTTCTTTCAGTTTTTGTCAAGGTGGAAAACCCAGAGTTCTTGTGTAACAGTATTTATACTAAGTGAATAGGCTTCTGGTGATGCACTGGTATTTATTCAAGAGACAATCTACAAAAAAATTACCTACAATTCCAATACATGAAAATATTTTTGAGTTACTAACTTCATTTTGTTGTATTATTAGCAGTCGATATAGTATTTTTGATTATTACTATCTATGTGCTACAACTTCCATAGATTAATATAAAAACAGTCAAAAATTAACTGGCTGCATGTTTGATAATATTTTTTTTTCCATCTAAGATCATAGCATAATTTGGGTCCTTCTGTTGTACCTGCAGCAGTGGACACATGAATATTTTACACAAAAAATGTATACATTGGCATTTAGAAGTTTACTTACACTTATCGAAGACATGAGTATCATTTTAATTCTAATTTAATTAAGCTATCACTCAATCCTAAAACATGCAAGGGAAACAATTTTTGCAGAAATCATAAACAAAAACATCAACAACGCTTGTTGGCTTCTTTGCCACAGTTGACAGGATGACAAACCCTCCTGTGATTTTATCACCTGAACTCCACTCTACCAGGGCCTGCAATGAATTTGCCAACTTTTTTACAGAGAAAATTTAAAAAATTAGAGGTTTAATCTGCACATCCACACCAAATCCAATAACAGTGCTATACCCAAACATGACAAATGCAGAGAAAATGGGTCAGTTTCACCAAATCAACCATGAAAACTTAGAATAGATTTTAAAACAATTAAACTAATCTTCTTGCTGTTTTGATATCCTACCTACAACCTTCCTTAAGAAAGTTCTGCCTGTCATTGCATCTGATCTGATTCAAATAGTAAACTCTTCCCTCTCATCAGGTGTTTTCCCCCAGGCTCCAAAAACAGCAGTTATCAAACCACTGTTAAAAAAGAACAATTTAGATAAATCACTACTGCAGAATTACAGGCCAATTTCTAACTTTCCATTTTTCAGCAAAATTATTGAAAAAACTATGTTATGTCAACAGTTAAATAGCTTTTTAACAATGACAAACAGCTTTGATGTCTTTCAGTCCGGTTTCCGTGCTCACCACAGCACTAAGACTGTCCTTATCAAAGTGTTTAATGATATCCACACAAATACAGACTGTGGAAGAACCACGGTGTTGGTTGTGCTAGACCTCAGCGCAGCATTCGACACTGTTGACCATGATATATGATTAAAGGGACTGGAGAGCTGGGTCGGACTCACTGGTATGGTACTTAATTGGTTCGAATCCTACCTAAAGAACAAAGATTTCTTTGTGTCAATAGACAACTTCTCATCAGAGTGGACAAAAGTCACATGTGGAGTACCCCAAGGTTCAATCCTAGGACCCTTCCTATTTAATATCTACATGCTCCCACTTGCTTAGATTATAACAAGTAATAAGATCAGTTACTACAACTATGCAGATAATACATAGCTCTATATCACAATGTCACCAGGTGATGCCAAACCCATTCAACCACTGAACAGATGCTAAGAACAAATCAATGCGTGGATGTGCCAAAACTTTCTCCAGCTGAACAGAAATAACACTGAAGTTATTATTTTGGGACCTAAAGAGGAATGATCTAGAGTCAGCATGCAGCTTCAGTTATTACAGCTAGAAACTAGTGATCAGGCCCGAAATCTGGGTGTAGTGATGGAGACAGACCTGAACCTTCAGAAATACATAAAAACAGTTACAAAGTCAGCCTTCTATTACCTGAAGAACATTTCCAGGATTAAAGGACTAATGTCTCAACAAGATCTAGAAAAAATCATCCATGCGTTTAACTTTAGTCGCATTGATTACTGCAACAGTTTCTTCACAGGTCTGCCTAAAAAGTCAATCAGACAGCTGCAGCTGATCCAAAACGCTGTTGCTCACGTTCTCACTAAAACCAGGAAGATAGAGCACATCGCCCCAGTTCTAAAGTCCTTACACTGGCTCCCTGTTGCTCAGAGAATAGACTTCAAAATACATCTGTTAGTTTATAAATCACTGAACGGCTTAGCACCAAAATACATTAAAGACCTGTTGTCATTGTATCAACCTTCCAGACCACTCAGGTCTTCTAGTTCTGGATTTGGAACAAACTTCCAGAAAACTGTAAAACAGCCGACACACTGAGTTCCTTTAAATCAAGGCTAAAAACCCTCCTGTTTAGAGCTGCCTTTGATTAGTAGTCTAGACCATAAATCTGCAAACAAATCCGGGTAAGATAAGCTTGGTTTTCCAAAGGGTGGAAGTTTGAATGTAAATCAGTTAAATAAAATAAGTGAATCATTGATCAATATTTTTGCCGATGATTTTGATGATTTTCATGTGTATTTTGTATTTTGTGAAGCACTTTGAACTGCTTTGCTGCCCTCTTCTTATCAAAACTGGGTCAGGTTATATAAGTTGATCTGTTTCCAGGCACAGACAAAGCTTTTGATTTTAATCCCTAAATTTTGAACAAGGTTTATTAAAGTTAATCATCCTTCTTCATTAATCCATTCACTGTGCAATGCAAGAGTACCACTGGCAGAGACACAGACCATCAGCATTATGCTGCCACCACCAAGTTTTGTGTTATATCATTATTCCATCCTTTTAAAAAAAAATGCTTCAAATACATCATCAAATGATCAGATTCAGGATCATTCAGATATAAACTTCTCACTGGCACTGTTGCTGAACTCTTCGGCAAATATCTGAGGCTGTAACTCTAAAATCCTTCTGTGTTAGTCACCAGAACCTTTGGGTTAACTCATGAGATGATCTTAGCTTTGATGTCCCAACATCCATGGCAACAGCCACAAACAGTCCTAATGATATCAGGATATCAGGATCCCTGCAAAGAGTCTGCATACTGGTAGCTCCTGGGCTCAGACCCATTCACCTAACCCCTCCTACTTCCTTTCCTTTCAACCACCACACTGCTCGTTAGAGGGAGTGTAATTAGGTGGCTGAGCTTGTTTCAGGTAGCCCAGGTCACAGAGGCATGTCCAACCCTTGTCCTGATTGCTCCTTAGGGGATTATTGACAAAACACAAGGAGCATTGCGTGTTGGACTCTAATTATGTGTACAAGACATAGATGGCCCCGGGGAAATTAAATGAAATTCCCCATCCTGATGGGTCCTCCACTCAGGGGATCCATTCTGGTTCTTATTAAGCTCAGCCATTGTCTGCTTTTATGAGGCTGTTGTGTGGAGCTAGGCACCAGCTAAATGCTTTTAAGTGTCTCTCCTTTCACAGTGGCAATACATCAGTGACTCATGGTGGAAAATTGCCTGTCAATTTTGATCTACGGTGAAGAGAGTGTAAGCAATAAAGCCACAAATATATTTAACTAATGCACGCTAATGTTTTAAATATAGTGTGTGAAATGGAACAGCTGCATGGTATTTCATTGTGTAATATTTTTTTTCCTCTGTGGCTTTGTTAGAACACATCCAAACACCTCTGTTCTGATTTCCTAGGGCTGAGCTGGAACAGATAGTCTCCTGACTGTTCAAATGAAGTGATAAGGGGTCTCACCTAGATTACACAAGGCCTAAGAGGCACCGAGAAAGCTTATGTAGATGAATGAATTAATGAGGCAGGCTGATAAATTCTTAGGAAGCCATGTAATAAGGGATAAATCAAACAGCTAGCATTTTGCCTGTCAATGATTTAAAATTAAACCTAAGGGATGTGGTGAACCTCCCAGGAGAGGGCAAACTTTGGTATAGAACTGTGGCTTACCCTTATATATATATGTATATTTATGTAATTAAAGCACCCCAACGCCTCATGTAAAAAAGGCTACATGTGCAGTAAATTGATTCTGCACAGCAGGGTGTTTGTGATCTCGTCTTTGATTTTTCAAGCTAGGGGGCACCGGCAGGTCTGATCCAAGGGTCTACCCACCATGTTACAAGCATTAATAAGTGACTATATTGTAAAGTAAAGTTGGGGAATCTAATAGATACATTGTAGATCATTTTTAAAAATTGGATCTAGTTATTACTTTTCTACAAAACTGAATCATTTTTAGAAATTGTTAGAAATTAACATAAAAAAGGACATACAGACCAATTCAATAAATTAGATTACTGAAAAGTCCATTTATTTCATGAACTTCATCACTAAGGGAAACACATTATATAGATTATGTACTTGCAGATGAATGTTTGAAAGACCACCTCTGTTAAATATAATGATTTTCCACTTACACCTTATAAAAACATGACATTTAAAACTAGAATGATACACCAGACCAGTAAAAAATATTTTAATATAGAAATGTAGCCTTAATGAAAAGCTTGTTTAATACCTGCTTAAAGGTTGTCAATTTTCAAAAGGTACTTTTAATTTGACAAATGAGCTTCATTGGAACGCATATTCTAATTTATTGAATATGACTGTAATCCAAAAAGATCTAAAATAAACCTAGAAATTACCAACAAAATAAAGGATTTAGAATTAGGTCACTAATATGCACACACCAAGAAAAAATAAACAAAACAGAAAATGTGGTTGACAGATAAGCAGTGGTGTGTTTTATGCACATGGTGGAAAATCTGGCAAACTCTTAGCCAATCAGTTAAGGGGGTTAAATCCAAAACAGTTTATACATAATGTTAATTGAGATAAAGGGCTCCCTACTGACCACATTAAAGTTAATTACACCTTTGATATTAACATGTTTGAGTCTGGATTTGAATCTGATACTGAAACTAAAGATGATGCTTCCTTCTTTCCAACCTCAAAATCTCATCACCAATGAAAAATTAGGCAAAATGGCATAATGTTTTATAGAAATTGAAAAAATTATATTGCTGTAACACAAATAAACTTTTTTCCATTGAAAACTGCCATTTCTTAATAAAATATGACGAAAAGTGAATACATTTTTCAAAATTGATTCTTCTTTTACATAATTTAATTATCTTTTAAAAGATGCCTGTCTCAATTCTCCTCAAAAGTAAGCTCTTTGAATATAATATAATATAATATAATATAATATAATATAATATATAAAAAATTTTAATGAAAATAAAGGACACAGGGAACTTTTTATGTAAGCATTTAACAAGCAGCACTCAGTAATTCCAGATCTTCCTCTCCAGTCGTCTGGGGATGAGTGTGGCCAGATCCTCCTCCATCTATTGCTCATATGAATATTTGTACAAGCAGACACCAGAGAGACTCACAGGCCTTCATAAAGCCTGAAGCATACATGACAATGCCTCGTTGATATGACCCGAATTACAACAGTGCAATAGCCCTCAGGTCAATTAAGCATAAGCGAGCACTGCGTCAGCTCATTCCACCCAGACCCAGATGCCCTGTGGCTATGCGGACAGCCAGCTCACTAGTGCAGAGAGTGCACACAATCAAAAAAAAAAAAATGTTAGACTGGCATTCAGAGAATAATTGGCAGAAGATGCAGATGTGCTGGCTGCTGCAGTCTAAGGCCGAAGACACGAATGTGACGTGTCTTGAATGACAAGCGGAGGTGAGTCATACTGACATTGCTGGGCCTAATGATATTTCTGCTTGGAAAGGCTAGACAAACCAGGGGAAGGAGATGGAATTCAACATGCAAACTAATGTGTGGCTGACATTTGGTGTTAGCTGTCATTTGCTGGCTCGAGCAGCAGGATTTAACATCTACAGTTAAAGCCAAGACACCAATTTAGCGATGTTAATCAGTGCCAGGCTTCATTTTGTTTCTAAATCCTCTCCTACATCTTCATGCGTAGAAACATGCCATAAACGTCCATGACGCACAAAGCCATATCCAGTCATAGGGTTGCAGTTCCAAACAACAAAGCAGAAGATGTGCCCTTTGGGTGGTGAGATAGCTCATTACCTATGAGCGACCTTCCATCTGCACTCATGGCTGCTCTGGGAGCCATTATGATTATGATGGAAATCTCACAAGCCATTACTGGGAGACAGCGCAGGGCTCACTGCAGACACACTAATGGACTCATTTGTAATTGGGAGAGAGGGAAATGACTCTGTGAGCTAGCAGTGGCTTTGTTTGATAGAGTATGTGGGAGCGCATACTAGATTTGACAAATGAGACGGGTTAGTTTTCTGTGTGAACTAAACTCCCAAGCCTCCCTCACCACAAACACTATCCTCCCTCTGACTTCTGCTGTGCCTTGACTCCCAGGAGCCTGTCCAGGCTTAGTAATCATGGATGAATTTGCGGAACCTGGAGAAAGGAAAACGGAATCAGAACTGGGGTTGGTCATTTGTTAAATTTGGGGGTTTTAAATTGTAAAACTGATTTGCAGTGACGTTGCATGATTCATTTGAAAATTGTGTTTTAAGTCAGATACCTTAAAATGGAAGTGAAGAGTAGATTCTATAAGCCCATCTTAGTTGTTGAAAACTGCTCGTGAAAATAAACAGTTAGTCTGAGTGGGCCCATTTTAGAGTGGATCAGTGCATTGGACTTTAACTCACATTATACAAAGCACTTTACACTAGAGCAACATTCACCCAGTCACACTCATTCATACATCAATATGCAGATAGGTAGGTATCATGGGGTTAAGGGCCTTGCCCAGGGGCACATCAGCAGATGACAGGAGGAAGTTTGAATCAAACCCGCCACTTTTTGGATTGCAAGACGACCACTCTTCCCACTGACCCATAGGTTGTGCTGAAAACAAAGATTTTACTGAAAAGAAACAGTATTTTCTATGACGGCATCTTTGCTGTAGATTCAGGCTATGGCATTAGAGAGTTATATGTAAGCAGATGACATAAAGCTCAACAAAGTTGCTTTGTTTCATCCAATTATATCTGTAGTAGATTATGACAGTTTAGGAAATGTTGGCAATCTTTTCGCAATCTTATATCTAGGTAAAAGTTTCCTTTATATATAGAGATCAGGGAGCTCTTAATAACACTAGCTGTGCTAATTTTGCTAACTGTTAGCATAAGATGCTAAACATTAAACCTGTAAACATTTTATTTAGAGAAATGAAACAGGGAAGTTTCTTACGCTACAGAGCTGTTTACTGCCAATGCCTGGTTCATCTGACTATTGAACCAGGAAATTCATTGGTCCATTCTTGGATAAAACACCTGTTGTTTACTGTAGAAAACAGTTTTGTAAAAAGTACTGAAACATTCAAAAGTGTAGAAAAGGTCATGTTCAATTTCAGTTGTAAAGGTTATAGTACACATCCTGAAATTTCACCCAAAAGCCAAATATCCCTAACTTTTTTTGTGAGCATAAAAACTCAAAAACTCTTCTCTCACCCACCCTCCATTTCCTTGGTTGGGTTAGGTGGCTAGGTGGTTCTCAAGTTCTGGTCCTCTACCCTCTGATAGAGGACCAGGCCTAGGAGCTTGAGGGTTCTTCACAGTATCTTAGCTCCTCATAGTTCCTTGGACTGCACTCCTCTGGACTGAGATGTCTGATGTTTCTCCAGGTATCTGTTGGAGACACTTCTCCAGGGTGGGGCTCGCTACCCCAGTTGCCTTAACCTGCCAGGTTCTCTCTAGCTCCTCCCTGGTAGTACACCCCATACAGAGGTTTCCCCCCCAAGATGGTTCTTCTAACTCCTTCTCTTCCAGTTTCCATTGTCTGAGACATTCACTGAGCACTTCATCCCTTGGGGCCATCTTCCTGATGTATTCTTGGAGCTCAGATGCTTCATTTTGTTCTCACATTCAGATATTCTTACGTACCCAATCTCGAGTGGGGGGTTTATATTGACTCCCACATCTGACCTTGTGTCCTGGCTCCCCCTAGCCATAGCATCTATGTGTTTTATCTCCTCGGGCTCTAGTTGTGAAAGCAATTGCTGTTTATGGATGATGTAACACCGAGCTAGATGTTTTGATGTTAATTTATACTGTGGGTATTGAAGCATTTGAAGCATCCATTTTTCTCACAGTCTTTTCACAGTCTTTCCTAGGGTTACTGGAGTAGTAGCATTCCAACAGTGCCTTGTTCTCTTCCCATGTCCGTTGCCGACGTGTTCCAGTTGCCCATTTCTCGTCACAGTGCCCTGGTTCTTCAACACTGGATGCAGACCTTGTTGGATCGGGCGACTCCCACTCTCATGCAGAATGACTCCCACTCCTGTAATGCTCCCATTTTTCAGACAGCATACGGTGTGTTAACACCGTCACACTCTACTCTCATGAAGTTCAGTAATATTTACAGCTTTCCTGTCAGTTCTGTGAGCTTAACAGATAGGTCGTCACTTCTGACTTTGTGTTGCAAATTAATTTTTACAATGTTGGTTTCTCCACTGGTGTTTCCTCCCTCTATTGCTGTTCTTTGAATTCTGGCGGAAAGCAGTGGCTGAAAGAACTGTTGGCTTCTGGGCCATGTATATTTTTTAACTTACATTACAGTGTAGACTTATTCCAAGAAAACTACAAAATGGCAGCGCCTGTCCTATGTTTCTTTTGTCCTATTGGTTGGTTCCCACTCCCATCTGCTCCCATTGAGTTATTTATCCTGTACCATCCCAATCATGAAATTAGGAGTAAAGTTTATTCCCATCTAGCAGGAATCCTGCAGGAATCCCATTACCTGCGGGATTCCTGAATAAAGGCCAGCCTCTAATACATATATATATATATATATATATATATATATATATATATATATATATATATATATATATATATATATATATATATATAAATTTTGGATCAGTGCGTTTTGGGACACATCCCCCCTTTGAAACCAGTAGCACATTTCAGTTTATGTTCATACATTGAATCTCCCTTAGCAGGAGCCTGATGGGGACAAATCAGAGAGAGATGGAGATAGAAAGCTAGGGAGGGGCTCTAATAACATTGCCCTGACCTGGATGATTTATAGATTCATTTGTGTGCTTGTTTAGAAACCTGATCTGCATTATTCATGTCCACAAAGGAGCTGTACCAGGGACATTAGCTGGTTAACCTCTGCTCAGGTTAGGCCACATTATTTTAATGGCTATTGCGAGGGCAGACCTCTCATCCCCATTGTCAGAGCTGGAAAAGGGGAGGCAAAGGGAGGAACGGGGAAGATGAGGGAGAGGACAGCTCATTTATCCCAACCAAAGTGCTGTCTCCCCTCCACAGTGAACAGGTGGGATGAGGGTTTATTATTCAATTACGTTTGTTAACGGTAAACAATACACAGTACTTTAATACTCACAAGAGAAGGATAATTGGTAACCAAATGCCCGGCGACTTTTGACTGCCTCGCGTTCTATTATTTATATGCTGCATGCCACCTGTCATGCATATGATGCCACAGCAGCATTCCATGTTAACTGTGCATGTAATTACCTTTCATCTCTGTAATGATCATGCTTTGCAGTCATGAAATACAGCACACAAGCTTTGACACAAGGCCACATTTATCTTCATCTCTGCAGATTGTTGTGACAGTTATTAGCAGTGAAGCAGTCTGCTAATAGCTGCAGGAAGGAAAAAAAATGTGAACAGCAACAAAACAGCATTAACTTCATTCTACAGTGACATGTGATGGTCCATTTCTTTAAGATTTTGTTTTACATATTTCAAGATATGGTTCTGTATGAGTTCAGAAGGTTTGTAGAATTAACAACTTGTTGAATATCGCAATATTAAAAAAAATTATCATCAGCTTCTTGAACTCCTCAACATACAGTTCAATCCAAAAGCAAACCAACACAAAGTAGTCCATAATTGTAATTTATGGACTACTGTAATCGTTATTTTAAAGGTTTTTTTTTTTTACTGTTACAAATCTGAAAAGTTTGGCGTACACTTGTTTTGTTGGATTTTACTTTGGGGTATCAGTGTAAAGTAGGCTAATTACAAATTCATGTCAGGTTTTTACAAATGGCGGGACTTGATCAAGTTAATTGCAGTCTGTAATTATTTAATTATGATTAATCACACTTTATTAGAAAACTATATATCAACAAAATAAGCAACATTTTCAAATTGAAAACCATTTTTGCTGCTAAATTATTGAATAAATAGACAGCTCATCAAAAAAAGATATTTGTTGTTTTTAATCTGTTATTTCGGTTTTTCAGCCATCAGTTTGGTGTGAGGTACTATTATACCTATTCAGCTTGCTCGTGTTTTAGAAACCCCTGAATTGGGATGTATGTAACTACTTTGAAAAAATATTTCTTTAGAAATGTGGACTGTGGATGCTGACATTAGCATTGGGGACTTCTGTGCTTGCCACACCATGTTTTGTATTGAGTTAGTATTTTAGTCTTTAATAGCTTCGGTGATAGGCCAACTCCTTTTTCCACAACTTGCACACAACAATAGTCTTTTGCACTGTCCCATCAGATCGTTTTTCAAAGCAAATATTAACTCCCAGGGGGCCAACAGAAGCGGCTTTGTCTTCTCTTGCTGTTGTTTGCGGATGTCGCTTGTGCATCCAATTTATGGGTGTACCAGAAACTCGCAAATACAAAGGTTCCCGCAAGTAAAAAAATTTAAAAAATAAAAATTATTCTTACCTTTAGCTTTACAATTATGCATTATTCTGAGTTGATTTACATTATAAAATCCAAATTAAATGGGTTTGTAGTTGTTTAAGGGGCATGAATACTTTTACAAGGCAGTGCATCACTACATCTGCCCTGTGATATTCTGGAAATAGCTTTCAAATGTGATAAATGTCTGTGATAAATGAGATGCAACAAACACCCCAGTCCTTGTGAGGACGAAATGTGATTATTTCTCCTCCATCTTCCTAGTCGGGATGATCCACCCCTTTCTGTGCTTTTCTTCTCTCCACCCTCTCTGGGGAGAATGGCATCATGCATAAAGACAGACAGAGAGCAGCAGCATATGTCTGTGGCAGAGGATGCGGCACTGACAGGCCGGGCTTATCGTCTCTGCAGCTCTTCACTACAAATGTGATTACCGCTGACAGCTCCGACTGCTGATAAAAGCGGGAACATTAAAGAAAACAGAAGAGCCGCGCAGTCGACGTACCCGTGTTTCTTCTCATCAAGCCCTCCACCCCCTTCCTCACAGTCCCCACCTCCACCAGCAAGCAGATCCTTCTTTTCCTCGTCTTCCCAGAACCCCATGCCGGGGTGTCAGAGCTGTCGAGAGGGGGAAGTGACATCACAGGAATGTGCCAGCAGTCTCGAGGCTCATCATGTCAGCGGCAGCCTGTCTTGTGTCAGGCTTCCCCCAGGCAAGCTGTGATCCAGCCCTCGTCTCGGCACATCAAGATTCCTCGCCAAGGAGGGGAGGGAAGGAGGGAGAGAAGAAATTAACAGAATGTTTTTCCATCTTGTTAACTGACAGCATCGTTTGTTAGAGCGCTGTCTCAGCAAGCAGAAGGGCTTCAGATTGGCAGGAGGAAGAGTTGGCAAGTAAAGGCACGGTGAATTATTGAGTTTGGATGAGGTGTCAGAGCTTCTACGTTGCTCTGCGTGGGTTTCCAGAAAGCATCTTAGGTGTGACTGAACAAGTGTGCGGGTGTGCTTAAGTGATATAGAAATAGGTTAGGATTTTCTGAACCTGGACAGAAAATGTGTCCAAAGTTCTAACCTGATAATTTTATACACTGTATGTTTCACATGACCTCAGACTGAACATTTCCTGTTTGAGATCAGTTAGGATTAACAATTATTTATATGTGCTAAATGTAAAAAAAAAAGAAAAATCAGATACATGAAGGGATTTTTTTTTTTTTTTGAGAATTCAGAAGTGTTTGGTAGAATTACCTTTAAATGGAATGACTTGAGTCAAACCTTTTGGGTTTCCTACCAGACATTTCTCACAATTGTTTACAAGAATTCTGGCCCATTCCTTCAGACAGAAGTAGTGCAACTGGGTTAAGTCTGTCAGCCATCTTCCTCACTCCACCTTTTCAGCTTTACCTAAAAGGGCTTTGTGGTGGTGACTTTGTAACTAGGGGTGCACCAATAAATTGGGCTCTATTTCCATATATATATTTTTGGGAGATCTCTATGTAAAGCCTATCTTATCCACTGATCTTATCCACCTCTGCAAAAGTCTAAAAATCAGCCACTGTCCCCTTTTTCTGTGCTGTGAGAGAGGGCTGACTGACAGAAATGCCCACTAAGTCATGTCTGTATATGTGCAGTTAACAATAGTCACCCTACTTTTGCCAACTCAGCAACTTTGTCGCTATTTTTATCAACTTTTCAGACAAAAAAATCAGTATTGGTGATCAGCAATCGGTCAGAAACTGCAATCGGTCCACCCCTATTTTTAACTAATATGGTTGAATGCTTGGGTTTATTGTCCATTTGGAAGACCCATTTGTAATCAAGCTTTAACTTATTATCCTTCCAGACCACTCAGGTGTTCTGGTTCTGGTGTACTCTGCATGCCCAGAACTAGAACCAAACATTGAGAAGCTGCATTCAGCTTCTATGCTCCACAAATCTGAAACAATCTTCCAGAAATCTGCAAAACAGTTGAAACACTGAGTTCCTTAAAATCAAGGCTAAAAGCTCACCTGATTTTAGAGCTGCATTTGACCCATAAAAACAGGAACATTGACCAACATATTTGATGTGTATTGATGTTTTTAATGATGGCATTTGATAAAATGTAATGTTTGTTACTGGTTTCACAACCGGTGACCGTTTGACGTGTTTATGATGTTTTTATGTTTTCATGATGTAGCACTTTGAACTTCCTTGTTGCTGAAATGTGCTATACAAATAAGTTTGACCTGACTTGGCTGATGTCTTGAGATGTTGCTTCAGGATTACCACATAATGTTCCATCCTCATGATACCATCTATTTTACGTAGTGCACCAGTTCCTCATGCAGCAAAACAGCCCCACAATGTGACACTGTCACCCCCATACTGCAGAGTTGGGATGATTTTCTCAGACTTTAAAATTCCCCCTTTTCCTCTGATTGTAATGATGGCTACATCATTACAATCAGAGGAAAAGGGGGAAAAGGTCAATCACTTCAGTTTTAGTTTTATGACACCACAGGAACCAGGAGTTTGTCCCTGAGTACATTTTCAAACTGTTACCTGGCTTTTTATGTTGTCTTTTGAGTAATGGCTTCTTGTTCACTGAGTAGCATTTCAGCCCATGTCTTCACAGCACTCATTTTACTTTAGATACTGACACCCTCTTACCAGCTTCAGCCAGCATCTTCACAAGATCTTTTCCTTTTGTACAGGGGTTTTGCACCAAAGGACACCAGAACCCATTTCCCCTCTGAACAGTCTAATGGCAGGACCTTCTCATGCTGTTTATACTTACGTATAATTGGATGAACAGATGAACCTTTTAAACCCAAGGATGAACCAAAGAATTTTGAATTTTGAATTCCTCTTCCTGATATCTCAGCTGATTTCTTTTTATTTATCTATAATGTCACACAAGGAAGCAGTGTGTTTGGGGTGTTGCCTTAATTACATCTGCAGATATCTCTCCATTCAACTCAAATATTGAAGCTTAGAAAGCATGACATCGTCTTTTAAAACAGGAAAGGTTATGTTTAATTTATTGTGAAACCATGAGGGAAAAAATGGTTAAATACAGGGTATGTAAATATCTGGTTCCAGCTGTGTTTGAACATTTTGAAAAAAAAATCCATAAAAAGCTTGTTTCTTCCAGTTTTAATTTCAAGTCTGCCAGAGTGAGACAGAGCTTCAGGAATCATGGAAAATCTGCTTCATCTCCCGGGTAAATCTCCATCTCACAGATCTGGCCCTCTGTCAGCTCATTTGGATGGAGAGAGGGGCTGCCTCGGCAAAGAATGCTTTTGATTCTCTTTTCATTTATTTGAACTGATCTGCTGTGATTAAGAGCTCCGTGTCTCATTATTCTCTCTTGGAGAAGAGCAGGGTATTGCCTTTTGCCAAAATATTTGAATGATTAGGGCCCAGGCACGGGCCATGCCAAAGCGACGGGAAGCATTCACTCTGCTTATTAGATTCACTTAAATGCTGTTGTAAATCATTGCTGCCAGTGCACTGTGCCAGACCCGGGCTCTACTTCGAGAATCTTCCAGTACCGCTGCCAGGGCACATTACAGAACCAATAGACGCAGCTGAGACCGCTGATCTGTGCTGATGTTTGTTTTTAACTCGGCTTGTTAATACAGTAAAACACTTGTTTGTTTGACCACTTTCGCATTTGGTTCCCATAAAAATGCAATCAATCATGTGGCTGTAAAACATAGCTGAATTTGAGAAAAATGATCCGGCTGGAAAGCAGCTGGAGATGATTTTTGTCTCGATGGTGTAACTTTTAAGAGAAGAAAAGTGAGTAACGAGCCATGGAAACATTTCTTAATACCAGGATGCCATTTTTCCCCCCTTCTTATTCCAATCTGTCTTTCAGAAAACAATGGGAATGCGCCATCCGTTTGTTGCAGATGAGCGCCAGCATGATTGCAGCCCCGAGACTGAACAAGTGTGATTAGCACTAGAGTTAAACCTTAGTGTTACCCCATTGTTCCGGCAATTTTAAGATTGCAGGGTGAAAGAAAAGCAGGAAAATGGCAGCTTGCTGAGCACTCAGGGAAAAATACTGGCTTTGGTCTTTCAAAGTACCCCTGGAAGCTCAATCATGCCTTCCATTTTGGCACATTGTCAAGAAGCAAATGCTACAAATCAGAACATATTGTTCCTCAGGGGGTGAAATAAGCGCCTTTGACTCATGAGCTCCACAGCTCTGCTCTGTCCCTCTTAGTGACAAACTGACTCTATCGGCATTTTCATTTTTATTATTATTCATATTCCCCCAGTCAGCGTCTGCAACAAAAAAAAAAAAAACCCATCTGTGTCAATATTGCCTCCTTATTTGTCATTCGGTCACTTTCCTCACAAGTAGTTTGAAGGATGTGCCATCTCCCAGGCTGCGGCAGTAAAGGTCAGAACGTGAGAAGGATTTCCTCGGTCCCGGATGCTCTATAAACACTCAGGACCTGGTTGGGCTCCAGCGCAGCACGCTTTTCAATAAATGCTTTGGTGTAAAAGAGGACAGAATGAGGATCATGAGCTGTGGCTGCAGCTGGGGACGTGGGGGTGAAACGGAAAGAAGAGGACTGGAGGGGATAGGCAATTTACCAGAGGCTGTGACATGGAAGGAGGAGGGGAGAGATGTATGGCCCCCAGCCAGTGGAGCAGTGGAAAACAGAGGTCCGGACTAATGATCCACTGCGTGATCATTATGGCTCCCACAGAAAGGATGGGCACATGGCAGCGCTCCCTGGAAATCAATTCCCAGGAAGCATGAGTACCAGTTGTAAATCACAGTGGTAGGGATGGATGGAAGGCACTGGAGGTGAAGGGAAAAGGTGGTTCTGGAAGAGGCGAATGGGTGGAAGGGGAGCTTTCCAGGGTGTGTGGAGCATGAAGGAAGAACTCTCTTGATCATAAACCCCAAAGGCAAAATTACCCCGCACACCTCCTTCGATGCACCGCACACACCTCCCACCCCAAGCAAAACCAAACGAATAATGTGGCTGTTCCAGACTCCCACCCCTTCAGCTTGATAGCTCCATTGCAGGTTGAGGCT
This sequence comes from Anableps anableps, assembly GCA_014839685.1. Taxonomy (NCBI): domain Eukaryota; kingdom Metazoa; phylum Chordata; class Actinopteri; order Cyprinodontiformes; family Anablepidae; genus Anableps; species Anableps anableps. The sequence continues at coordinate 5,147,211 of CM026078.1, read as the reverse complement.
GAGGTTTAGAAAAGTGTTCTCAAATTGATTTATGTCCCACAGAAGAGCCCCCATCAATCCTAATATGAAACTAATGAAATCACTGGGTGTTGAGGGGAGAAGGCCAGATGCATGAGCAGGCATTTTCTGTGTGTGTTGTGTTTGTGGTGGCGGGGTAGAAGTCACTTTAGTAACATATCATGATAAAGAAGGCATTGATCGAGCAGCGTCCAATGATGACAAATGCCTCAGCTCGTTAGACATACCACGTAAAGCAACAGTCACATTGGTCTGTTATCATACTTTGAATCTTCTCGTTGTGGCTTTTACAAAATCTGCTCCATAATGTATTTTATAAATCTCAGAAAAAACATTTGAATTTACAATGAAACACTTGGAGTCTTTTGGTAGCAATTTAAATGGCTTAGATTTGTTAATGTATGACTGCTAATGTGATCGACACAAGGGGAGCAATGAATGACAGCGACAGGCAAAAGTTTCCACCACCTGGGGTGAAACCAAACACACGGGACGTGAAAGTGACAACAGTGTCAAAAGTTGAACATTTTTCAACTTTCTTGTGTCACGTCGTAAGCCCGCATTTGCACATCTAAGTGTACGAGCTCGAAATTTCACATTCACGAATTTCGCCAGTCGCTCGGCTGGAGGAAGGCAAGTGATTGTCACATCATTGCACAAAATCCATAGGAAATTAATGGAGAGGGAGCAACGTTGACTCCCGTGTGTTGAGCCCTTAATACCTTATTTGTTTTAGACATTCACTGCACAGGTTTATGCTAAACTTTGAACTGCAGATACCCATTAGCCTATGATATAAATAGAGCCTGTACAGTATGAAGGGTTCTGCATGGTTGGGCCGAACTGCTGAAATCAGTCCTCTTTGTCGCAGTTGCATGGCGAAAATCATATCATTTTGTTCTCAACCTCATGTAATTCACCCCTTCTTCTCACAACCCCCCTGGCAAACGTTTCGCCCCCCTTTGCATGCAAAACTACTGTGTGATTGATCAGAATTACATAGGTATGTTTATTTATGCGGAAAACAGCCCGAGCTACTCAACTACTAGAAGTCGTTTTTTTAGCCAGAGAGCAGGAGGGATAGTTTTGAGGAACAATTGTCCGAGGCCGTGAAGAAGTATGTACAGTTGGACCAAAACACTGAACTCCCCCTGCTCTGTTCTGGTCCAATGCAACAGGCAAACATCCCACCAACACCTTTTGTCTGTTTTTTTTCTAATAACATGGAAAATAAAATTAAATTTTGCAGCTCGTCAATCATTATTTTCTCATCCTTTGAACTTGTAACAGTCGTTCCGCTCTGCCATGATTGCTCTGTTTACTGTACTGTTGTAAATCACACATGTGTGGTGTCTTGTGGAAGGAAGGGTGTGTGCGAAAATGAATGTCCCGAAATCACATGACCGCCCATCGATAGTTTACTTTGACTTAGATTTGCTATTGTCAAAATTATTTGTGTCGTTAAAGATCCTATATTAGTGATTAGCACAGGTAGCATAACTAAAACTGCTGTCTCCATGTATATTCCCTAGACAATGTGCAGTGCTGTGGAAAGTATTTACCACCTAACAGATTTCTACACTTATTGCCTTTTTGTCACACTTAGATGTTTCAGATCATCAAACAATGTTGAATATCAGACACAGATAACCAGAGTAAATACAAAAAGAATTTGTCAAATGACAATTTTGTTAATTGCGGGAAATATTCGAATCAACCTTGCCCTATGTGAAAAAGTAATTGTGATCCCTTGTTAAATTGTGAACTAACTGTCCAAAAGCAAGTTTGCGTTGACAGCTGAGTTTAATTTGGTTAACCACACCTGGGCCTAATAATGGGTCGGCTTGTGGAATGCATCAATTTTTCTTTTCTTTTTTTTTTATTCTGGCTGTGAGACTTTTTAGTGGGATAAAAATCCTAATAGTAAGTGACGCTGAACAGCTGTCAGTATATGCACATAACTGGGAAAAGCTTTTTCAGGATAAGATTATAACTCTGTGGGTTTGTAATGATGGTCCAAATGCTGTAGGAGACAGCTGGGTCATCATAAGCCAGAAAATAGCAAAGCAGAGTTTTAAAAAAGTGTCTATCCTCCGTTTCTAATTAGTCAGTCTCTGGCTTAAATGTTTTTGAAGTTAGGGCTTCTGCTGCTTTTCTGACTGTTGTTGAGCTGCATTAAAAGTAAAAGCCATTTGCCCTTTCTGTCTTCAGGTTATTTGTTTTATTTAGCCAACATGGACATTCTAACTCCATTATGCAGGCACCCTGATGCTGTTTGACAGAATCTGCTATCTTCAGCCCCCAGCTGTGTTACCCCTCGCACTATCGTTGCATCTCTGGCAGCTTTCTCTGCTGCCTGCCACAGAGAAGTAGTGCTGAAATGCTGCCGTCTGAAAAGACCGAGAGGAAAGACAGATGGGGCACATTGCCTGTTTTGATGTTACTCTGTGAAGTATAACAGGGTTTACTGGATTTCACCCATACCATTTTCACCCACCCAGTGATGAGTATGTTCCCTTTTTGCTGTCGAAACGGTGCTGACCCATCAAGGTAAACCTCTGAGGGTCTGCTGGTGTATCTGCTGCAAAGCAATTTGCAGCAGATATTTTAAGAGTTTTGAAGTGGGGTTCCAGTGAGATTTTTTATCAGCTGTTATGCATCCTAACTACAGCAGATACATTTCTTAGTGTCTTCATTTTGAGTAAATACAGCTATAAACCAAATATATTCCACCAGCCGCCAGGTGTAACAAGATAATCAGTCTTAGTGTTAATCACTGTTGCTAGATTGATTGGTTGTTGTATTTTGTGAGTTCTGCACCCCACTGTTCCACATACCTTCACGGAACAGTGGCAATAAAGTTTGATGAGCTAGTTAGGTGCCTTGCCCCGTTTGCTCTCTACCAGGGCAGCCAACACACACCTATCAGTGTGGCACAAAGAAGCAGTCATGCTGCATGCCCTTGCAACTGGTTGCACCGACTCGCAATCTTATCAGCTCAATGTCGCACACAAAACTGTTCAATATGAATAATGTTTCCCACCAAGCAGTTTACTGTGCAATACTGCGTACATGGCTGTAAAAGTTTATCTTTGTGTGGATGTCCGCATTGAGTCTGCCTTGAGTATGTGTGACCTCCATGGCATGAAGTATGCCTCTGTTTGCAGGGGCCTTAGCTGGTGGTGTAAATGCTCTCCTGAATATGCTGGATCATAAAATAGCATACTGAACCACACCAACCTATACCAGACTGCTCAATGCAAATGAGGCATTGGAGGATGCAAGACTTGGGCGCAGGTTCACCTTCCAGCAGGACAACCACACAGCATGAGTGTGTGCAAGAACACGTTGCAAAAGACTGTTTGGTTGCAATATTTGGTTCAGTATTCATGTTAAAATTGTATATTTTCATTTAATTTTCAGTAATACAGTCACAAATTAGCTGAGCTCAAAGCATTTTCATGTGTTAGAATGTCCCAGTCAAAGTTCAGACCGAACTCTAATTGAGAATTTGTAGCAAAGAAATTTATTTTTTGTACCATGACACAAAGTTCAAGTTGTATGAATACTTTTACAAGGCAATGTAAAAAGAACTTATTTATTTGAAGATTGCTGAGACTAATGTAAAGCAGGCAACTCCAGATATATTCAGCTACCGAAGAAACGAAAAGCACAGTTTACTGTTAAAGCTTGGAAACCTCAGTGAGAAAGCATCATGAATTTTCTGTTATTTCTGTTTTTCCCCACATTGAGCTTATGTTGCACTCACAAAGCTTAGTGTATGTAGGTCAAATTTATCAGCATTTTGTCTGACTCCCAAACAAATCCCTGCAACAAAACAGCATTAGCCACTAGAGCATTGTAAATTAGCTTAATGAAGACAGGAACAAGCATTTTTTTGGATCTATTTTTTGTTTAGTAGGAACACTAGAAAGCTGCAGGTCTGGAAAACTTCTAATTTATTGATCCATGTGAGACCAGACTTGTTTCCAGGTCATCCTGTGCACCCAGTAATGAGATGCGCACATGCAGCACTGGGACAATGTCTCCAGAGGCCTGTGTCTGGCATCTGAATATTTGCTCTTGTTTACCCTGCAAAGATATTAAGCACAATATAGTGACACGAGATTGGTATCAGACAGAGATTGCAATGGTTGGATTTCATTAACATGTATTCAGTGGCTTGAAAGATGAATAAAGGTGTGATATGTCCTAATCACATAGGCTGCTTTGAGCCTGCTTATTGTATGCATGTTGCTTACACCACTGCTTATGTAAATCATAAGCGAATAGTTGCATTGTGGGTAGTGGCATAATAAGTTTGATCTGAGGTTTGCTAGTGATCGGACCTCATTGGCTGTTCCCGGCTCTGCTCTGTCTCTCCCAATGTGTGTTAAATGTCAGGTGTTGAGAGCCAGACTCCAGATGAAGTTTTTTTCCAGGCTGTCTGCTTTTGATTTCTTTTCCCAGGGGTGTTTAAAAAAGCGGCGCGATTGTTAGTGACAATCAGCCGCTCTGGCCCTTTCGAACAGAAGGTTTGATTTAACCGTGAGGCTGTCGTTTATTATTCCAGAGCGGCAGACGCCCCTGCGAGGGGGCTGGGGGGCCCTGATCAAGCACCACGGAGCTGTCCCCGAGATCTCACTCCCCCCCCCCACTGTTACGTCTAAATCCTCAATACAAATCGCAATGTTTCGCCTCTCCCAGTGGGGCCTATTACTGCCTGTGGGGCATTAAAGATCATTAATAGTGCTGTCAGAGAAAGCGAGGGAGAAAAGGCAGCAAGGAGGAGGGAGAGCGGGGAGCAGCATGGAGTTGCTTAGCTGCTCATAAATGGGAAATTAATACATCTGCTTCATTAATGCTGCCTCGTGTTTGATGTTTGTTAGCTGGCAACTTTAATGATGTAGGTTTGAGCCGACGGGGCGCTTGACTAAATTTGATTCCTCCAATTAAGTAGTCAGGCTTCTTTTCTTTTGGGAAAATGGTTAGAGAGGAAAAACTGCTGCCTAATTATGGACTCCAAACCATCAGTTTTGTGGCTCCTGCTCTCTCTCTCTCCCCCCCTCACTCCTTCTGTTTCTCTCTCTTACTCTCAATCTTCATCTGTCAGCAACTGATTGGTGCAACAAATTCATCAGGAATAGACCACACTCAGCTATCTATCATTCACTAATTAAGCTGAACTTTTTTAATCAGTCCGTTCAACTTTCCTAATCATTCTCATTAGCATACAGTGTATGTTGGAGGATGTAGAGGGCAAGGTGATGAGTCTCCCTTTACTGTAAACAATGAAAATACTAATATGAAGAATGCAGACAGGCACAGCTGCACCCTAATTGCAGCCTTGGATATTGAACATGGAGAAAACATGAAAGCATCTGAAATCTTTTTTTATGCATGTGTTTTTCCCAACCATGCAGTTTGAAGCAAAAATAAGGAGAAACCACATTTGGCTTGCTGTCTGGGGCTCAGAATGAGATCATTCTTTCATGTTGTTGTGCTTGATGTGGAGCTCAGGGACAAAAAATTAGCCTTTTAGCTCGAAATAAAATTATAAATAATGACTGTGCTCTGTTCAAAGTGATTGGTTGGAAAGGTCAGAGAAGGTAACCAAAGCGTTGGACTGCAGAAATGATGCAACAAGAGAATGATGAGAAGATGCTTTTTTGTGACATATAAATGTAGCGTAGCAGATCAACAAATTTTGATATAATGCAAAATAAAACTGACTAAATACAAGATACAGTTTTCTAAATATTTAATTTAATTAAGGGTAAAAATCTATCTAAATATTGTGCCCTATGTGGAAAAAAGTTGGTTGTGCCTCCCTTGGCAGCAACAACTGCCATCATTCATTTCTGATAACTAGCAACAAGTCTGACATCACTGTGGAGAGATTTTGGCCCACTCTGCTGTGTAATTCTGCTCTATTAGAGGATGTTCAAGTATGAACATCCTGTTTAAGGTCATTCTACAGCATCTAGATTGGATTTAAAGCCAGACATTGACTAGGCCACTCCAAAACATTATTTTTTTCATGTATGCATACTTAAAAGTGCTGTTCGGGAGCTGTCCCAAGGGGATTGATAAATCTATCTATCTATCTATCTATCTATCTATCTATCTATCTATCTATCTATCTATCTATCTATCTATCTAGGTGGCTAGCTAGCTATCATTTCTTACTGTTTCTCACAAGTAACATATTAAACAGGGTTTCTGTTTGATTATTTTATGATAATTGGGGGTCTATTGGGGGCCTGCTGTAGAGCAGAGTTTATGGTTTCATCATTTAACTCAAAGCAGTCCAACACCATCACACTACCACCAGACTCTAAGCACTAAGTTCTTTGTATAAAGTGGTATGTTGGTTTTGTGTTAAGGATGCATATATTCTAAAAAATACCTTTCTCTCTTCAGTCCATTGGCTTTTGCTTTGGTTCTCTCCAATGGACGCCATTTTTGCCCAATCTCTTTCTTATTGTTGAATCATAAACATTGAACATGCAGTGTTGCAGTGTTTTGGCCACTTCCAAACCAACCTGTCACCAGTTAGGGCTGATGAAGTTTAAAATAGCTTGATTCAGACAATTAGTGCATCTCTATAATTTAATCTAACAGTAACTAATGTGAGCCACCCTATGTGAAACAGCTAAAGCCATCAGGAAACAATCTAAAAGGCAGCAAATATAGTCTTAAATTCTTGAGAATTGATCTGAGTAAACTGAGGGAAAGAACACTGATATTTCTCAACCTCACTGGGTACAGGTTGCTTTATTGGATCTGAAGCTAAAGGTATTAATAATAGATCAAATATAGTCCTCTTTTTCCTTTCTTCCTTTGCAGTCAAATGTTTGTGATGTAAAATTAAACATAATACATCGATGTTTCATTGACTTTTCATCATTTGCTTGCATATTTCTTTAACACAGCTTATTCCTTGTATTTATTTGTTGTTTGCACTGCTGTTAATGTGGAATAGAAGTGTAAAACCATGTTAAGTCAGAGTTCTTGCTGATGTATAACCAACATATATTCTCAATGCAAAAGAGCCACCAAGTTTGCTGTTTAAATGGGAGCAAAATGGAATGTGCGCTTGCAGGCATGCTGAGGGAAGATGTGGCGAGCAAAGAGGGAAATGAGAGCAGCATACAAACAAGCCATTATTAAACACGTTCCTTCTTTAAGCTGCTTTTTGAAGAGCATCAAGCCTGGAGCACTTTAAATTGTCAAAAAACAAGCTCTTTTTCTTGTGCTTTGAAATCAGGAGGTAAGATCAGTGCAGGATAAAACGCTCAGCACACAGGAAAGCAGAAGGATGCGTTATTTGTTTACCATGCGGCTGGCCGAGGGCGATGGTGGGGCTCCTCTTCATCCACAGGAGAGCTCCTGCTTGGCGGCGGCGCCGATGCAGCACACTGCCTCCCACCAGCATCGCACACAGCGCCATCTGCTAGGACCTGTTGGCTTGTTTGTTTTCCAGAGCAAACAGCAAATCACTTCTTTCCTGTTCCTGCTTTTTACCATATGCCACTGCCTGTGTATCAGAGCGAGGCATGTATATTAATGAAGTTAATCAAAGACGCACACACAAGCACATCTGCCAGGGGAATTTTCGAATGATTGCACCCGCTGGTTGATTCATCACATCACCACCTTCATATGCCACTGAAGCCACCTCTCAATACAGGTGAGAGAACTGGAAATGTATATATACAGTTCCATACTTCAGCCTAATCTTTGTAATAAACATTATGTACTAGAGAGCCTAAACATTTAGTGTGTATAAGTACAGCTGTGTGAAACAGGGATCAGCAGCTTAACAAGATGAACATCAGTGCTTGTAGTGAGCTTGAGTTTCGGGTGTCAGTGTAATTAGTGTCTATGTTAAACAGCAGGAATCACATCCCTGTGCAGATGGTAAATGATCCTGCTGTCTCAAACCTTCAGAGCCTGTCAGGCATTCATGGAGGGCTGTCATTTCAAAAGCATTCCCCTTAACCCTCGATATAGGGTTGGGTTACATTTTCTGATGAGACGCATAATTAAATAATTAATTGGTCTGTAAGTAACTTCTGTCATGCTTCAGCAAATTTAACTTTTTTTCTAATTAAGATTATTCTGCTTTTATCAACATTATTAAAATGGCTCATCAGCCTTTTGCGACCAATTTTAAATTTCTGAAATAATCCAAATCCAGTTTCTACTTAGGAATGGTAATATAAAAGGATACAAGACCAGCACCTTCCTGCTTTATGTGGTCACGAAATGTTTACTTTAGCAGCAGAGGCATCGACACATCACGTGAAAGAGGACAGTCACTGTAAGACAGCTGGACTGACATATTAAAGCAAAGAGAAAATTATGAGAGTTTAACATCTTCTATTAGCAGTTAGTGCAGCTAGCACAGCAGGTACTGCTAAAACGCCAATCTTTGCATGGATTCATAAAAAATGTAAACTTCTACCTTTGGCTTTTTGGGATCAGTCAGCAGCAGCTTCATTTGCAAGAAGAGGTAAACATCTAAGGCTTTTGCTTCAGAAAGTCTTTGTTTACACGAGAAAACTGTCTGTATTTTCAGGTGTTGATTGGGGAAAAGCTCCATGTTTAGACGGCAATGCATCACGGTTTAGATGAGGCCACCAAGACACCTTGAATCCGCTGTTGTCATGCTGGGGCACTATATGGCTCTGTGATTTTAGCATGTTATCGAAACGTGTATTTGCTTTCATTTGATGAACCAAGTGCTCATGTAACACATTTATATATATTCCATATCAGAAGATGTGTTAAACTAAAAACGTTAAGTAACACACATAGTACAATGCAATCTGCCATTTTTTTCAGTTATCTGCCCGTGCATGCGTAGAACAAATACTGTAGCCGAGCATTCTGCACGTGCTCTTTTACACCTACGGAGTACTTCACACCATGGGGGGTGTTCCCAAAGGTAAAACTCTGAGACCTGGTTTTTAAAAAGTGCTGGTTTCAGACACTCCGATCACTGGTGACATGTAATCAAGTGGCTGGATCGCAACAAAAATATTATGGTTTCACTGAAAATCAACTCTGTGTAAACAGGGCCTAAAAGTCCTCAAACCACTCGAAAAATTAGCTAGAATTATTGATTTGAAAAGAAAATGTCTGCACGGATCTGAATACTTGCTGAATGTGGCAGAATGTAGGAGACTACTCACTTGCGTTAGCACTGGAGAAGCTAACGACTAGCATGCCTTGGCCGGTCACTGGCTGAATTAGATGCACACAATTTCTTTTTTTAAGAAATTATGTGCATAACTAGTTTCTTTTTTTCGCTTAATTTTCTTTTTCTAACATAATTTCTTTTTTTAAAACTTTATCAAGACATTTTTGACATACAATGTCTATAAGCGATTCTCACAGCAAATAATTCACAATCATAAAGCAAAATTCATTGGCAAACTTGGAAATAACTGTTCCTTTCGGTGTTCTTCTGTTCCTGCTCTCTTCAGAAACTGTCATCATTGCTTGATGGCTGCCCTGTGTGTGTTGATTTGTTTCTACTTAGTGCATAATTACACTTGTGGCTTTTCTGAGAGGAATGTAATTTGATTGTTCTGCCTGTCACTCAGTATTAAAAAAGACAAATATGAAATGACGTGTTTGAGGTCGCTTGATTACTGGCCTTGGTTTGACATAATTGAGGACATATTTTATGAAACTCAGCTCTGTGGCTGTTGATCCCTACCTTGCCAGCTTTTCAACCACATAATACATCTCTGAGTGAGTGGTTAGTCTGGCTTTGGACCCGTGTTTTGTTTTCATGCAGCGTCAGTGTTTTTCCTGATATTTCTAACAAGGCTGCACTGTCCTGTCCTCTCCAATAAAACTCTGTTCAAATACAGACATGGATTCAGAAGGCTTACAGCTCATTGCTGGACCCACGTGTCTGCGCCTCAGGCTGTGTCATGCATCATTGCCAACATGATGCCTACAGGAGACAGAGAAAAGAAAAAAAAACACTGTAGATCAGCCTATCAAGGCCTAACCCCACTCCCAGGTATATCAGAGGCAAGAAAGGATGTACTTTCTGTGTATCTGGAGGTGTCCTCCTGGGCTCTTGTTGATGAGTCAGTCGAAGGGTTGGCAGGTTTCCAGGAGGCAGTTTTAGCACCCCTCAAGCCCCACAAAGAAACAAACTGATCTCCTCCCACCACTGCGGGTGGCTCCGGCCAGCAGTTTAGCTGAAGGCGATGCCCCGATCAAGCATGGTTGTGGGCTAACATCCTCCACTCACGCAAGGATATTCTGTGTGCTGCAGCCTGGAAAACTGACCTTTCAACACCTTTACTGATGGGTTTCTACTTTGACAGCACGTTATTCTAGCAACAACTCTATCCAGTTCCCTGAGCCATGATCGACAAGTGTCTGTGTGTTGCTTCTCTGTGGTGTTTTATCTAAAAGTTATCACATTTTCTGAGTTTAACTGCATTGGAAAAGAAGTTTTACTGTGACACAACACTTGTAATGGTGATGTGTATCTATAAAGTATTGTGAAAAAATATCTGCTCCCTTAAAAAGGCAATGCCCCACTGCTCTTTTCAGAAATGGTTTAATTCAGCCACATTCAGTGCTTGAGCTTAAGGTCACAACCTGATGGCCACACAGTATCCTTCGGGATTTTCTGGTACAGAACAGCATTAAGGATTTTAGCAATTTCTGCAAGTCGTCCCTATGATGTTCTTTTTATGAAATGCAGTGTTAGTTTTACGCGGGATAACATTGGAGGCACATGTTCTTAAAACTTACATTTTTGTTTCATCAATCCACCAATTTTTTTCCAGAGAACATGCAAACTCCTTGCAGAAAGACCCCAGACTGGATTTGAATCCAGGACCTTCTTGCTCCAAAGCAACAATGCTACCAACTGCGCAGCCCAGCACTAGAGTTCTTTCCCCCCTTAATAACTAAAATAATAATTAAATAATTTTTTGTATTTACTCTGGTTATCTCTATCTGATATGAACATCTGTTTGATGTTCTGAAACATTGAGGTGTGACAGAAAGCAAAAACAGGAGAAATCTCTAGGGGGGAAATTCCCTTTTCACAGCACTGAAGATGAAATTCTGTTTATTTGCCTATTTCTGCAAACATACAAACATTGTTTAAAATGTATCACTTTCAATTCACTGTATCCTGTGTGAACAAGCTTATTCAGTTAACCATTCAATGTGATTGATGCCTGAAATCACCTTACCAAACTGTCTGACCCCTGTTGAACCTGCCTGCTTGATAAAAGCCTTAAGGCAGGAGGTGGATGACATAAACCCCACACCTTTGACCTCATGCTATCCATTTGTGCTGACCTCCACCCCCATGATCAGCATCTCAGCCCAGTTTGTCTGCAGCAGCTCTGCACCGCCTCAGGCCAGCCTGCACACCGAATCAACCGGCTTAGAGAAATCCAAGGCCAAGCCATGGGTCACCATGAGACAGACCATTACACATTTCCAGGATCCTCACTATCGAGATCACAGACCATTTGTTTAGTCGTACATTATCAACTCCTAAGGCTTGTAAAAGATGATGCTTAGGAAAGGTTAAGTTAGTATGGAGTTTTCCAGTCTAGTTGGTTGCATGCTGACTATGACATGACACAAGAAAGCTGAAAAAAGTTCAACTTTTATCAGTGTCACTGCCGTCGCTATCACATCCTGTGTGTTGGGTTCACCCTGAGTAGTGGTTAACTGTTGCTTTTCACTTTCATTTGTCGCTCCCCATGTCTCGAGCCCATGTGAAACTGACCTTTTCCTCCATTTTTATATACCTCCTCAAAAGTCTGAAAATCAGCCACTTTCCCCTTCTGGTCTGTCATAGAAGACCCACCCACCAGGTCATGCCTGGTAACAATAGTCACCTCACTGCTGCTAACTTAGTGACTTTTCAGGCAAATATTCAATATTGGCCAAAATTGGAATAGGCAGGTCAGGCTTTTTAAAAGATCGGTGATCGGCCAGAATACTGCAGTCGGTTCACCCTTAATTATTATTCACAGTTTATTACATTACAATAAATTCAATTGATTTGATTGATATTTAATGTGTAATGTTTTTCTATACTGCTTTAGATTGCGACAGTTTTGTGTAACATTGGACTAAGGAACAACATTTTCATCACTCATGTTTTCATATCTTGCATTGGACTGGCGGCCTTTCCTGGGTGTACTCCACCTCTCGCCCAATGACCGCCAAACACAGGCACCAGCTCCCCCACAACACTGTAAGGATAAGCAGGGAATAGACAATGGATAGATGCTCCCATACTTTCCAAGGTAAAGCCGTAGTGATCTGGAGAAGGCCATTCATGCCTTTGCGAGCTCTAGACTTGATTATTGTAATGCCTTATTATACATTGGCATTAATAAGACTTCCATCTCCCGTCTACAGCTTGTACAAACTCTGCTGCTCGCTTGCTGACCAACACATGTAAATATGAGCATATCACTCCTATCCTTACATCTCTGCACTGACTCCCAGTTCAATTTAGGATACAGTTCAAGATGTTGTTTGTTTTTAAAGCTTTGAATGCTCTTGCACCGCCCTACATTTCAGAACTTTTGAAAATCCACCAGCCCAGCAGAACTTTACGGTCCGCTGGCCAATATCTGCTGGAGGTGCCTCGCTCTAGGCACAAGGAGTGGGGAGACTGGTCCTTTTCTGTTACTGGCCCAACAGCCTGGAATAGTCTTCCCGTTGAGCTGCGTGCATCTCTGACCTGGTGTTGTTCAATTCCAAACTTAAGACCCATTTATTTACAAGGGCTTTTGATCTCTAATTTTTAGTATATTTATATTGCTTTCATCTTTTTGTTGTGGTTGTATTTTAACTAGCACTGTTCTATTATGCTCTGTATCTATTTGTTTTACTTTGTAAACACTTTGGTCAATGCAAGGCATTTTTGGAAGGTGCTATATAAATAAAGTTCATTATTATTATTATTATTATCCCTTATCCTAAAAACGAAAGCTGCTCAATAATGTTTCTTCCTGACATAAAAGCTACAGGTTGCTACATTTTCCGATTCTGCCAAATTCTTTGTGCTCCATTATTGTTCAGCGATTTTGCTTTACAACCTGATCGTCTTTTATAAGCATATTGTTTCAGGAAATTAACTCGAGGCTCTTTTTAACATGGTGGTTAAGGCTCATTAAACAGCCCAGATGGTGCTTTCTGGTGTCATGCTAATAATAGCACAGTGTTTTTTGGCCCCAATCGCCCTGAAGGCCTTTGTCCCTCACTCTCACATCTTCTCTACGTTGCACATGCTGAAGCTCACACCCTTCTGCCCCTTGCTTTGACAGGATGAGCGGAACAATAACCACGCGCCAGCTGATGCGTGATCCATGGGTTTGACCCACTAACCCCTCACACATTGTTACAACCTGTTTACACTGTGGAAATTGACAAATGTTTTCATGAGCCCTTTTTACTGGCCTCATATTTCTGACCCGCGTGCTTCATTGTGCACCTCGCCCCTTCTCGCTTCCTGCGTAACTACTTCATCCTTTCTACCTTGTTAGCCGCAGATTGCATGGAAGGGCTGCAGATGAGGACAGGCGAGAGATCCAGGCAGCAGAAAGAGCACATTGGTATTCTTCCCACGCTCTTAGACATTACGAGGGCATCAAGGTGCAAATATGAGTCAGACAGCTCTCATAATGAAAGAATCGAGACGCATTATGAAATAAGTGGAAGTGACCAATGAAGAGAGACGCTGTGCTAGCTGCTTTGAATTCCAATTACGCCAACCCACCGAGAGTGAGGTGCCTTTTAATGTCTCATGAGCCTCTGTGGGGCTTAGATATGAGAGTGGAGTCTCACATAACAGTCAGCGTTGCAGAGGTTGGTTGGCAGGTCACACAAAAAAAGACTCTACCCCCTCCCTCTCCATCAAAACAGGGAGATGAACCTAACACTCTTCTAATAGATGAATGCATAGCAGCTATTCAGCTATTTCCCCTCACCCCCACAATGCCCCTAGATATCTGCAGCATCCCCACAGAGGGGCGGCAGGGGTGAAAGGGAGCGACGAGGACCTCCATGGAGGAGAGTGGATTATCTCATGAAGGGAAATCAATTAGGACGTTACGGTGGACTGTGAACATTTATTCATTTAGCTTGACCACTATTGAATTTCCATGATGGGCTTTGACTGTTCAGGGGGGGGGATCAGAGTTAATGGCGATTGTTCTGCACTCCTCCAAATGTATTATCTGCCTTATTCAGAGGGAGACACTTCATCAAACCAGAGAGAACCCTGCGGCCTATTGATGGATGGGCTTTGTGTGGGGTTTGAAGAAAAAAGATGAGGCATGGGCATTTGGGTTGGGGTTCAGGGGGGAGAATGGGAGGGAGAAGTGGTGTATGGGGATGGGGGGGTGTCACAGATGTCCAGTCCTTTGAAAGAAAATTAAACAAGTACCTCATTAGCCAACGCTTCAGTGCTCCCTGGAGGTGGCCACTGAGCCAGGGTTTTTAATGAGCTGGGAACTTAAACGCTGCCAAAGTTTACCCCGGCCTCGCCTTTCTCTGTTAGGCCACTCACACACACACACACACACACACAAAAACATACACACACACACATACACACACACACACCATCACCCCTGGACTCCCTTCTACCCCCTCTCACCCCGGCCCTCCTCTGCTATTGAGGGCTGCTCATGCAGAGTAGAGAGAGGCACCACGCTGATTCCCTGCCTTTCAGCTCCAGAGAGGGGGGATAATGCTGTTTTTGTACCACGCATCCAGAGGAATTATGTGCGCTAATTTGATTAGGGGAAGATTTGATTAACTGGAAAATGAGGGCTTTGCTTAGACTTTCACACGCTTAATTTATCCCTTGCAAAGCAGACGCAACATTGTGTCATGAAACTCAGAAGGCATACGAGAAGCCCATTCACCAGCTAGATGGCCCTTTCAGACTCAACAATATCTAGGACTGCCACGGTTCAAATTGGGATAATCAGTTTAGGGCTTTTCGCCCGGCCTCAGAATACAAATTTCATTTGGCATTAACAGTGAAAAGGTTCAAAGGATAATGAGATTAATGTAGCAGGGAATTGAGCTAAGGCAGAAATTTTTCAGAAGAAAATGCTAAAGTAGTGGCGTTGTTGCACAAGGTGGATATAAGCACTTTTTTTTCTTTTTCTTATGACTTATGTTTATGTGCAGTTGTGGTTGCTAGGAGAATATGATAATGCTTTGGCTGCAAATGTCAATCAAAGATACAGTGCGTCAAACACAGTGTAAAAATACTAGAGATTGTTGCAGCTTTTACCACTTATGCACTCCAGGCACATTTACATGTCTTTGCAAAGCAAAAAGGCTTTTTTTTTTCCTGCTCTACTTTGAATTCATTTGATGGTTTTTACTTGTGCCTATGATCCCTTTGTACACTCTGAAATGGCCACAGGGACTGAAGGAGGTGGATGCTTTGCTTTCACTCTTTTTACCATGCAGCCATGAAGGTCATATTACTGCGCGGTGATGATTACATTTGAATGAAAAGCGACTTCTTCTGGGAGAGAGGAGGGAAAAAGAGCCACAGGCAGGCTTGATCTGTTTCTCTGATCTAAAACCCTACACTGTGTGACCTTCCCCCCCTGTCTGCCTCGATCTTTGCTTTGCTCTTCTCTATTTTAAACAAATAGCTCTGTTATTTTACACAGGGATTGCCTGGATTACCTTTTAATAAGAGCTTAGCCACTCTTCAGCACAACATCCCCGTCCCAGTGCACGGTTAGCCAATAGCAGCCCTGCCCAGAATTATTCACAGCACACCAAAGGCCTGCGTTCCTTTGAGAGCTTAGTAACTACTTCTTTTTTGTTTTGTTTTCTTGTCACAGTTCCAGTGTGGAAGCTTTGACTGTCTGAAAGCCAAGAATTTATCTAAAAAAAAAAGGGTTGAGAGGGGGGGATAGAGATGGGAAGAGAAATGTGGAAGCCCAAACAGATGAGCTGTCTCCTGTTGGACTTAACTCCATCTTCCCCATCTGTTCACCCCAGTTTTAATTAAATCTACAGAGATGAAGATTTTTCTTTCTCGTGCCACCTCGTGCCACCTTCTTCTCTTCCTTCCTCGCTCCCATACCGTACTTGAGTGAAGGTGGAGCAATGCCAGCGTCCACTCCATCTCCCAACCTTGCTGCCAGCTGCTAATGAGACCAAGCCAAGGTGGCATGACAATGTTGCCAGCCATTATGAGCTGATAATGAGGAGCATTCGAGTGAAGGCCCTGGCTTGGGCTTCCTGCCATCAGCGACAGCAGCCTTTATCCCTTCTACACATGGACATACAGATACCCATGAACATATACACTATATTGCAAATGTATTCACACTTATTGAACTGTTTGCACATTTTGTCATGTTACAACCACAAGCTTTAATGATTTTTTTCAGTGGTGCTTAATTGTGAAGTGGAAGGAAAAGGTTTGTGGTTTTCAACATTTTTTATAAATAAAAATCTGAAAAATGTGGCTTGCATTTGTCTTCAGCTTTCCTAATTCTTTGTCTCTATCGGCTTTGGAGATCTAGAGATATTTTTTTTCTTATTCTTCTTTGTAAGAATAAGACATAATCTGACTCAATTTGAGTCAGATTATGTCTGTTGGACCAATCTAATCATCCTGCCAATCCCAAAAATTTTGCAGGCCATAAGAGGTTTTCCTCCAGGACTGAACTGTATTTGCAGGTAAAACCAAAATATGTCAGGTTTAGATTTAAAATGACAGGTGGGTATAGACAATAGATGGTGAATGAGTGGATCTTGAGCCACTGAGACTTGAAAGGCCTCCTTGCCATAAATCTAGTCTTTATCTTCATCTACATTCAAGCCAGGACTCCAGAACATCAGTATTACTTGCAGTCAGAGTAAACATCTTGGTAAAAGTAAAATATAGGTTTTGACCCAAATCTACCAGAAGTGTGAATAATTCTGGGCTTAACTATCCATGTTCCTATCATCTCTGACCAGCTTTCTTCCCCCTGTCGGAGAATAAAAGCATGCCCAAAGCATGATACAGCCATCAAATTTTTCACAGGGAGAATGGTGTGTTCAAAGCAATGTGGACTGTTACTTTTCCACCATGTGTAGCATTTATAAAGTATGTTCTAAGTATAGAATACTGTTTTAAAACTTAACCTTACTTTACGATGCTGTTAGTTCTCTAATGTTCTCTATCAAATCCCTAAGCCTTTCACAGAGCAGACAGATTTATACTGAGAATAAATTACACACAAGTGGATTTTAACCACTAATTCAGTGACTTCTGAAGGCACCGGTTGGTTGTTTAATTTAGGGGTATGGGAGTAAAGGGGGCTGAATATAACTGAACCCCAAAATTGTTGCGAATGACTCTGTTGGTCCATCATTTTAAATCCCAATAACATACATTAAGGTTTGTGGTTGTAACATGTCAAAATGTGAAATCAGAGAAAAATATAATCTTAATTTAAGGGATGTATTAACACAACTTGTAGTATAATGCAAAATAACCACATTTATAGAGCTAACTTAATACATATATTCTCTGCACAACCTTTTATTATTTCCTTCTTATCTTTTTCATCATCCTTTATAACCTGTGCTCCCTCTGAACCCAGTACCTGTTCCTGAACTCGCCCACTGAAACGAGGTGATGCTGACCAAAATCAGCTCAACACTAAGTGTGGCCTTGCATTTCAGTTTCTTCCAAGATGCTTGCTTCCACACCCACTCTTTTTTTTTTTTTTTTTTTTTTTTTTTTTTTTTTTTTTTTTTTTTTTTTTTTTTGTCTGCTACCATCAAATAGCATTACCTTCATTTGATAATGCACCTAACACCCACCCACTCACAAGAGCAAATAACCACCTCATGTATCTCAGTGCTCTTCAGCGCCTCGTCCTCCATTTAGTATCATTTTCTCTTCCTGTGCATGGTCTTAGCTTTTAAAGTGGACCTCTCATCCTCCCTGGCTCTGAAGTGCAGTCATCTGCCTTTTTTCCTGTTGTCTCACCAGCCTACGCCAAACAGCTCTTGCGCTGTGGAGAGGCTGACGCTCACTTAGCACCGGAGCTGCTATCACTTCATTTGCATGGTAGGAAAGTGTGGCGGCACTTTAAGCGGTGTAAACGCTTTAACAGCTTGCCGCTAGCGGTGCAGATACCAAAAGGGCCGGCAGTTTTAGCACCACCCCAGGTTATGAACAATAACGTCACACCTCTTGAGTTGAGGCCACACTTTTCACTCAGGCTGAGAAAGCAAACACAGTTACATCGTGAGGTGTGTGTAAAGACCAAAATCTTTTTTGTTTTATTTTCCCTCCAGGCTGTGTTTTAAAAAGCTTTGTTTCACAGTTAGTGTAACCAGAAATTTACAGGATTTTTTAAAAAAGCATCAGTTTGGTGTTAAAAGTATCAAAAAATATTTTTTTCCCTGTGGGGACAATAAAGTGTACATGTATCTATCTATCTAACTATCTTATCTATCTATCTATCTATCTATCTATCTATCTATCTATCTATCTATCTATCTGTGTGATCATGAGACATTTATATTTGAATGACGGTGATTGTCTTTCCCTCTTTCCATTCTTTCTGCTCTTTGTGAAATAATAGTCAAATGCGAGTATTCATTGATTTTGATATAATTATTCATAAGATTTCAACAGATTTCTTCTGTTTGTGATTTTTTTTGTTAAGCTAATATGTTTCATATCATCCAACATGTCAGACTAAGATATGAACAAATACAAAACGATTTATTTTATTGAGGGGAAAAAAGCTGTGCAAGCCAACCTAGACACTTCAGTGAAAGCACGTTTAGATGCGCCTGCGATCCATCCATCCATTTTCTGCACCTCTCACACTGGTATTAGATATAGATATAGATATTAGAAGGCCATATTATTTTTTATCAAGTCTGTCTCATGAAGCTCTACAAAGGGGCTGTCAGCCTGTGACTTTATCTGTTAAAGCATGTATAAGGAGTGTGTGGCTGTATTTTGGATGCGTAATAGAAAAGGAAACAGTCAAAAAATGACAGATAAAATACCATTTGTTAACACCCTAAGAATGTCATGACTGAGTAAAGGCCCCCACATACTCGGGTGTACTTCACTCCGCGGAGGTCCGCTCATACTCGAGACGGACTCAGTGCGGACTCAAAGCGGACACAAAGCAAAAGAAAATTTTTACCTACGTGCACTCTGTGTCACAGTAAATTGCTGGGCGGGAAACCGTTCACATCGAACTAGTTTGTATGTGACACTGAGCTGATAAGGTTAAGAGTCAGCTCAAACAGGAGCAAGGATGCGCAGCAGCTAGACTGCCACTCTGTGCCACACTAACAGGTGTGCGGTGGCTGCCCTGGTGGAGAAGAAAGGGGCTAGGCACCCAACTAGCTCACTGAACTTGCTAGCATCCATTTGGGTTATGGGAATTGAAGGAATTTTTCACAAGAAATGTAGGCAATCAGTACGCTCGACTGTGAAATCTAAACTGACTGCAGACAGTCTGCTTGAAGTCTGCACAGCTCGCAGAATACACACAGTTCTCCCGAGTATGTATGAGCCTTAACTATTAGCCGCTTTGATGAGTAGCTCTCTATCTGCGTTAAATGAGTGATTTCTTACTGTTTCTTTACACATTCAACCAATTGTTCAAAATCTAAAATATTTTTCTAATCAAACTTAAAGTACATTATTCTACACTGAATAGAGATTCTCAAAAACACAATATAAAGCATAAAGATGTCTTGATTGTATTTGTGAAAACACATGAAGGGAGTACTTCAATTATGTTGTTTTATGTTTTGGTGTTAAGAAGATCATAGATCAAGACAAGCATAAAAACCATAATAGCAAGCTGCAACGCATCTGGGTACTTGGCCCTTGCAAAACACCCTTGCCCCCTTTTGGGGGAACGTACACATTACAGTTAGAGTGGTAGTAAGTGGAACATTTGGTTAATTTTCAACATTATTCAGGAAAATAGTAAACTAACACTTCAGCATCCCCTCAGTGTATAAACAACCCCACTAAGAGGATGAAACCATAAGATATAAAAAATACTTTTTATTGATATTAAGGCAGTTTCTTAATTGCCACACCTACACTTAACTGTGACACCCGTCACAATGGACTGATGTGATGTGTATATTAATTAATTTATTAATGGCACCTTTTGCTCATTTATTTAATGGACCGCCGCCTATTTGCGGTTCAGTATTCAGTATTCGCACATTTTTCTGTGGAACATACCTCCTAATTATTTATTTTTTTGTAGAGCATATCTAAAATATTCACAAGGAAATGCAGCTTGGGAAGCTGAAATACCTTGGCACGACGCTACTTGACACACTTTTGACTGTTGTTTGCAAAGCAACCAATCCAGGAGCTGCATTTATTTCCCTTGACACTGATTGGCTGTACCCCCAAGAATGGAAATAAGGAAGACTGTAGATATTAGCTTCTGCAGTAGTACAAAGATGTGCGTGTTGTTGCATATTAAGGTATATTTGGTGTCTGAACAATTAAAATAGTCAGTTAAAAGCAATTTTAGAGGGGTCAAGTATTCGCAGATTTTAGCTATTTGCGGCGGCCCACTATAGTGAATTTATGTTATGTTTGACCTATGAGACAATGGTAATTTGTTAGGTAATTTAGTAACCTGATTTACTAAATTACCGATTTTATTTATTTTATAAAGTAGATTTTGAGTATGAGGTTTTATTATATGACCATGAAATTTAATGATGTTTTTTTTTTTTTTTACATGTCCAGATGTGAAACCTCATGCTTGTTATCCACCTCAATGAAGCCAGGTGGAAGTGTCAGACTTTGGTCTCTGTGCTTTAAAGTTTCTCCATATACATGGTTACTCAGTGACTAGCAGCTGCATCATCTAATGCTTTACTTTCCTGCCATTACATACAACCACTTGTATAAAACTTACAAAACACATCTGTTTGCTGATTTTGAGATGTAATTGAATTGAACACCCCAGATGTTGCCTTGCCTTTAAATTATACCATTTTCTTTGCCCCAAAGGTGACCAAAGCTGTTTGTGGTAAAAGGAAGCGATATGACACTGAATCTGTCTGTAAATAAACTTGTTCAGCCTGGACTGAATGAATCTGCACTAATTAAAGAATCTATAAAACACAATTTTGAAATATTTGCTCTTTTTGTGAAATTTGTAGTTTTACTGAAAATAATGTGAATTATCTTAACCTGGGAGTATCGTTATACATCTCATTTTTGCAATACAGCTAGAATATTGTCCCTTTTAAAGTCTTCTTAATTTGAACAAATACAATGAAGGGAGTGACACAACAACAGTGTTTAGCAGTAGTGTGGAGCAGAGAATTAAAGTGGACTGATATGGCTGTGCTATAGCTACACGCCCACCACTGTCTCTTTGATCCACCTGGAGGGCAGGATATTCTGTGTTTATGCTGAGGACATGCTAACACTCTGAGCTGTATGGATGCTCTGAAGGGGAAGTTGAGGACAGCATTGTTTTATATCAAGGGAAATGCTTATTTTTAAGCCTGTATAGTCAGACCTTTCTAATCAATTATTTTCGATTAGAATGTGCATTTATATGAGGCTCAGTGTAGATTGAAAATACCTTTTAAAAATAATCTTTCAGCAGGTATTAAACCTACTTTTAGGTTACTTTTAAGACCACATTTCTGGATTAAAAGGGTTTGTTTTAATTGTCTGTAATATTCAAATCTTAAATGTTGTGTTTTCATTAGCAGTAAGCAGAAAATCATCATAATTAACCGAAATAAGGGCTTGCAAACATCAGGCTGTTTGGAATTAATCTATATAATAAGAATTGAATTACTGAAATATTTAATTTTTCAATCATAATCATATTGAATTTAAAGCAACAAAACTAGGAACTCCCACCACTTTTGGTCTATAAACCAACAACCTGTATGTTAATTGAGTTTTGAGCTCAATAAAAATCAGATCAAAGTCAGACACGTGCTTTGATGCATAAATGGGGATA
Organism: Anableps anableps; assembly: GCA_014839685.1. Classification (NCBI taxonomy): domain Eukaryota; kingdom Metazoa; phylum Chordata; class Actinopteri; order Cyprinodontiformes; family Anablepidae; genus Anableps; species Anableps anableps. The sequence goes on along the minus strand of CM026078.1, from coordinate 5,125,144 downwards.
ATCTTGTGATTTGTTCAATTTCTGTTGCCTGCCTCTATCAAAGAATTTGTGTCGCTAGTCATAAGGACTAAAATAACTTGGTATCAGTCCAGATTTGAATCAACAGGTCAGACTTAAAAGACAACTGCAGTTTCATATCAGCCAAGAAAAGCCTGATCAGTGCATCTCCACTCAAATCATTTTTGTTTTCCAGTCATTTCTGTTGCCCCCCACCCTCCCTCTGATGTCTTATCCAAAGTAGATAATTGACAACAACAACAGCATGAAGTCCAAACCGAAGCCTTCTTCTCAGTTTAAAGCCTCATTGTGCATAAAGAAGCTCAGATTTAAAGCAAACATGCTGTGTTGAAGCACATCGGGAATCATTGAATCTGTAGTCGACTGTTCTAGTCTTGTCATCTGTAAAGGCCTTGGCTGGGATTTGGGGAGTACAGCTGCGTGTGTGTGTGTGTGTGTGTGTGTGTGTGTGTGTGTGTGTGTGTGTGTGTGTGTGTGTGTGTGTGTGTGTGTGTGTTTCCCTGTGTAAATGAGTTCCAGATAGCTTTAGAGAAGGGTTTTACTCGTAGGCGAGGCTGAGCCCATGGCACAGCCAGAACAGGTTGAGTTTCAAAGGGGTTTATCAGAGGAATTAGGCAAGTCTTTGGAGTTTGAGCAGGGCCTAATTCCCGCTGACCTTTCCCTGGCTCGAGTTTGACTTTTTGTGGTGATCAGCAAGTGCTCTAACAAGCTTTTCCGTCTGTGTGGCTGGGGATTACTGTGGAACTGCCGTGCCCTCCCCTGCACTCACAAGAAGCCATCTGTGGTAAAGGGAGATTAGGTGAGGGAGTGAGAACAGAGGAGAGAGAGAGACTGAACAGAAGTAGGCAATAGCCTGAAGGGGCATTGTCATGCCTGTCTGTGTACTGGGGAGGATTCTGCGCTTGTCAGAGTCTTCCTTTGTCACAAATTGGTATGTTTTGTTCTGCTATTTTAACCTGCCAAGAATGGGCAACCCTCTTGGTCAGTAATATTCCAGTAAACGTGGACATTTGAGAGTTTTTTTTCCCCTTTTTTATTAAATGGATGTATCTTACTTAGTGGAATATTTCCTTGGGATTAAACTCTGGCAAGAATTAACATTGAATAACAAAGGCTCTTGATGGTGTCTGAGGTAAGGCTACACTTTCTTTCATCACTGATTTTAATCATTTTTCACAGTAGCTGCTGAAAGTACATTCAGCTGCTGGAACTTCTCCCTGATGGCTTTCTGGCTTTACTGTTTTATGACTTACTGTTGTTTTTAGTAGTGCCTTAAGCCACACATTATTAAGTGATAGCCTTTTTTTTTAAAAAAAAACAAGAAGATAAGTCAATTCAAAGAAGAAGCATGTTTATTCAGGTTTAATATTTCTTTTTGTGTTCCAACACAACAAAATGCAAATGAGATGTCATCTGATTGCATTAATTATATTTCTGGAGATGATCTCTGCTCAGAAACCCCTGCTGTGTTAACAATTGAAATGATTGCATTTAATCAGTGCACTTTTGAATTAATTATGGAAACAGAGAATGTCACATCACTTATAATTAGACCGTAGATAGCTTGTTGACTAAATGGAAAAAGATAGCCATGCCTGTTTTGCTCATTATACGAGGATTTAAAGTACTTAAAAATATTAGCACTTCTCCCAAGGTCGTGTTTAATTGAGATTGTAGTTGAAAGTTAATTATCAGTTGACTGTTTTTGCCGTCAGCTGGTGTTACTACCTATAAAAAAATACATCAATCTGTTTTTAAATGTCGGGTATTGGGGATCATTTTTAGTCTACTACTCAGTGAGCCATGTGACCAGGTAATTTCTTCAAGTCACCTCATTGTCTAGCATGCACAGCTAGCTAAACTGTTATTAGCACTGTGCATTATTTTCTTGATGTAATGAGTGTGGGGTTTTCCCTCACAATTTATGCTTTACTATGATGTTCACAGTGAAAGAGAGACTGTGTTGGCTGCTGCCATGAGAGAGCAGCTGAAATGCTAGCCATTAAATTTGGTGACATTGAAAGCAAAGTGCTAAATTTAGGAAAACAACTTTTATTGTAAGTTTTGTCTGCACTCTGAAACACAATAACCAATTATCAACAAGTTATATCAAAACGGAGAACAAACATGCTAAATGTAACCCTGGTGCTTTAGCAAGTTGCTCTATGAGAAAAACACTGTCCGTAGGACCAAAACAAGACTTTAATTGTTACTGTAGCTGAATATGTTGAGATGTTATGATAAAAGCTGTGATGTCATTTAGATCATACATATTATAGTGGCTTTTCTAACTGAGTTACTTCCATGTTAGTGCAGCCTTTTCAGGCTGTCCAACAGAAACTCCAGCCGGAATACAATGTGTCAAGAAAAATGATTATTGGACTGTTATGTATGTCTTTTGTAAGAGAGTTAGATATGAAACAACTTATGATTAACAGTTCTAGTGAGCTTCAACTGGGTAGACCTTATGTTTTGGGAGTAAGGTGCAATGCTAATATCCAGCAGTCAATGGGAAAAGGGGGAGGGGGGCTCAGCTTACCTGTGGATAAGCTAAAATGTTGAAATTCGTCACAAAAACTCTCTTACCCTTGAAAACATGAATCTAAACTAGGAGTACACCAATAAATCAGCCCCAATTTTCTTAATTTTGGGGGGATTGGCAATCAGCAATCAGCAGTTATCAATCTTATTCACCGATCTTATCTACCACCACAAAGGTCTAAAAAAAATCAGCCACCCTTCCCTTTAGCTCTGCCTGAGAGAGGGCTGACTGACAGACCCACCCACCAGGTCACATCTGCACGTGCGCGGTTAACAATAGTCATCTTACTGTTGCCAATTTAGCAACTTTGTCATCATATTTACCAACTGGACAAAAACAATTGGTATTGGCCAAAATCGGAATCAGCAGGTCAGGCTTTTTAAAGATCTGTGATCAGGCTGAAAGCTGCATTCAGTGCACCCCTAATCTAAACACAAATTGAACTGAATTGAATTGAAATTGTATTTCAAGACTTGCTGATCCTGTTATTTGTTTCTAGATAAGATAAGATCTGTGGCTCTCTAATGTTGCTCTTGATGACATTGTCTGGACACAGAAAAAGGGAAGCTGGAATATGATGCACTGTCCCTTTAAGAATGGGCACAAGAGTGGAAAGGAAAGAGCCTGATCATGATCATCATGCAGAAGTCATCCTGGTAGCCTCTCCTCCCTCTCTACTGCATTATCATAAAAAGTGATTTAGGCCTGATTGATGCAAATGGCCCTCTGTTCTTTTTCTATCATTAACGGGTCCTTCGCTGTGGCCACAGGCGGTGATTAAAGCTGTCATTTCCAGCTACTCATTAAAGGAAAGCGCTGGGCTGTGGGAGGGATTCAAGGCAGGGGAGGAAGGAGGAAGGGTGGGAGACAGATAAAGAAGGTGGAGGAATATGGCCTTTTTATTCTTGAAGAATTGCTATTTAACAGAACTACCTTTTTAAAAAAAAAAAAAAAAAAAAAAAAAAAAAAGTCATATCTAATTACTTGCCTGGTATGTACAGATGGCAAAAAAAATCTTCATTATAGCATCCTTTATGATTCCCTGAATGCTGTTTAATTTAGCATGCCAGTAAAGCTGCTTATTTCAAGGTAAATCAAAAGAAAAAAAACTACAGTAGGGTTTAAATGAAAGCTTCGATGTAGTTTGTATTCATTCTCAGATTTAGTGTTGAATTATGAACATTTGTGATGCAGAGATTGTGAAAGAAATCAAAATAACTTTGTTTCATCTTTTAATTTTGCTGCAGGCTGAAGATCATGAACAATTCTCTCAAAGTAAGAGAAACCGTTGAGGAACAATCCCCGATACTGAAGTGTGTCTGCTGCCTCCCCATGGTTTCTGGCAAAGACATTACTGTGTGACTCACACTTACACTTGAACATGATTGTGAGTGTGTTTGTGTGCTGATAGGTCCCTATTCTACGCTAATGGGGGTGTTCTTGCCTGCGAGGTAGTGAGATGTGAAGCTCCAGCTGAGCTGTCCTCTGCAGGGGTCTATACTACTACCATGTCCTGGAGACCTGCACTAATGGCCATAGGTGCCCTCGCTGTTACTGTGACCAGCAGGCACATCTCTCCACGGATACACACCACCCCAAACCTCCATCTGCTCCACATACACCCCAGCACCGCCTTAATCTTTCACTACAACTCAGATAGCATGCTGGGATTCTGGTCAAGGCTGCACATGGCTTATAGCAATAGGACTGGGGATTTGGGGGATTGGAGACCACAATAGGTTTGAGAAGATATGCTTTCTAAGTGGCTCAGCTCTGAGGCACTAAGCTTCAATCAGATGTGTCCATCAGGGATCAAAACTGTGTAGAAAATGCTTCCTGGCATTAAGATGTGATATTTGTCAGGCCAGGCTACAGGAAAACACCATAGTGTTGGCTTCTTTGTTTAGCAGTTGTTGATGTCGCTGCCACAATATGTGCAGCTAATGTTCATGCTGTAAAGCTTTCACCTGGGGACATGACACTGGTTTAAACAAAATGAGTTTGGAGGTTATATTTCAAACTCTCTTTAGTGTCTTTCAGCTACAGTTGATGCCAGAAGTTTACATACACCGAATAAAAAGACACATAAACCTTTTTTTCATTGTCTGATCTTAAATCAGACCAAAATTATCTTGTTTTAGGTCAGTTAGAATTACCAAAATTATTTCCATTTGCTAAATTCCACAATAATAAGAGAAATAATATGTCAGAGATTTATTTAATGTCTTCAACATCACAAGTTTACATGTAGAATGATCACTATCTCTTTAAAATTGCCTTTGAACTGTATGAATTGGGTCAAAGTTCACATCTGTCCACAGATCCTCTCTAGGTTTGAGATCAGGAGTTTGTGATTGGCACGCTATAACATTGCTATGTCCTTAAACCACTTTGTAACCACTTTGGCTGTATGCTGAGGGCCATTGTCCATTTGGAAGACCTATTTGCACCTGAGCTTTAACTTCCTGGCTGATGTCTATTGATGTTGCTTCAATAGTTCCACATCATGTTCTTTCTTCATGGTACCTCACAAAGTGCAACAGTTCCTCCCGCAGCATAACAACCCCACAACATGATGCTGCCACCCCCTACTTCATGTCTGGGATGGTGTTCCCAGGCTTACAAACATGCCCCTTTTTCCTCCAAATATACCAATTATGGCCAAATAGTTCCACCTTAGCTTCATCAGACCACAGGACATGTCTCCAAAAGTGAAAGTGTTTGTCCCTCTGTCGATTTCCAAACTGCAATCTGGCTTTTAATGTTTCCTTTGGAATAATGGATTCCTCCTCGCTGAGTGGCCGTTCCGCCCCTGCCGGTACAGGACACGTTTCCCTGTTGATAATGACATTATCTTACCAGCTTCAGCCAGCATCTTCTAAAGGTCTTTGATTTTTGTTCAGGGATTGATTTGCACATTTCAGACCAAAATAAGTTCATCTCTGAACCCGTCTCCTTCCTGAAGATGATGGTTTTTACATTCCCATCATATCTATACTTGCATATAATTGTTTGAACAGATCAATGAGGCACCTTTAAGCATCTGAAAATTGTTTCTAAAGATGAACCAGACAGGTGCAGCTCCACAGTTCTCTTCATGATATCTTGGCTGATTTCGTTCAACCTTCTCATTTTGTCAACCAAGAAAGCAGTGAGTTCCAGGTGTGGCCTTAAAATACATCCATGGTGTTCCTCCAATTAACTCAGATTTTTAGTTAACCTATCAAAAGTTTTCAAAGCCATGACATCATCATCTGGGGCTTTCTGTCTTTTTTTTAAAGATACAGGAATCATTCTGTATGTAAACTTCTGGTTTTGAAGACATTGATAAATAAAGTTCTTACATATTCTTTTTCTCATTATTGTGGCATTTAGCAAATAGAAATAATTTAGTTATTTCTAACTGACTTAAAGCAAGAAGTTTGGTCTGATTTAGCTATAAACAGAGAGGAAAAAAAGGTGTATGTCTCTCCCTTTTTTTGTGGTGTATGTAATCTGGTTTCAACTGTATATTAATCTATTCCATAGAGAATGGTTACCCTTAAGTTAACTAACAGTAACCAAAACCCAGCATGATTCAAAATAGACATGTTGACAGCTCAGCACAAAATAAAGTAACTTTATTCTAATAAATGAAGCCTTCAGTGTTTTCTCCTTTAATTCTTGCTCTCTCTCAATTTTTCTCAACCAAAATGTCTCAACATGTTAAAAAAAACGGTTTCTTTTTAAGCAACACTGTTTATTTTATTTTGCCTCTTCTTTCCTCAGTAGCACTTTCCACAGTGTTGTTGTATCTAGCCATTTTGGCCTTTTATTTTACAACCAGCAACAGGGGGTGGTATTGCATTGCTTAATCTTAACCTCTTAGTTCTGCTGTTTTTGACTGTCAGGACAGACAACATGAATTCACCAGACATTCAGAAGAACAAGGTGACTCTACTGAAAATCTCTTTTAAGATCCATTAATAGCAATTAGCTGCCAGAAACTAAAACTTCTAATAATTAGTTACCGAATGCGAACATATTTCACCTAATGAATGTCCTTATTATACACCAAGCATTAGTGGATTTTTGTAATTATGCCATCCCACTCTGCAGCAAACATCAAATTAAGCCTTTACACATTAATTGTTGTTAGTTGCCATAACTATGTTACATCCATGTAATTGAAAAGAGTAAAAGTCCAATCTACTCTTTGTAGCCCTTACAAAATGGATCTATTTTAAAAAACCCAAAAGCTCATACAAAGCTCATTTTAAAACAAACCCCCCATCTACATGCTTAGAAATAATACAATCTCCTACCTGCATTTATTAGTCATTAAAGCAAACATTTACTTTTATGGAGAGTGATGCCATAATTGCCTGTTCAAGAGCAATGTGTAGGCACATGTGCATTTATGAAGAAAAATCCCATCACTATTGTCTGTTGGGGGCCTAATGGTGCAATTAATTCTGTTCCTTCTGTTCAGAAGACTTAAGAAAAATTGATGTTCTTTTTTCCCTTCCCACTTGCACACTAAAGTGGTTCTAATGAAGAAGATAAAGTGGTTCCTTGGGTGTCTCCTCAGCTCCCAGCAGTCAGCTCGGATGACATTATTCTTGTGCAGCTGGATGGAGCCAGCAGTCTACCTTCTCCATGGCTCCAAGTTGACAAGCCTGCAGCTCCCTCCCAGGGCCATTGTAATGAGGAGGATTTTTTCCCCCAGAAGGCCTAGAACTGGCTTTACCATTGGTAAACGAGGAAATGGAAGGCTAGAAATAAGCACCCATTGTCCATCTGCAGCTTCAACCCCACCTAAGCATGGATTATGTCATATGTCACATCATCCCACACTGCTGCTCCAACCTCCTCTGCAGTTGGCCTAAGCCCTCGAGGTGCCCAGACGGCTGACAGTGGCATTATCGCTGTAGAATACGCCTTCAGGGCTCATCTCCCTCGAGACTCTGTGCCTGCAGACTGAGATGCCAATTGAGGAGAGGGGCTGACAGGGTCTTTATGACTAGACACTCTCCCTAAGGAGCACTAGGGAATAAATTAGCATGGCCACAACGCTTCTGGCATAATGTGATTGGACATGAGGGAGACAGCCCCACCCCACCATTCGGATATACTCAGTTCTCCACCTTATCTTTGTTGAGCATTAAAATACATGATTGCACCTCCAGGGCACACACAAAATACATCCTTTGTGTGCATTCATCTCAGCATCCACCGGGTAATCATAGATCGTAAACTCTGCAGATGAACCACTGCGATCTAAAACCAGACATTTTCTGCCATACCGTAAAAGTCGCGTTTATTGTCTTCATAGCCATTTGTTTGGGAGCTAAATGTGATCGTATGGAGAAAGGGAGGAGCGGTGGATGATAGTGGCTTAGTGGGAGATGCGTAGCCCTCAGGAGGTGCATCTTCTTAACCTCAGCCTGCATGGTCTGATAAGAATGTTTCTTTATTGTCGGCTGGAGAGCAATGGAGACTTGCTAAAGGCTATTAAAACAAGCTTTGCTGCTCGGTCCTTATCAGGGGATTTCATCACCCTGTTAGGTATTAGGGGCTGAAGCAAAGTCTCTTATGGCTATGAAAGCTCTGAACAGTGCTCAACCATCAAACAATCCAATAAATGCACATCTTTGTTTTTGTGCACTTATATCGTAAAGTAGCTACCCAATGGTACGTCCTTTTTAATCAATACAAATCCCTTCCAGGATGATACTGTCTGTGACCTCCACCTAATATTACAGAAACTGTTTCACAGGAATTCGCCACAGTCTGCTCCAGCTGGTTCTAATGGAAGTCAAGCTCCCATCTGCCAGTGATTACCGCCACGGACCGTGCCCGGAGCTTTGCCGACAGTCGCTTTTTGATTAGCAATTATCCTGGAAAAAAGGCGAGGGGAAACTCAGACGCTCAGGAGAACACAGTTCCAACCTGTTTTTCTATTGAGTAGAATTCTGTCAGGGCAGGCAGAGGTTGCTGCGGTTCACCGGGGTCCTCAGAACCAGTTGGCTTTGATTCTCCCATGCCGCCCAGATGTTCGGATCTGGCTCTGCGTTGGCCCATATGGTTCCACTTACTCTCCGGGGGAGGAAAATAAATGGTTTGTTTTTCTATTGTGGCCTCTCTCATTACGCACTTATAAAACCAGCTTTTGAAGATTAGAAACTTGTGCCTGAGTTGAGCCAGATATAAGCTGGCATGTTAGCCTGGAATGTGTGCCTTTCCTTTCAGCCTCCTTTTCCTGAATTCATTTTTGTACAAACAGGAACACGGATTAGCAGCGTCGGAGGACATCGTGTATTTACTGTGGCTGGACTTTGATAGTGCCTAACAAAAGTATTCACTAACAAAAGTGAACCGTTTAATGTTTAGTCACATTACAGCTGTTTCTCATTTTTTTTATTTTTACAAATAAAAAAATTTCAAAAGTGTGGGATGCAGTTGTACTCAGCCCCTCTGCCAGTCTCTTGGGGGCATGTCTTTACCAGCTTCACACATCCAGAGACCAAAATATTTACAAAATAGTTCAAGCTAAGTCAGGTTGAACTGGCTGTGAATATCAATTTTTAAATCTTGCTACAAATTCCCAGTTAGATTTAAATCTAGACTTTGATTAGGTCATTCTAATATATAAACATGTTGTGATATAACCCATTGTAGCTCTGGTTGTGTGTTTATGATCACTGTCCTGCTGGAAGGTAAACCTCCACCTTAGTTCAAGTGTTTTGCAGTGTTTCTTCTCTCATCAGCTTTCTTACCTCTTCTGAAGAACAGCATCCCCGCTGCATGATCCTGCCACCACCATGTTTCACTATGGGGATGCTGTGTAACGCTAGTTTTTTTTCACAGTGTTATAGTGACTTTTTATGAACTTTTATAGAACCGCTATTTAATAAATTGAAGTTGGTGGCTGTAATGCAGGGGTCTCCAAAGTCCGGCCTACAGGGCATTTGTGGCCCTTGAACTGATTTTGTATGGTCCCCTACTGCAATTCAAGAGTGATACAAATTTGGCCCATCCAGCACAGGTGGTTGATGCAGATATAGACATTTCACTTGTAATCGCAATAAAATTATGTTATGTTAAATACAACACAAAGTATTTGTCTTTTTATAACCAAGCTTTTATTATAGGTAGAACCACATCTATCCAGAGACTTTAACTGAAAAGCCACTTTGCTGCACCCAAATCAGGTTTTACTTAATTTATTAAACTTGGCTAAATATAGCAATCGTTTTGAAACAAAGTGACTCAAATCAGTTTGTTCAATCGAGCCCAAAAGAATTTGAAAAGTGGAGTTTTGTACTTGACTAACATTCCTTTCCTACAAAAAAATTTTTAAAAAAATACAAACGAAAAAAACTCCAGATTACTCAGATTACTTTATTTGCTTTTTTTATTTGGGGGGAGGGGTGTCTTGTCCCACGAGTACTTTTGACACGACGATTTTGGCCAACATGACAAAAAGTTTGGACTAGGAAAACTAATAATTATGGTTAAGCTTCTCCTACTAAAATCTATCAATTTTCCTAAGTTGGTATAGTGTATAAAATCTATATTTTTTAGAAGCTGAATGTAACAGTTAAAATATGTTTACAAAATGTTTAACTCTATTTTTTACTGGATTACTATCAAACCACCTGAATTACAGCAGACCTTGTTTTTTTTTTTTTTTTTTTTTTTCTTCCATTGACCCCATGACCTCTCCTGGTCTTATTTCCCACTCACTCAGTTAAAGAAGTTCGCCTCTGTTTTCCTTCTGGACTAATGCTTTCAAGTTCTCACCACTGAAAACAGTTTTGTTTTACTCCCAAGTTTTCCTGCCCGCGTCCAATAACTGGATCCCAGCTCCCACTGCTCTCCGGAGCACTTAGAGAAGAGTTAGTCTTGGATAGCAGGTGTTCCCAGCCTGGCCTGCCCTGACCTTTCAAGGGTTAGTCATCTGTCAGTGGATGTCAGGCCCAGAAGTGAGACTGAGGTCAGCCTTCTAACCGAGAGGTCACCCACCATGCCTGAATGAAAAGAATAAGTGACTCGCTAAAGATGAGGTTTCGCCTTCGCATTGCTCACCTTGAACATTTTTGTAGGTTTTTCGACATCCGGCTGCTTCTCTTCAGGTTTTGTCACAGTTGTCCTTCACTTGTGAAAGAAATTGCCTGGGAGAAAAGCAGGAGAAAAACAAGCCAGTGTTATTCTTCACACTTTTTGTCTGACAACACAACAGGACTCTATGGAATGTGGATGTTTCCTGGAAGTACTGCTGGAGGCAATGTTGTGCAAATCAATAAAACTCTACATTGACACAAACATGGGAATCCAGACAATGTATTGTAGATTTGAAGAAAAACAACAACAAAAAAGCCTAACTCTGGATCTGATAGTTTCTATTTTGCAAACTTGACAACTCCGCTCTCAGACTGGAGGACTTTGTCGGAAGCACAGCGGCGGATACATGCAGCCCATCTTCATTAAACATTCTTTAATTGGCTTGGAAGGAAATAATCTTTCCATCTTTCTGAGCTCCATCATTGGCAGACAGGCAAACGTACCAGCGCTGCTGATCTGTCAAAACGTCAGCAGGATCTCAGAAATGAAAGCGACACATGCCACCAAGTTGTTCAACACAATGTACAAATACTCCACATCACACCTCAGTGAAAAGGCTTGTCAGAAAACTGTTTGAAGGAAATTAGAGTTTAGGTAAACACGACTGTCATGTGCAACGTTCCTTAGAACACTTTCTTCCTTTCTTGTGTTGTTTAAAGGACCCTGAGCTCTGGATTTAGGCACACTTCCATTCATCACTTGGCCTGTCTGCCATTGTTGGCGAAACACTGACAGCATCTTCAAATATTAAAGCCCTAGAGCGTTGGCGTTGTCAAATTGAAATGTTGTAAGCAGAATTGCTGCCCACCTGCATGGCTCCAAAAGCGCTCCAGGGTCCTACCTTGATGTGTCACAGAAGCGAGGTGCCTCTGAACCAAACAAAACAATCAGCGCGCCCTTCTCTGATTAGCAGACAGCAGCGTGATCTTCCATGTCCTTCATAGAGTTTACGCAGCCACTCAGAGGCCTCGGTGAAATAACAATGAGCGACTTGCCAGCTTGTCAATCTATTTGCTCCATTTCCTGCCTCTGTCTGTCTAGGCCGCAGCGTATCCTGGAGTTTAATAGAGTGTAGAGGTCTCATTTGAAAATATGAATTTGCCCATCAGAATCTGTAACCTTGCCTGCCCCAGGTATTTAACATAAGACATCTGAAGGCAGTGACTTGACTGAAGCACATCAGCATTGAATGAAAAGCTATATTGAAGACGTACCTTTGTGTACATGCATACATGTGTGTTGGTCCCCCTCAACCAACCCTTCCGACTCCCTCCATTCCCAGCCAGAGCGTCAGTCCAAGCAGCAGTGACATGTGAAGGCATTCTCTGTTTGTCTTCTCCAGGGCCACGCTCTTCATGTCTCTTTGTGTCACTGTCACTCGTGCAGAAAGCACCGGAGGAGGGAGAGAATCCTGGTACGGAAACAGTAAAGACGTGTTTGTTTCCCAAGACAGTCCTGGCTCTCCAGGCAACGGCATCTGTACATTCATGAAACATGACAGCTGTTTAGAAGGGGAAGGAAGAAGAAGAAGAGATTCAGCCATCACAGACGCTACCAAACAACTTGAGCCTTAATCGTCTGTAGATGCAATACTATTTTTATTTTATGCTTGTCTGGCATTAAAGTCTACATGTACGGCTGTTGACTGTGGTAGATCACATTGACCCGATACCTCTGATGTAAATAAAGCACTGAAATATAAAAAAGGAGTTAGTGGATATGGCAGTGAGTGTAAAGGTCTGATAAAGAAGGTGGAAAAGCATAGAAATTAGCTAGTAGCAAAATCTGGTGCAGAGCATCTTTGCGCTTGTGATATTAACGATTCTGTACATGGATACATAAATACATAAACTCAAACTGACTTGCGCCAAGTTTTAATAAAATAAATAAAGATTTTCTTGTCATGCTTTACTTTTTCTAGATTGATCAAAGTGTCTTTGAACTTGTAATTAGAACAGTTCTTTTTTTCAGAGTGGAACAATGATGAAAATGACTTAAAACCAAAAACAGCGTACACAGCTTTGTAGTTATTGTGGTTTTTATGCAATCCACACAGGGTCAAAACTATAGATACAGACTCAAATATATATGTATTTGTATGTATTTGGTTAAATGTCCCCTTACAAGCTGCAGAGAAACCACATACTGGCTGGATATTTGACTACTTTAGGGGTTTTACTTTAGGGAGAGTTAAACTAGTGTTCCAACATCAGTCTACGATAGGCTTGGTTCTCCCTGTGTTGTTTCTGAATATGAATGAATCCTTCAATCCCACCATTCAGGAATGCCTAAATGCTTGTTCTCACAAAGCATCACTTTCCCCATTCAGCTCCTCGAGACTAGCAGCAACAGCAATTAGAAAACACCTGGTGGAACTGTGCATGTGCTGAGTTTATCATAGGAAGTACTTCCCAGTCCAACGCTGGTTAGAATGGTTGTAAATGGCTTAATGGAGAAACATTGTGATGACGTCCTGAAGGTGGAGTGTCGGAAAGAGTAGGAGCTTCTCAAAAAGCCGGAAGCCAATTCCATGGTGTTAAATTACGAAGTTAAATTTCTTTTAAATTTGGTTTAATATATGTAGTATTTTTATAACAACTGAATGTAATATAGTTATTTGATTGTGCTATAAAATGGCACTATGTGCCTGGGAAATACATAATAACACTCCTTTAAAATAATTTCCTTTCAGCTGGCTTGGGTTGGTTGAGACGTGAAGACAACTGGGTGTTTCCACAAGGCAATGATTACACATCAACACTGGTTTTAGAATTCTTCCTGAATAGCCTATTCAAAGCCTTAACCTGAGCCCTATAGGACATTTTTGGATGATGCTTAATGCCAGGTCCATGCCAGTAAACCAACTAGTTTAAAAGAACTTCAGTGTTTCTAATAAAACAAAGAAGTGTCAGAATTCTTCCAGTACCTTGTAGACATGGGTTCTCTGCAACTTGATTGATAGTACAACAGTGAAAATAAAGAGCTCAAATGTACCATTAAAGCCCCAAATGAATATGATGCCAGTCCACCCATTGTCGATACCAGCTTGTTACATGGGTGTCTACAGCGGTCATTAGGCAATAGGCGGGGTACACCCTGGACATGTCACTAGCCTATCACAAGGCACCCACACACTCATACCTAAAGGGAATTTAGAGAGCCCAGTATACCTGACAATTATGTTTTTGGACTGTGGGAGGAAGCCAAAGTACCCAGAGAGAACCCACACACAGGCTGGGAACTTCTTGCTGAAAGCAACAGTGCTATCACTGTGCAGCCTGGTTATTTCCAGCTACTTTTAAAAGTAAAGTTTGCCAACACTGGTAATAATTAAGATCTAGCAATGTTGATCTAGTCATGTTGCTGAAAATAACATCCATGCACGTGCTGCTTTGTTCCAGATATCTTTAGCTGTTCATGATCTCTGTGTTAATGCATAAACAGAGGACTGATACATCAAGTAACCTGACTCATGAGGCCCTCTAAGATTTGTTAATAATCACTTTAAATGTGGCCTGGCTTTTAGCACAGGATCACACAGGACGGTGCAGGTTTCTGGTGGCAGGCGTCTCCAGGGCACCCTCCATGCACAGTCACACAGGGGGAATGAGGCCACAACAGCACTTTGCTTTTAATGAGGATAGCAGCAAACACATGCGTTCCCCTGTCATTGCTCTAAAGAGCTTGATTGCAGATGCTTCCGATGACAAAAACGACATCTGCGAACATCTGCTTTGGAAATTGAAGCTGGCCTTGGAATGGAACATTGACTTTGTTTTCCGTCTTTGTGGACCAATTAAGGCTAACAGATTTACACAGCCAGATCAATCTGAAAACAATAATGGCTTTGCTGTTATTTCTCATTTAATAGCTCTGTGGCTCCTTTGTGCCCATTAGCATTACAGAACAGCAAGTGCCCTGACCTCCAAAATCTTCCCTCCATCTTGCACACCTCCCTGGAGACGCTTTTTCCTTTAATCTGGAGAACACACGAGGCCATGTGCAGTTGTGTGGAAGAGTGTGCCTCTATCTCCTCCCTTGCTTCCCACTCTCCGGTATCCTTGCTACAGTTAATTAACAGTTATTAGTGTTCGCGCAGAGCACCGGATAAGATGTCACAAATCATCAAGTCTCTAGGTGCAGTTCCAGCAATTAAGAGCTCTGTCGCACCTTCCCTCTCCACAGTCATTTGGTACGCATCCAGGTTCCTTTTCAGACCTGAGCGCACTAATCAAATAATTTCTACTCACAGATTTTGTCGTCATTATTTCAAGACCTAACGACGTGAGACTCTCAACGAATCACCTCTCCCAGCCTCAACTAGTGTTTGCCAAACAATGCAACACCACACTGTCTTCAGAGCTGATGACAGGGAATAAATTACCTGAAGCTCTTTGTTTCTCCTTCTGAAGGCAAAGGATCTATTTATTCAAAGTAGGCCTTTCTATACCTGGAGATACTGACTATTCTGTGAGCAGGTACCCTGTTGAGCTCCTCTGTGCAAATTAAATACAGGTGCACCTCAATAAATGTTATTAAAAAGTGACATTATTGCACTAATGTAGTTCAAGAAGTGAAACTCTTATATTAAATAGTTTTATTACACATCACATATTTCAACGTTTTATTAGGTTTTATTTATTAATGTTGATGATTATGACTTAGAGTAAGACTTAGAGCAAGAAAACCCAAAATTACAGACTGACACTAGCTATATCAGCTCATTGAAATATGTAGTACATGGATATAGTTTGGATGGACATGGATATAGTTTAGGTCTGACCAGTTTTCTGGCCAATTCAGCGCAGTGATACATGGTCATTACACAGTGATACATGGTCATTAAAGCAGGTTTTGTAGGGCTCTAATATTTTCCAAATTCTGTTTTATTTTTTCTCAAATTCCACTTGTCCCGTTTGTATTTTTCTGAATTGCACTTTTTACAATATACTTGCAAGCCTTTAGAGATCATAGGACCCTAGTATTGGTATTTCTGGCAGTGTAGGCAGGCACTATGTCCAGTGGCTTCAGGTGTTAGTTGGGACAGAAGTGAGCTTTTCTCCAACTGGTGGATAGCTAACAGCTAGTCAGATGTACACCACCTGTTTTAGCTAACTGAAATTTAAATCAACTCAAGATGAGAAATTTTGTGGGATAGAATGCTATGTTAGCAGATATTAAAAATAACTTCACAATAGACCATTGTTGTTAGGTTTGGTCATGTTTTGTTCAGATGAACAATATCTGTGTCTCTACGTGAAGTTAGCATCCGATAGCTATGCTTTCCATCTCTCATAGTTTGAAAATTATCCCAACCGAAAATCACCTGATTTGCCAAAATGGTTTATGAGGCGGATTGATACATCATACATCTGATTAGCTTCTTAGTGTCGTGTCCAGAACCTTCTGTTGTACTTAACTTGCTAACAAGCTTATGGTCATATCGTTTTTTTTTCCACTGCATCTAAGGGAACTGTTACAGAAAGTAACTTCACAGAACCTCACCTCAAAATACCCAAACTAACCATCTAACATAAGGAACGCAACAGTCTCTGAGTGGTGGCTTTGGAAGCACGAACTCCAGCCACAGTCCACCAACCTCCTGAATGTTCCTTGCACCACAGTGCTTTCTAGGCTGTAATTATGCTTGTGCACCTTTTTTCTACCACACTTTTTCTTCCACTCAACTTTCTATTAACGTACTTGGATATAGCGGGAAGTTGTTTGTATGAAACCTTGAGGAAACATTTCTATATTAGGTGTAAAAAGCCAGGTTCTTTAGCAGTGACCACTTGTGACTTCTCCTCACTATGGAGGGTATCAGAGTTTCTGCTGGACAAGTGTCAAGTCACCAGTCTTCCACACGATTGTGTAAGCCGTAACCTAACATTTCAGTTCAGTTGGTAGAGCAGGTGCACCATGTCCAGAGTCTACGGTACTCAACACAGCTGACCTGGGTTCAATTCTCAGTCTTGGGTCATTGGCTACATTTTTTTCTTTCTCTCTTCACCATCTTTCCTTTCAAATTATTGCTCAATAAAAGCCTCCGGTCCAAAAAAATCTTTAATAAAACATCTTTTTTTTTAAATGACAGAAGCAAACACTTGAAATACTTGAAATTCATTACACTGTGCAATCTTTTTTTATTGAACTACTGTAAAAAATGTTTTCTACAGCATTCATAACTTATTGAAATCCAAATATAAAAGGTTAGGTGAAAGGAGGAGAAATATGTAGCATCAGTGTTTACCTGCTGATTGCAATGCAGACTGTGACTCCTCTGCTCTGATCAGCTTGCCATCCCTTTAAATTAGAACTTAATTGCATCTGTCTGTTGAAAGGGGACCTTGAGCGGAGCCTCTTGTTGTTTTCAATATTGAATCCTTGATAGAGCTTTACTTTAGTTGCTGTTTCTTTTGTGGCTGAACTAAGCTGGAGCCTCTTAATGCTCTTGGCTCAGAAGTGAAGTGTTGTGGAGTGAATTGAAGAGGTGCTCGATGGTGGCAAAGAGGACTTGTGCTGAATGAGCAGCAGTTGTTAGAGAACTTGGATGTATTGAATGTGAATCAGCAATCCTCGGAACTTATGAATAGTCTGTAGCTATTAAACCATACTCCTAGAAATTCAGATTCATTGACTTATTAAGACTTAAGTCATAGCAGGTTGCTTTAGAGTATTATTTTAAATTGTGCAGTGTTTTAATTTTTTTTCTTGTATTGATACTGACAATTTACCAAATCTGATATAAAAACTTTTCCTAAAGCTTTATTTAAATGAAGAATACCTGATTTACATAGCTGTGCCCATGCTTAAACAAAAGGCAGGGCTTGGCATGGATTTAAAAACGGCCCTGGCGTTTTAGACATGGCGTCCCACCTTGATTATTTTTACAATATACGAAGGTGCATGACATACCAGAGGGTATATATGCACAAAAATTAGAATAAAGTGCAGCAGCCTACAAGGAAGTAAGTGGAAGACCGATTAGTCTTTCGGCCCTATACCCAGGTCGGACAACCGATTTGCACGTCAGGACCGCTACGGGCCTACACCAAAGTTTCCTCTGGCTTCGCCCTGCCCAGGCATAGTTCACCATCTTTCGGGTCCTATCACACACCATGTTAAACCATTGATACACTCATTCACTAAGAGATTTTCATCTTGGGAGAGATGGCCACCCCAACAGTGTTTCCATCAATGTTTTTTTATGAACATTTTGAAGTATTCCATTTGAAAAGGTTGATGAAAACGGCAAAATCTGAAACAATTTCCTCAATTCCACAAAAACAAAGTTTTATGCTCGCTTGAGGTTGTTTTGGGCTTTTCATCAAGGATGGACAACGTCTATTTCCATCCTTGTATAATCATACTGTACCATCTGTTGTTGGCTGCTTCTAGCAGGATTACGCATCATGTCACAAAGTTCAAATTATCTGAATCTACTTTCTTGAACATCACAATGAGTTCACTGTACTGTACTCCCATGGCCCCTCATAGTCACCGTCACAGTCGCATCAAGAATGATCAGGCCAAAAATCAGCCACAACTGTGTGAGGCTGTCATGTCAACATGGACCAAAATCTCTAAGGAATATTTCCAAAATCTTAGTGAATCTCGGTTACGAAGAACTAAGGCAGTTCTGAAGGTAAAAGTGGGGCCAGCCCTGTAACATCGAGCTGTACCCAATAAAATGGCATTTTATTACCCGATTACCCAGCTGCTGCTCCATGCTTCATTCGATGTGACATACTGAACGTTTTATTGTGCTTTTACAAATACAACATACTTTTTTTATATCAGTGCTGATACAAATCATGCACAGCATAGAGTGAAGCTTTGATTAGGATTTTTGCAGTTTGAACACCCCACCTTTCAGTAGCATATAGCAGTTTTCTTCTAGCACCACATGTTTAATTCATTTTTTTTTCCTGATTGCAAAGTGTCAAAACAGTGAATCATAGTAATAAAGAAAAAGGTGTAATAAAGCAGGAGGAGGTTGGGGGGATTACACAAGCCATGCAACATGTTAATTTGTGCAGCTGAGAAACAGCCGCGGGGAATATAAAAACATGTCATCTCCTAAACAAAGCAAAACAAAGCCAAAAAAACACATGTAGCTTAGAGAAGACTGATTTACATAACTGAATTTAAAAGACATGGAGATATTTGGGAAAGCTGTGAAAATCTGAGTCAATGAGATGGCAGCAGCAATGAACACATGATCTGTGAGCAGTCTGTTGTTTGGAAAGGAACATGACTTAGTGTGATGAATGTAGTGTTGTATGGTATGTCATCTATGCAGTGCAGAAGTATCATCTATTAGGATTCAGTGTGAATGTGTTAAGCTGCTGACATTTAGGTTTGTTTCAATTGGATAAACAGTGTGTTAAACTGGGATTTCATCAACAGAGCAGGAACCTTTCTATATGTCTGTTTGTTTGGTAGGCCGGGTACTACATGGCACATGTGAGGAATTTTATTCAGGTTCTAAATCACGTTACAAAACTGAGGTTCTCCTTTTAGAAGTTTTTAATGACATTATTTTAACAGTTGGCTTAGGGAACTCTGTTGTTTTTAGATCTATGGGCAACCTTTAACAGTATGGATCATAATATTCTGGTAACCTGTTTGGAACATAATGGCTTGTTTCCAAAAATGTTTGAAAATGCAAATAGCACTGGAAACAATGTAGACAACAGGTCTGTAGGAGGTGGTGAAACTTTGTCAACTTTCTGATCCAGAGGCATATTTTCGTACATACGATCCAGCACATTTAATCATTGCTTACGGCGTAAATGTTCTACAATGAGCAGATGTTTTAACACGCTAAGTAATCTGAAGAGGTGCAGCAGCACAGACAGAACACAGAGGTCCGTGGACATATTTCGTTTTCTAAAAAGTTTCACTCTGGAGCCAGATTGTCAAACCTTTGCATTGTGGACTGGCCAAAACGCTGTTACCATGTAAACGAGAGGCCAAAACGCAACGAAACATTTTTGTTTTACTGTCCTGGCATTGTGGCGTAAACAGGACCTTAGGGTTATTCCTCTTCTGCAGCGCTTTTGCACTTTGAGGTCCCACAGGGGTGCATATTGGAGCCACTGCTCATTATCTTGTAGTTTTTGCATCTGAGGGCTATCTTCTGGAATCACAAAGTCAGTAATCTTTTGTCACCTATATTGAACTGTCAGAGTGAAAAGAAAACCTGGATGAAGGTAAACTTTCTGAACCTAAATGAAAATAAGACAGAGGTCATTTGCTTTGGAAGTATAAATCAGTCCTCAGTTAAGTGGATACAGATTAGTGCTCTTATAAATACAGCTTTTTCCAGCTAGAATTTATTGCTAAAGTCAAACTCTACCTTCCTTTAAAATGTCTTTAGAAGGTTTTTAATGCTTTCATCACCTCTTGTCTACACTGTTTTAATATTTTTATGCTAAACTAGGTCAAACATCCTAACAGCATTTACAAACTGTTTGGAATTTTGCTGCTTTTCTTTTAACTGTGATAAAAAAGCACCAACACACACCACCGACCCTGAAATCTTTCCCTGGGTTTTCTGTTTATTTTTCATATTAATTTCTAAACTTAAACTCTTACTTTTAAAGTCCTAGATGCCCAAGCTCCATCTTATTTATGTGTTCTCACCATCCACAGACCTTTGAGAGCTCTCCACTGGATCAGCAAGTTTCTTCCAGATGTTCCACAACCCAAACCAGAATGTAGATGTGATAGACCCAAAATCGTGGAATGCAATAGAGTTTTAAATGTCTATTCATATCTTGTTTATTTCCTTTGACTTACTTGAGTAGAGTATGGTTTTTATTTTTATTATTTTAGCCATTTTATTATATTTTAACTTTTCCCTTTATTTATTTTACTTTTTGTTTGAAATTATGAAGCACTTTAATCAAATTTAATGGTTGTGTTTATTGTTTTTTAAAAAAGGTAACACAAATATATTTGCTGATGTTTCATCTGTTCCTTACAGTGCAGTACTGAGACAGAAGTCTTTCTAACTTGTACAGATATGAAGTTTAGGATCAAATATTGGATCTTGTTGTTGTCCAAACTGTTTATCAGCAGGGCCAACTCCTGTCAGATTTGACCTAAATCATCACAGATAAGAAGCTGTTAAAGGTGACACATTGATCAGCAGGGGTGAATCAGTAGATAGACAGATAGAGGCTTGGTTGGTTGATCCAGGAAGTAAGAATGGCACTGGGTCGTAGCTCAGAGCAAAAGGCCGCTGCTCTGACTGGATTGCTCTGCCTGCTTTTCATTCCAGCAGAAGATGAGATCAGGGGAGGTGCAGGCTGAATCTGTCTTCAGGTTGTGTGTGGGTGTGTCTTTGTATTCTGCACGTCTCTGTGTGTGAGGTGTCATCCTGCGAGGCTGTATTAACAACAATGATAGCAATCACTGCTGGGGAAGGGAGAAAGCAAGCTTCACAGTTCCTGGAAGGAAATATCAGAGATCTGGACCAAGGGGTCTCACACACCCACACCCACACACACACACAAGCACAACAAGCACTAAAAGCTGAGGAATTACAAAACAGGAGAGTAAGGCAGAGCTATACAGCATAACTGTGCATGACCTGATGGACTTCCATCTAGAATTGCGCCACTCAGGGTGGCAGCACGTTAGAGTAGCTCTCTTACTTTCATTTAGATTTTGTCCTTTTTCAAAATTTTATTCCTGCGTTTCTTGGGGGGAAAAAATGCTTTTTTGGACAACCATTCCATATTGTCTTAGATGCTGTGCAGCTGGACTGATTTTTCCCAACACTTTTTTATATTTTGCTCTTTTGTTATGAACCATAGCAACAGGGTGGTTTACAACAGGGAGCAGCTGATTAACATTGCAAAAGCAGAAATAATACAACTGAAGCCAGAAATCCCAGAGGAATTGAAAAGGAGGCATCGTGGATGCAGAGCAGGGGCAAAGAGGGGAGAGAGAGAAGTAAGTTCAAGAGTAAGTTCAAACCATCTCTGCCATCCAACATGAGATTGTTAGCTAACAAGTTGGATAAACTTCAAGCCCTGACAAGGACTCAGCAAAAGTATCGGGAATGCAGTATTATGTGTTTTACTGAGACATGGCTGCAGGATCATATCCCTGACTCCAACATCTCTCTGCCGGGCTTCCTTACTATACGGGTAGACCGAGATTTAAAGACTATTAAAGAGTAGCAGGAAAAGGAAGGGAGGTGGATTGGCAGTGCTTTTCAACAACAGATGGTGTCACCCAGGACATGCGACTGTGAAGTGTCGTCTCTGCAGTCCAGACATTGAACTATTGGCAGTAAGTTTTCGTCCATATTATTTGCCAAGAGAGTTCACCAGTGTTATTTTGGTAGCTGTTTACATTCCATCCTCAGCCGTTGCCGACAATAATGCATGTGATGTCATCAGTTCCGTTGTTGCTAAGATGCAGACACAACATGGCAATTCTTTTGTGGCAATATCTGCTGATTTTAATCACGCCTCACTCTCTGCTACACTGCCAACGTTTCAGCAGTTTGTCAGCTGCTTTACCAAAGAAAATAAGACATTGGATTTGTTTTACACAAATGTCAAGGATTCATATATTTCCAAACCAAGACCTCCTTTGGGTAAATCAGATCACAACCTTGTTTTTCTCTACTCAGAATATAAACCCCTTGTTCAGAGACTACCTGTAACTAAAAGGACTGAGAGAAAGTGGTCACGGAAAGCCGAAGAAGCCCTACGGGGTTGTTTCAATGCTACCTATTGGATTTATCTTTGCAAGCCACATGGAGAGGACATTAATGCCATGACTGAGTGTGTGACCATCAATATAAACTTCTGCGTGGAGAACACCATCCCTTCCAAAACAGTGAAATGCTTCACTAACAACAAACCCTGGATCACCAGTGACCTGAAGGAATTGTTAAACAGGAAAAAAGGGCCCTTTGGGAGCGAGACAGGGAGTTATTGAGAAGTATACAAAAGCAGCTCAAAGTTAAGATTAGAGACAGCAAGGAGGTGTATAGGAAGAAGCTGGAGAGTAAACTGCAGAGGAACAATATCAGAGATGTGTCGTCTGGGATGAAGAAGATCACAGGCTTCAAGCAAAAGGAGGATTGGAGAGATGAAAGTCTGGACAGAGCAAATGAGCTGAACACATTCTTCAACAGGTTCAGTTCAGGAACAAGCTCACCATCCTCCCCTCCTGCCCTCAGCCAAACAGACATCCCACCCTCCTTTCACCCACAGCTTTCCTGTCACATCTCAGATGTTTTATCTTCCACCTCAGCCATGGACTCTTCTGCCAAATCAGGAGATGCTGCTGCTCCCTTTGCCTCCCCCTCCCACTTTTCTGTTTCTAGAAGTCAGGTGAAGAGGGAGCTGGAGAGACTGAACCGAAATAAGGCTGCAGGTCCAGATGGTGTCAGCCCCAGAGTCCTGAAGGCCTGTGCAGAGCAGCTCTGTGGGATTCTGCAACACCTCTTCAACCTAAGCTTGACCCAAGAGAAGGTACCACTGTTGTGGAAGACATCCTGTCTGGTTCCAGTACCAAAGAAAACTCACCCATCGGTCATTAACGACTATAGACCTGTTGCCCTGACATCCCACATCATGAAGGTCCTGGAGAGACTCATGTTAACCCACCTGAGTAAGCAAACCATCACATATCAGGACCCCTTGCAGTTTGCTTATCACCATGAAGATGGAGTTGGAGTTGAAGATGCCATCATACACCTGCTTGAACAAACCAACTGTCACCTGGACAAAACAGGCAGCACTGTGAGGATCATGTTCTTTGATTTCTCCAGTGCATTTAACACAATTCAGCTTGATTTGCTCCGTGTGAAACACCAGATGACTGAGGTGGAGGCCTCAACAGTTTGTGAGACTGAAGGACTGTGTGTCTAACCAGTTGATTAGCAGCACTGGAGCACCACAGGGGGGACTGTAAGTCAGACTCCTGTCATCTACAGAAATACTCAGATGATTCTGCAGTGGTTGGGTGTATCAGAGATGGACAAGAAGCTGGGTACAGAGAGCTGGTGGACCGCTTGTGTGATAGTGTGGAAACAATCATCTTATCTTGAACGTGAACAAAACAAAGGAGATGATTGTAGATTTCAGGAGAAACCAGGTTAGATCAAACCCTATTTCCATCATGGTGTTCATCTAGACAACAGACTTGACTGGAGACTCAACAGTGAAGCCATCTACAAGAAGGGACAGAGTAGACTGTACTTCTTGAGGAAGCTAAGATCCTTTAAGGTTTCAAAGGTGGTGCCATGTCCCCAATAGAACTCTTATGCCCCTTCATTCTGTTTGGACTCAGCTAAAGATGGGTGAGTTTATTTGACTCGTTCTCGGTGTGTCTGCTTCCCTTCCTCTGACTGATGAAGGCCCCCTCAGAGTGTCAGTCAGACTGAGGGAATGGTTTCATTTTCCTCTCATTACAGCAGGTACTGGAGAATCATCAAGCGTCAAAGAGGCTTGATTGCATTATCAGGCATTTGGTGTAACACAGGCATAATCTGTGTCATGTGACAGTGGAGCCAGGCTAGCCTTCCAGAGCTGCTGTGGTCTCTGATATAACGCTGGGTTTGATTTGTACAGGATATGTAGTAAGTTAACTGTTCAGATGGTTCTAATGAAAATCTGATTATTGAACCAATCCATGTCGTTGTATCAGTGATTTTGGTGTTTCATCATTCCTCTTGTAATTTTAGTCATTGCCATCTGGAGCTCTTTACATTTACAACTTAAAGGAGAACATACAGTGCCTTGCAAAAGTATTCAGAACCTTGAAATATTCAAAATGTAGCTCCACACACAAACTTCATTGTATTTATTGGGTTTTTGCGATGGACCAGAAAAAGTAGTGTATGATGGTAACGTGGAAACTGATGCATGGTTTCTATTTTTGTGTAGCCTGAATTTGTATTCAGCTCCCCTGAGTCAATATTTTGCAGAACCATCTATCACTGCAATTACTGCTGCAAGTCTTTGCAGATATCCATCCATATTTGCAGGGTTGCTACTGTCAGATTGGATGGAGAACATCTCTGAACATCAATTTTCAAGTGTTGCCACAGATTTTCAATGGGATTTGAGCCTGGACTTTGACTAGACCATGGGAACTAACCCATTCCAGTGAAGCTCTGGCTGTATGTTTACATCATTGTCTTGGTGAAAGGTGAATGTGCCCCATTGTCAAGTCTTTTGCAGTCTTTAACAAGTTATCTCCACCCATCTTTCCATCAACTCTATCCAACTCCACTCTCCTTGATGAAGAAAAATATTCTCACAGCATGATCCCGCCATCACTATGCTTTGCACTGGTAATCGTGCATACAGCATGATATGCAAGTGTTAGTTTCCTGGTTCACTCCTGTGTCTCAACCTCCCAGAGCACCTTCTTCCACATGGTTCCTGTGTCCCTTACATGTCTTGTGGCAAACTGCAAATGGGTCTTTTATGGCTTTTTTCCACCACTTCTCCTTAAAGTCCAGGTTATAGTTTTTACCTAACAGTTATGGGCCACTTAAGCTGCATCTTTGATTATGGTTCTCCTTTTCTGGCCAGTCATCTGGGTAGACAACCATGTCTTAGTGAGTACTCGTTCTGTTTTCAGATGATGGATTAAACACTGCTCTGTTTGTCCATCTGATGGGTTCCTTGGTCTTCATGATGCTGTGAGAGATTAAAGGTTGACTCTTTTGTTTAATTAGATTATTTCTGATAGGGCCGGGCGTACCGATCTAAATATCCATACTATTGATACAAAGGAAAGTATTGCTATCGGATCAATACTAGCATGATAAGATGAATACTTTTTTTTTTCTTTTTTTTTTTTTTTTTTTTAATAGTTTCTCTTCCATATTTCCAGAAAATTACTTGAGTTTCCTCAAAGAGCTCATGTCAGCGCATATGCAGGAATGAAATGTTAAATATCAAGAGCTTACATTTTCAATTTGAGAGCAGGATTTCAAACCTTTGTAATGTTTGCACTCAAAACATCTGCTTTTTTTCAGATAGAATCTATTTAATTCCTTCACAAGTGCAATTTTAATATCTATTCAGGCAGCTGGAAAAGAAAATCTTACTTGAACTAAAAAATATACACTTATGTAAAGAATATACCTCAGACCTAAAATATGAATGGATGAATATTAACTATTGAAGGAAAAATAGTATTCCTATTTGGTTTATATGCAGATTACAGTTACAGACTCACTTATTCTAATAAACAATTTTGTGTAGTAGAAGGTAATAAAGGAATTATGTTATTTCTATATTGCTACATTGTTTTCTACTGTAGTTAGTTAATAAAAAAACACTTTTAATTGCCTAAAATCTTTGTCCTGTATTAACATAGTCATAATCAACTAACTGAAGTCAAATCACCAAAATTATTCAATGATAGTGATTTTTTTTTTAAGTATTGTTATTGGTATCAGTGATACTAGCCCTGTATTTACTTGGTATTGTGTCAATACCAAAATTCCCAGTTATTGCACACTCTTAATATCTGAAGGCA
The DNA here is from genome assembly GCA_014839685.1 of Anableps anableps. Lineage (NCBI taxonomy): Eukaryota > Metazoa > Chordata > Actinopteri > Cyprinodontiformes > Anablepidae > Anableps > Anableps anableps. Next base: position 5,098,950 of record CM026078.1, on the reverse strand, counting down.
ATTGGTAAACTTTTATTTAGGGTCGCTAGAAGGCTGAGAAAGGGGCTGAATACAGATGTGGGCCACACTTTTCAGAGTTTTATTTGCACCTGAAAGGCCAGACTCTGACGTTTGATGACTAATGGTTACAAACAGTCTAAAGTAAGATGCTCGTCTCATCCCGCAGTGCTTTGTTGGGTTAATACTCAAAAGTCAAACGCTGACAATCATTGTTTATCACTCTAACAGTCATTATCAAGATTGTCTCCAGATAAAGAGCTATAAAAAAATTGTAATTATTGTCATTTTGGAAGCTGTAATTAAGGGCATCATTAGCATCCATCATCATGTTTAAGTGGGTCCATGGTCCACTAAATGAGTGTTCATCCTGCTCGCTCTTCTGCCCTCCTCCAGCGCTCTCTCACTACAGCAATAGGAAACATTAGAGGACATTTTGGAATCAGAGCCAATTTCAACAGGAGCATCTAGTCTGGCTTTTCCCACAGGCTCACAAGTCGCAACAAAAGGATCCAACCTACTGTGGTTAAAATCGTTTTGAGAAGAGATCAGTAATGTCACATTAAAGTGTGAGTGGTCTTATTCCACTGAGCATAAATGTGCAGACAGAATGTGGATTTGTTGAACGAGGTTTTACAAGGACAGTTCACAGCTTGTCTAAGGGAATAGATCAAGAAGAGCTTTAATAAACTGAAAGATGACTGATGAAATAATGTTATATTTAACACTTTCTCCTGATGGATATCCGCCGCCACATGCAATTATCCAAAGACACATAGAAGTGCTCGGCATAAGCGTATTCAGCCGTGGAGTCGTGAACATCTCAAGCACAACTTTCCTCTGGATGAATTAGTAATGCTAAAAGATTCCATTTCATCTGTCTAAATGCTGTGTGCGGCGCTCAACCTGGTTAATATAAGGAGCCACTCAATTTTTCATGCCCACACCAAGTGTAGCCTTCAATTTAACATGCGCTTTTAATCCTGCGAGTGCTAAATTGCTTTTTAATGTCGAGGAACATGGTGTTTTCAGAGTAACTCGTGAAAAATGTATCAGCAATCTGCAGAGAAAATCACATCCTCAGTTTTTTTTTGTTTTTTTCTTTGGGTGAAGGAACAAAGCAACACCTCAGCAATAGGGAGTGAAACCAATATGTTGTTTTGACACATCTGTCACCTCAGGGGTCTCTGGAGGACTCCTCCGGCACTCAGCGACTGTGTGTGCTTGTGTGTGATGGCGTGATTAATTGTGTCTGTTTTCACACGCATCTGTTGTGGATATTTGGAATGTTTCCATATATGTATATCAGCAGTATCTGGCTCTGCGTAGGTTGTGCCGGTCGGTCAGTGTGTCACATGTGCCGCATACGGATCCTCCATGTGTGAATTCATGAATGGTGTCAGGTGTTACTGTGCCTGAAGCGCTGCTGGATGACAGGTGTTTGCAGGCCTCCCTGGCCCGCTTAGATTCCCCTGCACACCAGAGGCTGTACAGGAGTCAGAGCCTGGACTCAGTCAAGCATGGCTAAAAGACCCTCCTTTAATATCCCCGGTCAGCGAGTCAGTGAACTCATGCTGAATGACTTCCTCAAGGCCAGCCAACCGTCCGCCCTCTGTTATCACATAATGTGGTCGTCGAAGCAGACTAATCGGTCCACTGCTGAGGAAAACATGGCCAGCACTTCCTTAACTAACAGTCCATTCACACTCTTATTGTCTTGGCTTAGAGACAAGCTTTAAACAGAAGAGCCAATAAAAACACATCATAAAAATACAGTGAAACGACCTGGTTTCATCTGCTGTATAGAGAGAAAAAACCCCAGAAAAGACTAGACAGCAACTGCTGGTTGCAGGTGTTGTGCATGTTAGATCATATCCCACATATGCAAAACGAATGCAAACTACTGTAGCTCCAGTTGCAGCAGTTTGTTGTTTAAAGCAAAGTCCTAAGTCCTTAGTAAAAACATTCATTCATTCATTCAGGCTTTTAGAACATGGACTGGTACGAATTTCTCACGGTAGGAGTAAAAATACCGCAGTCTCACAGAAATGCATGAAGGAAATGTAACCATTGAATTAATTGGTTTTAATTTAAACAGAAAAGCAACAAATTATTATTTTACTAATAAATTATACAAGGTAATCTTGAAAAAGAGGGGTTGTCAAGTATTTGTGGATTCAAGGTATTACCAGACAGCTGTGGTCTCTAACTCCTGTGACTACCAGGGGTCCAATCTATACCTTTATACTGTTGTTCTCTTCATAGAGTTGATATCATGTCCAGTTGATATCAGCTGCTTAATTATTCAGGTTATCTGCTATCTTCCCAACTGCTATTGTAGTTTCTCTTCCATGTCTGTGTTTTTAGTAACCAGAAATTTGTCCAAATAGCTGTGTTTTTATAAATCAGATCAAAGTTTCATAGACCTTTTAAAGATTCTCTGGTCAATAAAGAAAAATCCAGTTCAGGTTTAAGCAATCTGAGTATTTTAGATCATAATGTAGAGATGATCAGATGCAGTCCATACTGCACCAATCAGCACCAACATGAGGCTGCACAGCAAATACCAGCTTTAGCATTTCAAGTGGATAATGGTTACTGAAAGTCATGGCAGATGGTCGCTTGTCCAGAGCCAGGTTCTGCTAGAGGTTTCTTCCTGTTAAAGGGGAGTTTTTCCTCTCCACTGTCACTACATGCATGCTCGGTATAAGAGATTGCTGTAAAGTCAACAACACAACGCCATGCAGTCGCTACGTGCTCGTCCAGGAGGAGTGAATGCTGCAAGTCAATGACTCGATGCAATCTGCTGGGTTTCATTAGAAATTTTTTGAACTACTTTGAATGGTTAATTGAGCTTACTGTACTGTTTGATGACTAGGATCAGCTGGAATGTATGTATGACTGAATTGATTTTTTTTTTTTCTTGTAAAATGCCTCAAGACGACACTTGTTGTGAATTGGCGCTATATAAATAAACTGAACTGAATTGAATTGAATTACCCAATTTTAGTATTTTCAGTGTTTACAATTAATTGATTTCTTGTCCATTGTGCTGTCTCTGTTTCTTTTTTCCACAGAGGTCCCACAATGCTGCCACACAAACAGTTTATGTATGTAACTGAGTGTTATTGTTCTAGATAACATAAATCATCATAACTGGGCAACAACCCAAGAGCGAATTCCTTTTACACTTCTAAATAAGATTTTCATGCATAGACACAGGGTGTCCAGGTTAAAGCACTCACTTTGACTCATAATAATAGCAAACATTTACTTTATTACTAGATCACATGATAACAGCAACTGGATAGCGCTTTGCAAGACTCCACTTCAACAAGAAAAATTGGGGCATTTTGATATCATTTTACACCCCTCATTAAAACAGGAAAAAAGTTGTTGAAAGTTAGAAATTGTAACTATTTTTGAAAGCTTGGTAAACCTTGATACCAGTAACAATGTCATGCCTATTTAAAGTAAACTATTCATTCCTGTCAAAACCGTAGGTTACTGTCAGTGTATTTGTGGACTTTTACCAGTACATCCAGGCATGTGTGATTGGGTCAAGCTGTTTGTGGTTCCTCAGCTTGCTCTGCGGATAAGTGACACTGGCTGTCCCTGATGCCAGAGCAAATCCTCTTTTGTGTGTGTGTCAGAGAGAGAGAGTGAGAGAGACAGCGAGCTGTCCCAGATCATCTTGTTGAAGCTAGTGTTGGTTAACATTGTGCACAGTAAGCCTGGCTAAGACAGACACTGATGATTGGGCTTAGCGCTGGTCATGTCCCTGGTGGCCCATAGCACTGGTGGTCCCTTGTTGCCCCTAGCGACACCAGGCAGCAAACAAAAACAACAGAGCTGAAAGACAACTTCAGATCTTACCCCATAAGAGCTAGTGTTGTCCTCACTTTACTGCTCTTCTGTGTATCACTTATATATCAAAAGCAAACTCTGGGGCATTCTGTTTGACACAATCACATACATGCAAACAAGACACCAATTTTCAAAGAATTACACACATTTTAAGGTAGAGAGCATGCTCTGTGTACTCCCTGGGAGCCTGTGTCCACTCAAATAACCCCATGGTGAATGTGCTGTTGTCAGGCAGCCAGTGGGGCAGCCTGACAATGTGCACATTTAGGACCCAGAGCTTGATGGCGGCTCAGAGTTTGTGGAGGAAAGTGTGGAATGTGTCCTGTGGCTAGACACGGGCTGCTCTCAAAGGCATCTCTATTACTAGCAGACAAACAGGGCCTTATGGAATGATCGCATGAGCTACAGATAGACATCTGGACTGGTGTTCCACACTGAGCGACCATGCACCTTCGTGGAAATCTACTGGCCTACCCTGAGATCAACTTCATTACTTACTAACATGATTCCTGTTTCTGGATGTAGTAACGAGTGCAGAAGTAGAGCCACAAGCATGGTTTCTGCTGTTTGTGCAAACTGTTGATATTATATTTTGTGACATCTAGTAAAGCCTTCCATCAAACTGATGTAGAGTTCGACAAGTAGAGATGCTTTGACCTACCAATACCGATTTTATCATATTCTGAAATACCTATCTAGAATCAAATAAGTCTTTTTTCACTAATTTCACAAATCTTTAGTTGCATTGATTAATGCAACAATGTCTTCACAGGTCTGCCCAAAAAGTAAATCAGACAGCTGCAGCTGATCCAAAATGCTCCTGCTTGCATTCTCACTAAGACCAGGAAGATAGAGCACATCACCCCAGTTCTAAAGTCCTTCCACTGGCTTCCTATAGCTCAGAGAATAGACTTTAAAATACTTCTGTTAGTTTATAAATCACTGAATGACCTGTTGTTGCTGTATCAACCTTCCAGACCACTCAGGTCTTATGGTTCTAGTCTAATCTGTATCCCCAGAACCAGAACCAAACATGGAGAACCAGCTTTCAGTTTTTATGCTCCGCTAATCTGGAACAAACTCCCAGAAAACTGCAAAACAGCTGAAACACTGAGTTCCTTTAAATCAAGGCTAATAACCCAGCTGTTTAGAGCTGCATTTGAATAGTAGTAAGTGGAACATAGATCAATATTTTAAAATTATATTTGCTTGAAGATCTTCATGATTTTGATGCATTGATATTTGCTTGATGATTTTGCTGTATACTTGATTGATGTTTTTACGATGTCAAGCACTTTGAACTGCCTTGCTGCTGAAATGTACTATACAAATAAACATGACTTGACTTAATTAACCAAACACATTTGGTGCCTAGGTGAACAGTGACTGACCAGCAAAAGATAATTTCCAATTTATCTGAAAATCTTCCAACTATGGTTACCAGCCAATTTTCCCTGTATCTTTTTTTTAGAAGAGAACTGGTGCTAAACATGACAGCTCCACTCTGGTCCATCTTCAGCTGGTGGTCCTTTATCGATACTGACAGATAAAGAGTCCTGTGATCTTGTAAAACACCCCAGCATGAGCCTTGATTATCATCCCTGCTGATAACGCTGCATGCTAATCATTGTAAACATCATGTGTCTTTGACACACTTAAGCTTATCTGTAATTGGTGTAATTGTTACTAGCATTTAACAAGATCATCTTGCAGATATCGTGAGTGCCAACAGGGCCTGGTTATGGGAAAGGCTCCCTCAGATCTGCCTTGCTGATGGGGGCATTAGATTGTTACTAACCCCTCTCTTGCTGTGCTGTTAATGAAAGGCAGCCTCAAGCCAGAGCATAAATCCGATAAAAGGGGCTGGAGATGAGGGGGTCATGAAATATTTAAATATACAGGGCTTCAAAGTGGAAAGGGCCTCCCTGTTCTTGTCAACAGAGAGACCCCCTGAAGCCCCGCTGTGGCCCCAGTTTTTGGCCTGAAACTAGCTTTGAATGTAGGTCGAAAAACCATCAGCTCACTTTTCCACTGCTGAGACACCACCCAGGGAAAGGAAGGGATCGACTGATCAAACTGCTCTGGTCTGCAGCCACTCACAGCCTTCGCCTTGTTCAGACCATCTTTCCTGTTCTAATGTTACAGAGAGGAGGCTTCCAGGTCAGGGAGGACATCTAGGTGTTATCCTAGTGGCATGTTTGAGCCATGAGCTCCACAGCAGACAATCAGAAACTTTTTCAGCTGGAGGAAAAAAATCCCTTTTGTCTGGTTGAATCAGTACAGAGGAGAATTTTTAAAGAGCTGAGTGGTAATCCTTTGGGGAGATCTTAAAGACATGGCACAGATCACCTGATGTGTCTTGAGTCCCAAGACTAAAGATTCTGGCTATATTTTCATTCTAATGTCCCAGATGTCTTTCCCTCTGTGTGCCATAAAAAGAGTCTCAGCTTCAGATTTCCCTGCTTCCCATCATCAGGTCCCCCAGAAGGGAGGCTACTGTGGAGGGAGTAACAGCCTTATTTAGCTCAGGCCCTGCAAAAACACAGCCAGAGCCACCTCAGCGGTTGGTATTGGAGGTGGGCGGCAGATACACTGAGATGAGATAGGGGTTGTGGGAGTATGGGAAGGGACCTCCCTGCTGTCTGTCACCCTGCTGCCTTTTGAAGTCCGGGGCCCATCTTGTATCCCCCAGAGAGCCTATCATCGGCCCCCACTCTGGCGCTGTTGAGCACAGAGAGAGCCTTGAAGAGGCTTGTTTGAGAGGAGCATAGGGATTGCACTGGGGGTGGCTGGGACTGCTTCCATTGGTGCCTGACAGAATGGTCTTGACAGAGCGTTTCAGAGAGCCTAATCCCTCTGACCATAGTCTCCCAGCCGGGCAAATCGCTTGGGGGGGTGCTGCAGAGAGTTGGAAGATTTTACCCAAGTACCTTAGCAGTGATTTCCTTAGTGCTTTCTTATAGTCATTTCCTTTTAAAAAGACCCAGCAGGCTGTTTCTTTCCCCTCTGTTTCCTCCCTGCTTGGCTCCTTCTCTCTCTCCATCTAGTCTGTCTCTCCTTGTCTCCTCCTGTTGTGTTTTCTTCTGTGTTCCCTTCCTCTTTAGTTCCTCCCCCTTTATCTCCCTGCCCTCTCTTGTCTGCTTTCTCCCATTGGATTGCTGCAAAGAAAAGAAACAAAAAAGGAAAATATTATCCCTGCCAGCACAGTTGCTCTTGGTTAGTATTAAAATCGAGGCCTCATGGGGAGGGTTCCTGCACCACGGTTCTTCTGTTGGAGATGTCTGGTGGGTCTCCACAAATATAAAGACATCCAGATTATAGAGAAAAGTTAAAGATGGGGCTTTGCAGCGATGCGTTTTATCTGTTAGGAATGTTTTTGTCTGGGATGTTGCTCCACTTAGCTTTTCTGAGAAAATTGGGTTCACATTGAAGGATGCTTACAGTGATTGTTTTCATCTTAAAACTAAAATGACATCTGGATTACATTCTACTGGCTAAAAAGAGCCTTGAATATATGACAAACAGAACTAATTCTTAGTCATACCATTTTTTTGGGGGGGGGGATATTTAACACAAAGGATGGTACAGCAGAAAGGAATCTTGGTCAGATCAGATGGAGAAAGATTCACAATTTGATTAATGTCTAGACTTTGACTTGGCCATTTTAATGCATGAATATGCTTTGATCTGAATCAGGTGTCTCCTTCCTTACTCCTCGAGATCTACTGTCCTGCAGGTTTTAGATGCATCCCTGCTCCAGCTCACCTGAATCAAATGAATGGCTCGTTACCAGGCCTTTGCCAAACTTGATGGCATGCTGAAGAGGTATTTCAATCATTTTATTCTGCTGGGTTGAAGCAAGGACGCATCTAAAACCTACAGGACAGTAGATCTGGAGGACTAGATTTGGAGATCCCTGATCTAAGGCATTCCATTGTAACTCTGGCTGTATGTTTAGGGTCATTGTTCTAATAGAAGATGAATTTATGTTAAACTCTTTTAAGTTTTTAGCATAATCCATTATCCTGGCAGTTCTAATTGGCTTACCTGTTCCTGCTGCTGACAAAAATTCCACAGCATAACGCTACCATCGCCATGTTTCAGTCAAAAAGTTCAGTTTTGGTCTGACCAGAGCAGGACACCTTCCACATGTATCCACTACATGTGAGGGAGCTCTTATGGTTTTCCTTCAGCAATTCATCTTCCCATGCTTACATGAAGGTCAAATTTGTAGAGTTTTCTTGTTGACAGATTCTTCAACCTGAACTGTGGGTTACTGCAGCTCCTCTAGTGTTACACTGTGACTCTTGGCTGCTTCTCCAATTAATGATTTCCTCATCTTACATGTCATTTTAGGTTTTCAACCAGGTTTTGGTAGGTTTGCAGTCTTGCCATACTCCTTCTAGTTTTGGATGCTTGATTTAAAGAGCTCTGTGAGATGTTCAAACCTTTGGTGTTTTAGCACCTAACCCTCCTTTAAACTGCTCCACAACTTCCTCTTTAACCTGTCTGCTGTGTTCTTTGGTTTTGTGATGAAGTTTTTCACTAATGTTCTCTAACAAACTTCTGAGTCCTTCACAGAACATCTGGATTTTGACTCAGATTAAGTTACACATAGGTGACTGTTTATTAATGAGGTGACTTCTAAGGGTAACTGGTTACACTGAATTTTATTAAGGGGTATTAGAGTAAAAGGGGTTGAGTACAAATGCACACCACGCTTTTCAGATTTTCATTCTGGTTCCTCCCACTTTACAATAATGCACTAGTTTGTGTTGGTTTGTAACATAAAATCCTAATAAATTTAAGTGAGTTATGCTGTTATACTTAGGAGTGGCCATTTATCTTATCATATTGTTTATCATTTATCATGCTAAATTTCTTATCATGATAGAAAGTTTGATTTGTCGTTGTCACGATAAATTCCAATTAATGATGTTTAAAACACCCCAAAAATGTCCTTATCATCAGGATTGTCATTTTTACTATTTTCGACACTCTTTGTCCAATGAGTGTATCAAATAAATATCAATAAATTTGAAAATATGATTAAATGAAGTTACTGTGTGCATTTTATTTATATGAATCACACTTCTTTATGTGACAGGTGTCCTAAAGAAGCGTGTTACAAATAGGTGTGTTTTTAAAGAGCAGTATTTTTGTTTCTGGAGCTATGATTGCTGTACCATGCTGTCTCAGCAATACAGTTACCTAAAAAAAGACATAATAAATAGCTCCTATCATCACGTTTATCATCATCACAATAGTGCCACAAAATACCGTGATAAAACTTTGTCCATATCACCCACCCCTTGTTATAATGTAAAAAACTGTGAAAAAGTTCAAGGTTTATAGATACTTCTCCGAGGTACTGTGTACAGTGTCTTTAGGAGGGGTTTATGTAAACATACCATGTTTGGGCTCTAAAATGATTTAGCTTTAATTTTAGCCTTAAAAATCATCTTGACATGAAATGCAAACAACTTTTCATGTAAGTCATGTTTAAAAAAAAAAAAAAAAGAGGCACATGTGCTTTGAGGCAGACAGCCCATATTCCCTCTTTGTGTAAGAAGCACATGGAGTGACTGACTGGTCTGAAATTATCCACGGCATCGTAGCCCACAGCCTGCATTCCTCAGCAACGTCTGTAATTTAGGCAAAAAGGTCTCCCATTTTTCTTTTGACTGGGCAAAGTACTGGTGTACTGGAGTGTGGGGGGTGTTTGGGGATGGGGGGCATTCAGAATGGAACTGAAGCCTTTTAGTCAGAAAAGGTTAAACCAATTTTCTTGTCTGCATTGTTTTGCAAAGTGAGTCCTACAGCAGCGACATTAGACTGATGGCCAGTGCAGCTGGTTTGTTCCCCGCTGACAGGCTGCTCCTTTCTATGCCCACAATGTCAACTGGATCTGATTATTGCCTTCCAGATCCAGATAATGTCTGCCATTGATCAGACCATTTATCTTGAACTCCTGCGGCCTCGGCTTGCTTTCAGAGGCCACGGGGAGATAAGCAGATCCAGATAAGCAGATAACATAGTCTCTACAGGCTTTTAACAACCGGAAGAAATACTTCTCCGCAGCTGAAACTGTCTGACGTGATTTGAGTTGTATATCTCTGGAAGCTTTAATGTAACAAAGGATCTGCTTTTAGAGGCACAACCATCGGATCTCATCGACATTCTCCTCCCCGCGTCCGTCAGTCTTAATGTTCCCAGAATGCAGGTCGCATCTTTTAAGGCTTCTCAGATTTCTCTTTCTCTCTGTCAGGATGTTTGATTGATGATTTCTTTCAGAAAAGGCTGTCAACTTTTCCAAAAGCTCCCCCCCCTACACTCCACTGTCCCAGTTTGTGTTACAGTTTGTCGGTGTGTGTGTTTGTGTGCTGAGCGGTGTGTCATCCCCGTATTAATACTCGCAGTGAGTGACAGATTAATTTATGTCTGACTATGTGTCTGAGGAAACGGGAAGAAAGGGCCTGTCAGTGCTGCTTGTCAGGAGGGGGGAGAGATTAGAGCCAGTTGTCATTGACAAACCGCTGAAGGTTCGAGGAGATAAGGTCGGATGCGTCGAGTTTGGGGAAGAAAAAAAAAACAAAAACGTGTGAATACAACACAATAAAATTAATAGAAATAAACACAACAGTTACATGCCGCCTTCAAATAACTGGGAGAGGAGGAGATGCTGGCAAGTAGAAGCGTGTGGGTTTGTAGGCGTGCAATTAGAGATATTTCACAGCTCTGTGCTGCAGACTACATTAGTCGTCTGATGTTAAGCAACAAGCGGGGTCTGATTTAACCCCACCTCCTTCTCCGAAAGGTGGAGGATTAATTTAACACGTCCTTGTAAAGCAGGTTTTATTCTCTTTCAGCAGCATATGCCATCGTTTATTATTTTGATAATTCCAGTAGTTGGGACTACTGGATTCCAGCAGCCCCTGAAACAATGAATTCTGACCTCACGCTGTTTGGCTGTTACATGTTATAATCCTCAGAAGGGTTTTTTGTGTGAATAAATAGCTTTTGTAAACACGGCGTGATAAAAACAGATTAGTTAGCTCTGTGTGGTGTGGAATATGTGTTTTTGCTTGCTTTCATTGTGTCATGCTGCTAGAATGGATGGTGGCATTATTAAGAGAACCAGTGATCCAGTCGTATGAGCCACAGGATTACAGACTCAGCCTGTCAGAATGGTTTTTGTCAGTTTCTTTCTAACTTCCTCCACTAACCTCGTTTTCCGCCTGTTTGATGGATTCCAGTGAAAACCGCTTCACACTTCTGTCTCCAACAGGATCGGCTGTAAGAAGGTTCCATTTTGTTGCATCAAGTTATCACTAGCTGCGTTTCTATTGACCATTAAATTGAGCAAATTTTAATGGAAACAAGACACTTTCAAGAAAACACGTTTTTCGATAAAATGTTTTAAAAGGAATAGGTCGTTTGAAAGGAATAGGTCGTTTTTCAGCCATATCGAAATTGCTGTATTTTGCAAAACTGCAAAGTTGCATCACACGTGCCATGTGATCAACAACCAGGTGTTACTACTAGCAAAAAGGTGACAGGAAATAGTAGGAGGATGATGTTTTCACTTATGAAGTGAACAAACTTATTCACATGTGAATTAATTGCATTTCTTATTACATGGAAACACCTCAATTGCAAAATTCTGTTTTTTCAGCATTAGCAGAATATTGACTGTTTTGTGCACATTTGTAAAGGAAACGCAGCTACTTTCATCTTCCTATACTTCAGCTTATCCTCAGTTGGTCTTTTTCAAACATCACATTGTTGTATATTTACACACATTGGATGTTTTTAGCCATTGTTCTTTGTAGAATAGCTCAAGCTCAGTCAGATTGGAAAGAAAGTGTCTTTAAGCAGGAATTGTCAGATCTTGCTACAAATTCTCAATTTAACGTTAGTCTGAACTTTGACCTAAGAACATGGTTTGATCGAAGCCATTCGATTTTAAGGTTGAACCTCTGGCCAAGCCTTCTTCAGCCTCGAAGAGGTTTTCCTCCAGGATTGCCCTTTATTTAGCTCCATCCATCCTTCAGTCAACTCTTTCTTCCCTGCCTCTTCTGAAGAAAATCCTCCCACAGCCTCATACTGCCACCATCATGTTTCACTGTGGGAATAGCATGCCCAGGGTAATGTAGAGTGTTAAATATTTTCTCCAAACAGCATTTTGCATGTAGGCCAAAAAGTCTGACCAATTTTGATCTTATCTAACCTTTTACACACTTGCTGTGTCTCCTACACAGCTTATGGGAAACTTTAAACTGGGCTTCTTACAGATATCTTCCTTAAAGTAAAGATTTAGTCCTCTCATAACTCTATTCCTCTTAAGATTCCCTCACCTAAACTGTGAACATCTGCTATGTGTTCAATGATGTTCTCCAACAAACCTCTGAGGCCTTCACAGAACAGCTGCATTTATACTGAGATTAGGTGACACTCAGTGTATTCATTAATGAGGTGATTTATGAAGACAATGGCTCCCACTAGGTTTTATTTAGGGGTGTCAGAGTAAATGAGCTGAATGTAAATTCACACTTTTCAGACTTATTTTCAACATTTTGAATACCAACCATCATTTCAGTTCGGTTCAATTCAATTCAAAGATACTTTATCCCAAAGGGAAGTTAAATGTCATAACTCATATCATCTACGTATCTTCAAAGAGTCATTGTTGATGGTGATGCTGTGGGCAGGAAGGATCTCCAGCAGCAGTCAGTCTTGCAACGATTCTGACTGAAGATTGCTGCCGTACGACAGGCTCATGACTGTCATGACCTGCTAACAGCTCAATATCTGGGCAGCAGAGATGAAATTCCACAGTAAAATGTCCTGGATGACACCATCAGATGTGCCAAGGACTGCTTATCCACCTCAGTTGCTTTTGCCACTCCTCTTTAAATCTATCTGGCTGTATGGTTAGAAAGACAAAGACGTTGCCCATTATGATTGATGGAAGAGATGATTTAAACTTCCTCCTTTTCTCTCTGCTCTCTCTCTGGGATTTGGGGTCTCTCTCTCTGGGATTTGGGGTCATAGTTCAGGTATTTTTTGAGCTTTTGAGATGCTAATCAACTGTCCCCAGTTGTAAAAACAAAACCCTGTTGCCAGGGTTACACATCATACTGTCTGCAAGTAAAAAAGTAAGAAGAAAAATACTTCCAGCTGCACAGCATCGAAAACCAGAAGAAATAAATGTCCACACAATGCCTCAACCAAAAATGTTATGAACTAAAGTCTAAAAAAGAAACTAATCAGAACTAAAGTGAGAGAAATACTCCAACATGCTGCCACAATGAGCGCACGATTCTTTTCCTTTCACTTCACAATTACACCATACCGTATTATACCCCTATGCAATCTGTTTTAAGGTTCTCTAAAGCAAAGATAGAGTCTGGAGTCAGCAGACAAACGTACCAAAAGCTTTTAACCTATCACACTGCCAGCGCTCATGTTACACTTATCAGGAATATTTCAATGGCGGGGGAGATTTGTCATAATGGCAGGCAGGCTCATAAAGCCAAATCAGTCCCCTGCGATTGTAATCTCAGAGAGTTCCTGTAAAATTAAACCCTGGTAGCAGGAGGAGAGGGGGAGCCAAACATGAGTCTGGTTTCTTTGAAGTTTGGAACCAACGTCCAAAAAACAGAATAAAAGATGACAAAATGTCAGCGTGAAGCCGATGGTCTATAGATAGAACTTGCATGCCCAGACAGCAATTACGGAGATACATAACACAAATGCAGACATTGTGTTTGATCTCAGTCCTTCTCTCCCTTCCACAGACACTGGGGGTTTTTTTCATGTGAAACTGTGCAGGCTTCTGGTTTGTTCAGTGTGAGCCTGCTCCTCTTTGTCAGCATTTCATTTGAATTAAAAATAATGCACTGTGTGAGACCCGGACGCCAATTGTTTGGCGGTGTGGCTATAATCACAGACTTGTGGTCGCTCTCAAATCTGATAATGACCGTATAAAATGGAGAACAGCAGCTTGTTCCTCGCTGCTGCTGCTGCACAGAAACCCTGAGAAGGACTGGTAGCCATTTTCTGTCAGCAGCCATATAAATACATATTAGCAAGACGCTGTTGTCCTTTTGAAGCCAAACCACAGCGCGCCCTTGATGTGTCGTCCTAATCACAGCCTCAAACATGGGAAGCTATGTGGTCTAATTACATGGAAGCACTGTAGTACGTTTGCTAATTGTTCAGAAAATGATTTATAGCATTTCTACTACAGATGCATGAATCCTTGTCAGGGTTTCCACCGCCCATATGCATCAGGAAGGATAATGTTTGTTTCACTGGTCAGTCTTCCTGAGCCTTTAAGGCCAAGGTGATCTAAGGAGATGGACTTCATCAGCTCTCTTATTCAAAACCAAAACCACAAGTTCCAATGTTTTTTGATGCCACCCTTAAAGGTCCAGTGTGGTCGGACCGAAATTGAACTGTCGATGCGCTGTCATGTGGTTTCGAGGCATTCATTTTCGCACACAACCCATTTAAGATTCACAAGACACACCAAGCCCAGTTCCTTTGAAACCCCTCCCGCTGCAGTAAATGTCAAGGTGTTTTGCTATATGTGTGGTTAATAACAGTATAGTAAACACAGCGATAATGGCAGAGAGGAACAACTATTACAAGTTCACAAATTTGGAGGAGGAGGAAAGAATGACTGACGAGTCGTAACATCTCAAAAAAAAAAAAGAACAGAAGGGGTCGGTGGGATATTCGCCCGCTGCATTGGACCAGAACCGAGCAAGGAGAGTTTAGTGCTTTGGTCCAAGAGTAAGTACTTCTTCATGGCTTCGGACAATTGCTCTTTAAAATTATCCATCCTCCTCTCTGGCTGAAAACTTGGGACTTCTGGAAGTTGAGTAGTTGGAGCTGTTTCTGCATAAACAAACACACCCACAAAATTCAGACCAACCACAAAGTAGTTTCGCATGTAGAGGGTAGCAAAAAGTTTGTCTGGGGAGTTGTGACGAAAAGGGGTGGACGACATGAGCCTGAGAACAAAATGATGTGATTTTTCGTCATGCAACTGCGACAATGAGAACTGATTTTGGCTGTTCGGCCCGACCATGCCGAACAGCCAAAATCACTAAAGACTGTGTTCTTTAGTGTCTCTGTTACCAAGAAATCCATTAGAATCACGGCTCAGAGTCAGTTTCTGCTCCAGAGTTGTTCAAGAAGAGCTCTGCAGTGTGGATCTATTGTATTTTTATTGACCTCCCAGACACCCAGTTAATTCACATTAGACAAGCCATAAGATGTAAGGATTTGCACCATGAAAAAGATTTTCCAGCTCTGTCTGCTATCAGACTACAGTATAGGGCAGAAACAGGAAGAAACTTTAAATCTGTAAACCCACCAAAGTGACAAATGTTGATGCAGTTTAGAAGTCAGAATAATTTAAGCCAACACTCTGTGTCCCACAAACATAAAATTAAAACCAGATTCACAAACTAAACATATGCATGAAAATTTTATTGTTTTTAGACAGTGTGATGTGTGGGATCAGATGTGAATCCCAGCCTGGGGTCTTCCTGGATGAAGTCTGTATGTTCTCTCCATGTATGGGATCTAGCTGGGAATGCCGGGTTCCTCCACAATCCAAAAACATGGATGTTAGGTTAATTAGTATTCGTAAATTACCTTAGGGGTGTGTGTGTGTGTGTGTTTATCTAAGTACCCTGTCTCTTCTCTTGTCCTGGTTATCTGATTCTATGAATTTATAAACATTGTGATAATCCACATGAGTAGCTGGATTTAAATGTTTGTTGCAGACAAAAAGGCAGATTACACCTGTGAGCAGGCTGGGAGTTCAAACTGGGAGATGACTGAAACAAAAATACCGGGAATATTCACCCATCAAGAAATGTTTTCCACCCCTTCATCACAAAACTCCATCTGTAGTTCAGGGTCTTCCCAACAATTAGCTGAGGAGGGTAGATTGCGACCCTCGTAATCTGATTTGGCCCTGGCTCCTATTTCCAGTGGAATTAACGAAAGCCCCCTTGAAAACGACCCTGGGTGCTGCACTGGAATCACCTTAAGAAAACCAAGTCTCCAGGATTTGGCGAAGTTACCAATCCATCACCAGCTCTCCAAGGTGGATTTGGGTCTGCTGTTTCCAAGCAGGAGGTTTTGTTACAGTGGCCTGTGGAGAGAACTGGAAAACGGAATGACTCGGTGTCTCTTATGTTTTCCCGCTGACCTGCCTCCAGGCCAGAGCACTGGGCGCTGATACAACTGGAAGACAGCGCCTGTGGGCTGCAAAGAGGTGGAAGCTGCTTATAAAGGAGCGTTTTGTTTTTCCTCCTCTCACGGTAGCAGCACCCTGCTGGGGAATTCATTAGCGGCTGACATCATCTCACTCTGTACGAAGTGAAAGAATATCTTTCCCTAGCTCTCCCCTCCCCCCGCTCCCCCTCTCTCTCTTTGCCTCCTTATGTACCTTTGGAGCGCTACTGTCTCTCCTTTTGCGCGCCATATACGCAAAAGATCGCCGTGCGCCTTGAGCCAAAGCTTTTCGGAAGCCCAGACACACGAGTGTGTTTATCCTCTGAAGGAGTGCTACTAAGGCTGGATCCCAGTCCGCCTGGAAATCAGGAAGTGGGAGGACCCGGGCCGCGCGGGCAGCAGGAGCAACCACTCACTGGATGAATGGGAGTTTGTCAGCTTCTTGGAAACGGATGGGGAGAGGCTGCTGTGCGCCCATGATCGGGAACCCTTTTTAGACAGAACACACAGCTTTCATCGGGCGTGTGAGTTTTGCCTGTCTGATTCGCCGCGATCTGTCTCTGCTGAAGGGAAACCGGCCGTGCGCATTGTTGGATCGCTTTGCTCCGCTCCCTCTCTGCGCTCCGACCCTCCCGGATCCTGATTGTTACCTCTCACGGATACTTCCCGACAGGAAAATAAACGGGAACAGGCACGCTGCGCGCCGATTAAAGGAAAAGGAAGTCGGGAAGGGAAGAAAAGGGTTTATTTTTTAAATTTTTTTATTTTTTATTTGTGTCTCTCCGCTGCTGTTGCAGAAGCTCTGCCGAGCGGACGCATGGTTCCCTTTGTCCAAAAGGCGCAGTAGCTGTGATCGGCTGTGGATTCCTTTTTCTTGGAAAGGCTCTCTCTCTCTCTCTCTCTCTCTCTCTCTCTCTCTCTCCTCTCTCTCTCTCTCGCTCTCTCTCTCTGCATGGCTGTGGTCCGTTTTAAGGGAATAGACTTCACCGCCTCATGTGTGGATTATATTCTTTAAAAAGCAGAATGTGAAGCGGGACTATATTTCCAAACAAAGTAGAAAGCCTCACTTTTCTGCTTTTTGGTAATCTTCCCAAATCAAAGGTATGAGCGCCGTTTTTACCTGCGTATTGTCTGATCTGAACCGGTTTTCACTTAATTTTGCGATGTATTCTACAGCTTTTATTATTTACATTGAATTTTGTGATATAATGCTTAAGTTATATTTAGGAATAAAGCAGCATAGTGTATGTGTTATTTGTTTTATTTGAATTTGCAACAACACTTTGCGGTTGATGCCGCCTGAGCCGCAGCACTGTGCGCATCCAGCTGTCACTGGACGCAGTATCGCGCTGCACTAAAATCGGGTGTGTTTGACATTTCCCCTTCAATCCTGCAGCCCATCTTCCCTCCCAGACAGTTATTAGAAATGCGTTACATCCACAGAATGTATTCGGGTCAGTTTTTCTCTCGGATGAATTTTTACGGGTTTTGGTTGTTCTATTTCTTCTCCCTTCTTCCCAACTATCTAATCTGTAACTGAGTTTTCCTGCAGTGTTTTGGTGTAAACACGGTTATTTTTTTGTGCTTTCCAAACACGCGAAGCTTTTATTGTTTAATTGTGGTTTAAATCCCATCTCTGCACATTTCCACCTAACACGCCGTCCCTGCTGGTGCTCAGCCGGGGAGCTTTATGTACATCGGTTTGTTTTGTCACGGGGCAACAGTGCCACCAAGTGGTGGGAATGGGAACAACAGTTTGTTTTGTTTTAGAACGTGTTTCCTGGATGGCCTGAAAATGATTAAAAATCAAGCATTATAGACAGTCTCATCCTGTGAAATTGAGTAATTTAATTTTCTCTAAAATTGGGCTAAGTGTTTATTTTAAACAGGTGTAGGCTGAATCCCATTTCACCCCTTAACCCTCACTTTTACCACTCAACCATATATTTTTAAAAGCTACAGGGACGCAGCTTTCCAACTCTTCAAACCAGTTTTTTTCTGGGCACACTTGATGCCTTAGCAAACACAATAACAGGTTCTAATGGCAGGATACTGTAATGTCTATTGTGAAGTCTTCCATTATATTACATTTGGTATCACTAATAATTATAGTTTTTAAAAAAAAAACCAAAAAAATGAACAAATGAAAATGTTCATATTTTTTGTGATACTACAATATTTTGAACTGAAGTTTGATGCACACCAATGTACTTAGTTTGACGTCATTTTCAGTTCTTAAACAAAATAAGAACACCAAGAAAAAAAATTACACACTATTTATCTGTTTAAAATATATTGTCACAAGAACAGGAAGAGAAAAAAAACTCATTTTTGGTTTGCTGATTTCCGATCCATCACACGAGAAAAGTAAATGTACCAAAAATGTCAAATATTGACACTTAAATATCTATTTGCAGGCAGTGTACTTGAATTAATTATAGGTGTCAAGTATGTGATATTTGAGCAATTATATACCATATAGTTTGTATAAAAAAACATTTCAAATACATTCAAGAAGATTCATTTATCATGAGGCTACAGCAGTTCTTTCTTAACAAACATATGGTAATGTCTGCTGCAGGATTGATAACTGTTTATTTGACACATATGAGCATATTAGGGGGTGTTTATGTCGTAGGATTCTATAAAAACTGATTAACTTCTTGAAGATGTGTCCTATTTCTTTGTGTAATATTTCAATTGCTACCTGTATTAAGTGCCAAGGGATAGGAGAAGGGATAATCCTTGGAAATGGGATTCAGCCCTGACGTTACTTCAAAAGGAACAATCCTCTACATAGGAAAAATGGATTTGAAGTTGTTCAGTTGGAAAAATGACTCTGTGCTTTCGTAATGTTTTTGCTAATTTCCTTCTTGTCTTTTCCAGGTTTCCGATGCCAGTTCAGAGAAATTTTTCAGCACAGCGACAGTTAAAGGTACAGACCCATTTTTTTCCCGCTCGTTATTAAATGTGTCTGTGAAGGTGCAGGTGCATCATCATCGTCATCTTGCTGATATTGTTAAATATAGATTCTGAAAGTGCGCCGTGTTTCAGAGATGCACCAATCAAACAGCCAAAGATCGATATCTGCCCATTTTATTCTTGATCCTTGATCCGCTCTGAAATAAAATTCTCTAGACTCTGGATTTTCTTTTTCTTGTTTATTAAAAACATCAAAACTACAAATTCCCACCATTTTAAGCCTTTCAACGCATTTCCCAACGTCACGTTTTTAAAAGTTTTTTGAGTTTAATAAAAATCTGATCTAGGTTGGAAACACATGTTTTGGTGCATAAATGGGGATAATCTTGTCATTCCTTTTTTTCTATTGGATTCAGAATTACTATCTCCATCAATGAACCTGCTGCGCATTTTTGGTGTTTTGTGTGTTAGATCTCGAAGAAATTAGTCAAAATTAGAAATGGCAAGAGAATCATCAAAGAAAAATGGAAATCTGTATTGGCCTGGAAAAGCCTGATTAGTGCATCTCTACTTCATGAGGGTGTATTGTCATTTTAAACAGATGTCACCCACATAATCCAATTAACCTAGGCTGAGCGAAGCTGGGAAGCAGGTTGACATTTTGACCCATGACTCTGACAGTGATCATCCATAAAATGTTGACGCTATAAAGAGGCTGAGGCCTGCCTTTTACGTGCCTGCTTCACGCCATGTACTGTATGTAACGTTAGCATGCAGCGGCTAGCAGCTTCAGTGACCTTTTGTTGCAGACGGAGCAGGAAAAGGATGATTTTCTGATCCTGCAGGGAATAGAGTGAGGGCAGGAAAAGCATATGTTTACGGTCTCAGTGTGCCAACACCACATGTGACCTCATTATCAAGTCACTAATTTGCTGTTAAAAGGAGGCCTATTTTCTGTGGCTCGGGGATAATGGAGGTGCCCCGCGTGAATGGACATTCCTTCGTAATGGAGGGGAGTCACTGTCCAGGGCAGGAGGGGGACACTCTGAAGCCAGGGTCATGACCTCTTCATGGCTGCGGTTGGAATGGGGCAGATTGCCTGTGATAGCGGACCTCCGTGTTCATTTCCCACATTCTGGCGTCAGATTCCCTTCGTTGCTTGATTTTTGCCATGCATCGAGCAGCTCGATCACCACTGCTGAACAGGGAGGTTTCCTTTTGAACGTGCTCCTCTGTGGACTGATTTGGATCCCCTGAAAGGATTAAGATCTCTTTTGTGCTGCCTAAACCAACAGAGGGCCACCCCCTCTCCCCCCTCTATGAAAGGACCTCAGTCGGGGAAACAGTTCACAAAATCTGCTTTCTCTCTGCTCCGTGATAGACCACTCTCTTGGCCTCCATTTGCATTTAAATATCCCTTCTTTTCTTCCTTTCTACTATCGCCATCTCCTCCTCCTGCCATATGCTAATGCACATTGCTATTGCAGGAGGCCAGTAAAAGAATCCAGGTGCATGGGGAGCAAAGAGCTCTGGTATTTTTATGGAGGCTGGCGTTGGGATTAAAAGAATTGGGGAGGTTTTTGTTGGAAGGGATTACCAGCGCTCTAATGCAACCCAAACTCAGGATAAGCGGCGGCTCCAACAAAAATAGCGACAGAGAGCTCGTTTGCGGGTTGCTCGGTGTCAATATTTGCCTAAAGGCAGGTGCAAAAAGTCCCCATTTGTTTGCTGGATCGAACGCTTTTTCTCTCTTTTTTTGTATAAAAAATGTTTAAATCTCTCTAATCCTCAGCCTGGGAAAGTAAATAAGAGGAAAAACAGCATCCAGACAACACTATGTTAGAATAATTGACCTGTTTAGTGATTAAGTGATTTTCCTCCAGATAGGTAATAATAACCTCCAAGCTGAAGAACAGGTTAGTAGAGAAGTTAAATCTCAGACTTATATTAAAACCTCTGATTCCTGGAAGCCAAAAATGTATTTCAGATACAAAACTAATATTACAGTAAACCCAAGATGATTGGGACAAAGGGAGACGTGCAGTACCATAACACAAGGTTCTTTAAACGGCTGTCTTTCAGCTGCTGATCTGCAGTTTAGCTAATGACTTTTTTTCCTGTTGCAGTGAAACTGAAAATGGGCCCAGAGAAACCTGAGGTGTGATGGGGTTTTCTAATCTTTCAGCTTTCTCACCTGCTCCATATTTGCTCCTGATCATTTTGCCTCTTCATCAGTTTGTATGTTTTTGGTTTTGGACCTTTCATACCCAGTATTTCTGGATAGAAAAAGGACCAAACCTGCCCCAGCATATTTCATTCTGACCATGCATTAATTCAGAACTTTCAGATATTTTTTCCCCACTTTTAACAACCGACAGTTTAAAGTTTTCATAATGTACTCATAGCGTGGTGTAAGTAAAGAAGATTCTGTCCGACTCTGTTATTCTCAGTGGGAAAATTCAATATAAATATTATCATGGCAATAAATAATATTTACCAGTAAGATGTTTTTTGGCTTATTGGGTGGAGATGCACCAATCAGGTTTATCCCGGTCAATACCTATTTCCGATTTTCTTTGAGGTCTGGCCTGTTGATACAAATTTTTACTTGTTCTGATTTTTTTTTCTTCCTTCTTAGCACTTTTATACATAAGAGACAGAAAATATGCAATAGGGTCTTTGAGAGAGCAACAGAGAATGAAGGGATTACAAGATTATCCTCATTTATGCATCAAAGCGTTTGTCTCTTACCCTTATCTGCTCTTTATTAATGTCAAACAAAGTGCATCACACTACATGCTGCTATTTGATTCAGTTATATAAGAAAATGATTTGTGTTCTTAGTGTTGATGCACTTAATGAACAAAGAAAAACAATCTGCTGACGACAACTAAATCGGAAAATTGCCCGATTTCTGTTTCTGGCTGATTGATTAGCGTTATTTTGGGGGTTCAGAATCTATCACATTTCATCAGTGTCCAGCGGCCCTAACATGGATCAGAGCTGCAATCAGTGAGGATAGGGTGCAAAGCAAACTCTTACAAGGCTAATATACAATGAATTATATTCTACATTTTTGTCTATTTATCTCTGAAAATATTTAACTCCAAAGTAAAATAAACTGACATGCAGGGGTTTCCGTCGATGGGCTTGGAATGGTTTGTTTACGGGTACAAATGCAGGTTGAAAGGAGTCCTGGTCACTTCACCCCTTCACCATGTCCTTCCCTTGTTGTTTTGGTTCTGTCGTACATACTACCTTTTCAGGTATGAAACAGAGCCATCTATTCATCAATTCATTCCTGCAATCGATGATTAAAAGTAAACTTGTGTAATCAGTCAGTAGTCTTCTGTAAGATGTGAAGATACCCCCCCAACCACACACACAAACAATGGAAATACTGTATGTGATGCATTTTCATCAGATAATCTAACTTATTTTCAGACATTTTCCTCACATCTGGTCAGAAGTGCTGTCTAAAGTGGAACCCATCAGTCTTTGATGGCCTCAGTGTTTTTCTCCCTCCTTCCTGCTCTCTCTGGCTTCACTTTGCCCAGGAATGGATTTCATTAGCTCCAAGTCATTAAATGTTATCTCTAATTACCACGGTTGTCGATGCACCTGCAGGTGTCAGCTAGCCAACATGATTCATTTACTCTGCCTGAGAGCAAGCAGCAGTCACGAAGTCTATCGGCCGCTGGAGAAATAAACAGCTATTCTGAAGTCTGGGCCGCTCCCAAGCTGCCGTGGGTGCAATTCAGAAAGAGAACCTTGTTAGCACAGTGACTGTTGTCCAGGGAGAAGATGGTGACTCTGACAAAGCAGCACTGCATGTCACCACATAGGTCTGCAGACACATCTAGCAGATGATTAAAGCTGTGTCGAAAGGACAGAAATATCTTTCATCCGTCAATCCACACATTGTCAGAGGGACTGAGTCACCTGAGCTCACTCTGCAGGCTTCTGTTCACTCAGTATAGTTCAGCAACAGGATTAATATAACTGGATGAAAATCAAAATGGTGTCCAGTAGGGCTGCACCGATTATTTGAATTAATCGTGATGAATCGATTATTGGGATTATCCTCAACTAATTTAGTGAGCCATTAATCGTTAACTGGAGTATGCAGACTCTAAAAAAGGCCATTTGATGAAAAAAAACAACACACCAAAAGCAGTAATTAAGCCAAAACTGTACAAAATATATACACATTTAAGATAAAAAAAAAAAAAAAAAAAAAAAAAACCTTTGTCTGTAAATCTGTCCTACCTAAAACTCCTCAAGTGACAGTTTTAGCTTCACCTGGTTCAAATGCACTAAAGAAAAGCTATATTATTGCATTTTAGGCAATAACATGTTTATGTTCCTATTTAAAAAATAAATGTATTTGTTTCTTTGCCTCTTTTAATGTATTTCCAATTTGTATAAAAAGCCTAAGAGGTTAAATTAAAAATCTCCAGAACGATTCAGTTTTTTAAATCCGAATAATGGATTGTCAGAATAATCGATTACTAAAATAGTCGTTACTAGCATCCCTAGTGACCAATGAGATTTATTTAAATATGTGAAGATTTTCTCATCAGCGACCTGTAGTCTGGGTGGTCACTTAGATTATTTATGAAAAGCATCTCAAAACTAAAAAATTCCCACCATTTTCAGTCCATAAATGCATCAACCAACAGCATGTACGTCAATGCACTTCGAGTTTATTAAAAATAAAATAACAGGTAAAGACATGCTAAATGATACACAGAAATGGAGATAATCTTGTCATTCACTGGGAGAAGCTTTTTTTTAAATTGTTTTTTTATGTTTCATAGATATGAATATAGATGGGAATCTGGACCTCAATGAAAACCAAAAACGGGTATGATCCAGGAAAAACCTGATCTGTGAATCTCTAAGTTTTGTACCCAGTATGCCCAGTTAGTTAAAAACTACACATACACATACATATTAGTGGTCAGACGTGATTTTAATTTTTAATTGAATTAATTTGGGGGTCTGTAATTAATAATTGCAAATAATCACATTTGAATCGAAAACTATATATCAACCAAATAAGCAACAGTTTCAATTCAAAAACCCTTTTTACTAGAAATTTTTGCTTGAAATGTGGATTGTGGTCACTGACATCAGGCGTTGGGGACGTCTGTGTGGTCACAACATGTTTTGCATTGAGATATTTCAGGTCTGAATAGCTTCAGTGATAGGCCAACTCCTTTTTGCACAACTTGCACACATTGGCTTTTTCCAGCGTCCCATCAGATCATTTTTCAAAGCAAAAATTTGTCGTCCATTCCTGTTGTTTGTGGATGACGCTTGTGTGTTGGATTTACAGGTGTACCAGAAATTCGACCGGAACCTTTGTATTCATGCAAAAACAAAACAAAATGAAACAAAAGATTAATTGCGAAAATAATTTTAACATATTTAAATCTATGTTATTAGTTTATCGAAATTAACATGTTAATGTCCCGGCCCTGATGCAGATCATTTTTTTGAAGCAAAAATTTGTCGTCCATCGCTTGTTGCTTGTGCGTTACATTTACGGGCATACTCGAAACACGCAAATATAATATAGAAACGCTCCTAATACATATTCATGTACACACTTCTATTGAAACTAGAGCACCTTTTTCTCTGTAGATTTTAGAAAAGAAGATAAAAATTTGTCGGAATTGCAATCAGCAGATCAGCTCTTAATGAAACCCAGAAATCAGTATCTGTCAGGAAACGCCTGATCGATCCAGCTCTAGTAAGCACTTGTGGTGTGTCTTTTAAAAATTCATCTGGTAGCTATATCGCAGAATGATATCCCTCGTGAGGCGTCTCCTGCAGCTGTGTCTTCGATGTGAGACGATGTGGAGTTGAGTGCGGGGGTGAATTAAAGTGCACGGCGCAGCGATTCCCGGTTCCCCCTCTCAGCACAGGGCTGATTTCAGCATGCTTTACTGGAGTTAATGTGAAAATGAAGCTGCGCTGCAGTGAGACCCTGGGCTAACGCCGGTGTGAAGAGCACCACTAGTGAAGTGTGTCAGGCTTGAGTACGCCTGTCACCGGGGGAGAGAATAATGTTCCATGTGGAAGGTGTAATTTGCAGCGCTGATGGCATTGTTTAAAAAAATAGTGGAAATGGAGAAGCGGAGGTGAACTTTTGTGGCACGTATCAGAGCTGAAGAGCTCCCTGGATCGTCATAGAGAGCTCCGCTGGCAGCAAAATTGCCTGTGAGCGTATTACTCCTGTGTGGGAGGGAGCTGGGGGCTTGTTTTTCTCCCTTTCCTGAGAGGAGGGCTGGTGATAGAGCCGTGTGTGCTTCCAGGCTGCGGGCCGCCACCTGCTGTAATCTCAAGTGATATAGAGAGCAACAATCACGCCACAAATCACCCTGGCAGCTTCCTAACTCACTCAGCGGACTGGAAAGAGAGGGCTGGCCTTTCACAGCGCCAGTGTTGGTTTACTGCCCCCAGGCTCCCCGCTCTGCCCTCACGCTGACCTCTGCCGTCTGTGTGGGTTTGAGTGTCGAGAAATCAAGGCCGTCTGTGGAACTTGACCGGATGCGCAGTGGAAAGATGACCTGACTTCTATTGGCCTTTTGTGCATTCAGGGAAACAGCAGCAGTCAAAGACCGCCTCAGCGAGGTCACTAAGATAGAACTGCTGGTATAATGTAATATTTTTACTCAAAAATAAGCCTGATAGGAAGAAGAAGAGCTCCTCAGCTATTCTTGTCTGAGCACTAAACAGAATCTTCTCCTCCTTGCTTGGAGCATTTAATGGGAGAGGGAAGCTCAATATCCTGTGCTGCTTCGTGCCCCGTCCCTCTTCCCTCTTCCCCAGACTGGGGGGGCTATAGAGACAGAAGCTGTATTTCATAGCAGTGAAAGGGGGCTGCTCCAGCCATACCTCATTGCTGACACAGCCAGACAAAGGTTAACAAATCAAGGGAAGCACTGGCTGATTTACTGCCTCGCTGGTGCAAACAATAGACCCAGCCTCCACGGAAGAATGAAAACATTCCAGTTGTACATGGTTCAAAATCACATCTAGAAGCTGGTATTGATTGCGGCTCATTAGTCCAGCTCCTCTTGTTTGGTTTCAGAATGAGTTTGGCTTCGGTTTTATGAGCCAATCCTTATTTATTTCCAATAGTTCTGCAGAGAAACGGCTCTTATACAAATGTTTGGTTTACTAAATGTAACCAGGAAGATGTACAAATTTCTGATGAATATCTGAGGGAATGAATTAGTACATTTGGGAGCCTAGTCAATGAGAGGATGCTTTGAAAGACTCTGCAGTGTGTGCCAGATTCCCTCTGTCCTCTCCTGCTGCACAAAGAGGTCATTCAGAGTTTGTTCCCTCAGTCCCTGAGGTTAGAGACTAAGTAAATCCATCCATCTTAATGCACTTATTTCAGCACCAGGAGAGCTGCAGGGAGACTGTGTAAACACTCCTATATCCGACATGCCAGGCTAAACCCGAAGAGCCTGGAACCCATCAGGCCAAAATTAAAGGTCTACATCTCAAACACAAACATTTGAATGGGCTCAGCTCCAGAGATCAAAGAGAAAGGCCTTAGATTTCCTGCTGCCCACCCCCCAACGTCCCGTGTCTGCCACGCTGAGAAATGTGGCTGTTTAGCAGCCAGCCAGGACTGAAGGGTGAGCAGCTTTATACTGTGCACGTCTATGATACCACTGTAGTGGATTCTGCAGCTGTCCAGGCAATGCAGAAGGATTAATGCAAGTTTATTTGGAAATATGGATTGAAATATTTGGCTCCAACTAGATTTTTTTTTTTTTTTTTTTTTTTTTTTTTTTTTGGTGGAGTTGTTTAAAGGGAAATTCTGGGGTTTTTGTTGAAAGGTTGAAAGTAGTTAATATCTTACCTGCAGCAGATGATTCCCTTCGCATCTTCATTACTGAAATCCAGATTAGCTGGTTGATTCAATCTAACAGCCAGCCCCAGTGGGAACAAAACCAAAGTAGAGTGATACCATCTTAAAGGGGTTATAATGTTATGTCCTCATCATAAACATATGTGGAGTGTCGCTTTAATTCTTTGCATCTTTGAGAAATCCCCAAGCCATTCGGAGGGGCGCCTAAACCGCAAACACCTGGTGGAACTGCGCATCTGCTGAATTTATCATACAAGCTACTTCTTAGTTCAACACTCCTAAGAACGGTCGTAAATGGCTTAATGGAGAAACATTTTTGTGATGACATGCTAAAGGCAGAGTGTCGGAAAGAGCTTCTTAAAGAGACAGAGGCCAATTTCAAGGTGTCAAATTGTGAAGTCAAACTTCTTTAAGGTATATTTGATATACACAGCATTTTTGTAACACCTGAAGGTAACATAATTACTTAATTCTGCAAGAAAATGGCACTATGTGCCTGGAAAATACATAATACTGCCCCTTTAAAACAACTGTAGTCTCAAAAATGTTGGAGCAAACCCTGTTTTGCGAATCTTTACTTCTCTGGAACATTTGCATCTGCTGCCATTTATGCAGAAGCTGCTGATTATATACACAGGAAATGGAAGTAGGAAGCAGTGCACCATCAATAATCTTCCTGTGTGAAACTTGTACTGAGAATGGGGCATGTAAAGAATTTCCAGTCAGGAAATAATAATAAATAATAACAAAAGCAGCACTCACTTAAACTGATATATTTTATTTTTTTACTCTGTTTAGCAGTAAGGCAAAATAATCCTTATTTTATTTTAGCTGTCATGTGGTTTTTTTCAATGTTATGTGCTGACATGAAGATGCCACCAACAAGTGAAAGTGAAGAAAGAGATGGAAGTGTTGAAAGCAGCACTCTCCTCACCCCAGGAGACATCCCCTCCCCTTCACCAGCAGCATTCACTGATCCAATGTGGCATTAGCCAGTCTCCTGCCAACTGTGCAGCATTAACAGGGTCAAAGCACCACACACACGCACACACGCACGCACACACACATACACACTAAGACTCTGCCATTCCCAGCTCGCTGTTGCTGCGTTCAGGCCAATTATGCCTGTATCGGTCTTTGGTCCCTGTGGCTAAGGTGACATTGCCAAAGAGCGAGAGAGAGCCGACCACCTTAATGAGGCCACATGGTACCTTGGAGGTGTGGGTGTGAATGCATAAGAGAAAGAGAGGCAGTCTGAAATGAGCCTTTTATTGTAATCCACCATGTGTGTCGGACAGCACTCTCTCACTCCTTAGGGCTTTTTCTATCTGGCCCTGTATCCTCATGTTTCCTGCAGAAAGATAATAGTTCTACTAAATAACTTGAAGCATCTGAAAGACTGGAATTAACACGACAAATGCACTAAATTCATGTATCCTTTAAGGAAATGGTTGAAGCTTGTGCTTTGACAACTAAAGTGAGGTACTCAGCTTTTATAAGG
This sequence comes from Anableps anableps, assembly GCA_014839685.1. Taxonomy (NCBI): domain Eukaryota; kingdom Metazoa; phylum Chordata; class Actinopteri; order Cyprinodontiformes; family Anablepidae; genus Anableps; species Anableps anableps. The sequence continues at coordinate 5,070,508 of CM026078.1, read as the reverse complement.
CAACACGCACATGAAGGAACATCAAAACAAAGCAGCATAGAGAACACAGATTATCCAGACTCCCCCCACCCCACCCACCCACCCACCCACACACACACACACACACACACACACACACTCACATACTATCATTAAATTACAGTTTCTCACTCCACTAAAGTAAAAGAAAGATGGATCTACTGAAAACTTTATTGTTTATTTGATATTTAAAGGGTATGTAACTGCCTCTGATCCTTATCCTTTGGCATCTTCATCATTTTGTACTTCTTAGCTAAATTCAGTTCAAAAATACTTTTTTTTTTCCTTAAGAATTTTTTCAGCACTAGTGGCCTTTATTTGACAGTAGGATTACTGATTAGGGGGCAGAGAGAAGGAGGGAAAGACATGCAGCAAAGGAACCGAGGACGGGAGTCGAATCTGGGGTGGCCACGTCAAGGTCTGTAGCCTCTGTATACGGGGCCCCCGCTCTAACCACTGCGCCACGTGACCCCCCCTGCCCCAAAAACAATATACTTGATTAATCCCAGAGGGAAATTAAATATTATAACTCATACAGTTTCCTTCAAAGCATTGTTGTAGATGCTGATGGCTGTATGCAGAAAGGATCTCTTGTAGCGGTCTGTGTTACAGCAGTTCTGTAGAAGCGTCTGACTGAAGACGTAGTTGTTATATAACAGTCTCATGAAGAGGATTCTCAGGGTTGTCTGGAATTTTTGTAGTTTTGGCCTTTTTGTACCTGACTTTTTTTGGGTGCAATAAGGATGCAATATGGTACATGGTGTGCCATATTGCACTAACTTTACCTTTATTTGTACCAAACTAAACTGCATCATCCAAATCTAAACATGACTGGTCCAAAGACAATAACGACAACAAACCCAGCTGTCAGCCAGTCACAAGTAATTCTTCAATTCAATAGCTTCTTTAGTCATCTTAAAGCCATAAAGAGTGTTACAGGAGACCCTCTAGCAGCAGAGAGGCAGTGGGTGCAGGTCTGTCCGTACCCCTATTTGGTACCCACGCTTTTCCATTTGTGACCACCTCACAATGCAGAAATCCCAGGTTTTAAACATCATTAGAGCCCTGCTATGAAGTTCGCTCTCTGCAGGCTAATTAGAGCAGCTTTATGTAACCAAGTACAAGCTATAGTTGTCCATGACTCATTTAAAGCTGCTGCTATTGTCCTCACTACTGAAGGTGATGCTGATGTGAACAGTATTGGTCAGGAATAATTCATGTTATAAATCAACCATACATCGGCTTTCTATGCCTGTAATAATTTCGTGACCCTTGTTGTTTATTGCAGCATAAAGGTTTTATTTTTCTCCAGTAGCTACATTGTTCCACTGAAGCAACCTCATTATCTGTAGTCAATGTTTTCCATGAGTGCAAAACATAAATATATATCGTTAGTGCAGCATTGCTCAACATTATTACATATAACATTTCTTCCTAATACAGATCCATTTAATAAATTAGGATATTGTTAGAAAACTGTTTATTTCAGGAACTTTAACACATTATATAGATTAATTACACACAAATGGATATTTGAAAGCCTTTATTTATGTTAATTATGATGATTTTCCACTTGCAGTTAATGAAAACATGATGGTTAAAATTAGAATATTACATCAGACCAATAAAAAAAAACTATTTATTTAAAAACAGAAATGTGGAGTTAGAGAAAAGTATGTTTAATACCTGCTTTAAGGTTGTTATTTTCAAATGGCACTTTTAATCTGACTAAAAAGACTCATTGGGACGTACATTCTGAGTTACTGAATATGACTGTAGTTCAATTACATAAATTTACTTAAAACATCAGTGATTCCTGTACAAAGCAGTACTCCCTTTATAAGCCAGTGGTGCTGTTTGTTGTAAGGGAAGATGTCAGGTGAAGGGGTTTTCCTGCTCACTTCTGTGATGACAGAAGAAAGAAGTGAAAGTCTAAAGACAGAAAAGCTCAGACAGAGCAAGAGCACAGAGACTCTGATCAGAATTGATGAAAGCACGGCTTTAATTGCTCCCACTAGAAAAGAGGTTAGCTTTTTTCTTCCCCCTTCTCACCCCTCTCTGATTCTCATAAATATGCAGTGCAGAAATAAAGCCCTGATGAGCCTCAGGGCAGATTAGAGAAGGCTGCAGAGCAGGATCATGGTTTGTTAGCAGAACTCTGTAGATCCCTTGCATGTGTTTCTACCCAGCACACACACTGCATGGCTTTCATCCCACTCAACCCACATTTCATTATTTGGCCACAGACTACTGTCTCTGCTCAATCAGCCATTAGGTGTGCTGGGAAGCTGTAGCTGGCAGACCGTGGCTCAACATCCCCCCCTTGTGTCGGGTGTGCTCTTGTTACCGCTGAGCAGATTAGCTGGAGATGACATGTTTAAATTGTGGTGGATGTTGTGTGTGTGTGTGTGTGTGTGTGTGTGTGTGTGTGTGTGTGTGTGTGTGTGTGTGTGTGTGTGTGTGTAAAGTTAGAGCAGTATGCTGGAAAAGAAATGTTAAAGCATGTGCATTTCATCTAAACAAAGTAGAATGAACAGCAGAATTTTCCATTTTATCACCATCTTTTTGTTCATCGTCACAGGCTTTTGGCCTCTGTTCTTAGAAGCCTGCCCAGATCTATCAACATCCCTCAGACTGTCACCATCTGTTACAGATTAGGATGCTTCTGGAGGGAGCTATTTGATTTCAGAGCTCTAGCATCCCCTCCTCCTTCCACGTGTCAGATTTTACTGTAAACAGTGTCAAACAAAAAAAAAAAAAAAAAAAAAAAAAAAAAAATCCCAAAAGTGGATGGGGTGGAAGATCGGTGCATCTGGTTTAGCTCTTTACTTGCTGAGACAGGGGGGGTGGAGGTGGGGCTCTGCTGGACCATTTAGAGGCAAAGCTAGGAAGCCATGTTCTCTAAAGCCTGAGCTCAAACAGTTTGTAGAGCACTGTAGTGATGCATGAATCCCCCATGGCCACGTTTGACACTAGCGAGCCTGTCTGAGCCCGTGCCTTCGCCAAGGAGGCCACGAACAGAGCCTGCATTGTTCCCCCTGAAGTAACCCTAGCTCAGGGCTGCCTCTGCTCAAAGGGGGATATCAAGTTGTTCTCTCCCCACCAACACCGCAATCCTAGCTTAAGCTCCGGGGCTTTAAGAGGGAACAGAGAGGCAGCTGACTGTTTGGACGACGGCACAGTTCAAATAAACAGCTCAAATCCTCCCCAACCTCCCCTACACCAGCCCTCCCTCGCCAAGGATCCCAGTCCCACAGCCATAGCTCATCACTGTGGAGCCTGCCAACAGCTCTCAGCATGTTTGTGGTGTTCTTCTGAAAAGCCCAGTTGATGTGGCTGTTCAAAGGTTTCCAGAGAGCAGCCTGGGAGTCGAAACAGGAAGATGTGCTTGTCCTTAATGATTGGTGCTTTTAGTCATCACATCAGCAGCATACGCAGCAATTCCAAGCTAAAAACAAGCACAACTGAAAGTAAAAGCTGTTCAGAGAAGAGATGGCTAATAGCACCTTGGTTTCAGCCCCCAAGTGTCTCACTAATCTGACTGCAGTGAAACCTGAGCAGGGAGGGGGTAATGAGACGGCACTTGACAAACATGCACATAGACACACTGGCTGCCTCTGTAATGTCAGCGAGGGTTTAGGAAGAGAAAAGGCTACATGCAAATTGATACTTCGCCAGATTTGCAGCCATTCAATCCTCGCGTCCGAGCTATTACCCCTGAGGAATGAGTTTTCTGAAATCGTTTTAGCATCGAGTACAAGCAGCGTTGAACCCGATCTTTACAGGCTGCCTGGTGGTGCTGTTACAGATGTGTGTAAAACCAGTTGGCCTATCTGAGAGTAAAAGAAAGAGGCTCAGATTGATGACACTCTGGGGACAAATTTCTCTTTCCAACCTCTCAGTCTCTCTCACTCCCCTTTGAAAGGATGATGCTGTCGATGTGTGAGCTCGAGCTGGAATCCTCCTTACTCCCAAGGTCTCTCTAGTTCTAGACAGAGGAGACAACAGAAAGTGGGAGCATGAGACAAGGAGGGACAGCTTTTTTACTTATCAATTAAAATTAGCAGAGCGTCAACACAGCCATTATTTATTTGAAAATGGGTCTAACAATGTCTAAATGGTCCATAAATGTCTAGGCTGAAATGGGTAAATATTTGGTATAAAATTTAGAGTTGTCTCGACATCTATTTATTTATGACTCCATCTCTCTGCTCGGCTTTCTAACCATATGACCAGACAGAGATTTGAAGAGGAACGGCAAAAGCAAATGACGTGGATTAGCAGTGTTTGCCAACAACTGATGGTTTTATCAGGTACATGTTACATGTCACATGTCACAGGGAAATATTGCCATTGCTGCCCAGATATTGAGCTGTCATGATAGCCATGAAGCTGTCAGGCAGGGACAGTCTTCAGTTAAAGGTTTCTTCAGATTCGTTGCAAGACAGACTGCTACTAGAGATCCTTCCTGTCCACAGCATAGCCATCCACAACAACTCTTTTAAGATACTTGGATGATGGGGGTTATAATAACATTTAATTTCCCTTTGGGATAAAGAAAATATTTTTGAATTTTGAAATGAATTGACTTAAAATCACTCTTCATTTAAAGTCTAAGCGCAGATCTGTTTTAACTGAGATCGATAAGCATGAAGAAAAGCATGAAATATACTGGGCTCCAAGACAGGATGTCTCAATTACTTATAAAACTTTTTTACTATATTAAGTACACATCAGCACGTTACTTTACAGATTCAGACACTGGACGTACTCCCAGGGTGGCATTGGGATTGATGGCTGGTTGACCACTGCATCTATACAGACATGGGTGTTTGCAACTAGCTTGGGCTTTTATGAGCACTTGGCTGTAATTGAGAATAGGCAGTTGTGTGTTTGAAGCGTGTTAGTTCTTCTAACGATTGGCTATTGTTTAGGTTAGCTGCCAGAATGACTGACAATAAACACATGTTGCAGTTCAAGTCGGTGTGTGGCGAAAAGCTTGGCTTCAGCTTACACACATCTGAAAGTTTCTTTATTCCAGAAAGTCCAGTTGTTGTTTTTAGGATGTCTTTATTTTCATTCTGAGATCATTTTGCCTCCTGCATGGATTTGGATTAATGATTTAAGATGGTAGATTAATTTACGTGTATTTTTAGTTATGTAAACATACCTATGATGTGTTTATAGAGCTACTTTCAGACTTGGTTTGCAAGGCCTTTTGAGCTGCACATCTTTGTTCAAATTCATTGGAGAAAGAGAAGCTGGGAAAGAACAGAAAAGTTGTAAATAAAATAAAATAAAAATAAATGGAAAATGGAAAATGGAACACCTAAATAATAAAATAAATAAAATAAAAGTTGTAAATTGTGGCAGGTATGTTTCACACTGTTTGAAAAAAGAAACTGTGTACTAAATCCATATGAATTCTGAATGTAAAGATAAAGCTGCAGAGGAGGAAAATGTACAGAGACCGGTTCATTGGCTAGATCAGAAACTGCTGAATGCTAATCCAAATATACTGTTAAAATTGCCCTCAGTGTCTTGAGCATAACTTCATTGTAGATATTTATGTTCATGAAGGGCTGTCAATTTTATGTTGTATTTAAATGGCACAGAAATATATATTCAGTTATGACGTTAATAACAAAGATGCACCAATCAGAATTTTATGGACAATTTTAGAGCTCCAGTTTTTGTAAATCTTTTTAATATTGATTAAATAGATTCCAGTTTCTCTTTTAGAACTATGAGAAACTATAAGAACAGCATTCTATACAGCCATTCTATTCTGATCAGTCATGAATTATATAATCAACAAAATAATGGCAGAACAGATTAGCATCTTTTACTAGCAATCAGCATAGTTATTATTTTTGAAATAACAGTGTTCATGTATGAATTTTAGAAAATGTAGATGCTTACTTTGACTTAAACAAAAGCTACCAACATTTCCTGATTCAGTGTGTTCCATGACGGACATTTTTTAAAAATGGAACAGAGCAATTTTACTGTACTCTGATCAACCTTCCTGTTACTTGCTGAAAGTTTGTTCTCTCTCACAGCCTGAATAAACCGCAGACATGGCTCAGCATATCATTGAAAATGTTTTCCTTTCTAAATAGCTTCATACATCATTGCGCTCTGACGTCATTTTAAACCCTTCACTGATACTGAAAATAGCTAACTTTAGGTCTTCTTCCAACGAGTGTCGTCGTAATGACGGCCTGGTGGAACGTAGGTGTGATACATTCACTGGTGAGAAAAAACATCAGACTTTTGTGTTTGGCCAGGCATCAGTCATAGCTTATCAGACTACAGTATCACCTAAATCTGGTTCTCAGTTTAGCTTTAGCATTAGCCATACTGCTGAGTGCTGTTCCTAATATTTATCTTTGAAAATGGCTAAACGATGTTATAAATTTAGCAACTTATGTCACTGCAAGTTGATGTTTTATACTATATTTTAAGTGTATTTCGTTACAAAGGGAACAGGCAAAGAAAGGAGCCGCATTTCACGGCTTGTTGGCAAAGTGAGACACTGAAGGACTCTAAGCAGCCTTTACAATGTCTTTATTTTGGAAGAACTTTTCTCTCCTCACTATCAGTGACATGAGACCACAAGAGAGCTTCCATCTGCTGGCTAATGTACAAGTGACATGTTTGGGGTTAAATGGTCTGGTCTACTCCACAGCTGCCTTGTCTTTCAGTGCAGCTTTACACCAGTCTGACAGTGTTTGTGTGTACTGACCCATTGCTGTGAACTGGATGGATCTCACACATTACATGCTACTGTTATTTCAAAGCCTCAGTGAGCCTTGACATGACAGCCAAACCTGTAGAGAATCTGTCAGCCGCCAGCTCCAAGCATCCCCCCGAGAGCTGCCCTGTGCAGACCCCTGGCGGGAGATGTCTGGTCAGCTTTCCACCCAGCCCCTCTGCTGGTCACCTGTGCCAGCATGCCCATCATCGAGTCCCTGTCCCAGCTCTTCTCCATTTACGCTCCCTCTAGCCTGACCTCACACCCTAAGGGATATATAAAGATTTGTTCTCAAAAGGACAGCCAGAAATGGGACACCTCTGATCCTGCAGCTACATTCTCATGTACAGGCAAAGATGGTGATGTTTGGGGGGGGGGTTGGTGATCAAACATTAAGGCCCTAAGAGGATGCTTGAGGTGGCAAGAGTCTTCGTGTGTTGTTGAAGTACGAAGCTAGCAGTGAGGGTGAGAAACAGAAGCAGTTAGGAGCCATTACAGGAACAGCTGTAATCAGAGCCACTGTGGGTGGAAGAATATGTTCGCTGCAGTTCTCTGTTAGCAAATGTGTTCTTTATGACTTGAGAGAGCGGAGATAAAGAGCATTCCATCTTACCAGACAGTATGAATGGAGCACAGATGGATACTAGCAAAGGTAGGAGGCAGAACAGAGCAAGTTTCTCTCTCTTTCTTTCTGCTCCTTTCTGTCACTCATGCGTTTTCCTCCACTCTGTGGCTCTTTCACCCTGTCATACAGAAAATGTGCGTAAGTGCTTGTTCTTTGTGGTCTGGCAGCCGCTCTTCTATGGCTTTTACATTTGTCAGGGAAGCACAGAACATTCAGTGGCTTATGGAGACCAATTACCCAAAATTGCAGCCATTTCACGGAGGATAACAGTCCCAGACGGTGTATCTACCTCAAGTCATGCGTTTGTGTGTTGGTTAACCACCCACTCCGTGCTCCATGACATCACAGAATTTATAGACACTATTTTTACGTGGATATGCACTTGCTTCAGCTTCCCAGCTTGTTATACAAAATTCATAACCCAAATGAGAAAGCCATGAAATATAAATGTTCAGAGTGTAAGCCTAGCCACTCCCCCCATGCTTTAGGGATTTTGAGCAATCACATCTTGTTAAAGCAGCAGTTTGTGTTACCATGAGGCGATATCAACATGCTGTGGTATTCTCGCTGAAAAACTACACATGTCGTGCTCTCACAGCCAGAATAGTTGCTCTACTCGACCGCTGCCTCCCTCTCATACCACCAACTTTATTTCTGTTTAGCTTTCCACTCTCCTTACCAAACCACCCCTGGGAGTCGCTAATAAAACAGCTCCAGTCTAAGACCCTCCACATGGCAGGATGTCCAGGCTGAGTAACCCTACACCCCTCTTGGCTCTAGCTCTTTTGGAGCTGCTGACATCACATAGTCTGTAAGGGACAGACCTGAACTTCTTTTTGGAAATGGACAGACTGCATGTTTGATTAACTCCTCACCGAGGGGTTCTCTGATACTCTAGGGACAGGGAGAAGTATTGCTAAAGGCGTTGTTGCTCCTCTTTTAAATTTAAAGGTGTTAATGTCTTCAGAGTGGAAAAGGAAAGAGATAAGGAGCTAATAAATTGGATAGTCTCTTAGGGCTTTGGCTGAGAGAGCACAGAGAAATCTTCCAGATAAAGTTACCAGCCAAGAACTGCACTTCCTCTGTTAAATTATATCACGGGTCCATAGTGTGGGTCTGTACTTTTCTGCTTCACATTAGGATTTACATAAACATTTTGTTAGCTCGTTACTTTCAGCGTAGTTGATCAAATGAGGCAGAGCTGCTTTCTCAGCAAAATCCCATGTGAGGTCTTTGTAAAGTTGCTAGTTGACATACACACACTGTCCACTTCTATGCTGAAAATATGAGGAAATACATAATTCTGCATTGTAATTTCTTTGTATTATGTGATTGCATGATTCCCATCAAATGTGGTCTCTAACAGACTAATGTCCTCTCTGCAGATGTTTCTGTACTCCCTTTAGTTGGTGGACATTCTCTAAAGATCTTGATGCTACATAGAAGAGCAGAAAATACCCTATAGCTTAATGTATGTGGCCTGGAGGTTCTATGATGTAATATTTTTCAGAAATAAGAGCAAACAATTTAGATTTAGCAGCAAGAGTAGTGATTTTCACTCTTAGATATACTTATCTTGCTTAAAACTCTGCTGTCACATTCAAAATAAATAAAAAAATGTAACTTTCTTACAATAAATTCCTCTCTTGCTTAAAAGTGGATTTCTGTGTTTAGATATGTATCCTTCACTTTAAGTTACGCTGTAGGGGTAAAGTCTGCTCTCGCAGTTGTATTTTCTCAGCTTGTAGATTTTCTTGCTCTCTTTTCAAACCAAGTGGTATCTCTTCCTGTTAACAATTCCAGGTAGCAGAATGATGCCGTTAGTCATGTTGCAACAATAAAGGTGTATCACAATAAAAAGGTTGCATATAATATATTTCTGTAATATTCAACATGTTATAATTTAGCTGTAGTAATAATACTTTAAATAAATGCAGTGAAACCATGTTATACATTTTGGTTACATTTTTTTTTTTTTTTTTTTTTGCATAAATATTGTGATACCGTAAAAGCATATTAATTTTGTGCTCATGATAGCATAAGGATCTCATACTGGCCTGTGCCTAGTACAGGTACATCTTAATAAATTTGAGTATTGCTGAAAGTAAATGTCAGTGATTCAATTCAAAAATTCTATACAACCATGGCATGCGGAGTGATATATTTAAAGTGTTTATTTTAATTTTGGTAATAGTTTAGCTATTAGTAATGATAACGGCATACATCTGTTGAAAACCTACTGGCCATTTTTTCAGAAAAATAGAAAACATAATTTTTAAAAAACATTTATGTTATGGTAAAATGAGGAAGAGTGCTTTTTTGCTGATATGACATCTCCTAAAGAAGCTGGTTGTCCACAAAAAGGCCTAACCATATTAATGGAAAGTTGAGTGAAAGGAAAAAGTGTGATAGAATCATGTCTACTTGATGAATCAAAGCCTGTTCAAGAATTTGGGGGTGATTTTACAATGCATGGACTGTATCTGGAGTTAGAGTTTTAGGAGCCACACAGATGTATCCAGGACATGGACTAAACTGCTGTATTCCATGTGTTCAGTCTTTTAGCTCCTTTTTCCCACTCATGCATTTACTTTGGTTACCTCTTATGTAACAGTTGTACCCTCGGGTGAATCTGTACCTAATAAACTGGGCACATTTCTGCAGACAGCGGCGCAAACATATGTTGAGGATAGCCGAGCAGGCTGTGTTGTGTATTGTCTAGCTTGGCAAGCTGTGACAAAAGGCGGTGGCATGCCGTTTGTTTTCTTCTGTGTGGGAGGGAGGGAGTTCTGTTAAAGACGTCTGCCGTTAATGCAACTGCAGGCTTCATTAGGAACAATAAACAGGAGCACAGCACCTCATCAAGGAGCTCTGGGGGAACACGCTATATAAACCTCTCCTGAAGTCACACAACTGTCTACACTTCCTGCTCAATTACAACTCTAATGTCGTCGTCATGTAAAATATGGAGGAAGAGGACGAGCAGGTTTTGGAAGCCCTTTCGCCCCTCAAAATCTAAATTATTTTCATACTGAAGCCAGAGAACAAAATGTCTTTAAGCATTCTGCAATATTAGAGACAATGAAATCATTCAGCCAGATTTTATGGAACCAGTTTCTGAAAGCCCAACACAGAGGGGAGTCCTGATAGTAATTACTGTTTACTGAGACACACTGATGCAAGATGAATTCTTGTTTAGTGTGGTGGATATTTAAATTGATTCAACCTGAGCAAACAGTGTGTGTTTGTTTGTTCTTCAGTTTCCTGAGAGTAAGCAGGATGTGTGTGGAAGAGTGAAAGGCAGCGTAGCCTCTTCACATCAAGGCCATCCGTTGTTTATCTGCTTTAAATCCTGCTTCACCAGGTATAAAAAAAAATAAATTGATCCAGGATCAATATTATATCTGAGAGGCATGGGCCGAATTCTGCTTATGCTTACAAATAAGTAAGATGGAGAATCAAATAGATATTTCTTGTGACAGTGAATGACTGGATATTTGGAGGTTTCTGACAGCTATGACGGACAGCTCTGAGGTCTATAGATGTCAGCACTTTCTTTTTAAAAGGCATTTTTCTGTTGTTTAGTGTCAGACCATAGATAACTGACTGGCAACCTGGGGGCATTATTTTCCCTTAGCTTTGCTATTGAATGAAGGCACCCAAGTTAGACTCTGCGATGCTAAATATGCCAGATGAGTTGGTTACATCCACATCATTTATGTTAAATATAATAATACATACTAAATACTGCCTATTATATAGTCGATGACATCTGCTACATATATTTGATGGATATGTATTGAATGAATTACAGTGGACCCCTGCCTATTCAGGATTCACAGATTCACCTCTTCGCAGATTTATCTGTGGAACATAACTCCAAATTAATCGCAAAAAATTTGCCTATTTGCGGATTATTTCTGAAATATTCGAAAGAAAATGCAGGTTGGGAAGCTACAATAACTAGGCGCAATGCTGCTTGACATGCTACTGGTTGGTTACAATGCAGGCAATTTCCGGTAAGCCTAATAGCGTTGAAATGACGCATTATATATGTCACGGACAAACGTTAGTGATTGGGTAAAATTTAAAACCTCAACAGAGTCCACGCCTCCTGGAAGCAATCGTTTCTCACTAGCTGAGTAGCCAGACCCTCTGCACGAAGCAAAGTGTAGAACAAGGGGCTGGTTTCTACCAGGCTGTGGGGTTCACTGTACTGTCAAACTTCTTCCCTGTTCTTTAAACATGGTTAAAAAAGGAAACGTGTTTAATTGTAAGTTTCAACATACCAAAAACCAAAAGACTGAAGCAGTGTTGGTAAAATAGGGGGATCAGGCCCCAATTCTAACTCCATGTCTGTGACATAGACACACAGCAGTCAGGGCTTGGCTGCCAGTCCTTTCCCTCCTCTTGTATGTGTTAGGTTGTTGGTTTTGCATGATTTAAGTTATGCAACCCCTGCTTGGTTGAAATTCCATAGTCAAGTATGAGACTCTGGAATGTATGGAGGCGCTATTTCAAAGTGAAACAGACGGAAGGAGCGATGGCCAGGATGGGAGGCTTGGCATGTCACAGAGGTCTCTCCAGCCATCAATTTGTCAGGATGTCACCAGACTCTGAGCTGGTTGTAATAACCATGCACATAAACACACATTCAATCCCAGGGATAAGCAAAGCAGTTTTGGCTCAAGGTGATCACTAATGTATTTTGTAGAAAGACAGGTGCTTGGCTGATAGCTGTTGGTGTTATTGGAAGCTGTCTATTAATTATTTATATAAGGTTGTCTGTTTCCAATGATGACACAAATATAGTATGCAAAATATTTTGCTCTTCTCATTATTACTATAGTGCATGCCAAACTCATGCTGGCATGCGTTACCTCTTGCTGCTCTGTGGCACTTTGTGCAGTGAGGGTTTAAAATGTGTCTCTCAAGTGGCAGCTTGCTAATGAAGCTCTATAAACCGAATAATATACAGACAGGTCTTTTAACCCTGAAGGCTCAATATGTCAACAGTAGATAGAAGAATTACCTGAAGCTAATACAACTTATTGGTATATACTGTAGAATGTGAATCTTCAGCTTTTCCAAATCCAGTATGTTTCATAACAGAGTTTGAAAGCTCCAAAGGACAGAACAGTTATTTTTCTGTTCTGCATTCAGCCTTCTTGTTATCTTCTGAAAGTTTCACTCTCTCTCTTGCTCTTTTGCTCCCTGAATGAACAACAGACATGGCTTGAAAATAGCTTTCAAACAGCTTGTTACATTTCTATGCTTCATCTGATGTCATTAAAACACCTCACTAGCTATGTTTCCATCCGATTGCGAATTTTGAACGAATTTTTTAAATTTCGCAAAAAAAAAAAAAAAAAAAAAAGCGAATTAGGTGTGTTTCCATCTATGTACTGGTTTGGATTGGAGTGAATCAACGTCAGATGTTGATGCTACGCATGACTGTAATAAACAGGTAAATGTTTGCTACATCAGAATTTATTTGGTAAACCCATCTTATATCTTCAGTGTATTAACTCTTTTTCAGAAAAGCCAAAAACCACCTGAAGCAAGCATAAAAACTTTTTTTGCAAAATTCAGGAAATTATTTAGAATTTTGCCGATACTTCAAAATTTACTTAAAATTTTTTTGGATGGAAACACAGCTACTGATACTGAAAACAGCTAACTGTGGGTCTTAACGCCTGGTACCAACTTCCACACTGAAGAGTGTTGTCAGCTCAGTTTACTTAACGCTTTATGTGGTGCATTCACAGATCGGAAAATGATTAGACTTTTGTGTTTCCAGCCAAACAGACACCAGTCTGAGCTGATTAAGCTGAAAATCAGCTTTGTGTTGCATTTCTAGTTAAATGTTAACCACAAAGGACTTGAAAAACAACGTTGGAAGGAGATAAGAGGCCTCCATACCTATTCAGTGCAGCAGCTTAAGAAGGTTTATGTTTTCTACCATATTTTTCTGCCTTTCAGGGCTGTAGATTAATCACTGGAAGCTGCTGTGTACCTTTAAATACAAATAGAAAGCATATAAGAAATATGCAGCTAATAGTGAACTGTTGGGCATGACTTACTCTTAGATAATGACTCCCCCCCTCCAAGTCCCCGACTGTGTCCCATGACATCCATCCTTAATGAAGGACATTCCTGTTCACTCACACAAACCCAGCTGACCATCCTAAAGCCCTCCTGCACCTCCTTTACTTTTAAAGTCAAGCTTTTGTCTCTCCGGCCACAAACACAAAGCACACACAGGCCTCATTTTCTTGTCTATGCTCTGGCAAGCGACGTGAACTAGTTAGAAACTGCATTACCACTGAAACACTGAGAAACAGCAGGGCTCTACATTTTGAGAATCCCAAGTGGGAATTGCACTTATTTGTTTTCAGGGATGAAGAAGACTGACAAATGAACCCCCGAGGGAGGGAAGCTGGCGGATACTACTCCTTTCTTCTTCTCCGCTCTGCAACGGCCCTGGAGTGTTCATTATGACCAGAATAGACACCTTCTTTTTAGCGTGTTAGCACATTCTGAAAACAAGCTGTGGACCTCAGGGACGCCGAGGTGCAGCGGGAGAGTTGGGAATTCCTCCTCTCCCCGTCTGCTGCAGTGAAGTTGTTTGCCAGCAGCAGTCTCTCTTGACCGATAATAACATTTGTAAGTGGAGAAGATTGACGTGGATTAGGGAGACTGCTGCTGGGCTTTCTTGGTTGCTCATGCACGAGGACTGAGTGGATGGTTTCATGCTGAGATGGCGCACATAACAGAAAAAAAGATGGTCTCTGTATGCACATGGTTAACTTTGAAGCTAAGGACGTGCATTCTGAACAGTTCTTTGTACTTGATACAACTAACTGAGGTGCAAGGGTCAGTCGTTCCTTTTGTTCAAACTGATTGTGATCTATCAACAATGGCCTCCTCTGACCCTTAATAACAAAATCACCTGTACATGGAGCTGTTAATACTTGCCATTCGTTTCTTTGCTAATGACGGAAGCTCTCATGGAGCCTGCCCCCCAGTGGAGTCGGGCTGGTGGGAGAGGTTTGTCAGGGAGATGGAAGCCCCCAGTGACAGCTGGCTGCTGTCTCCACCCCGGGGACCCGGGGCCCGTCTACACCTTTTTGGCAGGTAAAGGATTTAGTTGGCTTCAGGAAGGGGGGAGGAGGAGCCCCTTGCCAGAACCCCATGAGGCCCCAGGAGCGTTAATTACAGTTTATGTATGCGCTGTCATCCCCCATGAGCCTCTCTACCTCTGGAGCTGACTGCTGATGTCTGAGCACTTTGTTCTGTTGGATGAGGTCCCAGCAGATGAATACCCTGGATGGAGCTTATTATCTATTGTTCTGTATGGCTTCAACACCACAGCAATTATTATTCTTTTGCTGGATTAATTTGCATGTTAGCGTTTTTAATAATATGTTTGCTGCAATTACTGAAGTTTTATCAAATAAAATTTCACTCGACTGACTGGCATCTTCATACATAACAAATGCTTCTCTAAGTGTTTTTACCCTAAAGCATTGCTCCTTTTGCAACATACTATCACAACTGTCACTTTTCTTTTTTTGTTATAAATGATCATTTTACAGATTGTAAGGGAAATGACAGTGAGTAAAGTCCAAAGTAAAATGATACACTGAAAAATTTGCAATCAATAATTCTGTTCCACCTTGTTTTCATTGCTGATCAGAACTGTTTAAAGGAACAAAATGTCATATCTCTCTTTATGTCTATATCTATCATGTCTTTATTTAGGTCTTATTCCTTGTTTTTATCATTTTTGGTCCAATCCTTGTTACTAAAGGTGCATCTTTTTTCTTTGGTCTCTTTTGTATATTTTGCACAGGTCCAGATTTTGGCATCAATGCTCTCTCCACCAATGGCAGCCAGGAGCCTCACGGCCCGGGCCTCCTCAAGGTGTCAGGCCTAGAGCGGAGTCAGGAAAGGAGCCAGGAGAGCTGCAGGGACCCTCAGCCTCCTGAATCCAGCACCTTAAATCCAGCTCTTACCTTGCCACAGCCTGAGGCATCCGTCGCCCAGGCACCAGCACCTCTTCAGACCTTAACAAACAGCTCTGCCAAGGCTCCCACTCCGACCCTGCCACTTCCACGCTCCGAGGCTCTCCCCACACCTCGGACACCTGCAGCCCTGCCTCTTGCCCAGGGCCAAGAGTCCTCACCACCCCCTCTTCCCCGATCCCAGCCACAGCCTGAACACCCTATCCACACTAGGCCTCAGCCGACACCAAGCCTTCATCCGCACCCTCCGTCTCCTGCCCTTCCAACCCACCACCCCCACCAACAACACCCTAATCAGGCGGGGCCTCATCGGCCCCCATCACGCTGCCATCCCCGGCCCCTTTCTGCTTACAACGGCCTCAACCTTAACGGCCACAGGTAATTCATCCCCCTCTCTCAAATACCATGCTCAACGCAGAAAACTCGATACTTCCACAAACCCTGAGCTGAAAGCCTGTCATGCACGATTAATTTAAACTATCTTTTGGAAAAGTTTGACATTCCTCAGCTGTGATTTATTAGAAATGCTCAGTTAAGCTTTGCATTTCTTCCAGCCTACAGTGTTATTTCATGGAATATGTTTCTGAATGGGAACAGAAGGGAAACAGGCATATGGTCTAGATATCTAAATCCTTCAGTATAAGGATTATTTTCCCCGTATTACATAAAGCCTATTGTAGCATTCCAATTTATCTGTTCAGACAAAGCATAATCAAGCTTGATTTATTGTCCATGTCCATGTTAGTCCACTGGGTCCTATAAGACTGTTGGTAATCTAAGACTTCTTCAGAACCAACTCTGTCCCATCAACAGCTTTGCCTCACAGGCTCCTGGGACTTGGCTTCGCCTGCTTCTCCCTGTGCCAGATCAAAACGCTTGCCAGCACGGCAACATGGCCTGGCACCCACTGTGAATAATCACGGCTGGGGCCCACCGAGAGGAGCGAGCGCTGCAAATGAGCTTTTAGGCTTAAAGCAGGGAGCTGTGGAGACGCAGGCTCTGTGACTGCCCCTGGGGAGAACCCACACACACTACAAAAGACTGTTTGCTAACATGCTTGCACACTCTCTATCCCTCTCATCCCATTTCTGATGCACATGTTCCCTACCTGGCTCTGGAGGAAGTGCCTTAGCAGAAGCTGTTCAAAGACAGATGCTCAGTCTGTTGTTTGCCAGCGGTGGTTTATTTGCATCCAAGGGTGTTGCGAATTTGGTGTTTTCACAGATCCTGTTAGCCCTGGATTCTGTGAAACACCAGAGTGAGGCAGGGAGGAGATTGTAAATGGAAGGCAGTCGAGGTGTGAAAACAGTGTACTGGGAATTGAATGTGGAAACAGATGGAGACGAGGGGATGTGCAGTAACAAGTGTTAAATTTGACTAATCACGCCTGGCTTAACTTGGCTTCCTTCACCGTCCTTCTCCTGTTTTTCTTTTTCCAGCAGCAGCAGGAGCAGCACCCCAGGCACCAAGCTGCACGGATCCTCCGCTCCCTCCTTGCACCTTCCCAACCAGCCGCCTGCTCCGGCAGCAGCTACCTTCCCTCTGCCTCTGGCTGCCAACCAGAGCGCCCCCCACAGCTTCCCCTCTGCACTGCAGCCCTCGCCACATCCTCATCACCCCAATATGTTTGCGACTCCAGCAGCATTGCCTCCACCACCACCACTGACATCTAGCACCCTGCCGGTACCTGGACATCCTGCTGCTGGGAGTGCCTATTCAGGTATGCCACAAGCTATTTGGAAACATCCTGATATTACCCCCAAGTGGTGTGTCAGGAGACTCCTGCTTAACTGCGAAAAAAAGTAACCATTTTAGCCAGTTAAAGGACAATGTTGCAAGACATTTAGAATATTTTCAAAGCAGTGTTTGATTTTAAAGCATCTGATCTGCAAAAACAAATGCATCAATTGAATATTATGGTGATCAGTTAAAGAATATATGTATGTGTAGATAGCGCATGCTGGTTTTTGATAGTGGTGGTATGGCTCCTTGCCCAGGGTAGCATGGTCTTAAGGATACCATGAGTAATAAAACTTTAAAAGTTATGTCAGCTGCACCTCAAAGAAGTTTTCTATTGCTTACAGCTTGTCTAGTTAATGTAGAGAAATGATACACTTGTTTCGTCCCATAAGTTTTATCTGGAAATTATGTTAGAACCCATCTGAGCACATTCTGGTTGCAAGTCAGAGAAGCAATCCAATTGTTATGGCAAGCCAATAACAATTTATTTTAAAGGAGGTTATCATGTATTTTTCTAGCTATTTTAAACTACAATCAAGTAACTATGTTACCTTCAGTTGTTAAGAAAAATCAGTATATATCAAAAACAACAACCTCTTAAGTGTCATGAGGACACCAGTGTCGTTATAGACCCATTGGATAACATATAAATGTTTTCGGGGTGACAGTTAAGGGGTTAAAAGAAATTTGAATTTGCATCATAGCCATATATGACACTTTGAAATTGGCCTCTGTCTCTTTAAGAACCTCCCACCTTTTCAGTGTACGTTTTTGATGAGGGAATAACATAACATGATATAAAGCTCAAAAAAGGCAATTTTGCATAATACTCCCCCACTTTTTAAAAATTTAATACAGAAACTCTACAGTAACCAACAGTGTATTGGTTACTGTTGTATTGTAATATAAGCCATCAGAGCTGTTAATTTACATTATGTAGGGTTAGAGGTAGGGGTAGGGTGGGGTAGCCTAGCCCTAGCCACTAATGCTCCTTAAGTACCTACTGTATTGTGCATGCTGCACACTGCTTTTGATCATCTCTAGTGGAATATCTAAAATATTTAGACTGATTCAGACAAAGCTAAGTTGGATTGCTGTACACCGCACAGAAAGGATTTGGAACACAATCTGAGGTGAGAGAGATCTTCATTCTGTTTTTAAAAACATAAAGAAAGGGGCACAGAAGGTAGGGGCTCGCCCACGGCCCCATAAAACCAAGAACCACCACTGTCAACAGCTCAAGTTCTCACCCTGTTGGACATTACACACCAGTAATGTCAAACTGACAGCCAGGAGACATTGCAACAGCCAAGCCAAATGTCACAGCCAGTGTGCACGTTGAAGAGTGTGTAGTTATTTCCATTTTCACCAGGAACAATGTTCATGAGCAAGAAATCAATTTGTTTGGTACAAAATAAAGCGATTTGGATCTAGTTCAAAAGATACTCATGACATGTTTATGAAGAGAAAATTCTAGGAATACTCCCAACTCAATAAAGTTAAAAAATGAAAATATATCGCAGCAATTCACTGTGAAACAGAAGGAACAGGTTGTTCTGGAGGCGAGACACTCTAATGTCAGAGTTTGTTGAATTTAGGAGAAAAGCCGCTGATTACTTGGAAATCCATTCTTTCTCCACAGGCTGCGTAAAGATTATTAGAACAACAGCTGCTGCTGTCTCAGAGGGGCTGTAGTGTATCGAATCACAGCGTTTGACAGGTCCTGCAGTCAGACAAATCGAATCATCTTGAGCTTTGCTTAAATTCAACATGACATGCTGATAATCCTATTCATTTCCTGCTTCTTTCTTTCGTTAGTTGAACTAAAGTCATGGCTGGTTTTATAGCTACCTGTGTAATGTCATGAAGTTTTTACATTTAATATCATTCAAGCTTCAGGGAAAAGTCTGCAGAAATGAAAACAAAGGTTGTAATTTTACTGTTAATAATTTAACATATCCCTAAATGAAAACAACATCAAATGTAATATAAGGACCCAGCTATACTACTCCACATATTTTTAAAATGACAGTTTTCCACAATTTTTGGAAAAATCTGCATCTACAATTTCTGTGCAACTCAATCCAATATTACTGTAATAGATATGGTAAGCCAGCAGGTGGCGATACCATCAATGTTAATAAAAAGAAGAAGAGACCCTAGATACAGCTGAAGACTCTCCTAAAATCCTGACACTCAATTTCTTCAGCTCACATTTGAAGTTTAACAGAAAGAGAGTGTGGACAAAGTGAGACAGATAATAAATATTATAAAAACCTACGAGTTAATGCATGCACTGAAACAAACAACAACCTTCAGTGTGGACGCTGTTACTTAGGGAACAAGATTCAAAGTTAGGTATTTTTAGTATCAGTGAGGAGTTTTTAAAAAACTGGAGAAAAGCAGAGACATAAGAGGCTTCCAGAAGGAAAATTGTATTTTGTACTTTTAGCAGATAACAGGAAGGCTAAATGCAATGGAATATGATGGATTTGGAAGCAGTTTTAGTCATCCTAGCTGTGCTAAACACAGCCATTGCTAAAAGAAAATGTTGAAGACAGTTTAAATTTAAACTCCATAATTATTCTTTGTTTTAAAATATTAGCAAAACTGTTTTGCAGTGACTTGACTCTCACACACACTGTGTGACATCACCTCTTCTCCTAACAACTGACCATGTCACTCCACAATCTGTCCCGGAAGCACCATCCGTGCCATTCGCTCATTTGCATGTGTGCTAAAAGAAATACATCTGGGAGGGTATTTTTATTTCTTTTTTTCTTTTTGTATTTCACTGAAATCATAAAAATAGTGTATAATTTAAAGAGAATAACAACAGATTAAAAACGATTTAATTGCATTTTGCTAGAATGCTTTGACTGCTATTTTCTGAAAATAAAAAAAATATTCACTGATGCGCCTGTGTAATATAATCAAACGTGATGGAGTAATAACGATGGAGTAATACATTTGTTTCCTATGAACACATGGGATATAGTGTTGTACAGTCCAATTACATCTTAGTAAATCTCATAAAAAATGTGTGTATTATAAAAATAAAGGTCTTCTCTTGTCCGTAAAGGGTCCATCAGAGGGCGCATTGACAGCGTGAATACGTTACAGTCCAGTGAGTCCAATACACAATTTTCTACTGAAGTATTATCTATAAACTAAATTATGACAATCATTATTCATTAAGGGAATTATAACACTTTCTAGGAAAATAGGTCCTTTTATAATAAGTAATATTTTAATTAATATCATAAGTAAATATTAATATACGCTTTGTAGGTCTACGTTTCAACAGTGATGCAGAAGTTTTTCTTTTAGCGCATACGCAAATGAGCTAACAGTACGGATCGTGCTTCTGGGACAGATCGTCCAGTGACACTGCTCCCTGAGGAAGATCTGGAGTTCTATTTTTATCTCTTTTATATTACTGTCCCTATAGAGAAATTAGAATAAAACTGAACAAAAATCATAAATCTGGCTTGTGATTCTAAACATTGCATCTCTAAATGTTATTATATTATATATTAAATAATATTCCAATATTAAGCCAAGTGTGTGCCTGTTTATCTTTAGAAACTGCTTCCTTAAAGTCACGTGATTAACAAACCCGGTGCCATTCTTTTCCTCTTTATCCCTTCTTTCCAGAACAAGACCTTCTACGTCAGGAACTCAACACCCGATTCCTGGCCTCTCAGAGCGCAGACCGCGGCGCCTCGCTGGGTCCTCCACCCTACCTGCGAACGGAGTTCCACCAGCACCAACATCAGCATCAGCACCAACACACCCACCAGCACACGCACCAGCACACGTTCACGCCCTTTCCCCACGCCATCATGCCCACCCCAGCACCACCCATGGTGCGTACCCCAACCAGAAATGTGAGGATAAGTAGAACACACCGTTGTTGGGTTCAAGGGTTTTCATGTCTGTGTTTTAATGATCACTGTTCCGGGAGGTTTTATGGTTGTGAGAGCAAAGATTTTACACCATCTGGACATGGTGTACCAGCAGCAGGCTGTGGTGAACTGTGGGGAACTGTGGGTTCCATGTCGGGTTTTTTCTATGATGACCATGTGTTCGCTACAGCAGTTCCTTTATTATAAAATCTTTTTACTGTTTTCTCTGGCATACTCTAAAACTCCAGGCTTTGAATGCTGTTATTTTCTAAATTGGAAATAAGTTGCCCAAAGCATGTTAAGTTCAGAGCCAGCTTTCAGAACATAATACTCTTAATTCATTCTGAATTTAATGACATCATTTGGTCCCGTTTGGGGGTTTCATTACTGGCAAATGTGCTGCATTAGAACTGCTGCTGTCTGTTAGGAACAACCACAGGCAATGGGTGCCTGACATAAATACTCACGCATTCATAACTGCGTGGCCCACAGAGCATGGGCTTGGCTCTAAAGATACCTCAAAGGCATCATGGCGAAGCCTCTGACAGCTAATGAGGCCATAAAAAGCCACTTTATGGCCACAGTGTTTAGTCTCGACTGTGGAAATGTCCGCCCTGAGCCTGCAACCAAATGAGAGCCAGCCCACACTGGTTTACAAGGTCTTCACATGATCACAAGCAGGGAGAATAAAAACAGGCTGGCTTTGGGGGCGGTTTAACTCAAATCTGATTTACCGTCTTCGATCTTGTTTTGTTTGCATGTTCTTAGTTCTCAAATGTAGTTTGTGATGTCTGGAATCTTAGTAACAATACATGAGCAGTCTGACTTCTTCTCTTTGCATTTCTGTACTTAGCTCTCTTTCATTTCTCCTACAGTTTGACAAATACCCAACAAAAGTCGATCCCTTCTACAGACACAGTGTGAGTTTCCCTACTGCCTGCTATCTCAATCTGTAGCTAGTTGTTGCTTTCCCATCATACCACGGCTGGTGTTGTCTCTCTGTGTGTGTCTTTGTGGTATATTCCATGCAGTGACTGCTTTCCTGCTTGCCTGATTTCTATATCAGGCAGTGATGTAGAAATCACTGTCTGATGATTACAGGCAGTGACTTCTACATGACTGATTTCTACTGTAGGCATTTGAGCATGAGGCTTTCTATCTGTGCAAGCTGTGCATTATTTCAGTCATCCTCCTTCCAGGATGCTTGTACCCTTGTGTGTTAACACTGTTTGTCAGAGTTTCATTTCTTCACCGCACTGTTTTTAAAGCTAGCAAATACTTTGAAACTTCCTTTAATGTAACTAATTGCTTTGAAAATATCCAGAACATATCCGGAAGCTATTGTTTCAGTAATTCTGTTTAATTTCTTATTGCTAGAATGCAATAAGAGAAGAATACAAACCGTTCTTGCAGTAAAAATGATGTGTTTGACCAGAGCGGATATGGTAAAAAGATAAAATATGTAATCCTTTGGCACTTATTTGGTTTGCATGTGATTTGCTTGTATTGCAACATTCTAATTTCCATATAAAAGGAGTGTTTTCCTCTAATTTAATAAATCTAACATAAACAAGCATAGAATTGTTTTTTAGATTAGTTGGTGAAACGTGTTGGCAATCATGTTGAACCGTTTAAAACCACAGGACTCCTGAGTAAATGTCAGTACATTGAATCTATCTGAATATTACCTGTTTGTTCCATCTCCTTACCCTGGGGGACACAACTATGAACCCTCGTTGTTCTTCCCCCCCTCCAGCTCTTCCACTCATACCCTCCAGCCATGTCTGGTCTCCCACCTGTCATTCCTCCTACTGGACCCTTCAGCTCCCTGCAGGGTGCTTTCCAACCCAAGGTAAGACACCAACATGAGATGTTGCAATACTTACAGTAAGACTTTGGTTTTGTGTCACCTTTTTCTTGATAAAGTCTAAAGTTTTTCTATTTGTTAGTTTTGTAATATTTTTCAAATTTTCAAATTTGTAAGGATGCAATTATCAGAATTTTATGGTCAACATCTGATCTTCAGTTTTTTGTAAAGCTTTTGACCAAACAATGCCAATATTCCCATTCCTCCTTAAGAACTCTATGATAAGTAGCTAGTGGAGATAAGGAAACTGTAGATATTAGCTTCTACACTAGTGCTAAGATGATGTACAATGTGCGTATTCATGCATATTAAGGTGTATTTGGTGTTTAAACTATTAAAATAGGCAGTTTTGTGTGTTTTTAGAGGGGGTCTCAAGAAATCAAGGAGCTTAACTATTCAGGAACAGCTGTGGTTGTTAACCCCTGCAATTACCAGGGGTTAATGCTTTTAGGTAATTTACCATCACTCTGAGATTCCCAAAAGACTGCTAACATTTCCAAATTCAGCTTGTTTCATGACAGACTGAGTTCTGAGGCTCAAAATAATAAAACGTAGCATATTTGCGTTACTCAATTCAGCCTTCATATTACTTGCCGAAGGTTTCGCTCTCTCTCTCAATTTCTTGTAGCCTGATTGAACCACAGAAATGTCTTGGCATCCATCCATCCATCTATCCTTTTTTATCATAACAAATACAGTTTCTTTTTGAAAAAACTTCTTGCATCTCTGAACTTCTTCTGACTTCATCTTTAAACATCTTCCTGATACAGACACTTAGGACTTAGGTATGGTGAGTTCATAGATGAACAAAAGGTAAGATTTTTTTTTTTAGGCAAAAATTCTCTGATTCTGGTCACCAGATGATTTCTTGATGCACTTCCAAAAATTTCATAGCGTCAGGGTTTTTCTTTTTTATTGTTTCCTATAAATTTGTCACATCCTGACACCAGTCACAGACAATCAAAAAATCTAACCAATCAATCCATGTCTTTTGCATCACAGACATCTAACCCATTGGATGTGTCCACCAGACCTGGGGCGGTCCCTCACACATTCTTACAAAAGGATCCCAGGGTAAGAAAGCGTGCTGTGATCAGATTCATGTTTTCAATACTAAATGATTTCACTATGAAGCCAGTTTCCATGTTTCTCTCTGTCTTTCCTGTAGTTAACGGATCCATTTCGGCCCATTCTAAGGGTGAGTCATCTCAGTTCTTGCATCGTTGTGAACACAGTGGTTGTTAATTATCAGATGTGTTTGGAGATAAATGCAGCATCAGGATTTAGAAATCGTTTTTTTCCAATCATATCCTGAACACTAGTTGAGTTTTTGTCTATCACATCATCATTTAATCAAGTAAACCCCAACTAGTATCATGAAAAGGCCATAATTTGTTGTAATTATCCCACCACCTTTTTTTGAAGCCAATTACAGTAATTTGGTTTCACATCATCCATTATATAAAACCCGCATGCACTAAATGAGTGTTGGTCTTCCTTTAGGATATTGTGTGCTCCTTAGTGTGTGCAGTGAGTTGAAGAGAAAAAGAGTCATTCTACAAGCAAAATGGAATCATTAATAAATTTTCAATTTGGAATATCTGTTCTAAAATAAAGGAAGGCTATGTACATATAAATAAAAACTGAATAGAAAGACTTACAGATTGAATTATTCCTAAATTGTTCAACTCTATATCAAAGCACCTCCTAATTTTAAATCCATACTGTGGGATTTGAAATACCCTGTTATTTCTGCACTGTACTCCCAGTAACTTAGCTTTCCTTAAAATACACAGAAAGGATTACTTTACAATTAGCATCTGTTTCTCTGAAATCCTGATTTTTCTGCTGGATGTTCTGCATGTTATATTTATGTACATGTTGGGTTAGAGGGAAGGGGTTTAGTGACTCTCTTTGTCTTGTGGTTACAGAAACCTGGGAAGTGGTGTGCCATGCATGTCCATATTGCCTGGCAGACATATCACCACCAACAGAAAGTAAAGGTGAGAGCTCATCTAACCTTCTCTCTGAATAGTTTCACAGCCACATAGCTTTGATAATTGTTTTCCATTCCAACCTTTCTATGAACTGAAGTCAAATTCAGTTTGTGTAGCCATAATATGAAAGTTAACCTAAATGCTAGGTGAGGAGGATCAGTGGTCTGCCACATTGAGTTTTGTCTGGGATTGGGCTCTTTCATACAGTGGATTGTCACTTAGGAGGCTGAACTTTGGCCAACTTTTGTTGCCATTGGCCAGGTCTTGGCATAATGCAAGGTATTTGGCCAATCTTCTAATAGGAAATAATAAAGCTCATTTATGTCTGTTGGGTTTGCCATGAACTTGGCTTTTATAGTGTTGTTTAAATGTATCTATTCCAGTTCCAGTTTTAATATGTGTTTGGGATCATCACCCTGTTGGAACACCTAATTATGAATTTTGAATCAACTAGCTGTTGATTTCAGGAGAAGTTAAAGAATTTGGAGGTAGTCCTCCTTTTTTGTTACCCCCACCATGATGGTGCCACCCCCATGGTTGACAGCTGTACAGTTGAGTAGGGTCTTCTCTCTTCCTCCGGATCCTCTCCTTACTTAACACCATAAAACGGGCTTCACTGTGTATGATCAATGTGAAATTTTATTCATTTGCTTTTCTGAACAACAACATAATTTGCGTCTGACGGTTAAAATTGAACAGGATTTGGAATTCAGGTTATCCCACAGCACACCACAAGTGGTTTTGGGGATGCTAAATGAGGCTTGTAAAAGCTTGCACCCTCAATCCTGTTGAAAATATGAAGATTAGGCTTAAAATTGGGTCCATGGCAAGAAAACAATCAACTTACACAAAGTCTACCATTTCTGAAGAGAAGAGTGGTCAAATATTCAGCCAGAGTTACGTCAGACATTTGTTGATAGCTTTAAAAACTCTATGTTAAGGAGCTACTAAAAGACATTTAACCCAATATTAGAGAGGGAGGCATGCATATTTGAATCTGTATGTTTAACTTCTGACCATCTGGAATAGAGAAAAACCACTTGTGCAAACGTGCACCTAATTATTGCTTTTAAAATCTCCTAGTGGTTTCTTGTACCATCATTCCACGCTTCAAAAAGAGCAGCTCAAGTGCCCAAAATGAATATGCCGTTTATGCTAAAAGACAGGAGTGAAGCAGCTGCAGAAACACTCCCTAAACTGAAATTAAATAAGTGGATACTGTTTACCCCGACAGATGATATATAAGATATATTAGGGAGTGAACAAACATGTTGGGAAGAGAGGAAAAGAAAAGTACAATCTTATATGTGTTTCTGTGTCGATTTGTCGTCTTCCAGCAGCAGATGCAGGTCGACCCTCACAAGCTAGACTTCGGCCTCAAGCCCGAGTTCCTGAGTCGACATCCAGGCCCCAGCCTGTTTGGTGCCATCCATCACCCAAGTGACTTGGCACGGCCTGCTACGCTCTTCTCTGCTGCAGGTTGGTTATATATGGAATGTGCTTTCACATTATGTCCACTTTTATTAACAACTATCAGTTCCAAGTTGCAGTCTGGTAACATTGAAATCTGTGGTCATCTCACCCTCCACAGGTCCTACCCACCCTTCAGCTGCCCCCTTCGGCCACCCACCTCCTCATCCCGGAAACTTCCTCACCCCCGCATCACATTTAGGCAAGAGGACTCTCCCCTTTGGTTTGTTTCAGAAAATGAAACATTCCCATGTTAATTAAATGTGAAATAACATGTTATTTCTGTGCTTCCCTACAGAGCCTTTCAATAGGCCGTCATCATTTGGAGGACTGGGATCTCTCAGTTCATCAGCCTTTGGAGGGCTAGGAAATCCAGCACTCAGTGAGTTTCAGCCTCATGATAAGTAGTTCGCTGCGATGTAATGCGTCAGATGCTAACACAGAGGAGGGAATTGTTGAGATACGCATTTAACTTGCGTCCTGCTGTGTTTTTTCCACGTGTTGAATCCCTAACAGCGGCCAACTCCGTGTTCGGTCATAAGGAGGGCCCCAACGCACCGCAGCACTTAAACAGCAGCAGTAACAGCAGCCACCAGGAGCCGTGGAACCGCCTGCACCGCACACCCCCCTCATTCCCCACGCCTCCCCCCTGGCTAAAAGCTGGAGACTCTGAGAGAAGCACCTCAGTCAGCTCGCACGAAAGGGATCGGGACTCGGATAAGCGGGACTCGGTTGTAAAAGACGACAAAGACAGGTGGGTTCTGGAGAGATTTTCAAATACTCTCCTTTTCTTTACCTTTCGGGAGCATAAGAAGGAGCTAAACTGGATCAGTACTCATAAATCAATCTCATAATTAGTGAAAATCACTTTTAAGCTCTGCAAATGACACTTCAACATAACGCAGTGATTTTGCCTTACTCATTACTGATATGTTCAGATTCAGCTCTTTTCCTGTGATCTCAGCCTAAGTGGCCTTACCAGGCTGTTTAAAGTGGGGTGCAATAATAAATTGGCCCCGATTTCCTTAAATTTGGGAGCTTGGCGATCGGCCGATACTTACATAAGAAACCGATCTTATCTTCCGCAACAATCGTCTGAAAAGCCGCTACTGTTCCCTGAGAGAGGGCTGACTGACAGACCCGCCCACCAGGTCATGTCTGCATTTGTGGGGTTAACAATAGTTACCTCATTGTTGCGAAATTAGTGACTTTGTCGCTATATTTAGCAACTTTTCAGACAAAAAAATTTATATCGGTCAAAATCTGAATCGGCAGGTCAGGCTTTTTAAAGATCGTGATAGGCTAGAAAACTGCAATCAGTGCACCTCTAGTTTGAAGTGAACTGGAGGAAAACAGTCAGAGTGGGTCAAAGTTAACTTCTGAGGACATTTGGCTTTGCTACCGAGTTTTAGTATGTGGTAACATAATTACTCTTGGTTACTGTTCTGTAATCTTTTTTTTTTTTTTTTTTTTTTTTTTTCAAATCTACATGCTGATGAGGACAACCTTCTTTGTGTTTCTAGGGACTCAGAAAAGCGTCAGCCGAGCCATCCATCCCCAGTCCCCGTCCATCCAATCAACCTCCTTGGCCACAGCCGGCCCCCTGAGCACCACAGGAACCACCTGCCCCCTGCTTCTGGAGACCCTCAGAGGGACAAGGAAACAAAGGCCAAAGATAGAGAGAGGGAGCACCAAGACTCTTGGAAAGACAACACAGATGACCACAAGCTCAAAGAAAACCAGCACAGCGACAAAGACACACCCGTCATCCATGACAGCCGAGTGTCAGAGGACAAGGTGCCCAGCAGGGGGACTACGTCGCCCTATGTTCGGCAGACCAGCTTGGAGCGTCCTAATGGTGGTCTGAGCAGGGAGGTCCTGGAGAAGAAGGCAGAGCTGCCATATGAGCAGCAGAAGAAGAACAGTGAGGTGAAAGTGAAGGAGGAGAGGAAGGAGGAGCAGGATGGAGTAGTAGAGAGGATCAGTGAACCCCCTTCACAGGCACCCTCCACACCAACGCTCCACCCACCCTCCTCCGTGCCTGTTCCAATGGGCATGCCAGGTGTCCACCCAATCAACAGTATCAGCAGTCTAGAGAGAACTCGTGTTGTGGCCCCCTTCATGGGTGCGAGCCCCCTCCCTGGAACTGAGAGGTTCCCTTATCCCACTTTCCACTGGGACCCTATGAGAGATCCTTACAGGGGCCTGGACATTCACAGAAGGGACCCTTTAGCCAGGGACCTACTGCTGAGGAACGATCCTCTGCACAGGCTGGCGGTGCCACGCCTCTATGAGGCCGAGCGCTCCTACAGGGACCGGGAACCTCACGACTTTAACCGCGACCACGCCCATTCTCTGGCCCTGGAACAGAGGAGGGAACAGGAGCGCGCTCAGCTGGAGGAACGTGATCGCCTCAACATGCTCAGAGAGGACTATGAGCACGGGCGCCTCCACCCCCCAATGCACCATCCTGTCCTCGATGGACACCTTCCCCACCCTGCCTCGGGCCTTATGGCCCCAGGACTGCCAGGCATGCACTACTCCAGAGTGAGCCCTTCAGCTGCAGCAGCAGCAGCTGCCGCAGCACATCAGAACAGCATCTTAAACAAAACACCACCCACCGCATCACTGAGCGCTCCACCCCCTCTCATCCCCACCCTGGGTGCTCGGCCCGGTTCCCCCAGACGGACTACCCCCCTGGCCACAGATATCAGGGACAGACCGACTCACAAAGACATCGAGGCACGATGAGCTGAATCGGCGTCCCCTTCAGCCCTGTGCCTCACCATCTCTAAACTCACACCCAGCACTTAGCTTTGGACAAAGCGAGACTGTAACATAGCTGTGAATAATTTATGTGGGCAGAGACATGCCCACAGATGTTTTTGTATAAAACTAAAATGAAATGAACCATTTTTTTTTTTTTTTTTTTTTAGTTTGCTCCATGGTTTTGTGTGCATTCTTTACCCTGCATAGCAAAGTGATGTGGAGTAAGACTAAACTTTGGAATGTACAGCTACTTTAGCACTGACAGTCATGTAGATAATGTACAGTCGCTGTGCTCACTCTGTATGGATTGAAAATCATGGTACAAATATGCAAAAGAGTGTTTTGAAAGCTTTACTTTGACTAAATGTAAATATAGGAGTATTAAGGCTTTGATTCAGAATGTGCTTTTTGCAATTTGCAGATGTTTTCTTTTCCGCATGTTCCAGAGATCCCCACATACAACTATGCAACAAACGTCTGGGCTCCTGTTCTGAAAGCTGGCCTTCTCAGCACTGCTGATTGTGCACCAATAAAGGAAAACATGGCTAAATTCTCCCCACTAACCAGAATCCGTAATGAAACACACAAACTTTACCTACTCTACAGTCTCAGATTAAACTAAATGATAATATTTAAGAATGAGTCTATTGTTTTAGTGACAATCTACATTCCTGTTTTGAATCTTAAAGTATTTTCTTAAATGTAGAATCTCAATTATTAATCGTTTGTCTCGGCTCCCGTCATTCTGGTTCTGGGGGGAATGCAGCCCAGTCAACACCATGACAGCACATTAGCCCGGCTGACGGTGTGTAAAGTACATGTTTTGGAAATGAGTTCTGTTGGTCAGACAGTGTAATAAAGTGCTTTCCTAAGTTGTTGTACCTACAAATACAAAAGACAAAAAAAGCAAGTTTCAGCTATGGGCCGTTCGTTTCTAACTCGCAGAGATCTATTTTAGTAGTTCCTGAAGGTTTTAGTTGTGCGCTTCAAAACTCTGTGATATCATGTTGTGCAGTGTTTTGTTTTTTTTTTTTAAAAATCTAATGATAAAATGTCCACCAGAGCCATAGTGGTTAGTTAATGCGTAATGCAAAAAGATTGTTACCTGAGAAACTCTTTTGCTGTTTACCGTGTACAGAGGGAAAAAAAACTTTCTAGCTCATGTACAAAAAAAAATGAAGCAACTGAATCTTCAGCATGTTCCTCATTTAAACTTGTGATATGTAAATTGTGCCATGTTATTAAAAAATGTGTACTTTAGCTGTCTTTGAGCGATTCTTTTTCCATCCGCCTTTCTAAGGTGCTGAGCAAAACTATTCCCACCCCTTGACCTTTTGAACATTTTGTCATGTTACAGCCGTAATTGAGCATCATTGAGAAGTTGAAAGAAATAAATACCTGAGTTCTAAAATGTTTAATAAGAAAAATGTGAACCTGGCTGTGCATATGCATTCATCCCCCTTTACTCTGATGTGCATAAATAAAATCTAGTGCAAGCAACTGCCACCCCCAGATAATACATTGCATCCAGAAAGTATTCACAACACTACACTTTTTCCACATTTTATGTTACAGCCTTATTCCAAATTCTGTCACATTAAACGAGAAGGACAACCATCTTGGAGCAATCAGGCCCGCATGGTGGAGTGGCCACATGGCAGCCTGTCTGGAGTTTGCCAAAAGGCACCTAAAGGACTCTCAGACCATGAAAAACAAAATTCTTTGGTCTGATGAGACAAAGATCGAACTCTTTGGTGTGAATACGAGGAGTCGTGTTTGGAAGAAACCAGGCACAGCTCATCACCATCGCCACAGTGAAGCATGGTGGTGTCAGCATCATCTTATGGGGATGTTTTGCAGGAGCAGGATAGAGGGAAAGATGACTGCAGCAATGTACAGCGACGTCCTGGATGAAAACCTGCTCCAGAGCGCTCTTGACCTCAGACTGGGTGACGGCTCATTTTTCGGCAGGACAACGACCCAAAGCACACGGCCAAGATCTCAAAAGAGTGGTTTTAGCACCACTCTGAATGTCTTGGAGTGGCCAAGCAGGAG
Organism: Anableps anableps; assembly: GCA_014839685.1. Lineage (NCBI taxonomy): Eukaryota > Metazoa > Chordata > Actinopteri > Cyprinodontiformes > Anablepidae > Anableps > Anableps anableps. The sequence goes on along the minus strand of CM026078.1, from coordinate 5,039,275 downwards.
TCCAGACAACATCTCTGGAGGGATCTGAAAATGGCTGCACAGACGTCTCCCATCCAGCCTGATGGAGCTGGAGAAGAACTGCAAAGAAGAATGGGCCAAACTGCCTAAAGATAGCTAAGCTAAACTGGTGGCATCATTTTCAAGAAGATTTGAGGCATCAAAAACTACCAAAGTATTAAGCAACGGCTGTAAAAACGTATGTAAATGTGATTTTTTTTTTTTTGTTTTCTGTTTTTAATAAATTTGCAAAACACTAAAAAAAAAAAAATGTTCCCCATTGTCATAATGGGGTATTTGTGTGTAGAATTTTGAGGAAAGAGATTAATTTAATAGAACTTGGAATAAGGCTGTAACATACACAAAATGTGGAAAAAGTGAAGCGCTGTGAATACTTTCAGGATGCACTGTAAACACAGTCCCCTTGGGTGTGATCTCAGTATAAATCCAGCTGTTCTGTGAAGGCCTCAGAGGCTTGTCAGAGAACAGTAGTGAACATGAAGACAAAAGAACATAGTGGAACCTACCAGGACAGGACCAACCACCTAAACTGACAGATCAGACACAGACAGCATTAATCAGAGAAGAAGCCGATATTGTCATGGATGGTAAGTTTGGTTGAGTTACACAGATTCACAGCTCAGGTGGAAGAATATGGCAGAAGGACAGCCATTAATTCTAAACTCCATAAAGCTGTCCTTTATAGAAGACTTGTAAGAGGAAAGCCAGTTTGACGCAACAAACTGCCAACAAGCCATGGATGGGACACACCATGCTTGGAAGAAGATGATCTGGTCAGATGAGACCAGCCAGAAACCTAACACTTGACCCTGAAGACACCATCTTTAGCATGGACAGGGAAGCTGGTCTGAGTGGGCGGGGATATTAATGGAGTTAAATACAGGCTTCACCATCCAGCAGAAAGACAATCTTAAACATACAACCAGAGCTTCAATGGAATGATTTAGACTAGATCTGCAGATTAATTTGAATCATCATCATCCTATCAGTGTTTACAATACTGCAATCGCAAGGAAATGATGAGATGGAATACTCAAGACATGTTATTGCAAGTGTCAAGCATAAAGGTTCTGCATACTGCTGCTATATTTGTCCAGCTGAAATGACTAACTGAAGTACTGTATAGTTTTAGTGATAAAGATGCTAAAGCTCACAGGGTGATGGAGATCATTTGTAATGGTGAAGAAAGAAATTGTCAGGAAAAACGCCATCACTGCTTCTTAGCAATATCACTGAAATCGTACTGAAATTAAATTCTTCATAATGCGCAAGTCTAGTTCAGATAAAAGCATATTCATGTGTTAAAATGACCCAGTCCAAGTCCAGACTTAAATATAGTGAAAACCGATGTTAATGGACACAATAGAAAAGCATAGCCTAAATTGGAGGTGGGCGGATCGATCTAAAATATCAATGTCGATACCAAGTTGCTATCAGTATCGGATTGATACTAGCATGGTAAGATCGATACTTTAGTTTCAGATTCCCTCTTGAAATTTTATTTTATTTTTGATATTGTAGTTTCTCAACTCTACTTCACATTCATCTAAAAAAACAGCCCATTCCTTTCATTATCCATTGCTTTTAAAGGAGTTTAACAATACACAGTGTACCTTACGCTCTGCTAGGCCACACTGCAAAATGACTTGACACTTGCTACTCTGACAAGTGACTGCTGGTGCTTGGTTCAATAACGGTGCTCTGAAAACATCAGCAGCCTTCACCGATGAATCATGGCACACTGATTGTGTATTCATCAGGGGATGCAAGAGTTATTGACATTCCCATTACGCTGAATAACCACAGCATTCATGCTCCCTTCTCTGACTAATGTTTAGCACTGAGTCAGGCATCCATCAAAAGGAGGTTCGATCCATTACAGCTGGGAAATGTGAGTTGCTTTTATTTCTTCCAAGTAAATACCTCCTGCCTCTGAGACCGACTCTAATTTTCCTTTTTGCAGCGATAAAAGACTCCAGAGGTATTTTACCGTGGGAGGTGTGCTGTAAATAGTTCCGCTTAGTTAATAGATGTGAAGAAAGCTGCCAGTTTTCTCCAATCAAATGAATGTGTCGGTTTTGGGAGAGTTCCCTTCTGTTATTGAGTCTGATCTATGCTGTGTCCATGATTATTAGGCAAGTTGTAATTTCGACAGAGCTCTCACCCAATCCTGGTAAAGTGAGAATAATAAGCAACTCAAAATTGTCAAATAAAGAATTCAGACTTTTTAAAAAAATTACAAAATTAGCGACCAATTATAGCCAGCCTTCTTTTAAAAAAAAAGTCCCAAACCTTCCATTCATGGAGTCTGTCAGCTTTTGTGTAGCAGCAGCCACAGATTCCCTGACTCTGTTCACAGTGGTGGACTGTTTTCCTTGTTTTCCTTTCCTTGAAATTTCCTTGTAAGCCCACAAGTTCCCAGTAGAGTCGAGGTACAGTAAGGAAGTGTTCCTTGTTCCTTCTTTCATCTATGAGGCCTAAACTGGCTAGCCTTTCCTGGACCACAGCTTGAAGGAAGTGTTTTCTAAAAACTGGATGAAAGTTTGAAAGATGATTTTGAATCTAATCTAAAAAAGTCCAGTTGCATAATCCTTAATAATACCAGCCCATACCAGTACCCCACCTCGACCTTCCTAGTGTGTCAGTCAAAGCAGAGATCTGTGCCCATTACTGATCCACCCACAGGCCCATCTATCTGGTCCATCAATGAGAGGAAATGAAACTTTCCTCTCATTCCATCTGACCATAAAATGAGAAAAATCCGTCTTCAGCTATTTCTTCGCCTGCTACTGTTATTCAGTTTATGTGTCTTGTTCAGTGGTGTTTGGGTTTCAGCTTTCTCTACCTTGGTCATCTCTTTGAGCTTGGTCAAGGGTGGTGGTGACTCAGGAAGTAAGAGTCTGTCCCGTAACCGGTGGGTTGCTGGTGCGAACCCCCGCTTCATCTGTCTCAGTCATTATGTCCTTGGGCAAAACACTTCATCTGCCTTGCCTGCTGGTGGTGGTCAGAGGGCCAGTGCATTGCAACCTCACTTCTGTCAGACTGCCCCAGGGAGGCTGTGGCTACAGTGTAGTAGCTTACCACCATCAGTGTATGAATGACTGAATGTCGTGAAACGCGATTTGGTGTCCTCTGGATTGATAAAGTGCTTCCCAAGAACAGGCCATTTACCATTTTACTTTTGGGCTCACCAGGTAGGTTGCAGTTCTGGAATATGACAGCATTAAAGGCTTCAACATCTCAAATCTTCAGCAGGTAATTTTAATCTTTTTTTTTCACATGTTTCTTGCAACCCTGTTGACTCTTTGATTCTGTGATCACAGCCCAATATTTCAGCAATTTCAAGACTGAAGCAAAAAGCTGGAACACTTTTTATACTTTCTGACTTTTCAGACTCAGTTAGAAGTCAAACATACCCTGAAGGGCTTAAATCCAGTAAGTTTATACACCTTGGAGTTGGAAAATATAAAATAAAAAATTAAAAAAATTAAAAAATTTAAAAAATTTAAAAAAAAGATATATTCAAAATGTTCTCTTGCCTGCAGCTGATCCAGAACGCTGCTGCTCGTGTTCTCACTAAAACTAGGAAAATAGAGCACATCAGTTCTAAAGTCCTTATACTGGCTCCCTGTAGCTCAGAGAATAGACTTTAAAATACTTCTGTTAGTTTATAAATCACTGAACGACTTAGCACTAAAATACATTAAAGACCTGTTGCCATTGTATCAATCTTCCAGTTGTACGTTGTAAAGCACTTTGAACTGTCTTGCTGCTGAAATGTGCTCTACAAATAAACTTGACTTGACCTTCTTTTTCTGACCACTTCCTGTCAGAGGCAACCTGTGATTAAACGTCATTAGTGCCACAAAATCTTCAAAATCATGTAAGAAGCTCCAAATCCCTAATGATTTCATGTATTAATCTACTGAATCTGCAGTTGCTACATTTAGTCTAGCAAAACTGATCATTGACTAGAGTCTGACTAAAACTAGAAGAAAAACTAACACTAGTTTAATTAACTCTACATGCTAGCAGCCTGATAGCCCAATTAACCAGCTAATATAACCTGCTTAGTGTTACTTAATAAAAAGATGAATGACAAATATATGTTAATTTACACTATAAGCATGTTCACATATTATCTACTATCACATTAAGTGGATGTATGTTCTAAATGTTTGTTTAAGCTTGTGTCAGAAATCAAAATGATTATTAACATAACTGTAATGATCAACAATATTAATAGAACAGTTGGAATAAAAGTTGCTTTTCTGCAATCAATGTACAATTTTGTTTTAAATCTTTCTGCTTTAGTCTAAAACTTTCGTCATTTTAGTCAAGGTCACCACACCCTAACAATCTCATACAAGCCTGGTCTTATGTCACTTTCTGGCAGCTTTTCTAAGCCAGGAGTTCCCAAAGTTGGGGGTCAGGACCCCACTTGCGGTCACAACGATGTAAGTTTGGGGTCTCGAGGTCCTCCTCAGAAAATAACCCTACATACCAAGAATGGTGTGTAGGCATGTGCAGTTTCTAAATGCTGTAAAAGACACAAAAACTGGACTTGAAAATAAATAATAGCAACATGTTGGCCAATATATTGACTGTTGATGCTGATTATGTTTTAATTGTTCAAGTCTTTACCTGACTGTAAAAAAAAACAAAACAAGAAAGTCAGGGTCATGAGCCTCTCACATTTTTATTTTGTAGGCTGGAAGCTGGAAAGTTTGGGAATCACTGTATAGAAGATTATTCCATCCTGCAGCTTAAATAAAACAAGAGACAGCGACGGAATGCTGTTCATCCCAACCGTCCCAGAGAGAAGTTCAGCCAGGAACCCTGCTCTGTAGTTTCGCCTGTAAACCAGTAGAGTGCGACAAACCACAAGAAGTTAAAGTCTCCAGCACCAAGCGCTTGACACACATTAAAACATGCAAACCAATAATTTTCTGAACATCCATTTTCAAACAAAGCAATCAGGAGAATAATACTACCTGGTTTACAAGCACTTCTTGGTTTTGCAATTCCCTCTGCTTTTGCTTTACATTGTAAACTGAGGAGGGATTACTGACAGGACAATATTTGTTAGAAATATGGGAAACAGAAAAAGCGATTTTTCCAGTATATCAGTTGTGTGCAGTTATGTTTAAGGGTGGTAGAATTCCCCGTTTTAGTCTTCAAATGTTATAGCCCAAAAAGAGAAATGGTTAGCTAAAGCTAACTACTCAGATTAGATAAATAAACCAAATCAACTCGAAATATGAAGAAGGAATGTATGAAAAACTTTTTTCTTGCTCCCAGTCCTTACTAAAATAATCCAAGTGTCACAATCTAAAGAAATTTAGGATATGTACTTTAATGGTGTAGCTCTGTTATTGTGCTTATTGCAATAGTGCTTATTGTGAGCACTATAAGGCTAAACAAGCAGCGATTCACCGATCAGACAGTGATCCAAATCATCATCCAGTTTTCCTGGCGGTCAGCAGGACAAACACTGAAAGATCCCACTTTTTTTCTGATTCATTGAATACATTAAAACTTACAACTCCCACGTTTATTTTGTCCTTTAAACGCACCTATAAACACTACTTCGATGCACGTTGTTTTGAGTTTAGCTAACATCAAACAAAGGTTAGAGACATTTGCTTTGGTGCATAAATCTGAATAATCTTCTAATCCCTTCATTTTCTGTTGGATTCCAAAACTGTTAGCTCTGTCAAGGAATCTGCTGCACATTTTTTTCCCTTTTGTAATCAATGTTTACAGTCAAACTCAGTTGCCATAAAGCTGTAAAAGTTATAAAAATAGCACATTAAATACTTAATGGCACCCCTACTATTTCTATTAAAATAAAATTGAACTGTAGCATTGTTTTCATGTATCCTATGCTTTTTAAGTTTTTTCAGAGTTTCTAGGGCATTCTTATTGATAATCCATGACTTCCTGTTTTCCTGGGGTAGTATTAAAAGATGACACAGATGCCCAATTCTGTAAGCCAAAGAAAAACCATCAGACTTAAGGCAGATGTATGTTGATATAAGGAAATGGCAAGAAGATGAAAGCAGCTGTTAAGCCAAAATTGTTCATACTGCTGGCAGATTTAGGTTTAGGATCATCACTTACTTTTATCAACATGTTTCTTGTGACTGTAGGAAATATTACCCTTTTGGAGAAATCCAACCAGAGTCCAACTTCAGGCTGATAAAGATTAGGGTGATGGTAAGGAGGCCTTTCCAACCTTAAAGATTTGGAGCAGATCACCAGTGATAAATTGCCAAAATACCAGTGGAAACAGGCAAAAAGCTGGACAGAATTTTAAAAATGGTTTGATTGTTGCAATGCCAATGAAGAGTCATCATTTTTGACATGCTGATTTGTTTTTGATAAATTGTAAATAAAAACAGATACATTCATTTTACCTGCCATGTACTATGATTCCATGTACTTAGAGTACATGGAATCATAGTACCACAAGGGTCAGTGCTGGGTCCAAAACTTTTTTTTCTTGTTATTTTTACTTTACATAAATGATAGATGTACTATATCTAAGTTATTAACATTTACTTTCTTTGCTGATGATATTACATTATATTGCTCTGGCTATTGTTTGAAACAGCTTCTAAATATGATTGAAGGAAAATTAAGAGTATTAAAGAAACGGTTTAACAAAATTAAATTATCACTAAATTATGACAAAACTAAGTTTGTAGTAAAAAAATTTGTAGATAAAAAAGCAAATAAAAATGATGCTAAGCTAATGATAAACAACATTAAAATAGAAAGAGTGTATCATATCAGATTTTTTTGAGTGGTTTTTGATTACAACTTGCATCAGAGGGCTCATACAGAAAAAGTAAAACCTAAAATGACAAAAAAAAAAAAAAAAAAAAAAAAAAAAAAAAGAGCAATCAGTAAATAAAATAAAATATTTTGAAAATAAATTTTAAATAAAATCACTTTCCATGTTAATTAATACTTCCAACATGAATTACTGCGTGGAGATCTGGGGCAATGCAAACCCAAAACCTGCTTCAGAAGAAAGTTAAAAGAATTACAAATGCATCAGATTATTGTCATCCAACCAATGAAATCATTATTACATTGCTCAGTTTGAAATTTTATGATCAAGTAGATATCACAACTGCACTGACAATGTACAAAGGGTATAATAAACTCCTTCCAAATTGTACACAGAAGTGGATTGAAATTAAAGAAAATTAAAGAATTACGACAGAAAGGTTTGGGTTTTTTTTGTTTTTGTTTTTTTTTTTTTTTTTTTTTTTTTTTTTTTTTTTTTTTTAAACCCTGTTTTTTTTTTTTTATTGGTCAGGATAAATATGAAAAATAAATATATTTCAGTTAGAAGAATTCATGTGTGGAATCATTGTTGTGAGGTGTAAAAACTATGTTTTTCACTCTTGAAATTAAAAATTCCATGAATTTAATTTGCTAAACAGATATAGCAACGTTTGATTATTATTTTTTATTTTCTTTCACATGTTTGTCTACAGACTCAGCTAGAATTCCTCACTGATCTTTTTTGGAAAAATATACAGGAAATATGCTGCTGATTTGATTTTGATCATGTTTTGTTACAAAACGTGAAGGTATAAAAAGCTTATGCTTCTACTGACACCTTTTTTCATTCTTACCACTGACAGGGATTCAAATATTGTTTATTTAGTCCTGTATTAATTCTGGGGGATTTTTTTCTGGAGTGTGTGTGTGTTTGACTTGTGAAAAGAAATGTTAAAAATGACCAAAAATAAAATAAATACTACTACTACTGTTTAAAAAAACAGGCCATTTTAAACACAAATCTTGTAGACTCTACCAGAAAATGGAAATGGGTAATTATTTGTTCTTTCAGCGTGATAATGATCCAAAACATGAGACCAAATAAACACAGGCACAAAAAAAAAAGTAATTGCACAGCAAACACAGGCCCCAGACCTAAATCCTAGAGAAAACCTGAGGTTGGGTGAAGAGAAACATAAAAGAGGCACCAGGGTTGGAGTTTTTCCTCAGTTTTCACTATGAGATTATGCTACTTCAGTACATATGAATTCATCTTAAGGGCTTTTTTCACATCTTTAAAAAGTGTGCCAATAAATGTGGAGGGCTCTGAAGTAATCCTCGAGAATTTCAGACGCATCTGAAGTGTCAACAGAGACAGTGTGGAGCCGAGGAGACGGCTGTGTGAGGACACCGCTCAAAACGCCAGCACTGTTAACCTGTAATCATGCTGTGTTATCATTAAATTAAACAATGTTTACAACAGTTAATTGTGATCCTATATGCCATATGATAATTTATAAAACAATTGGAGAATTGATCCTTTGTGAATATTTGGGGAAAAAAGACCAACATTGTACCAACAACAATAAATCAATAGTGTAGAGTACATCATTCCATACGTTATTGACTCATTTCTAGGCTCAATACAAGCCTCCAGTCAGAGAGATCAAAGTGCTGCTTCTTGAGAAAACATGACCCTCTGAATGTAAAATCTTTATCAAAAAACAAACATCTATAATCTACAGAGATAATGTGTGGCAGGACAGGTGAACAGAACTGGATCAGACAGATTCACTCAGACAGACACGAGAGTTTTAAGTAGACATGTTGTCCTAAAACAGTTTAATTTGAATGTTTAAATAATCAGTCACTCCGCAGAGGTTTGAAGGGAATCCTTGAGGCTTTCCGAGATATTTCACACAGTCCTATTAAACCCTGAAAACCTCCCACCGGTTTCTGCCTTGTGAACACAAGGTGGCATCAGAGTACATGGCTGTAAAGAGAGCCAGACAGAAAAAGGCAGTGAAGACTGGAACCATATCATGTGCTTTACAGCAGGTAGTAGCCACCTGAAACAGGAGAGGAACTGGTTTGACAGCTTCACTTCCTCTGACCAGCACCACACGCCCCGGTATTTGAACATCACCCATGCTGTCAAACTGGAAGAGCCACATAGTGTACCTCGAGAACACTCCTTGCGTTTCCTGCTTCTATTGTGTCTGAGCACAGCTGAGAAGCAAACAGCTCGCTCACCACCATAAGAGTCCAGTATTCCTCCTGATTTTCTGTCAGATAACATGCAGCACACCGGTTTCTACCAGCAAACAGAAACATCTGACACCTCACTGCCACTGTAAACAGAACCTGCCTCTGGGAAATGACTAGTTTCTCAGTAATCCAAAACACACAAGATCATGTTCAGCAGGATAAACAAAGCGATCTACAAAACCATTATGGCAGCACACAATTCACAAGCTGCACATCACTTTTATTTTCTGGAGCATGACAAATAATTTGTCCCATGTGAAAAAGATATCCACAGCATTTTTATCCTCTGCTGACAACAATTCTAATCACCACAGAACAAACAGGGTTGAGAACTCCTAAAAATACTTCCCCACGCATCAATGGGAAAGCATCCCAATTCTCAGCAGTTCCCTTCCCCCTGGTGGTTCCACCATCCTGAGGCATAAAAATAAAGGCCTACCAGTGCTGCCGTCGGGCTGGGATTAAGTTGATGCTCAGCCTTTCCAACAGCTCATTTGCTCATCATTAGCTGAATCGTGTAAATGGGAAAGCTTATTTGGATGGCGGGGGGAGCCTAATGTTATATGTTTGAAAAGGATCAAAAGAGGACAACTCGGCCTCAGAACTAAATGCCTTGAAAGGAGAGCAGCCCTTTAATGAGGCCAAGAAAATGGTCCTTATTATATACACGTACATTATATATCCACACCGACTATACAGCTGGACAGGCTGCTGTGTTGAGATGTCATCTGTAAATTTTTGGTTAGCTTTGAGTATATGTCTCCATGAGGCAAAGGCAGATCTGAGATTCCATCCATTATTTGAACACGCTTATCCTTGCAAGGGGGGGCTGGTGTCTATCTCCAGCAGTCATCGGGCGAGAGGTGGGGTCCACCCTGGACAGGTCGCCAGACCATCGCAGGGCAACACAGAGACAGACAGGACAAACCATGCACACACACACACACACTCGCACCTAAGGAGAATTTAGAGAAACTTAACACTCATGTTTTTGGACGGTGGGAGGAAACTGGAGTACCCAGAGAGAACCCACGCCTGCACAGGGAAAACATGCAAACTCCATGAAGAAAGACCCCAGACCAGGATTTGAACCCAGGACCTTCTTGCTGCACAGCAACAGTGCTACCAACTGTGCTGCCCCAGATATGAGATGATCATATTTTATTTTTATCACACTAACTTTGAGTAAAAACGTCAACATTTCTTTGATTTAGCACAAAAAGTGAAAAACATATAATGTGATCTAATTGTGTTTATTTCTAATAACTGTATATATGTTATATACACAGTTATTAAATTCCAAAATCATTCATATCACCAAGCCACAGGCCTCTCCCACAAGATACAGGCATTGTACAAGGGTAATCATTTATGAAAATAATAAATCTGTTTTTATTTACATCGTTACCTAAAATGACATAATCAAAATTGAAACAGTTGCATTTATTTTTTTTATTTTATTTTTTTCATTGGTATTACAGCAGTCATACCTGTCTTCATACCTATGCTCAAAGTCTTTGAGGCTGGAGGGCCTCCTTGCTATCACCTTAATCTTTAGCTCCCGCTGATTCCCTATCTATCTTGACCACTCCAAAATGTTTACATTACTTTCCATCAGAAGAAACAGATTCATATCCTCAAAAGATTTAGACTTACAGCGGAACCCCGCCTATTTGTTATTCAGTATATGCAGATTTTTCTGTGAAACATGACTCCAAGTCATTCACGAAAAATCTGCCTATTCATGGTTTTTTTCATTGAGCATATCTAAAATATTTGTAAGATAATCCAGCTAACGAAGCTGGAATACCTTGGCGGAATGTTATATGACATGCTATTGGCTGGCATTTGCAGAGCAGCCAATCCAGGCGCTACATTTATTTTCCTGGACATTGATTGGCTGTAACCCCAAGAGTGGAAATAAGGAAGACTGTAGATGTTGACTGTAGATGCATTCTGTTTGTAGTCAGAAATTCTGACTTCCCAGTCTAAAAAGTCCCCTGGAACCTCCCTTCCCTCAAAGTCAGAGTTTCCACTCAGAAAGTGTGAGAATTTTTCTAAGACCACCAGAAATATTTCCAAAGAGGTAACTTTGTCTTTCTAGCAAGCAAGGGAAAAGTTTAGCTGCCTTCTTTTAACCAGCTGACTGACAGTGTGCAACAACAAATGGGGGTGGAGCAGCACTCCAATACTGCTTGCTCCAAAGAACTGGGGAAAACACCAGCTAACCACTGAAGCACTTTCTCCAGTCACTGGTTCAGAAGACCCAAAAGACGTAAAACATGAAGCTACCAGAAAAATCCAATTAACGCTCAAGTGATTATCGAGAAAAGAAAATCACAGCTGTAGTTATGGAATGAAACAGCGTACAATCAACTAAGATTCAACTGTTTCAGATGTGGTGCTGGGGTTATCAAGGGAAACCTGAGTTTGTGTAGCAACTCAGGAAAATGTGCAGAATATTTCAAAACATCAATGGTCCCAAAAAACAGCTTTGCTCTCTTTATAGCAAACTGAAAGACTCACTAACCATTGCTGAAGCTCATGCTAGGAAGCCTTGGGATGAGTGGGAGCACACTCTGGAGTAAGATGAGATTGAGATCATTCTGTTCAGCTCAGACGTAGTTCAGCAAATTTTAGCATGCACCTGGCCAGAACTGGTGCTGAGAATGCAAACATCCCTGACAGTGAAGCTCGGGGGCCAAAGGTGTTGGAGTAAGAACATTTATAGACGCATCACGAATGCTTGTGAATGCCCTGATATACAGCCTGGGCGCAAGTAACTGGCAAGATTATGAAATTAACAGTGGAATAAACAGCACAGAATGAGCAAACTGAAATCTAATAACACATAATTTATATATTTACATAAATAAAATGTTATTATTATTATTATTATTATTATTATTATTATTATTATTATTATTTTGTGGCTTTAGCAGCTCTACATGCAACAACCAAACTCAGTAAACTTCAAAAAAGGTAAAAACCCCACATGGAGAAAATTGTTTATAGATGAAATCCTTCCAGTTTTCAACATTTGCCAAGGTTTGTTCCAAACAGATAGAGGGATCCTCTTGATCCATTTGTCTTTAGACAACCTCTGTAGAACAGTTCCATTCAATTGCAAACCCTGTAGACTGGTGCCTTGTAGGTGCTAGTTGTGGCTCTGTCTCAACATTCTAGATTTAAATGGCTTAATTAGCTCCCCATTACATCGTCCGGTTCTGCAGGGGCCTGTTTCTGACCTTTGATTCATGTCAGATGTGCTGAAGCAGAGACAACTAAGACATGTCAGATACTGGGCCTCAAGGACGAGAACTGGACACTTCTGTTCTAGATGGAGAGTCCTCTCTTGTAGTCCCTCCGCTACCATTCACTTTACTGGTTTTCTATGGGGCTTACATCTGGGGACTGAGATGACCAGGGAAGAAGGCTGATTCTGTGCCAAGTGAATCATTTCTGTGTTGTTTTAACCATATGTGTTGGATCATCATCACACTGAAAGACCCAATGGTCACCCATTTTTTGAATACTAGCAGAGGTCTCCAGATTTGTACTGGAATCTCCTAATATTTCAAAGAATTCATAAAATCATGTACCCTAACACTGTTCCCAGAAACTCTGGAAGAGAACCAGCTCTACAGCATCACAGAACTTCCACCATACATAAGAATAGACATGAGGTGTTTTTGTCACATATTCATCATCTGTTTCACACCAAACCCAACTGGAGTGTTTGTGGTTGAAAAGTTCAACCCTTGTCTGATCTCATCAAAACACAGTTTCAGTTAAAATCTCATTCAAGCAAACCAAAACGTTTGTGACGGTAGGTACATCTCTTTAACCCCCACAACCATCCTAGTACATTGTGGCAAGATAAATATGTACCAACTATTTTAAATGTTTTTAACATTGATCTGACTGTAGGATGTGGCCAGTTGAGGTGAAGAGAAATTTTGCTGGAACAATTTCATGACTTATTAATCAACCCACATCTGCCTTACTTGTATTATGTCATTTTTTTAAGCCAAGAAAACACAAAGTCATGTTTTTTCTAATTTGAAAGGTTTCCATACAGTCTGATCAACATCAAAAGAAAATATACTGTCAGGGATGCTGATAAGTGTGACAATAGGTAATTCATTTTTTTGTTTGTTTGTTTGTTTTTTTGTCAAGACAAGTAATAAAAAAAAAAAACTCTGCTGCAATGTTTACTGGAATCAAATAGACTCTTTAATATGAAAATGAAGTCTAACATATCAATAAATACTTCTTGCTAATGATATCTTGTCATTCAAATATAATTACTTTCATTGGTAATGGGGGCCTTTATTTGATCATATTTTTAATCATTGCCTATCATCCATCCATTCATTATCCATGCAGGGTCACGAGGGGCTGGTGCAAATCTCCAGTAGTCATTGGCTGAGAGGCAGGGTACACCATGGACAGGTCACCAATCCACCACAGGCATTGCCTATCATTTCCTCACAAAAAAATAATAGAACACTCTAAATTATAACCTGTGAAAATAAAAAAGAAACCAATTTATTGACAATGATGCCTGGATTTGGAGCATCTGATTGTATTTTATTTATGTTTTTCTTTCTTTTTCATTTATTTTGATGACCAGTTTTTCTTTCCAAACTCACAACACCAACACTCTTTTAAGCATTTAATGCAAGAAAAGAAAATCAATATTACTAAACAAAAATCTGTGACTTTGTGGGGAGAATGTTTTACAGTAGTGTAATACATAGCCTACTTTTTTCCATTATTCAATAAGTCAAAACTAAAACACACCTTTTCAGAATCTATTTAGTTTATTGGAGAGTTTAAAATGATAAGCGGGGGGGAATCGCATTTCACAGTTTATTAATGCTTAATAGTTTAATCTTTGTGAAATATGTACCTAAACCCATTTTAATTCCCTTAAAATGCAATTCTCTGATCACTTGAACTGTATACCAATTCCTGGATATGCCGCTGCACAGACACAGACAAGTTCAGTTCGAATGTTAAAAAGGGGAACTAAACAACACCATAAAAAGTAGACAAAACCACAAAAGACTGCTTCTTCTGAGCATGAGCCACTAAAATGCTAACACTAACAGTTAGGTTCAGCTTGCCTAACGCCCAGTTAGCCTCATCTTTAGTTTACCTAACGCTCAGTTAGCCAAATGCTCAGGTAGCCTAATCTTCAATTAGCTTAACATTCAATTAGCTTTACAGTCAGTTAGCCTAATTTTCAGATATCTGGTAAAAGTAGAAACATTTGTGGACATTTCAACTGACAGCAAAGTTTAGAATTGGTCTGGTACACTTTTTGGGTGTTTGACATCATACTACTTCACTGAATATGAGAAATGTACCATACAATCCGTTAGCAAGAAGAGAGACTGAGGTTCATTGCTAGTCTGGTAGAGGTCAAGGCCAAAGCAGACCTCTACAACCTTAAAACAACCTCTATCTCCAAAACTTCATAGAGATTTAAGTGAATGCTATTTTATGAACCCTCAAACAACTGGAGTCAAACTTCAGTCCTTGAGAACCAGTGTCCTGCAACTGTAGGATGTCTCTCTGCTTCAACAAATCAAATCAGCTTGATTTGAAAAACAAGTTTAAAAGAACAGAGTTGATCAATGTGATATACAATAATAATATCTGTCAAACTTATCTGCATGCTGAGGATGAAGTTCAGTCATTTGAATCCAGGTGTGTTGGACCAGGCACAAATCTAAAAGTTGCAAGACACCATTTATTCTAGAATTGGATGGCAGCACGTTGGAGTAGCTCTGTAACTTATACCAGTCCACTAGATAGCCTGTAGAAGGGATGAGTGAACTTCACTTCCAAGTTGCTGAGCTGATGGAAAGCTGACAACTATCAACACAGGAATGATATTTGAGCCTTTCCAAGGGCTGGAATGAAAACAGACATCTTATTGGACAGCCTTGACCTTCAAAGGAAACAAAGCAGCACTGCAGCAGAGGACATCACAGCTGTTGAAGGAAAATTACCCGTCAACTCAGCAGCTCTCTGGGGTCCCTTTGAACATCTTGAATTTTACTACTTGTAATGTATTATGTCTCACATGATATCATTCTGGAAAAGCCATGCAGCCTAATCATATTGGACTTTCACTTTTATTGCCAGCAGGAGAGTTTCAGACATCCTTCACACACCTGATGCAGGCCTTCATGCCAACGATGAGTGGATGTAACCTTCTGCCCAGCACCATAAGTACAGATGAAACCAGATATTTACATACACAGGGTTTTTTTTTCTCACTGTCTTATTTTAAATCAGACTAAACATGTTTTGTTTCATAGGATTACCAAAATTTGCTTGGAAAGTTTACATACAATAAAGATTACTATCCCTTAAAACAAGCTGTAAATGCCCAGTTGATGGCTCAGTTCTTGGCTCTCCCCAGTTCATGGCTCTGTAAGCTTTTTATGGATTGATCACAATATTTGAGATAAACGGTAGTATATCAGCATTAAATACAAACACTGCAAACACAATGGTTGCTTGTGAGACATCATGAAAAACAAAATAAATCAGCCAAGATACTGAGGAGAGAATAGTGGACCAAGTGGACCAAGTCTGGTTCATCCTTGGGTACAATTGACAAACATTGATATGCAAGTATGATATAAAAATTAATTAATTAATTAAATTTCCAGCCATCGTAATGTTCAGGAAGGAAAGAGGTTCTGTGTATTAGAGATGAATGAGTTTTGGTGCAAAATTTGCATAACAACCCCAGAAAAAAAAAAATCAAAAGATCATGTAAAGATGGTGGCTGAAGCTGGTGTTAATGCGTGATTATTCAGAGAGAAAAGAGTTCTGGACAGACATGGGCTGAAAAGCCGCTAAACGAGGAAGAAGCCATCACTCCAAGAGCAATATAAAAGCCAAATTACAATAAATTTTTGAAAAGATATCCCGTGATCTGATGAAACTAAAACTATATGATGACGGTTACATTTGGAGAAAAAAAGGGGAAACTTTGCAAGCCTGATAAAACTTTCCCACTTTAAATTAGAGGGAAGTAATATCATGTGTGGGTGCTTTGCTACAGGAGGCACTGGTGTGCCTCAAAAAATAGATGGGGGAAAGAACGTTGTGTGAAAACACTGAAGCAGCATCTTCGGACATCAACCATAAAGGTTGAACTTGTAAGCAAATTGTTCGAAACTGAAAATGACCCCTAAGCATACCACTAAATCACTTGGCTACAAAGTCACTTCGGGAGGACAATGTCCTCAGTCAAAATGAAAATTTGTGGGCAGAGCTGAAAAGGTGTGCATAAGCAAGGTGGCTTTAGTCTGAAGGTAAAAAAGATGATGTCTTTTTCTACAGTGTATGAAAAATATTTGGTTTCAAATAAAAATAAACCAGGGCTGCACAATGGTGCAGTTGGTAGCACTACTGCCTCGCAGCAAGAAGATCTTGGGTTTGAATCCCAGACTGGAGTCTTTTTGCAAGGAGTTTGCATGTTCTCCCTGCACATGTGTGGGTTCTCTCCAGGTACTCTGGTTTCCTCCCACAGTCCAAAAACACCACTTTTAGGTTAATTGATCTCTCTAAAATTCTCCTTAGTTGTGAGTGTGTGTGAATGGTAGTCTGTCCTGTGTGTCTCTGTGTTGCCCTGTGATGGACTGGCAACCAGTCCAATGACTGCTAGAGACAGGCACCAGCCTCCCTCTGTGTCCCTGCAAGGATACATGGGTATAGACAATGAATGGATGGATGAGAATCAGCTAAGTTAAATTGAATACCAGACCATCACAATAATCACATTTTACTCCTGTACTCATAAAAGACATGAGATTAGAGTGTGAATAATGTCTAAATAGCTAAATGAAATAGTTAAATCCAGTGATCTTATCACAGATCAGCATTTTACAAACACACTGACTTTACAAATCCAGATCAATGATCAGTAATATCTGGAGGCCCTGCAATGGACTGGCAACCTGTCCAGCGTGTACCCCACCTCTCACCTGAGGACCACTGGAGACAGGCACCAGCCCCCCTCACGACCCTGCAAGGATAAGCGTGATGGATAATGGATGGATGGATGATAACTAGAAGCGACCTTTTAGCCCCATCCTGAGCTTTAGTCCTCTGACAGGGTGCTGCAGGAAGGGATGACTCTCGTCTGTGATGGTGGCCCGAGCTACGTGTCCAGCATGGAGAGAGGATTTCATCTCTGGAAACAGCCTGAGGTGAGGCGAGTGCTTCCTGGGTTGGTGGACAGGGAAAAGGGATGGCCCCCCAATCTGTTAAATCACCACCCTGACCTGTGACCTGGCTGTGGCCACTCTGGGTGATGACTCTACGCATATAAACACTCCCCCAGCGGTGTGCATTAATACATGCACAGGCACGACTCGAAGGCACACAAATGATATATCGCCGTGGTAATAAGGACGATGACCCCAATCATCAGGAGGAGAGAAAATGGAAACAAGGGCCCTGTTGCTCACCAAGGAGCCATTTTACTGTGCGCTCTCCTGATGTTATGGCATTGAAGTTTCATCACCTGTAATAGAGTCCAGCAGAGGTTCAAAGTAAAAGTACAAATCACATAAAAAAAAAAAAAAAAACAGCTGATCTGTGTAACCTCCATTTCAGACTGCAGAGCTATCCTGAACTCAATCTCTCTGTCTGACTCCAGGAAGATACGAGATAACAGCACAAGCTGGGTACAAGGATCAAAGGAGACGTGATGAGAGAGGAAATTAAAGCAGGTATCCTGTCTCCTAACTCTCCATTTCCTCCCTCAGCCAGCGCCAAGCGGGAAAACACATGAACAAGAAACTCAGGCGACATTCATTTCCCTACACATGGGGTGCTTCCCTCGCAGGGGAGCTCCATGTTCTTCACAACACGCGATCTTCCCGCTGCCAGTGAGTAAAATGTCAAATCTGCAGATGAGCATCACCTCACTGATCCATGAAGCCACCCAGAGAGAGAGAGGGAGAGAAGGAGAGAGAGAGGTAGGGTAATCTTGGAAAAAAGATGACTAAATGAAGCTGCCGCTGCTCCCTGGAGCACAGAGGGGAAGGTCACTCATTAAAAGCCACGTTTTAGTCAGCCAAACATGGTTAAAGTGACCCAACATGGTGATGTGAAGCTGCAACAGGAGTGCAGCTTGACCTCCGACAGATGATTCCTTATTGAGCAAATGGGAGCGACAGGAGGGGGGGGTGAGGAGGGGCAGCTGGCCAAGCCTCCTGAGGAAAGCAGCAGATAGACTGGGGTGACTGTCCAGAATGTTTGCATGGTGACACATTGACGTTATGTCTCCTTTTCCCAATCCTTTCTCATTTGACATGGCACAGTGACTGTGCATTTAAAGTTCAGACTGTCAGCTTTAATCTCAGGAGTTTGTACTCACTTCTGAGGAACTGAGTCCATTTACTGCAGGGACAGTAAAATTAGTCACACTGATGCATGACAGAAATTAACTTTAAAACATTGTGCAAAAGGGCCACGATGAGTGTGCAGCACTCTGTGAATGACAACAGGCATCTTCCCGCTTCTGGGAGCTCCTCTGGCTCCTGATTATACACTTAGAAACACTAAAGGGACCCAGACGTAAAAAAAAACAAAAACAAAAAAAAAAAAAAAAAACAGAGGCCATGTCCGAAAATTGCTTTAACTCCTCAGTCATTCAACCACAGTGGTTGGAAAAGCCTCCATTCATTTTGTAATCTTTGTCATTTTACATCCAAAGTGCTGCGAGCGCCGAGCCAAAATGTTAATGCACCGCTGCGCAGATAGGACTAATTGAGCTCAGACTTCATTCATATGCATATTCCACTATTCTAGCAGAATTCCCTCTTCAGCTCACTCCCAACCTGACTGAGGTTTCTAAAAATGGCAGAAAAGCTTAGCGCCTGTGACAGCAGACGTCACGCCGGAGGAGAGCAACTTTGATGAAACCCATGCTTTTAGAGGCCTCCTTTGTGAGCGGGGAGTGATTCATGCTTTACAAGATAAATCATCCCACCAGCAGCCAGCTTAGACTGTGTACAAGCAGATAAGGTTGCCAAGGAAACCCTCATGGAGAACCTTGTTTTTTTTCCCGCTTCTAGCTGTGCAAACAATTAATACCCTATTCAGGCAGAGAGGAGGGAGACCGAAGTAGGAAACAGACATAAATCCCCAGGTGCTTAGCACAAGAGCACCACTCTGTCCCTTCCGCTGGGTGGATGAGGACAAAGTAAAAAGAAAAAAAGAAGAAGAAGAAGAAGTCACAAATGGATATTGGGCAGAAGGACGCCGAGGGATGATACATGACTCACTGTACATTAAGTCAATGAGAGAACAGCATTTAGTCCATAAATGTAATGTGTACACATGCAGAGAAACATCACTAATGTCTTCTTGATGAATGTGCAATCATTAAAATACTATTCAGTGGTATATTATTTTCCACTAACAAATATATAACTATAATAAAAAAAACAGCAAGGTTTCCCAAAATCTGGTTCTTTTAAATATTGCATTGAATTAAAAAAAGCAATTAATTATTCAGCTTTGACATTGGAAGAAATGAGAGAGATTTTGAGTATCCTTCTCAAGCATTTAAAGGGGCAGTATTGTGTAAAATCGACTTTTTTGAGCTTTACATCATGTTATAATGTTATTCCCTCATCAAAAACATACCAGGAGTGTTGCCTTGATTCTTTCATGGATGTTTGAGAAATTCATTAATCTCCCGTGGCAACCATTCAGCTTTGCAAAACACCTGGGTGGACCGAGCTCCGCCTTCGAGACGCAGCTTCTCCTTGGAGCTGCAGTTTCTAATCTTCAGAATTTAGAAACAGCAACCCCCCCCCTCCACAGCTCCCCCACTTAGTTCATTCAGACTAGTCAGCAGCAATCAGCAAACACCTGGTAGAAATGTGCATCTGCTGAGCTCATTAAAGGCAGTGTGTTGGAAAGACCGGCACTTTCTTAAAGAGACAGAGGCCCAATTTCAAGGCATGACATTACGGAGTGAAATTTCTTTTAAATTATATTTGATATATATACAGCATTTTTATAACTGAAGGTAACATAGTTACCTGATTGTGCTATAAAATGATTCTATGTGGCTGGAAACACATAATATCGCCCCTTTAAGTTAATTTTGAATATGAACTTGTGAAATGTACTATTATGCTTGTATCATCTGAAATACTTTTTAAGTCAAGTTTATTTGTATAGCACATTTCAGCAGCAAGGAAGTTTAAAGTACTTCACATCATAAAAAACATCACTCAAGTATACGGCAAATCATCGAGCAAATATCAACGCATCAAAATCATTAGGATCATCAAGCAAATATAGTTCAATGTTCCTCTTACTACTAATCAAAGGCAACTCGAAACAGGTGGGTTTTAGCCTTGATTTAAAGGCAGTCAGTGTGTCGGCTGTTTTGCAGTTTTCTGGAAGTTTGTTCCAGATTAGTAGAGCATAAAAACTGAAAGCTGCTTCTCCATGTTTGGTTCTGGGAATGCAGAGTGGACCAGAACCAGAAGACCTGAGTGGTCTGGAAGGTTGATATAACAACAGCAGGTCTTTAATGTTTTTGGTGCTAAGCTATTCAGAAGTATACAGAAGTATTTTAAAGTCTATGCTCTGAGCTACAGGGAGCTCAGAGCATAGACTGTAGAATAGAATAGACATCTGTTTATTTGCCAGTACAGTGGCACTGCATACAGGACGAACTCGCCATTAAAATTAACTACTGCTGTTGACTGGAATCCTGCCCGTGCATGCAAGGTATGGCTAACTGGTAGGGTCAGGCTCCTTTTAAATCTGTCAGCCTGGGGATCGTTTTGGGCAGATGCTGCTGGTAACACAGAAGCTCTGCAGGAAACATGTTTGGGACTAAAAATCATCATAATTAAAGCTGCAGGGCTGCTGTGACAGCACCACCTTTCTCCCTCTATCATAACACGTTCCACTGATCTACGAGCTCTGGTGTGTTAGAACCTAAACATCAGGTGTGGGCATTAAGGGCATTGACAGCCCCTTATCCTAACTGGTCAACATTAAATCAATATGCAGAGCGTGAATGAATGATGCCTGAAATATAACCTACCAAATATTGTGTACTAGCAGTCTTCTGTGATTATATCGCTCATCCTATTATTGTGATGACGACTGATTAGATCAATTGCGGCAGCTCTAATCTTGATGGGAAAAATAGTTTTGAAACAACTTGGCTCAAAATGATTGGTGTAGATCTTTGATAATAAAATCTGGCCATTCTGGTCTACCCTGGCTGCCTTCATGAACTGCTAAAGCTTTCTAGAATCCACAGAGGCTCAAATGTTTTGCTGCAACCAAAGAGAATATAGGTAAATACATTTGAAGCAGTGTTGCCCCCAGAAAATGTAGGCGTGGCATGCCTGTATATGCGTTTTGATTGCAGATGATGACTGGATGGTTTGTGTGACCTGAACATGATTTACTACAGGGTGGGGGCTTTTCTGAGGGGCCCACGACCCCCACTGGCCAACCCTTGGGGACACTACTGATTTGAAGGAACGACTTCATTAAAAGATCCAAACTGTATTGGAAACTGATCAGTTGCCTTATCTGATATCACTATCCACACATGGAAGCTTTTCTTATTTTGGTAGGGCTGAGTTTTATCTTGATTAAATAATTCACAACAGAAAAAATGACCATGTCATGTTCTTTTAGTTTAAAAAAAAAAAAACCCAAAAAACTGTCAAAAGTCTGTTCACATTCATTAGTAGGATGTTGGGCCAGGTGCTGGACAGAACCACAGATGGGCAGACCTGCTATGGAGCCAGCAGAGACTTCGACCAGTCACAGATCAATGCTCCAGGGTCCTATCCATTACTGACATCCAATTATAGCAATGGACGTCCGCTTAGCACTGCTACTAAGTGCTTTAGTCTTTTTATTGACGAGCTGTCAACAGGCTACACATAGCGAAGCCACCGGCTAATAATCAGGCATTGATCCATCCCCATGTCAACATCAACAGAGAAGAGGGAGCCAGTGCTAAAAACGTGCCCACCACACTGCTAAGGTGCAGCGTGTCCCCCCCAGCTGTTAACCAGGCACTACATTTCCCATCACTCAGCTCAGTTAATTATGAAGCTCAATTTGTACAACTTTGATTAGTGCTGAACCGCTATGAAAGTAATTACCCAGCACATTAACCAAGGAAGGAAATTAGCTTCGATTGTAAAAAGCTCAGCAAATGCTAAAACAAATGATCAACAGTGCAGCGATCCAGGTAACGGGTCACCAAGCTGTGGGAGTTTATTCTGAGCTGAAGCCCGAGCGCTGTAGGTGGCGATTGTGTCTGCCCTGAGATATTGATTAATTACAATCATTAAGTGGTTGGAAAGTCACCTCACCTCACCTGGTGGAAGGCTGGAGCATACTGGCTGATGAAAATAAATCAGAGTCAAAAAGCTGCAGGAGGCCGAGCTCCCTGCTGGAGAGGAGGGAACTACATGAGTTCCGATGAAAGGCGACCGATTCTTCCTTTCACTGACTTTTATTATTCAAAAATACAGCACAAAAATACACAGAGAAAATATGATTTAAACACAGTGTGCACCTCAATGGAGTGTCCATATAGTATTAGTACAGATTTCAAAGCTACTGTTAATATTGTTAATAGCAGTTAACATTAAAGTTATGAGCATGGAGGAGTAGCAGGATCACCTCTAAGGGAGTTCTGTACACTTTACCAGCGGATCTTTAGATCATTACATGGGGCTACACCCTGGCTAGCAACAAGTGGTAAATACAGCTGCTCACACACACACACACAACAAAATTAGGGTGGAAACACAACTGACAGATGTTTGTAGAACTCAGCTAAGGTCTCACTTTTCCTGCTGTTTGGGAATAAGGAATACAAAATTCCATATACTGGCACTGACGCGCGCGCGCACACAGCCAGGAAACATACCAAAGAGGATACATTGTGCTGACGAGCCTCTGCTCTTCTGCTCTACACACAAGACACACACACACACACACATATATATATATATATATATATATATATATATATATATATATATATATATATATATATATACACACCCACACACACACACACACACACACACACACACACACACACACACGAACAGGATATTCAATGTTTCATTGAATAGGTAACTTCTATTTGGAGCCTGAATCAATTCATTTTCAAAAAAAAAAAAAAAAAAGCACATCAATTATAGAAATTAGAGTTATAGTAATTCAGTTGAAAAATAAAAAACAAACAAAAGCATAAAAAGCTAAAAACAGACTGAGATCCAATCGAGGTAAGAGCAACAAGGAATCTGTGTGTGTGGCATAGGCATGGGCTGGTTCCTGCTACTAAAGCACACCAAGGATTTAAAAAGTTGCCCTTTCAGAGATGAAAATACTCTGTCTTGCAGTTCAAATGGTTTATTTTATAGTAAGAGGCCAGAGTGACTGGAATGCTCTCTCGAGCTGTCCCTCCCCCCATGCATTCCTGCACACTGCCGGATAAGATGGCCGAATAAAGTTCCTTACACTCTGTCCACACAACGCAGATGAATTCTGCTGTTTTTGCTTTATGAATAGAAAAGGAAAACAATAAAAAAAATGCCATAATGGCAAGATATGTGTTAGAGCAGTTTATTTTCAAGCCTTCAGAACATTTTTAGTTTCAAATCCTGTGCAACTACCAGGAAACCATGCTATTTGTCCCAGCCCGTGCCTAGAGTAATGATTGTTGTTCTAAGATATTGATGGCCATGAAGAGTGATGCTTCAGCACAGAACACAGCTTAAACAGTTTAACTCAGGCAACAAGGCACGAAAGAATCTGATCGAGAAGAGGTCACCCGAAGGGAAGAGTGTAAGGCCAAAAAAAAAAAAAAAAAGGATAGAATAAGGCATCAGAGAAGTTTGCACTTTGTATTGTGTTTGTCTTGTAAGGTAGAATCCAGATGGGAGGTTAGGTTTTTAGAGAATAGGAGACAGGAATACAACTGTTGAAGGAGTCCTATGCAGACTCAACTGACTGACAGATTCTGCCCTGAGATTGTAAATGAAGGTTGGACTCAAGAGCTTTTAATGTAGACGGAGAGAAAAAGTCCGCAGCATTCTGCTCTGTGGGAAACTTCTGCATGCCGTGACTACTATCCTTCATTAAAATCTCCAATTAATACTACATAAGCCCTGATCGGTTCCATGTCGACCACAGGGAGAAGGTTAATCAGGTTCTGCCTCCTCGTAGTGCAATAACAAATATGCAGGATTACAGACGCTGCACAGAGATAAACCAAGGGATGCTCCTTTTGTCTTGTTAATTTGGTGTATGGATGTAAAAGGGGTTGTCTACTTGTCTTGGTTGTCTCTGAGGGGGTAGGGAGGCTTTATATAGTCAAACACAATCAAAGCTGAATGCTCAGTGAGCCTTGCTGTCCAGCTGTTAGCCGTACTCCCAATATAGGCTAAGAGCCTCGGAGTGGGGATGGAGAACATAAACTGCTTCTTTTAAGCTTGGTCAAGAACCAATCATCCAGCCAATCACAATACATGGAAGCCCAAAGCACCCCCTCCCCATCAGCCAATCCTGACCCACTACTCAGAGCACGCAAATAAAACACCGCAACGGCTCAGTAGCAAATAGCTGACCTGTGCTGAGTCTTTTCAGTTTGTTCAAGGATGACGTCACAGTTTGCTCTGAGAACCGAAGTGTTTTCAACCAGCAGTGAAAAAAACAAACAGTTACATTAAATTAAAATGATACCCAATCAGAAAAGCCAGAAGCTAATAAAACCAGACAGGTAAAGGAACAGTTAGACTTCGGTTTATAGAGAAACACATCCAGCTGCAGGTTTCTATACACACACATGCAAGCAGCTGTACAGAATGCCAGTGAAGGGGATGGTTTTGTTTTAAACATGTCTACAGCAAGAGAAATCTATGTAATAAAAAACAAAACATGCATTCAATTATGTACAATAGAATTTGTATATTGACCATTCTGCTTTATATCCACACAGATTCATCTCCTCTGAGAAAATCCAGGACATTAAATGCATAAAAGTGTTTTTTTTTTTGTTTTTTTTTTTTTTTTAGTATTTGATAAAAAGTCAATGTGCTCTGTTTCCAATACAGCACATCATCAACACAGCAGAGCCATGTCTTCAGATGAGGACCTTCTTATTTGCAGATACCAAAGAACAAAACTACTTCATTTTTACTGGCTTTTGTCCAGGGTCCCTTCTTCTTCTTCTTCAAAAGAAGAAAACACGCTAGACGATCGAGCCGTCCCTGTTCTGGGCCGGGGTCATGACGGGGATGCCCCCCATCCGGCTGAGGTTAGGGCCCGCCACTCTGCCGGCGGAAGGCGGGGGCAGAGGGGCTTGGCTCGGAGGCCGATCGTACTCTTCGGAGGAGGGGATCTTGTCGTACTGGGGCTTCATGGTGTACTCGTGCAGGTTGGAGGGCGACATGGATCCCAGGGAGGAGCGCTGGCTGCCCAGGTGGCTGAAGCTGCGTGTGCTCGACACGCGACTCTTCGGAGGGGGCACGTCCTCTCTGGGAGCAAGCACAGACAGCGGCAGCAGAATTACACGACAGGGCTAAATACTCCGTAGTTCAAGGAGTTTACACATGTTGGACAAAAACAATACTTGTACTTTCCCTAGGTGTAGCAGACTTTTAAAGGACATATACTGATATGAATGTATGGCAGACTGATGGTTCCATCAACTACAGCAAACCAGCCTGAAGCAGGAAAGCAGGTCCAGATCATCACACCACCACCACCGTGTTTGACTAATGATGTTCGGTTTCTGAAATGTTGCATTACCAGACGTAACGGGACGCACACCTTCCACAAACTTCTAGTTTTGTCTCGCTAGCCCACAGAACATTCTCCTGAAAGTCTTGTGACTCATTAAGATGTTCTTTTTGGTTTGCAGTGGTTCTGATCATTTTTGGCCGGGCTCTTTCTGACTGCCTCTGACCTTAACAGAGGCAAATGGAGACGGCAGGGCTTTAAATGTTGTTCTGGGTTCTTCTCTGAAATCCTGTTTTGGTAACCCGGTCTTTGTCCCATGTTTTCTCCGTCTGCAGATACCGACTCACTGTGCTCCTCTGGAGTCCTAAAGCCTCAGAGACGGCTTTGTGACCCTTTCCAGTCCCACATATCAGTGACCTTGTTCCAGATCGCTTCTGGAATTTCTTTAAATCAGGACAGGATGTGCTGCTTTTTCAGGTCTTTTAGTCTACTTCATGTTGTCAGACAGGTACTATTTAAGTGGTTTATAAACTATCAGTCAGGCAATAACCAGGCCTGGGTTTGTCTGGTAAAACCAAAGTAAAGAAATTTAGTAATCACAGTTAATTCATGATTTAACAAGGGGGGTGGGGGGGGGTGTGATTACTTTTTACATAGGGACAGATTTGAAAAGATTTTTTTTCCCTTTAAAAAAAAAATAAATAAAAAAAATTTGCTTTTCTCAAGTTTTCTCTGTCTGACATTAACATTTGTTTGATGATCTAAAACATTTAAGAGATGCAAAAGCAAACAATCTGTAAGGGGGCAAATACTTTTTTACAACACTGTATGTTGTATACACATTCCAGTGCTGTGGCTCAATTCATTTCCTTTAGAATTTATCAATAAATGATTATTAGTTGAGTTGATTCAATGGATGAAACCTATAGTCATTTCAATTTGTTGTTTTTACTAAAGCTGATTACAAAATATGAACTGAAATAGCTGGAAAGTTAAAGACGTCCATGTGAAATATCGCCTGATTGTTTTCAGGTGAGAGGGTGTGTTTCTCTTTCGAGGGCAGGAACCCCGTGATTGAGTCTGGAGGAGTCATTTCAAGAGCAAAACATGGTTTGACTCAATAAAAAGGGACAAATAATCGGAGAGGGCAACTCTAACTGATGGAGCCGTGTCTGCACTGCTAAGTCACAAAGACTGTAGCAGCCTACAGCGATGGAGCACAGAATCCTAATACAACGATGCCCTCTCCTCCCTCTGCCACCACATTAACAACTAATAAGCAGCAATAATCCAGTTAAATGCTCAATCAAACGCAGCCTCAGGGGCCGCAGCTTGTGTAGTCCGCAGCGTCGTGCAGCGACGTGTCAGCAAATGTGTGGAAGAGACAGGACCAGAGGTCTAATCCTCTTTGTCCTACACTGAGCGGTGTCACACTGTGGTCATTCAGTCCACGGCAGAGCGATAGCAGAGAGCCCACGGGCCGGACGGAGACGTGGGCAAGCCAGAGGAAGAGAGAGGTGGATGTGTGGGGCGGGTGGGGGTGAGCGGCAGCCAGAGGCGGACGTGACACAGGATCCACAGAGCAAACAGAGCTTTCAGACTGATTACCACAGCTGTTTATTTGAGGAAGGCTGAAAAAAGAAAAACGCTGATGGAGAAACATTCTTTTTCATGGCTGTCGGAGACCTGCTGGTGGCTTTGTGGCCAAGCATGAATTCACCTGACATCAGCGCAGATTAAACTCTAAGCACCACTGAAACATACAGTGCCCTGAGAAAGCATTCATGCCACTTGGAGTTTTTTTTTTTTTTTAATCCATAAGCCACTAACAAATATTGTGGAGCTGAAAATCTATGAAGAAAAGTCCATCCACCTAGACTGACAGATCAGACAAGAGCAAGTAGTCTGACAAGCACCCAAGAGGCCCACAGTGAGTCTGGAGGAGCTGCACAGTAGGAGAATCCGTTGACACGCGTCCTGGTCAGATCAGATCAAAATGAACCTTTCTGGCGTACGTGCAAAACGTCATGTTTAGAGAAAACCCCACACTACGTATCACCCTCAACGCCCCATCCCCACTGGAAAACACGGCCATGCCAGAATCGTAAAGTGGGGATGCTCCTTAAAAACCACGTATCCTCTTTCCTTCCACAGCTACAGCGAGGGCTGAGCGATAAATTGATTTTATAGATTCATCCAATATTTGGTTTTTGAAGATTTCATTTTTGGAAAAATCTGGATTTTTTTTTTTTTTTTTTTTTTTTTCACCAATGCACTCCTTGTGTTTCCAAATAATATGAGAATAAAGTCATATGACACATTCAAAATAATACAAGAAGAAAATCTTAATATTACCAGAATAAAGTAGCAATATTAGAAGAATGAGCTAATTTAATGAGAACTCCAACACAAAAAATAACAAAAAAATTAATTATCCAAGCTTTTCTCTCATTAAAACGATTTTTTTTCACGTAACTTTAAGGCGGTCTTCTGGTAAATTTGTGTCTATTCTGCTAATATTATGACTATATTCTCGTTATTAAACCAAAATTCTTGTAGCCTTGCCCTCATACTCACAGAAGAGGTGATTGAAATAAAAGCCACCTTTTGAAAATATTTGTCATTTCTTTTTAAGAAAAGAAAGTGAGAAAAAAAAAGTAAAATCGGAAATCGAATCTAGTATTAAAGAAAAAAAAAAAAAAAAACAGATTTTATTTTTAAGCCATATCGCCTAGCCCTAGCTGCAGCCCATTTGTGGTGGTCTAACACTTTAAATCCCCATGGAATGCACTAACGTGTAAAACTGTAATGCAACAAAATGAAAGCTTTGCTTTATAAGGCAATGTACAATTCCACCAGTTCAAATTAAGCTGCATCTAGGAGCCAAATCTCACGGATATTTTGGCTGGCCTACCTTATCTCATTGCAGATTTCCTTCTCGTACTTCTTGCGGTTGCGAGCACGGCAGAAACAGAAGAGGATGATGGCGAGAAGGAGCAGGATCAGGAGCACAGCGATAATGGATCCTGCGATGATGCCTGCAGTGTTACGTGCTGGAAGACAAAAAGAAGAACAGTTATGTTATTTGGTAAGTTTTTGTTTTTTTTAAGTATGCTTTGCCCTTCAAATAAAAGAGATTACAAAATTTGTGTTTGAACTTTGAGTGGTCAAAAAAAGTTGAGCTTAATTGTGAGAATTTTCCATAAATGTTCAGCTGAGTTGAGCGTCACAGCAGCTTTTGTTAAACACTGCAGTAGCCCCATCAGCAGCACTCTGTTTTCCATTACTGGTTTTTCAGGTTTAGTAAAGCATCAACACGTTGTGATCTATAGTCACAAATCATTAAAACTATAGAATTTTAATGTAGGTGTCCTTTCCACTGAGAAAAATAATACCATTAAAAGGTACGCAATTATTATTGTACTGACATTGTTTATCATATGTGAACCGTGACGACCTGGATCTCATGTGCATTGAGTTTTAATTATACTAAATTAAAGCTCTTAAAGTACACACAAACCTTTGAGCACAGAATTTGTATTTGATTTAAGAGAAAGTGCACTTTCTTGTTATTAACAGATCGCTGCACTGATAAACCTTTTGCCTTATTGAAAGAGAAATCCTTCATAAAGAAGCTTAAAACACCCAGGGCAGCTGCAGCAGCTTCATACAATTTATTAAAGTGCTGGCATGTCTTCAGCTCCCTCTGCATTTTGTTTCATTACAAGCAAACTTTATGGATTTTATGAGATAAACCAACAGAAGCTGGTGCAGTGTTGTGAAGTGGAAGAAATAACACAGAAGATTTACAAACTTTAAATACAAATGTACTAAAAATCTGAAGTGTGCATACATTTCATTCAGACCCCTTTACTGTGACATCCCTAAATAAAATCCAGTGCAAGTGATACAGGATTTGAGAGAAAGAACATCATGCGTAGTGGTTACAGTGTGATGCTGTTGGGCTACTTTGATGCTTCAGGACCAGGACCACTTGCTATAACTGATGGAACCATGAATCCTGTTCTACAACTGAAAATCCTCAAGGTGAATGTCCAGCCATCAGCCAGCGATCTTAAGCTCTCTTAGTTTTCCCAGTAGGACACTGATCCAAGGCACGCCAGCAGCGTCACCTCTCAGTGCCTGGTCAAAGTCTGGATCGAAATGATGTCGAAAACGTCCAATATGGCTGAATTGAAATGATTCTGCAAACGAGAGTCGCGTAAAAATTCCTCCACACTGATGTAAGAGACTCACTGTCAGATGCTGAAAACGCTTAAGAGCAGCTGTTGCCCCCCCAAGGGAGGCGGAACCAATTAACCCTAACCAATCAGAGACAAATCAGATGTTGATCAGAAGAAACAGAAGAAATCTGGAAAGGAGCAAATCCTTTTTTACCCCACTCTATAATCCCAGTAAAATATGCTCAACTGTAAGTTTAAAGGGTGTGAAAACGTCCCGAAGCCCCTGCTTCTGAACATGAAGTAGGTGGGAACTTACGTGGGGTCACATGGAGATGGAGGATGCACTCTTCTGAACCCACACGGTTGCTGGCGATGCAGCGATAGGTACCAGACGCGCTGGCAGACACATTTCTCACATTAATGGTGCCTTCCACAGGGTCTGTTTAGTGAGCAAAAGCACAATATCAAACCGATTACAGACGTAAGCCGAAGCAGAGCGGTGACTGATGGTTGGGTTGTGAAAGTGTGAATTACCCAGCACGGCAGAAGCAGGCAGCAGCTTGCTGTCAGTGGTTTTCTCCCATTTGTACTGCATAGGCTTGGTTCCCTCAGCTGCTGTGCATCTCAGCACAATGTTTTTGCCTTCTTCTGTGGTACCTTCAGTGTAACACCTTGGTTTTGATGGCTGCACTGCAGAAAAAGAAATAAAAACAGGTAAAAACATGAAACACGCCCACGTGAGAATGAAGCATTTTACATGCTGTGTGAGATGTGTGTATGAGCTCTGTGCAGTTTTAAATTCAACTCCCCTTCTGGCTCAAAACAGCAGTCATCAGCGAAATGAAAGCAGTAATCAGAGAAATTGATACAGCTGCTGTCGTTACAGGAGCCGTCACTCAGGATAATCACCATGAACGACGGAGCTGTGAACGTTTGGAGTCCAAACGCACGGGAACGCGGCGCTCGGCAGAAATGATAGAGAGCAGGCGTTGTGCGTGAAATCAGTGCAGAAGAATGTGTGCAAGCGCGGCTCAGTCGGTCAGAGTGTAGCCAGAATATGAGCTGGGGGAAATTCTACAGAAAACAACTCCAAATTAAAACCAGGCAGGAGAGGAGGTGACTGATGGTTGTTGTTTGGACAGAGAAAATCTGAGCTCGATGCTCACTGACAGAAAACTGACATCATGGCTTCAGGAACAAAACCCTGTGCAGCAGCGGGGCTGTTGGGATTGGAGCCAGGTGCCAGTCAGGGGGGGCCAGCTTAGCAGACATAAGCATAAGGATTAACAGGACACCGACGGCACTGAGTGCTCTTATCAATGTAATAAACACAACCGGGGAAAGGACACAGGGTGACAGGGAGAGTAGCGGTTCAAAAATGAGGTGAGCAGCGGCGGCCAGATGGTAACGGGAAGGACGGAGCTCTGCTGCGTCCTGCTGTGTGCAGCCGTTGTGTTCCACCTACGCAGTAAATGTCAGGGAGCTATGACATTTTGAATGCATCTTTTAAAGGTGAAAGTCAACCCAACACATCTGAGGGGCCACAGCGCATGGCTCCCTATATCAGGTTGGCTGTCTGAGGATCAGATTTATTTGTTGGGGAGATGAGGTCACAGAAGAAGGTGACGCAGTCTGCAGCGGCAGAGGGGCGCAGGGGACCCGGCTCTGTGGACGTTTATGAGATGCACGGCGAGATAAGAGAAATAAATGGGTGTGCCCAAGACTGCATTTCAGTAAAAGCCACTGGATGTTTGTGGTCCCTATTCCTAATAAATTTAATTAAATTGAAAGCAAAAACCCAAATGAATACTATGTTGCACTTTAAATTGTCCTATTTTAAGATTTTAATTGTATCTTTTTTAAATAGCTTGGCATCACTGAAAATTTTCAAATTTAGGCTAATCTTGAATTTTGATCAAGGGCCACCGAAATTCGTTCTGAGGGCTGCAAACGGCTCCCGGGCCACACTTTGGACACCTCCGCTTTAGCGCTTTGCAGTGAGATGGTGTGTGTGATGAGAACACAGCTGAACTGAACAGAGCGATCACAAACTGAGGAACTGCTGACATCCAGAGCCGGACTGCTGCTGGACGCTCTCCTCCTCTTAGCTTCAATGTCTTGCAAACAGGAAACACTGCCCTCCCTTACCTGGGCACTGTGTGCTCTACAGGTTACACTATGTGTGTGTGTAGCACTTGAGATGAGCAACAAATGAACTTGAGGCATGTTTACCGGTACGCCTGTGCGACTCCTCTCCTCTTAAGCTCAAGTAAAATGCAGAGCAGGCAACATGTCCCCACCTCTCCTTGTCAATGTTTCTTGGACCCTGGGGTCAACAGCTAGCAGCCTGTACGCTGCCGTGGCCCCAAGCAATCAGCCGTTATTATGCACACACATTCATGCAGCTCAGCAGCCTCAAGCATAGAGCTGCCTCATTTAGTTTCATTTACGGTACTGTTTTATTTTTACATGTTGGGTTTTACCCTGTTTGAATCTAGTTGTATGTGCTTTGAACCATGAAAGGAGGGGGTTATAATTTTTAAGTTTACATACAGGTTCATCTAAAAAAAATTTTTAATATCTTGAAAAGTTTCCCTTTTTTTGTCTCTCATTTCAGAGTAAAACACATATTATACAGATTTATTACACATACACTAAAATATTTCAAGTCTGTTTTTCTTTTTGCTGAATACAGCTTACAGAAAATGAAAACCCAAACTTCAGTGTCTCAGAACATTAGAATATTAAATCAGATCAATTAAAAAGTTTGCTGGCCACAGTAACACATGGTCATTGAATCAGCTGTTGGTACCTTTGGCAGTGTGGGCAGGTACAAAGTCCTGCTGGAAAATGAAAGCAGCTTCGCCATAAAGCTTGTTGGTAGAAGGAAGCATCTGTGCTCCGATTCCTCCTCTAGTCCACTCCTTGTGAAGCTCCCACAAAATCTGCAGTTCTCCCTGTTGCTTGAGCACCTTTTCCTATCACATATTTTCCTTCCACTCAACTTTCTATGAATATGCTTGAACCCAGAACTCTGAACAACCAACTTCTTAAGAAGTGACCTTTTGTGGCGTACCCTGAGTTTCACATTCTGAGACGGTGACAAAAACTATTTAACCTTTTCACAACATTCCTTTTTTTTTTTTTTTTTTTTAGATGCACCTGTATATATGTTTCATATTGTCTCTGACTGTTTTGAAGTTGCCCTTTGGTCTATTCAGGTCACCAACAACAACATACCTAGAAACCCTTGACAACATGGTGTTACTCTGTTACAGATACAGATGCAGCATACAAAAACAATTAATAATGAAGAAGAAGAATTCACACTGCAGTGAGCTGTACTTAATACTGCTGTGGGGGAAAGCTAAAGCTAATAGCAATCTGTTGTGCAGCAGGGCTGAAGAAGCCTTTCAAACAAGGTGAACCGGTCTACTTTCACGAGAGTCTTCGTTACTCTGGAAGTTTTCCAGATGATGGGCTGTACCCAGGCACTTTTATATCCCAGGTTATGTAAGCCCACAGTTTTTCAAACTCAATTTTCTTAATTTCTGTCATTTTTATAGCATTCTGAGCATTTCCATACTAAAAATACACCTTGAATGTGCTTCAATAGTAGTTGTGTCTTATTGTCTGTAAGTTCCACAAATAATGAAACAACACAAAAATTGGCTCCCAATTTTTCAAAGTGTGGTAAAGGACCATTTCACTGCTTTTGTGGCTTCTGATCCAAGTTAGATCACCTCTGTTTTGAAATCTCTACCTCCTGGACTTGTCAAATTAGGAATGGAAAATATATTTTCAGTGGTTTGTTTGGCATTTTACACCCAGGTAAAGAACCAAAGAACACTTTCCTAAACACAGTGTTCTTATTTCCAGTCCTGGAAAGGGATAAAAACGAATCTTTCATGACTGCAAAGGAGTTCTGACAACCAGTGAAAAGTTAAGAACAGTAGGACAACAAAACTAAATCAAAAACCAAAGGCATAACAAGATTAGCTTATTATGATTTCTGGATACTAAGGTGAGTAATTTTATCTTGAAATCATGGATCCTGTTTTAAAACTCCTATTTTAAAGTAAGAAAAAGTTTGGTTTTTTTTTCCTTAAGCTGCCTTGTAGTGTTTACAGATAGCTGTACTGTTTCACTGCTATACCTAAAAGAAAAAAAACAAAACAAAACTATCTTTAGAAAAACGGGTCATAAAGGCAACCTTAAGGTTAAACCAAACAGGCTTGGGTTACTAGCAACAACTCAAAGTTCCTAGTGTTTCCATGTTGCTTCTGTTCGGGTCTGCCTTTAAACACCCAGGAGCCATAAATGCTGTGTTAATGGCTTTTGAGTCGGCTGTAGCCACAATAAATGCTGAGATCACTTGTTGACATCCACCTCTATCATTACTGAAGAACTTAGTGCCACAACAACTTCTGACAAACCTGCTTGTGTGCTTGGCACTCCTTTTTTTCTAAACGCATATTATTTGAAGAGGAACAGCAGCCATTTTGTAAAGCTTGGACAATATTTCAAGTACAGGAAGTCTTCTTACAGCTGAAGATTCCATAACAGCAGGTTGCGTCACAACAGAGATTAGAGTTTCATGTGTTGGCTGTTTGTCCCACATGCAAATGGAGCGCGAGTTTCGGGAGGCGATTCACTTTCGACATCATTTAACTGGTTGACTGATCAGCGAGGCCACAGAGTGTGAGTGTGTGTTTGCCTAGGGACTGAATCATTTGACTTATACAACTATGATGTGTCATCCAGTTCTTTACTTCCTGTTGGCTGCTCAGTGAAAACAAAATGACTGCACACACAAAATTATCTGTTATATAGCAAGATTTGTTATACAATATATTAGAAATACAATAATTATCAATTAAAACTTCATGATTTTTTTATATTTAGGAAGAAAATGATTTTATTTTAAAATTGAAGAATTAAAATCAATCAACATCCAGAATATATAGAACTATTTTACAAACTGCAACAATGTTCCACGGCTGCTAGAAAATCTTACATTAAATATGAGTGTATCCCACAGCCATGGATATGTATATAGTTCTGGCCAAAAGTTTATATACACTTATACCTGTGAATGCTGACTTCATTCAGTTTGGGTTGTTAATGACTTGTCTGAGTTGCTTCACAGAGCCTGAGCAGGTAAGATGTTGCTGATCTAAACTGGCTGCCTTCAAGTTCAGCTGTCCACAGGGACAAGCCACATCATTTCATTTCTATACAAATGTTTTATGGTCAGAAGTACGGCTTCACACTTTCTCACTAATTTATCTTTATTGCAGTATCGCTGAGTATGTTGTGTAGTAATACACCAGACAACTGCTTGAATATAAATAAATATTAGCTAATTATATCTGTCATGCATTTTTAAACTTTCAGGGCAGGAAATATACAGGTGCATTTCAATGAATTACTTACTTCACTAAGTGAAATGCATACTAGTACATGTAAAAAAAAATTAGAATCTTGCATAAAAGTGCAATATTTCTTGTCAGTTGTCTCAGAAAGTGAAACAGTCATTTTATAGAGATTCATTACACACAGTAAAATATTTCAAGCTTTTATTTTTTGCTATTTTAATTTTTAAGGCTTACAGGTAAAGAAAACTCAAAATTCAGTGTCTTGGAAAATTAGAATATCACATTCGACTAATCAAAAGGGGATGTTTTAAGCACAAATATCAGGCGTCTGAAAAGTATGTATATTTCTACATATGGCTGGGCCTCATCTTGCATCAATGTGTCGTAGCATTGAGGCGCTCACTCTGTGGCGCTCACTCTGTGGCGCTGTGTAGGTGTAATGGAAGCCCAGGTTGCTTTGATAGCTGCCTTCAGGTCCTCTGGCTTGTTGGCTCTGGTGTCTCTCAACAGCCCATAGATTTTCTATGAGTTTCAGGTGAGGAGACTCTGCTGGCCAATCAAGAACAGGAACACCAAGATCAATAAAGCAGCTTTTGGTACCTTTTGGTCCTGCTGAAAAATCAAATCAGCATCTCTGTACAGCTTGTCAGCAGAGAAAGAAATGAAGTGCTCTGGAATTTCCCAGAAGATGGCATAGACTGTGGACTTCAGAAAACCCAGTGGACCAACACCAGCAGATGATACGGCACCCCAAACCATCACTGACTGTGGAAACTTCACACTGGACTTCAAGCAACGTCGATTCTGTGCCTCTCCACTCTTCCTCCAGACCCTGGGACCTTGATTTCCAAAAGAACTGCAGAATTTACTTTCATCTGAAAACCAGATTCTGGACCATTGCGCAACCGACCAGGTCTTTTTCTCCTTCGCCCAGGTAAGATGTCAGTGACATTGTCTCTGGTTCAGGAGTGGAAATCGACATTTGTGGCCCATGTCTAGTATTCGTGTGTGTGTGGTGGGTCTCCTAGAATGGCTTTTCCTTGATAATCCTCTCAAGGCTGCGGTTCTCCCGGTTGGTGGTGCACATTTTCCTACCACACGTCTTCCTTTCACTTGATTTTCTGTCACTATGCTTGGATACAGAACTCTGAACAACCAGCTTCTTCAGTGATGACCTTTCGTGGCTTCCCCTCCTTGTGAAGGGTGTCGATGGCTGTCTTCTGGACGTCTGTCCAGTCAGCAGTCTTCCCTCTGATTGTGTAGCCGACTGACCCAGAGTGAGGGACCGTTTAAAGGCTCAGGAAACCTTCGTAGGTGTTTTGAGTTAATTAGCTGATTAGGGTGGGACACCATGAGTTTCCAATAATGACCTTTTTCACAGTATTCTTATTTTTTGAGACACTAAATTTTGGGTTTTCATTATCTGTAAGAAATAATCATCAAAATTACAAGAAACAAAGGCTGGGAATATATCATTCTATGTGTGATGATTCTATATAATTTATGAGTTTCACTTTCTGAGATGACTAGAAAGAAATATTGCACTTTTACCCAATAGTCAATTTTTTTAGGATGTACTAGTATAGATTAATTCCATACTGACTAGTGTTTATGGAAGCCTTAATTTCTGGTAATTATGATGATTTTCTGCTTACAGCTAATAAAAACACAATATTTAAGTTTAGATTATTACATCAGACTAATAAACATTTGTACAGAAATGTGGGGTTATTGAACAGTATGTGAAATACTTGCTTGAAATAAAGTTATTCTAATATACTAATACTAATCTATAATTTACTGAGTTGTTCTTGTAATTTGTGGTGTTTATCACTTTAAGCAGTTAAAAAATTTTTTCGACAAAACATCAAGTTACAACTAAGCTGTTTCTTTGCTAAAACATGTAGTCAAGACGACCTTCTCAATAAAACAATGCTGTTGAGATCTATACAGTTTACTGAATTTTTTTCAAGGAGGTGAAAAGTCTATGAATCTAACCCATAAAGAGGTTAACATTGCTTTGCTAAGTATTTATTTATTTATTGCATGTTATATCATCATTGCAACATTTACCACCATTCAGCTTCTGGGATGCCCAGGCCCTTAACCCTGAACTGAATGGACTACGTTTCACCCCGACAGCCCAAGTACTTCCGCCAACAACATCAATCCAAACACATGCATCAACTAAAACATGCATACGGCAGATCCATGTGGCTCTTCCAAAAGACCCAATTCCAACACCAAGCAGTTAAATGAAAAAAAAAAACCAAATGGATGCTGAAAACACACAGCAATGACAGCGCAACACGATCCTAGCAACACAAGTGACCTTTCACATTAAAGCCCAAACTCGGCTTTTTCCAACGGCACACCTATCATCACGCTACGTGCAAAACTCACTGAACCCAGCAGCCGAAGAAGAGGAAAAATAAGACTTTTTTTTTTGATGAAACCAAAAACAAAAATGGCGTCTTACCTTTACCGTTTTATGGTTATAATCTGTATTACAGTAAATATTTCCACACAGCTTCTGTAATCCATTGTGAGTTCTGACTGTGTTTGGCTTTTTTATCTCTCTTGGATCCCGTGTTGAGTTCTCTGACGGGACATTCCCTTGTTTAACAGCAAAGGCGCTTCCCTTGCTGTGATTGGTGAATGATGATGTCTACGTGTGTTTTGTAAAACGCCGGGTCGCCAGGTCGTTATTGTAAATAAGAATGTGTTCTTAAGTCATCTTGGTTAACTGAAGGTTAAATAATAATACAACATAATAATAAAATTAAAACACCCAGGCATTCTTATTGGTTCTGACAATTCAACAGACAGCTTTGACACAAAGAGCTCACAGTGCATGGAAGAGTATTGTATAAACAATTGTTATTAGTTGTGTTGACTATCTATGGTCAGATATAAGTTGAGAAAACAGAATCTAAGAAAAAAAATCTGACAAATTTCAAATGGCACACATGATGCCAAATTGTGCCAAAAGGAATCAATTGGAAGGTTTGATTTTTATCAACTAATATCTCTCCAAAACTTCTTAGCTTCACTGTTTTTCCATGAGCACACAGTGCATTTTTTTTTTTTTTTTTTTGAAGAAAGGGAGCTCTTTTTTCATTTTTCACTGTGTGCCATATTCATTTCCTGTCACTCAGTAACCTGAGTGTTTAATTTTAGATCTCTGGAGTCTCATCTTCCTTTTGATACCACAACAATTCAAATAAACCTTGAAATTCCTGAGATATATTAAATTCATTTTTGGCATATCGTTTTTGAGCACATCTCAAGAAGTTAAAAGGAAAGGAATTCAACTCATTTAAAAGAACCCTTCCACTTAATCACTTATCACTTTTAATAGAAAAGTGATAAGTCCAGAAAGAATTTTGCCAGAAGACACAAAAAGCTTTTGAAAATTCCACAGGAATTTTCTTAAACTTGTTTTCAAAAACCACCGAAGTCATTTGTTGTGTTATCTTTCCACCCCAAATAAAGAACTTCACATATATCAAATAAATCTAGTTAAATGAATATGACATTCCTGGCCATGATGAATGGTTGTAAACCTCTGGGACTGCTTGTACTGCTCTCACCCATGACAATCAGCTGCATCTTCTTGCTGCCGATACCAGGAGCCTTCTTAACTTTACACTGGTATGTGCCCGAGTCTGTCGACTTCAGTCCTGTCAAGTTGATGGAGGCGTCGCCGCTCTTTGGGTCGGGTGTGTTGAAGTGGACCCGACCCTTCATGGGCTCGTAATAGTCCTCGTATACCCGGTCACCCGAGTACAGAATCACCTGGACGCGGAAAAGAAGCACAATTAATGGATGTAGTGCTCCGACTTAACCATTTAGAAACAGAAAAATCAGTCAGTAAACAGAAAAACAGATTATAGAAGGAGAGATCCAATATGTATGCAACAAAGGCCTTGCTTATTAAAGCAGCTGAGCACAAATGGAACAGATAGAGTGATCCTCAACCTTTCAATCTGCCATTTTGTCCTTTCTCTGCACAAGTGAAGGTGGAACAAACAAAGCCACCACCGTGGAAAAAAACCAACACTTGCAGAGTCAACAAAGCACACACACTGTTAGGTGGAGCTAATAAGAATCCTTCTAGCCAGAGAGGTAGGGTGGTGGTAGAGGAAGGAAACATCACTATCAAAATAAGGGGGAGGAGAGTGAAAGGAATGCATATAATGAAAAGAGTTCTCATTCTCTTTGACAGACATCATCATATTCTTGCACATTTCCATGGAGACAGGAAAGGTTTTCTGTGACACTATCGACACCAGAACAGCAACACCCCTGAGTGAAGAGCATGAGAGCAGAACCTTTGGATAGAAGCAGGATAATAAATCTATAATAGAACAAAACAGCAGGAAAAACCAGGACAGAAACATTCCACTACATACACACACAGTGAGCCAGTCACAAACAATGCTTAGGTAATATCACTACTTAAACATATATCTGTTTAGAACCTCATTTGCAACAGAATCGGGAACAACAGTGCTGCTTCCGTTTCCTCCAGCTGACAACTTCACACAGACAGGCACATCAGCAGTACCTGCTGAATACAGGAACACTGGCTTTCAGCAGCATCAAACTAGCTCTGTGTGTGTGTGTTGTATGAGTGAAATAAAGTGGAGAGTTTCCACGAATCTCTTTCCTTCAGAACAACTCTGCGCTGCCTGTCATCTGCCTGCGTCCTCTCAGTAAGGAGCTTACTGTATCACTCACTTCTCTTCCTTCTTAACTCTTTAAACCATAATTCAATTTTCCTAAAGATCACAATCTAAATACTTAACAGGCCAGAGTTTATAAGTTGCAGCTTGTTTTAAGGATTAAAGAAAGTACATAGGCTGACTAAAATACTACAAAGCATGCTGAGTAGTATATATGGTATTATACTCCATGAATGATCCAAAACGTCCTTTGCTGACAGAAAGATTAATTTTAATCAAGAGACACTTATGATGCGCAACCAATAAGTGACAGTGTCCTTGAACAGCTCTCAGTTGGATTTTTAGACAGAAATCAGCTAATTAGTCTGCAGATGAGAATGAAATCACATTAAAACGTGGAGGAAAGCATTTCCTCTGTAGCTGGGAATCACTCAGTTTAGAAAAAAAAGGGTTGCAGTGACAGTGAATCTCAGAAATGACTTTGCACCGACAGCAACTACAAGGTTCATGCACAGTTTCAAAATTCCTAGTTTTTAGAACACAAAATATCAACTTTCGACTGCTTTGAATAGTAATCAGGTTTATTTTCTTTAGGTTCCACAAAACATGGCAGAAATTGGCTTCTGATTTTCAGAGTGTCTATTTCACAGCTGGACTAAAATTATTCCACTTCACTTCAAAATCTAGAACTCTTAAGACCTGCAAGGACGCTGTAAGAACTAAGCATCCTACATTGAATTCGGATAATCTAAAGGAGAAAAGGAGTGAATTTAGCTGGAGCTAACTTCATCAGATAACAGGACTGCTAAATGCAATACAGCAAGGTTGCTCTGTTTTGACTTTCTAACCTCCGTCTGTCATGGAACCTGCTGGATTCAGAAATTTTGGTAGAAATTCCCACACTGGAGATAAGGCTCTCCCTTACTGTGAAGGGAACTGTTTACAGTTAGCAATACTAACCATGCTAATCACGGAAATCGCTAAAACTCAAAGCTAAAGACGCTAAATTATTTTGTTTGTTTAAAAACAGTAAAACCCAGTTTTATAGCAACTCCTCTCACACACTGTGTGACGTCAACTCTGCTTGCAATATAAATAATTAACGACTGCACACACAAAAAAACAAACAAAAAAAAACCAAAAACAAAAACAACCGTTCTCTGAAATCCGAATCGGCAAAAACTGGCATTGACAGATCAAAGATGTACAAAAACCACGGTTTTGAATCGATGCTTCTTTAGGTAAACAGATCCATTCAACTAAATCGCTGTTTTTCTCATAAAGCATTACTTTACTCCGTATTCCAGTACTGTTAGTGGAAAGCTAGTTTAATTGTCGTCTATTTTAAAAAATGTATTTCTCATCTTTCTTTCCCTAAAATTAAAATTATTAGGGCTGCAACTATTGATTATATTAGCAATTGAATAATCTATTGATTATTCTGACAATTTTTCATTTAAACCTTTTTTTATACTATATTCGAAATACATTAAAAGATGCTAATAAACAAATAATTCAGTTCTTTTTGGAAATAAGAAATTAAACATTTCATTGCCTAAAATGCAAGACAAGCATTTATTTACTGTAGTCAAAGCTGCAGAGAAAAAAAATTCTTCTAACAGCACTTCAAGCCCTTTCTGCTTGATTTAACATCAGTACAGTGTAGAGCTGATATGTTGATTATTTTTTGGTTTGACCGATTAATAACTGGAGACCAAAAGGTGCTTAAAAGGAGATTTTTTTTTATTTATTTATTTTTTTACAGAACCAGGTGAAGCAAAAAAGTTTATCACTTGGGGAGTTCTGGGTAGAACATATTTATGCAAAATGTTATTTATTTATTTTTTTTTGTACAATTTTGGTTTAATTACTGCTCTGAGTTTGTTGTTCTTTCTGTAAATTCCCTATTTTTAAGTCTATATACTCTGTTAGTGATTAATCGATTACTAAATCAGTGATTACTACTATAATTAGTTGACAATTGTTTCAATACTCAATTAATCGCAATCCATTTTTAAGCCCTAAAAATGAATATTTATTTTTAAGTTGAAATTTCCACTCGTGACAATTAAGATGCTTCAAGCTGAACTCAGTATGCCGGTTTGCATGGTAGCAAGGCAACAGCTCTTGCAATGAGCGCGCCTCTCACCTTGTACGCTTTATCCATTAAAGCTGTAATTCTGCTGTCGGGAGGGAAGCAGATCCTGGTAACTTTACTGGGGATAACAAACCCAGCAGGAACAACAGTGACGTGAGAT
Source organism: Anableps anableps (assembly GCA_014839685.1). NCBI lineage: Eukaryota > Metazoa > Chordata > Actinopteri > Cyprinodontiformes > Anablepidae > Anableps > Anableps anableps. The sequence goes on along the minus strand of CM026078.1, from coordinate 4,996,889 downwards.
GAGACCAGAAAAGAAAGGAAATGAAAATGCCCCAAGGTGAGTCAGATGAGGTCTCCCTTGAGCTTAGCCCCTTCGTGAGCAAACAGATGGGAGTGCTTACACATACAGACACCTCGAGCTCCCAAAACTGCACAGTAACCTTGAGAGCCTGGGAAAAAGAATATGAAACGGGCCAATGAGTGGGCAAGTGAGCAATGTCAGGGTCAGGACAGCAGAGCAACGCTGTCTGGGCTGCTCTCATAACAGGAAACAGCACACGCCTGCCAGTTGGCACGACCCACACAGCACAAACACACAGAAGAGTGTTTTTAGTTCAATCTTGGTTTCATCGAATCCACTTTAGGATGACATCACCGTCACGTGATGCGTCTGCTTAGAGAGTTAAAGGAAGAGGTGGGGCTTATTTGAGAGGCAAAACAGAGAGCCAAGTTACCTGTGTACTCCAAACAAGCTCAGTGAGAGCAACATTACATTATCTCTCTCCCACTGAAGCTTTTCATTTGACTGAGTCAAGCTGCAAGCCTGGATGTTCACATTTCTGCTTCTGATTAGACTCAAGGTTAACAGATCAACTTCTATGTAAAAAAAAAAAAAACAAAACGACAGTCATGTGTAAACAATGTCATTTTTCCCTAAGCCCTGGCTGGCTTCACAGCCAAATCCCTCAACTCATCCGCTACTTCCCATCGTAAGGACATCAGCAAACAAAAATCTCTGCTTTTGTACTGAAGGACCAAAGATCCAGAGCGACATGAGATGAAGGAAAGCATTTTATTCTCGCTTACTTCCAGATTTCACCTTCATGACTACTTTTCGTAAATATAAAGGCATGGGCCAGTGGTCGGTACTAATGTATGTTCATTTTTTTCAACAAGTTACCATTTCAAAACCACCAACATTTTCTGTCATAGCATTCCTACAGTTTAAATTCCTTCTATTAATGGGATTTTATGGGTAATAAGAGGTGCTGTCTCCTGTATAGAGCACACTGTAACATAACTTCACCAGGCATGCACTGATTGCAGTTTGCTGGCTGATCACGATCTTTAAAAAGCCTGACCTACTGATTCCAACTTTGGCCAATAATGATTTTTTTTTTGTCTGAAAAGTCACTAAATATAGCGATAAAGTTGCTAAGCTGGCAACAGTGGGGTGACTATTGTTAACTGTGCATGTGCAGACGTGGTCAGGTCTGTCTTTCATGGCAGAGCAAAAGGGGACAGAGGCTGATTTTCAGACCTTTGTGGTGGTGGAGAAGATCGGTGGAGAAGATCAGTTTCTCATGTAAGTATTGGCTGAACTCCCAAAGGTAAGGAAATCTGGGTCGATTTATCGACGCACTCCTCAACTTCATATCTCCCCCACCATTGCTGCCAGTCCGATAGATCAGTGGTTCCAACCCTGGCCCTGCATGTTTTAGATGCGTCTCTGATCCAGCACACCCAACTCAACTGACCTCCTCTGCAGCCATCAGGTGCTGAAGAAGCCTGTTAATCATCCATTCATTTAGGTCTGGCGTTTGGATGCAAGGAAACATCTAAAACATGCAGGGCAGGGGTACTTGAGGACCAGGGTTGAGAAGCACTACCATGAATTACAACCATCTAGGGCTGGGCTTTATGGCTTAAAAATAAAATCTTCAATTTGTTCATTCCAAATCCTGACCTCAATTCAAAGTCCAAATAAATACAAGCTGTAAAGCATGCTTGTAAAACAAGATGGTAGTCCCTGGGTAGGCTGACATCACTCTGAACTATGGAAAACCAGGAAGTGTACTGGTGGGAAAAATAAAAAATAAAAAAAAAATTAAAAAAAAAAAAAAAAATCTAGATTTTCCAAAAATGAAATCTTCATAAACAAAAAATTTCGATGAATCGAAGGAAATCGATTTATCTCCCGGCCTTACAACCATCACACCTTTGTCCTCGTCTTCAAAAAAGACAAATTAGAGTTTTCTGGAAATATACAAATGGTCTAACAATCACACTGTGGAAACTACATCAGTATGCATGTCAAACTCAAAAATAAATAAATGTTCAAAAATATTATTAGAACAATAATAATCATGTTACATTAGTTATGCAGCAGACCTAGAAAGCATGGTAACTTTACTCAAAGTTATGATACCATGAGAATCTCATAGCAGGCCATGCCTAGTTGTTACCGTGGTGGGAAACAGTCAGGACAGACCCTCCCTTTGGCGACTCTGCAGCCAGGCAGTGAGAAAGAAAAAAAAAAATGCAAATGACTGTTGGTGTAGGCATCCCAGGCATCTCTCACTCTATCCAACAAAGCAACATGAATTAGCTCTGCTTCACCAGCCACAGAAAGACACTGACACTGAATGGAAATCTATTAAAGGTAACACAGAGGTGGGATTTCTATCAGCTGAGATTGAAGAAAACACAGGTGGAATATATGGCACACATATAATCAGATTGTTTTTCAGCATGACGGGATATTGTAAACAAGCCCGCATGTTATAACAAACTGAACTGCCGGGTCCAGCCTGGATTTACTCATCTTAATGTAAGCAAAGGTTCATCATGGTTCCTCAGCATCTGGGAGCCTCTGGCTGTAAAGTGTCCTTCTCCTTTCATTGTCTGACACAGCAGCACATTGGCCTAATTCAACAGAACCCTGTCACATATATTGAAACAGCCACTTGGAATTAATGTGCCACTAATTGCAAAGAATTTAGTCCTTGCATGACCACATGTTGGTTAAAGGCTACGAGAACGTGTGGGAATATAAAGAGGGAATCTAACAGGTCAAGGAGAACAAATGTGTTCCCCGAGAGATGTCGGAAAGATTTAAGCTCTTAAATGCTTGGGAATATACGGCGGGTGAAACCAAGGCACATAAAATGGTACATCAAAAATAAATAAATAAATAAACCAGCAGACATTTGAGAATATCTCAAATATTTCTACCTCCTCAGTTTTAGTATCATTAAGATGAAGAAGGTAAATCCTAACTGGAAAAGATCAGTTCCAATCAGAAACCAGTGAACAGGGGAGGATTTAGGTCTCTTCAGTTAGAGCAGGGCTTGTTGGGTCAGCGGACAGAGAGGGCTGCGTGTTGTTAACTGAGGTACCTAATGATGACGTACTGACCCATTTCTGACTAACAAGAATTCAAGAATTTTGGAAAAAAACAGCCACTAAAGCCACAGGACAGAGGGTTGGAGAAAGGCTCCGAGAGAGAGAGAAGAAAGGGCTTAGTGACGAGTAGGAAGGAGACCCCCCCCCAACCCTGGAGCAATCTATAGCTACACACCGTCTCCATCCCCTACGAGTATGTAATGGTTTTTAAACACTGCAATCGTTTCTCTCTGTGTGTCTCCTCCTCACAGGCACACAGCTTTACTTAGATAGTAAATCAAGAAAACCTTGCAAGGCACCCAATTTTTGTCGCCTAATACAAAGTACTCCTGCCTCAGCTTTCAGAAGCCAGCGTATTTGACAGCAGCACTGCAGAGCTGACAGCAACCTCCAAACTTCTCTGCTTTTGTTGAAATAAGGGCTGTATGGTTAGCAAAATTGTGCTCCATTTTGCAAGGAAAGATAGCAGAAAGATAAAGGGTTCCAGTACAGAAAGAAAGAGCTAAAAGAAGAAATACACATCGTCACATACCACTTTGTCTTCATTTTGGTTGTCAGCGGCCAGCAAACTCCATTCTATGTCCAGCGGTCCGGTGTCTGTGGACATCACCGTGAACTGGCAATCCAGCTTCACACTCTGCCCGCTGGCCTTCTCTAGGGGTCCCACCTGAGTAGTTGTGATCTCGAAAGCTGAGACCAAGGCTGGACAGAGAGGGACAAAGACCACCGGTTAAAGTCGAGGCAGAAACATATCGTATCTAAAAAGAAAGATAGCAACACTTCACCTGAAACATGAGGCAAGACATGCTGGATACTCTCCTCTACAGGGTAGGAGTTTCATCTTATGTAGTAATATCATAGCAGGGTAATAGTGCATGGAGACAGATTTACTCCATAACTCATTATTTATCTTCTCAGTATCATTGCAATCACCACCCTGATTTATTAATGCTGTTATAAACACAGTTTGCGGCTCTTCATGGTCATAATCAGTGGCTCAGTGATCCACAGCAGAAAGGCTGGAAACAGGAATTACACTGAGCTTCTATGGCAAGATTTATTCATTATTATTTATAATAAAAACAGACACTGTTTCAGAACAAAGTCAGAAATGGAGTTTCTAGATTAAGTGGAACATAATCAGCTGTGAGTGCAGCTCTAAACGGTGCACTGACCTACTTCAACTCTGAACAGTGAATTCAAAATAAACAGCAGGAAGATAACAGACTTGTCAGCTTTTACAATTTAAAGCCAGTCAGACGTTTTATTATTATTATTTATGCGCGCTGCTTTTACGGGTTCGTGTTGGAAATTTGAGCAGCTCAAAAACGAAACCAAATTCTGGAGTTTTAAACATGCCGCCTACAACGCCTGATTGGCTGCTGTTCCCCATGAGCCCGTCTATGGATGCGGAATCTGGTTTTTCCTCTGGTCCAGAAACGCACTGCTCACCCACCAGCGAACCGTTGCCGGGAGCCAGAGGGAGAGGATGTTACACAAGACACCAGGTATACCGCCTCTACCCGTATTTAGGGTAACACAACATATATGTGTTTGGACCGAGGGAGGAAAAACTCCAGGAGAACAACCATGGAGGAATGGCAAGAGGACAGAAAAACTTCAAAGACACCAGAATGATAGCATTATGAATTTAAAGATCTTAAAAAAAATAAACTCATTAAGTAGTAGTCGCTGATGTTTTGTTTATGTATAAAGACTAGGGCTGTATGATATTAAGAAAACATGAAATTCCAGTATTCATGATGAAATAATCCAAGGATGCAGGATATGACTGTGTTGCACTTGAAGTCCAACAGCCTTGATATTACAGATGCTAAATTTCCCATTCTGATTTCAATTCAGTATATTAATCAGCTTTGATAACAGCTTCAGTGTGAAACCTCATTGGTAAAACATTCCAAGAAAAATATGAATAAATATAAGATACATTTTAGTACAAAGACAATATCAGAAACAAACCATTCTAAGTAATGGCAAAAATTGTGTTTAAAAAAAAAAAAAAAAAAAAAAGTTGATTTCAAATCCTTTCCAACAAACTTTTGAAATTTGTGAAATGAAATTTAGAATCTGTTTTAGGACCGCTCCAGTTTTAAGTTTTCTCTGAGGCCTGGCCAACAGATTTTAATTTAAATTAATTATGTTTTCTCTTTTCAGGAATATAATGCATAAAAGAGAAAAAAAAAAACAAAAACAAAAACATGCACTGCAGGTTCTTTAACAGAATGCGAAGTTTGGAGATCATCAACAGAAAAACGAAGGAATTACAAGGTTACCTACATTATCCATAAAGGTCTACACTCCTAACCCTTATCTGACTTTTATAAACAGCAGTCAAACCACACACGGTCGGCTGATTCATTTATAGACCAAAGATGGGAGTTCCTGGTTTGGATGCATACACAAACAGAGTTTTTGCAGAACTTGACCTGCTGGTTAAGGGAAAACAATCTGATTCTCATTTCTGGTTGAGTGATGAGCTCATCTTTCTAATTATGTCCACATGTTTTTAGAAAAAAAAAAAAAAAAAAAAAAAAAAGGAACAAATAAGAAAATGAAGAACTGTGGATAATTATAAATGACATTTAGGTGCTGATAAGGAATCTTCTGCAGATATAAACTGGGTTAAAATATCTCATTCTATAGGAGATTTCAGCTGTGACAGAAATACAGCCCAAAGAGAATACAGCTGTCACATGCTGTCATAATGTGTTAAGATCCATTTGACAACCTCCCACATACTAATCAACAAAGGGGAGGGGTGCTTCTTTAAGTACACACATATAATAAAAATATGTTGCCACTGAAGAACAAAATGTGACTCAATTACAGGAAACGTATGCTGCTAACTGAAATTCTCCTCCAACAAAAAGTTCTATGGAAAACAAAAACATGGTAATTTCCTTCATTTACATCTGTGCCACATTTAGGTGCCTCCCCACTGATGGAAAGAGTCCACAGTCATGTGAAAAGACAATCAGGGAAACAGCAACAGGAAAATGTAGGGTTTTTTTTAAAGGAAATTATGATCTACACATGATCACACTTTCATAGCCAAACAAATGCCACTTTGACAACAGGAGCTGGGTTTATTTTTTTATTATTATTTTGCTGCAGATAATTGAATATTTCAGCAAAATTGTTCACATGCGAATAGAAGTTGACACAGATGTTTCCTGGGGCCTGCTTTTTTGAGAAATAACCATTAGCCTCTAAAAAAAAAAAAAAAAAAAAAAAATAGTCAAGACGGCCGCCATTTTTCAAGAGTCATCAAGGAAAATGTATTTTTGCACTAATACGTTTGTTAAATCTCACATAATTCGACCCACAGAGATCATATTTACTGAGAATTTTTTTTATTTCTCAAGATGGCCACCATGGTTGTCATGGAAAATTAGTCCTTCCACTCAAATCACCAATTGGATGAATGTGCTTGGTGTCAAATCAAATATTTTCTTGATCTTGTGTTTCTTTTTTCTGGTGGACATCTTTCAATAATGGCCACCGTGGGTGTAATGGAGAATATGTGTTTGCACTAAAATCAGCAGTAGTATTGCCAGTGGTGGGCTCAGCTAACCAAAAAGTTAGGTTCACTAACCACAAACTCGCTAAACAAGAATCTTAGCTTCACTAATGCTACACACCTTTTGAAAAAAAAAACAAGCAGCAAAAGCTAACACTAAACACACAAAACAAACTTAGCGGACACTAACGCTAAAAACATTTTAAAAAATTAGCGGAAGCTAATGGTATACCCCTAAACACATGGGGAAAAAAAAAAAACGAGTGGAGGCTAACGCTAAACTGCGAAACACATTGAAAAAAAATAGCGGAAGCTAAAAAAAAAAAACAAAAAAAAAAACAAACAAAAAAAACACAAAACAAACAAAAAAAAAAAAAAAAAAAAAAAAAAAAAAAAAACGAGTGGAAGCTAATGTTAACCATTAAGACCAGTCGGTGTCACCCATCTTCATCTCCTTCCAGTTGACAACTGGTGTGAGACTCGCAAACAGCAAATCCCTCAGTTTCAGTTTTGGCATCTAATTTTGCTACATATTATTACTTTCAAGTTGTATGAATAGGATGACCCTAGTTGAAAACATAAGATGTTACACAAAGTTAATCAAAGTCATGAAAACGGGCAACATTTTAAGGCAATAATCGGTTTAAAAGGCTCAAAAACAGTCATCCTGAAATTCAAGTGGCTAATGGGAAATACCAAAAACATAAACCTGACAGCTGAGCATACAAATTTTTATGATTGTATCCACACTTGAAAGACTTTTACATTCAACCTCTCCATCAAGAAATGAAAATGATAACGATCATTTTACTGATCAGCCTATAAAATCTGGGCTCTCAGTAAACAGAGTTGCAGGTTTAGCTCTATTAGTTCCATTTCAGCTTCAGAACCTTCCCCAGCCTCTGAGCACTGACACACAACTAAATGAGATACACCACATGAAGTAATCTCAGTCACATCCACTACAGTTGAAGCTCGGAGCCTGGAAGCGTGTGACACTGTGGAAAAAGCGCGAGCGAGGTTTCATTTTCCGACTGCCGGAGCTGCAGCTGGTCGTTTGAGCCCACAGATTCTGACAGACGCCCTTGACGGGGAGTGATCCATCGCCTTCAGCGGGGGCAAGGGAACGGGGAGTAAAATGGAAAAAAACAAAGATATGTGTCTATCAATGTCAAAACAGATATTCGGCTTGTCATTCGCATGAAGGAAAGCTGTGTCAATTCATCACGCGCTTAGAGGAGCTGGGGCATTATTCACAGCTGCTTTGAAAACGGAGAAGATTGTATTCTGAGAGAAGAACACGTTCAGCTGGAACAGATGACTATAGCGATGGATTTCTGGCAGGTAATAAAAGACACACTATCTGATGAATCTGTTAAAACCATGACAAACAGCCCCCCTCAAGGTTCACAAACTATTTGTTTAGGTTGGAACTAAAAACAGAAGAAACGTCCAGCGTTGGGCCCTCACACATCAAGAACCACATATTTTTGCATTTTTTCCCTTTCATCTTTCCTCCCACTTTCTGAGACCCCCTATCGGCCCCTGGTGGCCCCCCACTTTGAAAAACCCAGAAGTACATCCTAAAGTTAAGAAAATATAAGAAATATTGGTGAACATAAAAAAAGCTTATTGAATTCCAATGAAGTTGGTATTTAACCATCTTTAAAAGCCATGAACAATAAGGCAGCTACGGAAAATCCCACAAAAAAAAGCTCATGTTTTTAATTTGCATCTAATCTACCACTGGTTTCTGCTAGTTAAAAAAAAAAAAAGCCACAATTAAACCTGTTGACATGTGAACAGAAAGTATTCAGGGTGTTAATCAGTAACTATCAGCACATTCTGTGTACGGTGTGTGAGCCCTGCAGGATGTTACTCAGAGGAATAAATGATCCAAAGCAAGCAGCGCTGTGAGGCTGCTGCATGTAATCATGGGTTTATTTAGGGTGAAAGCAATCTTTATTTAGAGTAATAGCACCAGGGCAAAAGTAAACTGGCCTTCTGGGTTTGAGCGAATATAATGGATTGATAGGAGAGGCCATCATCTTAGTCCAAGGAAAACAGGGGAAAAATGGATTGGTGGTAAATGTAGTCATGCATGCACAGCAGACACACTCATTTATTTCCGTGAGCCTAGTGTCTGCAGTTAAATTAAGATGCATGCCAGTATATGTGTGTGTGTGTGTGTGTGTGTGTGTGTGTGTGTATATACACGTGTTCCCTCTGCAGAGCAGGAGCTGAGCGGTAAGGTTGGAGGGCAGCGGGGGTGGGGTCGCGCTGACTAATTAAAAAGTTTGTTATAATAACTAATCCCATCTGGCTGGGTTCCTCTGAATCACCCACGACCTCCAGTCCCCGTCACACTGTGACACAGCACACCCAGCATGATTACTGGGAGATCTGGAGTAAGCTCAAGGAATTCAGGGTGTCAGCATGCTCCAGTCTACGCTCACTCAATCAGCAGCCTCTTCGTCCCTTCCTACCATTCCTCCTCCTCTTTAACACAACCCTGATTGCGGAGCGCAAGTCTCCTGGTCTCCAATTCTCTGCGGGCATGCTGATTGTAACCCCGCCACCCACCCCATCCACCTTTGTCTGCATACAATGGGTCGAGAGTCCTGTCTCCTGGCAACCAATCCCTTGGAGAAGGTTGCTGTGGTGCTTAAGGGGCGGCGTGACGGCGGGAGAGAAAGACGTAGATAGACGGTGAAGGAGCCAACACTATGATCATTCACACAGTCACTTCTGTTACAAACGGTTCTGCATGCCTGGGTAATGTGGTTAACATATTGTTACACATCATCATCATCAGTATCTTCTTCAAAACACACATTTTCTGTTTTAATGTATTTGCAGTAATTCTAAAAGAATCCCCGGTTGGTTTCCTTTTACATGTGAAAACAACTCAGAAAGTTTGTTTACGTGTGCAGATTAGAGCCCCGGTTGGATTGCAGCTGCTTTCCAGGGATAATGAACAAAACCTAGAGTTGGGCTAAGCTGAGATATCTGGTCTGCAGATACCTCCACCACTTGAAACTAGGGCTGGATGACATGACTGAAAAATGTATCACGATATAAAGGTTTATCGGTTGATATCGATAATTATCAAATGGATTTTTTGTTTTAAATATTTGAAATACTACCAAACTGGTCATGTGACCTTTCCTCTTTTATCCAGTTTCCTCTCGAGCTGTTGTACTCATTTTGTCCCTTGATGCTGTTTTTATTTTTGTTATCAGTTATGAGGCACAGTGGCGAAACCTGAAACTGCTGCTACGCAAGTTACTCAGACTGTTGCTAGGTAACCAAAGAGGAAGTGAGTGAGTTGATGCCACTAGCCTTTCTTTTCTGGGCCGTGAGAGGTTGAGCGGTTAAAGCCTTTCTTCTGCCTACAATGCCCAGAATGCTGTGCAGCTCTGGATCGGAGTTCAGTGAAATTATAGAACGTTCTATGATATTTTTTTTATACATACATATACATATATATATATATATATATATATATATATATATATATATATATATATAGTTGAATGAACTGAAGAATTATGGTGAGACCATTCCAGTCTCATGCAAATCTTATAACACAATTGATGAATAAAAGAATAAATAATTCTTTTCCACAAAGATAAAAAGACTGAATAGATAAATGAGCATATAATCTGCACACTGAAATGCGTTTCCCCTTTTTATGAGTGACTGAAGTAAAAGTGATTAAAATAAAGTATATGTAACTAGTGTTGTGATGTGATGATTGAATGATGATTTGATGTTGATTTTAAGCATTTATTGATATGAGAGTTGATTATAAATCATATTAAACACATTATGATTGTAACAATGAACGTGATCAGTTAAAGATGATAGCGTTAGTACAGGTCAAAACAACAAGAGTGTAAAAGAGGGACTGGGAACAGGCCTTGGAGTTAAATTGGGGAAGTAAGTCCAGATGACCATTAAGAGTGGACGCCCAAGTTGCGCAAGAAGTCATGCGGCAGGGCACCCAAGAAGTCATGCGGCAGGGCACCCAAGAAGTCATGCGGCAGGGCACCCAAGAAGTCATGTGGCAAGGCACCCAAGAAGTCATGCGGCAAGGCACTCAAGAAGTCATGCGGCAAGGCTCACAGCACCTTGCAATACCCAATGGGATGGAAGGGTATAAAAGCCCTCGAAAAGAGGAAGAGCTCGCTTGTTTCCTGCGGCCAGAGTCGAGTCAACTTGGAAAGAAAGAAAGAAAGAGGAACGAAGAGGACCGCACCCAGGAGCCACAGGACGACGGAGGACTCCGCACCGCTGGACCAGGGAAAAGCCAACGCCTTCAGCTGTGGTTCCAGATTGGGCTGCTGTTCTTGGATTTCTGCAAAAGATACCTCAACAATCTCTGACAGACTTGGTTGATGGATTGTGTTCAACATTTGATGGAGGACTGCCTGATTCTGGACAACAACACCGGATCTTCACGAATCCATCGAAAGGAGGACATTGTCTAACAAAGGCACCCTTCCACTCAAGGAGTCATCTGTTATGAGGACTGTTCCACTCGGGGTATGAAATTGAGTTGCTCCCCCAAAAGCCTCTCTCTTTTAGATTTATGGCATCAAAGTTAGGGAAAGATAGTTGATTCGGTTTATACATGATTAATTATGATGATTTTGTTTATATTTCTGCTGATGCTTAACCCTGCCGAAATATACCAAAATAAAGAAGCATGGAAAAATTCTAGAAAAGTTGTGGACATTCAAATTAACTGAGTCATCTTATAAGTGGAGTTCTCTAATAAGTGTAAAACATGCTATGGTACGTGGTTCCAGTAAAGTTGGGAGGTTTTTAATGGTTACCTTAGATGAAAATTATAACAATGCCCGTGGAACTCAGGCTGAGTTACCAAAATTATCTAGTCGGTGACAAGTGCACGTTGTTTTTAGAGGAAAAGCTACTGTTAACAGGTGTGGTTCTTGAAGTCGGACTGCTGTTAGGCTACTCAGTTGGCCGCTTTATGAACTGAAAAGTGGTATGACATCTGGAACAGGAGGTAGTGAGAGGCTAGACGAGTTTTCCTCAACGCCATCTTAAACAGATTATCCCAGGAATCTTTGTTCAGGGTAATACTCTACAAGGTTGGGGATTTTCCGGACCCGTTTTGATATATATATATATATATATATATATATATATATATATATATATATATATATATATATATATTGCCCAGCCCTACTTGGAAGTAGCTCAGTTTCATGGTGACGTGTACATGGATTTCAAAGAAAAGATGATTTTATCAGACAGAGTTGAAACCAGAAGTTTACATGCACCGATCAAACTTCTCTTGCTTTAGGTCAGTTAGAATTACCTAAATTATTTCTATTTGTTAAATGCCAGAATAATGAGGGGAAAAATATGTCAGAGATTTATTTATTAATGAAGTCTTCAAACTCTGAAGTTCACATACTGTCAACATTTCCTCAGTATGTGGTAGCACTGCCTTCGAACTGAATGACTTGAGTCAAATGTTTTGGGTTTCCTTCCACCAGCTTCTCACAATAGTTTGCTGGAATTCTGGCCCATTCCTCCTGACAGAACTGGTGGAACTGGGTCAGGTTTGCAACCCACCTTTTCAGATCTACCCACAGATTCTCTGTCGGACTGAGATCAGGATACTGTGATGGCCACACCAAAATACTGACTTTGTTGTCCTTAAGCCACTTTGTAACCACGTTGGCTGTATGCTGAAAGTCATTGTCCATTTGGAAGACCCCTTCTCAACACCCGAGCTTCAACTTTCAGGCTGAGATTTTTAAATGTTACTTCCATATTTCCACATAATATTCTTTCCTCATGATGTCACCTATTCTATGAAGTGCATAAATTCCTGCTGCAGCAAAATAGCCCCAAATCATGATGCTGCCTCCCCCATTCTTCACAGTTAGGATGGCACAAGTATCCCAGTTTTTCCTCCAAATGTAATGATGGTCATTATGGCCAAACAGTTCCACTTTAGTTTTATCAATCGACTCCAAAAATTCTCAAAAAATGAAGGGTTTTTTCTCCTTGTGAGTATTTGTAGACTGCAATTTTGCTTATTTTATGTTTCCTTTGGAGTAATTGCTTCTTCCTCACTGAGTGGCCTTTCAGCCCATGCTGATCCAGGACATGTTTCTCTGGAAAGTGACACTATCTTACCTGCTTCAACCAACATCTTCACAACGTCTTTGGCTTTTGTTATTTTTGTCTTATTCTGTGAATGGAAACTTCTGGCTTAAAACTTTAAATGTTCTACAGACAAAGCAAAGCCATATGTTGCAAGGAGCAGCTTCAGCTTGTGCTATTAATAAACCTTAGAGTTTGACAAGCTAACCTTGGTTAACCCAACGCCCAAGACCCTCAAAGCCCTGGCAGAGACCATGGTGGATGATAAGCTTCTTCTGAAGCTCAGAAAAACCAACTCTTACCACGAGGAGATAAAGGCAGCAGCTATTTCAGGCTCATAAGGCAACAACAGTGACAGAAGAAGCTTGGCTAAGTGAAAGAGGTGAATTACACTGTGCTGGGATTTACTTCCATTTACCTTCTTCATGCTTTGCATCGTCTTAATCCTGTTAAAACTACGCATTTGGTCTACAGCATGCTTCAGAGCCTCTGACGGATTTAGTTGACAGTCAGTCAACTTTGAAGTATTTCAGCCAATCAGCTGAAAATAGGGATATGTATTATGACTGTAATGGGGGAGATGGTTCTAAGTAAAGAGATAGGCACACATTGAGTGCCATCTTTTATTTATTACCCAGGAAGTGCAATATTCTTGGGTCTATAAAACAGAAAAATGCTGAATAAATCTTGAAAAATAAAGTGTTATATTCAGTAGGGGAGAAAAGAAAACTCCTAAGTGCAGTGATGGAGTTTTGGATGAGTGAGTCGAATTTTTTCTGGATCTGCAATAATTGTGGAATGAACATTAGTGATTTATTACAGTAACTGTGCAGTCTGTGGGACTGTGGAATGAGCAAATTACACAGCACAGCCAAACTCCAAATCAAACATGGGCGAGCCAATCCCTCGGATCATGCTGAGGAGCATCAATTATTTCCAGCACAACAAAGGATATCGCCTTAACTCTGTTGCCGGTGTGAAAGAACGCTCTGAACGCTGGCCATGGCGCTCCCGCTGGAGCCATTCAGTTTGAGGCAGGGAGGGTGCCTGGCTGCCGTTTATTTAATGTAGCAGAGAGCTGGGACTGTTGGACCATACTGATTGGGTTATAATGCAGCCTGAAAGCTCCACTTGCCACACAGAGCAGCCATCAATCCCCAGTGTGGAGGACCCAAAGGCTGTTTTGACATAATTGAACATTAAATGATGGAGGGAATGATGAATGACTGGCACTTTACACCGTAGCCCGAGCATTTGACAGCTTTTAGTGCAGCCCCTGGAGGATGTGGTTATTGCATGTCCACAACATCCAATTTGAATTCATAAACATCAATTCTAGCTGTAAACCTAATGTCATTACTTAAAGGCTAATGGAATGCCTTGCTTACCAGAAAAATTCTTCTGCTCTGTTAGAAGGAAAGCCACTGTGAGATAGAATTGAGTTGATCTGGAAGCCTGCCATACCAGCAGAAAAAACTCAAGTCTTTTAAACAACTGTGGGAATACAGTGAGGAAGTTGGGGCAGTGGGAAGCTCGGAGAATTCAACAGTTATTTCACAATGAATGATACAGTTTTAATTTCTGACCTCAAAGCTGACACACTTAGTTACATTAAAAAACACAGCAGATTTTAATCAGTTATGGGTTGCTCTAAAGCTTTTCAAACCAGTAAAACTAAACAGCCCTCATGAAAAATAGGTATACTTCTCATGCTTCTATTTTCATCAGTGTGGCCAGGGGGGCAGGATCCTCAAATCCCATACCGAGTCTTAGATCGTGTGCACAAGTTTAGGCAAACTGTTAGTCCAAACTAACAAGAAATGACAGAGTAAGACTTCAGTTGATATGCTGATTTTGTCTTAGCTTTTATAATTCGGATTTATTGTTGTTGATTAATTTACCTTGAAGGGTAGAGGCTGACTTATTGTAACACAGGCAGCACATAGTGTAGCCTAAACATTCTTGCAGTCCTCAAAGTTCTAATCCTATCATACTTACTTGACAGGGCTGAGTATAATCAGGAAAAACTGTTAGCTTCTGAAAGAGGAAATATTTCAGTCAGTGGTTTTAAGATATCCATTTGTATTTTATGTTATGGGTAGGAAGTAATTGCTGACCATTTAAGTCGAACAATAAGGAGCATGCAGACTGATTTAAACAATCTGCAGCTCTTGTGTGTAATTATGCACAGGAGCAGAGTCTTTCCTGGACTAAATAAGTTGCTTATGCAGAGAGATCACTTGTCATTAAAAGGTCTGTATGAGCTCAGACAGATGAGAAACTCAAATGTGTTCTTACTCTGTTGGCAGAGTAAGAATCAATCTTGCCGGATAAAACATATGTGACACTCTTTAGACAAGAAGGTTAACACAACAGTGTTTTGGAGGTATTTTTTCAGAGGCAGACTGACTGGAAAAAGGGAAGGGCTGAAGGATACCACATGCTAGCTGCGCTCCGAGCTAATACTGCAACACTGATGTTTGAGAGCAACTTAAAAAGGTCCATCAAGCTCTTGCAAGTGAAGTAGTAAACCTCCCAGTCGACATCTGCTTAAGTATTCGAGTCATGGACACGAACAGCCCAGTGACTGTGCTCTGTCAGTCTAAACTCTCCCATCGAGAAGCGCTTTCCAAATCACGCAGCGCTCCATTGTGCTTTACTGCGGTACAAATTCATGCAGTAAAATGTTAATCAGCTGAGGGCCCTCGATCCTCCAGCTCTAGCCAGCTAGCTTTCAGCCTGCGGTTAGGTTTCATTACCGCTGTAGACGGTAATGCTTAATGCTTACCCCTTGGTCCATGTCAGTCAGTATGAATCAACATTTAACGCATCAGTCAAAAAATGCGTCATGAAGAGGAAAAAAAACAAATACAAGTCGCAGGACCAGTCAAACTATGAAAAACGAAAAACAGTATGCCTTTTAGTCCAGAAAATACGGTAAATGGTACTTCTGGATCGGCTGTTTTGCAAACGGCAGCAAATAGCACGTCAATTAGCATTGTGCAAAGGTATTTCAGCTTCCAAAGCTGGATCTTCTTTCAAATATTTTAGATACTCTCTACAGAAAAAAATAAAATAAAATCAGTGAGTAGGCGGATTTTCTGCAAAAAGTTTGGAATGGTGTTCCACAGAAAAATCCGCAAAAAGGTGAATCTGTGAACAGGCGTGGATCCACTGTACAATTTTACTGTACGCAGAAATCCTTCTTTCCAGACAAACAGGTCAGATTAAAATAGCAAAGCCTGAAAGAAGACACGACCGTCCCAATGGGAAGACGGATTGGCTTCAAGGACAAATAACGGACAGTCGCGCTGTTGTTGTGCTCTCCGGTATCAAGAGCTGTCAATAGCCATGATAAGCTGGTTCCTATCAGAGTCTGCTGCAGGTGATTTTGCTGCACTTGTTTGGTGAATATAAACAATGATGTGGGAGGTTTTTGTTGAAAAATTGCTCAAGGACCTGTGCAGATGGAGAATATCACTCATCATTAACTTTTCTCACTTCTTTGAGAACCACAGCTGGAGCTCATTGCTGAAGACAAAACCTTGTTGGATCTACTTGAAAACTTTTGTTTTCAAGTCGATTTTTATTTTTTGAAACACCCAACATTTATTTCCTAAAGCAGTGGTCAATTATCCCCAACTAGGTCTGGTTGACAGCAAAAATACTAATTATTGATTCTAAAAACTATATTCTACAGTAATGATGTGACATTTATGCTGGAAAACCCACTAGAAACCTACATACATTATTTCAGTATCACTTTGCTAAAAGTCCGGCTGGAAGAGACAACCTTAGTTTTGGCACAGGCCTCTGACTGTCACTGCTGAATAACTAATGTTCATAATTAAGACCGGAAAACAGGAAAATGAAAACAAAGTACTGATATTTACTTTGTCAATATTAAGCTCCACTACACCCAAACCCTGCCAGGCTTTGATGAATAAGGCTCAATGTGCCTAAACAGAAATCCCAATCTTACCGCAACCCCATTCCTGCAAGAAAACACCAACAAACCTGGGTTACCTTCAGCAAATTAGCATAAAACGCTCCTTTCCCTCCCGGATCTGTTGAAGCCAAGGGACACAGAGCTGGTGACAATATGGGGGCCGGCTCTGCCACGGAGCTGATAGGCAAGACGCCAGAGCCACGAGCTCCCCGATAACACACTGATAACATCCTCAGTGGAAACAATGGTAAATGTGCCAATATTATCGTAGGAGGAAATTAAAACAGAACAAACTGTACACACTGAATATGAGTGTAAGCGAGACAATAACATGCTTCTGCATGTCAATGATGATGTCACGCAAAAACAGCTTCTTTCAGAGCTCAATAATGCAAACACGGTCATTAGAAAACAAAAAATTATTTCTTGCAAGGATTAAAATCAAATAAACAGTCACATTTAGGACTGAAACGATTCATCACGATTATTCTGCTGAGTCGATCATTGAAAGAAAACCCGTCAACTAATTTAGTATACTAACTCTAAAATAAACAATTTGCTGAAAAAAACAACACAATGGGAGCACTAATTAAGCCAAAACTGTACAAAAAAAAAAATAAAAAAATAAAAAAAAAAAATAAAAAAATAAAAAAAAAATACATATATATTTTGCATTTTAGGTGAAAAACCTTTGTCTGTAAATATGTTTTACTCAGAACTCAAGTGTCATAGTTTTTGCTTCATCCGGTTCAAATTCTGGAAAACTCTCCTATTAAGCACCTTTTGTTATCCAATTATTAATTGGATAATTGAAAAAAAATAGTCAAAAGATTAGCCCCACACTGTACTGATGTTAAGTGAAGCAGAAAGGGTTTATTTAAGTATTTATTTAGCTGGAGATCCATCCTTTGCTACAAATGATCAAGTGTATGCTAAAGGAATGGTATGTTTTTACATTTTAGGCATTTTCTTATTTAAACAAAGGAATTCAATTATTTATGAGCATTTTTTTACATATTTTTACAATTGTATAAAATAAACTTAAGTGGTTAAATGAAAAATCTACAGGACGTGGCATTTTTTTATTCGATTACTCGATTAACTGTCAGAATAATCAATTACTAAAATCAGTGCTAGCTGCAGCCCAAGTCATATTCAATAAATCCGAAAATGAGGCTTGTTTGTCAGATTAAAAGTGCCTTTTGAAAATAAACTTTAAGCAGATATTGAACACACGTTTCATGAAGTTTCTGTAATAAAAATGCTTTGTTATTGGTCTGATGTAATATTTTCATCTTAAATTTCATGTTTTCATTCACTGTAAACAGAAAATCATCATTAACAGAAATAAAGGCTTGAAAACATCCATCTGCGTCACTGAAATAAAGAAACTTTTAAAGAATAATCTAATTTATTGAATATGGCGGTGAACGAGAAATATTTCAGAAACTAACATGAAATCTACAACCATGTAACTAAGGAAAGTAGAAAAAAAAGACAAAAAATGCTCAACCTGAAGCATTCATATTGTTGCCTTTTATTCTAACCCACACAGGGATTTAGTGAGGCTGTTAAACAAACAATGTCTAATAAATGCAGGTATTTGTCTTGTGAGCTTCCAGCAGTTTACTGTGAAGGAAAGAAGAAATGGAAACCACATGTCTCAGTGGGGTATAACAATGGGGCGTCTCTCTCACAACACAGAACCTTTCTATGAATAGGGGGGGAAGGCAGCAATGTTAAAGCCTAGCCTATCCCCCCAACCTCTAAAACAAATAAAGCATCTGGATACAAACCAGACTCCCATCGGCGCCCCTGCCTTTGTCTGAGTCCCGGGGCACAAAGCCAACCGGGATCCGGAGGCAACTTCAACTGATCAAATCCTGAAACACAAGCGAGGCCCGGTGCAGCTACCTCATTCACACCCTGATGGAGCGTCAGGGTGGATTTTGGAGTGTGGAAATTTGAAAATCTATTCTAAAACTTATGTCAGGTGAAAAATTAGAACAGGGGTCTGCAACCTGTGGCTCCAGAACCCCAAGTGGCTCTTTGGACCTTCCACAGTGGCTCTTAATAACTTTGGCAAAAAGTAATAAAGAACCAACTACTCTATTTCAATAAAGGTATAATAAGAAATGCAGGTTTTAGCAGTTTTTCAGATCTTTTTGATAGAATAATTGCACTAAATATCCACGAAGTGAATGACTCCAAAACAACCAATGATGTTTTTTAGGTCTTTTGATCTCATTCGGTTGGAAACTATTTGCTTTTTCAGAATCACAATCAGCGACTGTGATTTCAAGTGCTGACAGCATACAGACATTAAGTATAAATATATAAACTTCAGAGGATTTTTATAGCAATTTCCATAAATATCAACATCCCATAGAAGAAAATGTGTCCACCCACTTTATTGCAAACATTTTGCATCTTTCTTTGTTTTAAAACCTAAAAATAGAAATAAAACGATGGTTCTTTAAAGGTGAAAACACATTTTCTATAGTAGATATTTATCAAAAATTATAAGCAGTCTTTCTTTCAAAAGATCATGTGACATTTGCAGCCCTAAGCAAGTTTTATTTAGCTGGACTGAGGGCAAAATGGCTCCTTCGATTAGAAGCATTGCAGACCTTAGCCAAACAAGTACAGATATCACAGTAGAGCATTTCTCCTTAAATAAGAGATGAGATAAAGTAAAACTGCTTGGATAAAGACCATTCTAGAATCCCAGAATTGCACCAGTAGAGTAGGTTCATCTGTTCAATCTGGTGCGAGCTGGATGTTTGACTGAAGTGTGTGTACTGAAAGCCGTGAGAATGAACAGAACCTTGTATGACTTGCTTTTCTCTGTGAAAAGAAAATACTTCCTCATACCAGCTGAAACAAATCATCCAACTTTTCTGCCAGGCTGACCTGCTCAACCAAGATCATTAATTTAGCTGAAAACATGCACAATATATCTAAATGAATGTTGAGGAAACACAAAACAGAGAGACATAATGACAGAGGGTCTGGTGCCAGACCACTAAACGGATTAAGCCGTCGGTTGATCCTGCAGATGCAGTACAGATTCAAGTGAATACTCTGGCAGAAAGGGCTAACGCTGAATTCCTGGGTTCCTCCCTTGCTCCTTTAGACATTTATGTCTGACCATTACTAAAACCACCTCATTACCACATTCCACATGCATTTTTATTAAGATACCCTTTACTTTGATGCTAACAAATGAAATCCAGCACAACCAATTGCTTTTAAAAGTCACCTAATGAGTAAACGAGTCCACCTGTGTGTAATGTGCTCTCGGTATAAATTCAGCTCTTCTGTGACGGCCTCAGCGGTTTGCGAGAGAAGACTGCTGAATAAACATGATCATGAAGACCAAGGAAGACAGCAGACAGGTCAGGGAGGAAGTTGTGGAGAACTATGAAGCAGTATTCGATTACTAAACACTTCCTGATTGCAGTTTGGCACGTGGCATGTAGGGGGCACGGCAGACTTGGGGCAGAAGGTGCTCTGACGACATGAGATCAAAACTCATGTGATCAGATGAGTTCAGGTTATGTATGTGTTGATGTATCACATAAAATCCCTGTAAAATACATGAAAGTTAAGATTGTAATTTGAAAAAAATGTAGAAATGTTCAACAGATATGCACACTGTTGCAAGGCGCAGTATATTTCATTTACGCCTTTCCTTGAAGCTATTCATCTTAACGATGAAGTAAAGTGATTTAACGTACTTAATAATGTGTCAACTTGAAAAGGTCAACTCCATTAAGACATTACCAACGCTTCTGTTACATTTACATAGTAACCCAGTTTCCGTGTAGCGCAGAGACATGTACAGCTATTGGCTGTCCTGGCCAGGAGGCAGACAATGACTCTGCTTTGCTCATGCCATTTTCTCTCGGTTCCCAGCTAAAACTAGACCCTTTGCCTTGGGGACACTGCATAAAGGCAGAGGAATAAAGTCCTCTATATGTTTTATTCCCAGAGCGTGCCATCAATAGCTGCCTACCAGTCGAACATTGTGCACTTCGTTCAACAAAATGTTAGACCGGTGGTACGATTTTGCCTCAGGACTCGAGCAAAACTGACACGTTGCCAAAGCACTTTGGAGTAACCGCTGAAGTGTCGATATCTTTTTAAATGCATTAAAAACATCAGATCTCTGGTCTTCAAAGCAGTCAGAATGAGGATTTTGTGGAAGAGTAACAGACTGTGCCTTCCTGTCCTCTGTGTGGCTCAGACTCTACAGCAGGACATCAAGATAAGGCTGTTGTTAGAAGATAACAGCACGGCTAATCCTTTTCTCTTCTCTTTGTACACTGAGCTGGCGCTGAAACACGCCAGATATTTTCAAGGCTGCAGGTTCTTCCTCACTCAAAGCTTCATGAATCCAGGTGGAGTAAGCGCACCTCTGTGGTGAAGCCCTGCAGAAAGCTGCGGGCCAAAACTGTCAGTTGTTGTTATAGCTTAACCAAGACTGCTGGGGTTTATTCATGCCTCCAGCTCCACCTCTCAGCCTCAGCATGAGGAGGAAGCTCCAAACACCCGGGCTTGTCGACATCCAACTTTGACGAGACGCGATTGGGAATGTTAAAAATAACCCCGCTGCATTAGCGGAGTTATCCTGTGCGATGGTGGTGCCACAGTTTTTGTCCTGACAAACCATGAAGGCTTTTTTCTGACATGTTTTCAAACGTTCCATGAGAGCAGGAAAGTTAAACTTTAAGATAGAAAGTTTTCTGTTAGCTCCATAGCTGGACCTAATCCGTTTCATTGTTAAAAGCACAGATTGCCACAAAAAGTTAACAAATGTCTCAAAACTGTTACCACGATGTAACCCTGGATTCCAGCATCTGAAACTGACTTCAACAAATTTTGCAACCAAAGAAATGAACCTAGAAATTAAACAAATCACACAAATACTGAGTTTATTAGTATTTCTCACAATCCTTTCCCCCCTCTAATGATGCTGTGTACAAATAATCTAACCTGAGATCTCTGCTCAATAATCCCTAAGGATTTGGGTAATTCTCACTGGATATTCTTCACTGAGCACCTTTTAAAAAGGAGCAGAATCAGATCAGTGCTCCTCACCAACTGATTTGGGTTAAAGCATAGTTACCGTGGTAACAGCAAGTAGTGTTTAATGTTACTGCTAAATCATTTGACTCCATCTAATAATAATAGTAACAATAATAATACAGTGCAGCCTAACTCTGGCTACTTTAAAGATGGTCTAAATAAGCTCTGAAACCCATTATACAATCTATGCTTCTCATCAGGTCAACAGGTCTCTACAGATGTTCTTCATTCATTTCTTTTATACACGTTCTTTACGGACATCCAACATAATATAACTGCAAAGAGGGGGAGGGAGAAATCATACATTTCTTTAATGGTTATACAGTTAGGCTATAAAACTATACACACAGATTTGAACACGCCAGGGAAAGTGCCGTTTAATTCATCCTATGCTATTCTTGAGCTGGCATAGGGAAGATTCGACGGACGTCTGATTGGACGGATTTATCGACCATCGACATTAAGCTGACCCATTCACCGGTTGGTTTTTTAAGAGTGATTTTTTTTTTTTTTTTTTTTTTTTTTTTTTTTTTTTTGCCTCCAAGTGCAGCGACGATTTATTTACTCGAACTCAGGTAGTATCCTATATTCAGAAAATACATTTATTTAAATAATAACCACAATGGTGGGCTGAGCAAGCAAACAGAGACTGGCTTTCCTCTCAGTTTAATTGTGCTTCTCGGGTCATTCCACTATCCGTACGAAACAACAAATAAAAAAATAAACTAACTCTAAAATAAAAAGAAGTCTCCAGCAAACGCTTCCATAAAAATAAATAAATAAAAAATAAACAAATAAAACTTCCGCAGTTTTAAGTCTTTTTGAGCAATTCGGTGCATTCAAAATAAATACATGATGGAAACATCAAAAACTATTTAGAACAAGCAGAAGAAAAAAAAAGGAAAATAGGCAATTTCTTCTGGATAAAGCTTAGAAATGCTTGGACAAGGGAAACAAGCGTGTTTACCCTTATTTGGATTAGCAGTGGATAATTTTACCGGCGGTGCTGAAGACAAGATCCGAAGGTCTGCTTATGGCTGGTACATATTTTCCTGCCATTAGTGACATCAATAGTAAACATTTCCATGTGTTTTACTTTGAGAGATATTTACAGCCAAGGTGCACTGTGTCCATCTGGGGCTGTCCTTTTCGTATTTAACCGTTTTTCTGCCGGTGATAAGCTTTTTCCGAGCTTGCTGATGGAGCTGCAGCACCTGGTAACTGCGTAGCACAGTTACCAGGTGCTGCAGCTCCATCGTGCTTGCATGCGCATTAGGTGAACACCTAATGCGCATGCAAGTTTGTCATGTTTGAGTTCTTTGCTGAAACTGCGCCAAATCGCTTTGGTTACATCCCGTGGTTTACCTTTCATCCTGTTTAAAGTCAAAGTAATCCCAAATAGGCGACTTTGTATTCCTTGGCAACCGATTCCTCCGTTTTTGGACTTTTATGCTGTAAACTGGCAAATCAGTCTGCCCACCAAAAAAGTCCAAACATCTCCTGCGTGAATATATCGCCCATTTGTTGGACTGATGAATATTGGCCAACCTTAGATGACAACACTTAAACATGCAGCCACCATTTGAATGCTTTAGATCGAAGCATATTCAGATGATTGAGGGGCCCAGATAAAGCCCAAACTTAAATCCAATTAGGAATCAGTTGCGAAACTTTAGTAAATTGTATCCAACTTTAACCAAATTCTACTAAAAACCAACAGACCACATGCACTCCCAGGAAAAATGACACCTAGAAAAGCTTCTGTGAGGCCATCTGAGTGCTGAGGGTGTTGCACCTGAAGTAAAGTGCTTTTGCCTGAAACCTTCTGTACAAGCCAACTCCCTGATGACTCTAACGACATCTAAAAAGGTCTGACCCAACAGTAGCCCAGACAGCCAGCCGAACGCTGCTTCTAGGACATCTCGGCTCAGTCGGACAACAAGATAATCTCTCTGGAAGTGTCTAAGGCGTTGCACAATGACTTTTCACCAACTGTGATGTCAGGCTTGACATAGAAATTAAAGTACAAGTCTAAGGGAGAAAGAAAAAGGTCAACTTACTATTTCACAAAGGATTACAAATATATAAAAATGATATAGCTCTGATGGACTACTTCAACTGCTGTCTGAAAACAGTTTTATTTGTCGAAATGTCAGATGACATCGCAGGCAGTGAGAGGATCTTTTTACATTCTCAAAGGTCATTCATTGACAGCTGGAGCACTGAGGTGTGTTATGGCTCTAGCTGTCGCAGATGAATAATTTCTTAACACTCATCTGCCTCAGAGCGATTAAATATGAAGGCAATGCCCTCGTGCACCTTATAAAAGAAGCTGCGTTGTTGTGAGCGTCTCTGTGACTGGCTAGTGGATTTAGTATTTTTCTAATTATTGGCCCCTTGGAGAAAGCCAGTCAGCCACAAAGCTGTGTGTGTGCCTATGAATTATACATGGGCTCTATTAAGACACTTAACAGCTGGTTGCTTGAGAACTTAGCAGCAACCACACCATCTCTGCTGTCCGTCTGTGTGCCTACTTATTAAATCGTGAACACTCGCTATAATGGCGGTGCAGCTCCATGCGTTGTGCCAAACATAAAGCAGCCAGTCAGCCTATTTTCACTTCAATCTCCTCTCTCTGTAGGCCAAGTGGTCCAGCTGCCAACTTCCTCACACGGTGGAGAGATGCACTGCAGGAATTAAATGTCTGGTGTGACTTGTTGACCTTGCTGTGGTTAGGCCCACTGAGCCTTTTCCTTTTCTACACCTTAAAGCCTAGATGTCTTGATCATCACACCTCCCTATAAGTTGTGAAGTATGATGAGCAGGTAAACCCATCAATGTAAATTTAGCCAGAATTTAACTTAACTGCAGCTGAAGAACATAGTGGTATCAGCAGGGTCAAAACTATGCCACTGATGTTAGAGGAGGTGGATTTTAAACACAAGCTTGACCTACCCATCATCCAAACATTGACCTTTTGACTAGGGGCGCACCAATTGCAGTTTTCTGGCTGATCACGATCTTTAAAAAGCCTGACCTTTAAAAAGCCGATTCAGATTTTGGCCAATTCTATTTTTTTTTCCAT
Organism: Anableps anableps; assembly: GCA_014839685.1. Classification (NCBI taxonomy): domain Eukaryota; kingdom Metazoa; phylum Chordata; class Actinopteri; order Cyprinodontiformes; family Anablepidae; genus Anableps; species Anableps anableps. The sequence goes on along the minus strand of CM026078.1, from coordinate 4,971,969 downwards.
CTGGAAAGTCGTGATGGTGACAAAAATTGCTAAGATGGCAACAGTGGGATGACGATGGTCAATTATCGGTGGATAAGATCGGTTTCTCATGTAAGCATTGGCCGATCACCCAAAATTAAGGAAATCAGGGCCCATTTTTCGGTGCACTACTACTTTTGACCTCAGTGTCAAAGCTAGAATCTAGGTAATATACTGGCTCCACAACAATGCTTTGGCAGCAACCCCTAAACCAGTTTTACGTCTCGACTTGAGAAGAGGAAATGAGCTCTGAAGAAAGCATGTGTGTTCAACCCGGAAGAGCAAATACATCACCTCTGTAGACAAAATATTTACTTCATGTGTCAGTGGTCGAAATGTTACTCCTGACTGCTGTAAGTCCAACTTTTCTAAACATAAACTAAAACACGTTGGCTGATTTTTGATTATCTAGGTAATCTGAAAATTCCAACACTGCTTTAACTCCTTGAGTGAAAATCATTTATTCTTGAAAATTACAATGTCACCTAGAATACCATGGTTCCATTTTTCAATTACCACAATCATTCTTCTACTCTAAACTCAGAAAAATAAAATGAATTACTTTCTAACCTGCACAAATCTTCGAGGTAATCTAAAAATACCAACTGTTCAAACCAAGACAGATATACCACATGAAACAGAAATAACGGATCATTTAACAGGGCACCTGTAGGATTTGACCTCGTTACACAGACGCTTAAAAGCAGAGTATGGCTTCAGTTCAGCACTGATTTTATTATAAGGCCACAAACGAAATGTTGTCGCCAGTTATACAACCCTTTAAATCAATCATCCTTTATTGTTCCTATTATAATTCAGACTACATCTTACAATATTCTGCACATAAATGATTGGACCTAATTTTAAAACCTATTTTATGAGTAATTATATATGAAAGCACTAAGTTTATATCAACAAGCATTATTTACAGCAAACATTCATTTGATATGAATACCATTAAACATAAAACTATGACGCGCAGTCTTGGAATACACATAAAAAAGCCGAGTGAAAACAAATCAATAGTTTATACATACACACACATACACAACTCTTATATTCCTTCTTCACCATGCCTGCAGTGAACTATATGTAATGTTTTTCAATGAGATGAAGTGCTAAAAATGGCTACTTCAACAGCTGCTTCACCCCCACCTGCTATTCCCTCCAAATCACCTCACCTTCTGCTCATTCTGCTCGAGGACAGAACAACAGAACCCTGCCACCACTCAGCTCTGTGTAAAACCATTCTTTGACAGCAGCTGATAAAATGTGATATGCACCAGAAATTATACAACGCTAACCTCTAGAACAATGATGTTTCTTTGGAAGTTGGAGGGGGAAAAAAGTAGTGTTACGATAAATCGTGGAGTCTGTTTGTCTTGATAAAGGGATTAATTTTTCCCCTCCATGACGCTCTACAGAAAAACACTGCACAACAGATCATTTACCAGAGGCTCATGGATGTGGAGAGCTGAGCTGACACCTACCCAGCAGGTATGCAGAGAGGAAGCAGCACACCAGCAACTGCAGATACAGCAGCCTGAGGGGCTGCCAGCCACACTGAGTATCTTCACACTGAGACGTCTCGCCCAGAGAACCAAAGACATTACATCTAACATTCTCTCCTCTCAACCATCATAAAGCAGGTGCTGATATGAGGATAGTTCATGTTCGGTGCGAGGTTACGGAGTTTCCACAGATCCATGTCATTATGTTTACATCTTGTTTAAAGCTGTTTTTTCTGAACGTCAAATCTAGTCTCCTCCCTGAACTGAACTCTCATTTTCTCTCTAGTCTGATGTTTTGATGCCATCATAAATGTTGAAGCAAGCAGAAGTCACTGGTTACGTAAGTGGGTTGTCATGTGAACTACCATTTATGATTTCCATTGCAAACAGCGTTTATCATCACCAACTAAAACCTGTTACAACATCAAAGTGCATTTATGAACACAGTTGCAAAAGCTGCTTAAAGGCCCACCCGTGCTCAGCTTATGAGCATCATTAAAACACAGGGAAATAACTAGCTGCTTCCAATAGCTTGAAATGTTTACTTCTAAGTGTCCATACGGAGACACTTCGTTCTTTCTATGCACTTTGATCATCAGTTCTTTCCATAGATTTTTATTTGGGCTTTAATTTTAGAGACACTAAAGATGCCATCAGGGGGATACAAAATGGTTGCAGATTGTTTTTGTGATTTGACCTGAAATAGATGAGGTAAAAAAGGAAAAATAAAAGTTTATCTAACTGTAACTAAGGGTGCATTCACACCACCCACGTTCAGTCCATCTTAATCCAACTGTAGTCTATTTGCCCAGAAAGTTTGGTTCCTTAGGGGAGTTCAAGTTCATTTGTATAGCACATTTCAGCCGCAAGGCAGTTGAAAGTGCTTCACATCATAACATCATCAATCAGGCATACATCAAAATCATCAAGCAAATATACATGAAAATCATCAATGATCAAAATCAAAATTTTGATCAAAAATGATCAAAATCATGAGAATCATCGAGCAAATATAATTTGAAAATTTTGATCAATGTTCCACTTACTACTAAACAAAGGCAGCTCTAAACAGATAGGTTTTTAGCCTTGATTTAAAGGAAACCAGAGTTTGAGCTGTTTTGCAGTTTTCTGGAAGTTTGTTCCAGATCTGTGGTGCATAAATGCTGAAAGCTGCTTCTCCATGTTTGGTTCTGGTTCTGGAGATGCAGAGTAGACCAGAACCAGAAGATCTGAGTGGTCTGGAAGGTTGATACAACAACAACAGGTCTAATGTATTTTGGTGCTAAGCCATTCAGTGATTTATAAACTAACAGAAGTATTTTAAAGTCTTTTCTCTGAGCTACAGGGAGCCAGTGGAAGGACTTCAGAACTGGGGTTATGTGCTCTATCTTCCTGGTCTTAGTGAGAATGCGAGCAGCAGGGTTCTGGATCAGCTGCAGCTGTCTGACTTTTTAGGCAGACCTGTGAAGACACTGTTGCAGTAATCAATACGGCTAAAGATAAATGCATGGATGAGTTTCTCTAGATCTTGTTGAGACATTAGTCCTTTAATCCTGGAGATGTTCTTTAGGTGATAGAAGGCTGAGTTTGTAACTGTCTTTATGTGTCTCTGGGGGTTCAGGTCTGAGTCCATCACTACACCCAGATTTCAGGCCTGATCACTAGTTTCTAGTTGTAATAACTGAAGCGCCATGCTGATTAGATCATTCCTCTTTAGGTCCAAAGATAATGATTTTAGTTTTACTTCTGTTCAGCTGGAGAAAGTTTTGGCACATCCACGCACTGATTTGTTCTAAGCATCTGCTCAGTGCTTGGATGGGTTTGGAGTCACCTGGTGACATTGTGATGTAGAGCTGTGTATCATCTGCATAGTTACGATAGCTAATCTTATTGTTATAATCTGAGCTAGTGGGAGCATGTAGATATTAAACAGGAGGGGTCCCAGGATTGAACCTTGGGGTACTCCACATGTGACTTCTCTCCGCTTCGATGAGAAGTTGTCTATTGATACAAAGAAATCCCTGTTCTTTAGGAAGGATTCGAACCAACTGAGTACTGTCAATTCGGTTGAAGTGAACTCTGGTGCGATTCGAATGCATATGTGATTACCAAGCAGACCAGAGACCGTTCCAAAAGCAGGAAGCGTACTATAGTGCAGGGCATTCTGGGTAAATACAACCAAAACAAATGCGCGAGTCAAGCATTAGCAGCAAAAATAACTTGTGGTCTTTTGCCAAAGACAAATCCCACAACCGCTAAAAATCTCTCGCCACTTCTTTTTTGTTTACATTTCGTGAAGAAGGAAGTTGCGCTCAGTGTCTTCTTCAGAGGTTTTCGTGTCGTTTCCTTCAGTGGTTCATGGTGCAACGCCACCACAGGTGAGGAGGTGAACAGTTTTTGTAGAGGATTTGGTTCATTTGACACAGCGCAGAGAGAAAGCAAAACGCAGCAGCTGAAAATGTAACAAATATTGCAATTTTGGTCTCCAATAAAACCAAGTCTACCGGACTATCAGGTGTGAAAACACCCTAAAAGTATAAGCTCTGTTCAGAGTTGGGTACATCTTAACTCAGGAGGATCTGGTGTTGGAAGAAATCTTTTAACAGAGAAGGTTGTATGAATGTGGAATGACTGAGACTCGCTTTAATTAAAGCTGTAAAAAAAACCACATTCTTAAAACAATAGTAATGGTAGAGACTGTTCTCTCTGTTAAAAGCAGTGAGGGTGCCTCTGCTCCTTATCGAAATGATTAGTGACTGCGCACAGCTGTAGGGCTTGAAAGAATATTTTGGATGGTTTTGCAGATAAATTGAAACGGGATAAAATTTGGCCAAACACAAAAACTGAAGATAGAAAATCAGCCATAAATCTCTGGTCAGTGCATCTCTAAGATATAGCACAAAAAAAATGCAGTTTTCTGATAACATGCAGTTCTAAACAGAGCATGTTATCAGGAAAAATATGAAATATGCTACATTCTTGGTAAATGTCACAAGACTTGCAGTAAATAAGTAACCACTTAAATCTGCAGTGTAAATGCCTACACTGTAAATACAAAATCATACTAAGTATTTTTGGTCTAGTTTCTAGTGCAAATATTTTGAATAGACTTGAAACACAACAAAACTAACAAACAAGTAACTTTTCAGCAGACATAGGAGCTTGTTTGAAGTCAATAATTCCTTAATATTGATGGAAAAGTGCTAGTTATAAGTGAAATAATCTGCCAGTGGAATAAGACATTGTTCCCACATTATAAGTTAAAATGTCTTGTTCCATTGGCATATTATTTCACTTATAACTAGTATTTTTTCATTAATTTTAAGGAATTATTAACTTAAATCAAGCTCCTATGTTGTGCTGAAAAGTTACTTGTAAGTTAGTTTTGTCTTATTTCAAGTTTATTCAAAACATTTGCACTAACAACTAGACCAAAAATACTTGGCATGATTTTGTGTTTTTGTATCCGCTTTGAGAAACACGACCCCCAGATAGTGAGTAGTACGCCATGTACATAATTAGCCCATATTTACTGGAATCCAAGTAAATATGGATTATGATAAATATGGACTGATGTGAACTTCATCACATCAGTCCTGCAATTATGATAAATTTACCACATATTGTGCAGCCCTAGTTTTACGTTGAGACTGATTTCCTACAATCCAGACTTCTTAAAGTTCAAAAATCCTAAACTAGTGTTTTGCATGTATCATGCAGGGAAAAACACAGTTAGCTTATAGGTGTTTTAGATATGAAAGCTGTAAAAAGAAAAAAAAAAAAATCTTCTCCCAGAGAGAAGCATATTTGTCACAAGGCCTATTATTCCTCATTAGGAGCAAGGGCATTGTGGGAGCTTCAGAGTCGAGCATGAAGTGGCTAAGTGATGAATGTGCTGGGTGGGGAGGAGGGGGGTGTTTATCGCCCTCACAGTGCGACACAGTGATGATGACCGATGGACTCAGGAGAGTGGGGGGAAGCAGCCCAGCTTTGACCTTGTTTTAAATGACAGACAGTCCCTCTGCAATCCTTAGATCTCATCTTTCTGCCCCGTCCCTGTTCAACTCATAATTTACCAGCTCCTACTGTCACATTAAGCTTCTGAGGAATCTCATACCTGCATCCAGTCTTTGTTTTCTACTAGGTATCAGCTAATTAAATCTCTCTGGTAAAAACGCTGTAAAAGGTGAGGATATACGTCATTATTTACAACCTCTTTTTTAAAAATCTTCCAAAATGAATTGATACATTAGGTTAAAACAACCTTTGAAGGCAGTGGCGGGTACCTTATTCATTAAAAACACAACTTCTACACACACACACTCTTTATGCTGCCTTAAGTAGGCCAGTGAACAAAAGCTGGAAAGCAGATACATAAAAACATGTTATCTGAATGGAGAGATAAGGAAACAGATTTCATCTGAATGATGCACATACTTTAAGCCAACATAAATATATTTTCATCATCTTTCACATATTCCTCTTTCATATAAATGTCGTTCTGCTGCTATACATTAATAACGGACTGTCTCAACAACGTGCTGTAATGATGATGTTCATTTTTTTTTGACTGTTTCTTAAAGTCAGTTGTTTTTGCGACACATATTCCTAGAGTTCTCAGTCATTTTTCCTAATTGGCACAAACCCAAAAACTGTCACTATTAATATCTGCGGGCTAGCTCTGGAGTTTAGGAAACAAAAAAAAAAAAACAAAACAAAACAAAACAAAAAAAAAAAGCCATGAAAAGATGGCGCATTTGCACAAAATGATTTTGGAATAAAGTCTGGAAATATATTAATGCCCTACTACACCTGTCATTAAAAATTGTTCCAGAAGTTATTGTAATAGATGATAATATTGTTGTTTTGAGATCATTTTCTTGTAATATAATGGTAGTTGCATAATAAGGCAAGAACATCCTCTGAAAGATCAATAAACTTTAATTTCTAACAAACACTTACCACTAGAACTAGAAGACATATTAAATATCCAAAATACATACACAAAACAATCAAAACAACAAATAAAATGGGCACTGAAGTCGTAAACAATCCAGATTTTCAAAATATTAAAGCTTCAAAAACCAAAAATTCAATTAATCAGTTAATTCGATTTATCACCAAGCACTAACGATTATATACTTTTTCAGAAGAATAAAGGAGTTACAACAAAGGCTGGACGTTGTAGAGTCCCCCATTCATCAAGTTCTAAAAAGAATCATCAGTTTTTCTCTGGATTTTTGGAAACTAAATATCACCAAGCCTCAGGAAGGCAGGTGAATAAAACAAACCAGCAGACTGGGAGAGCATGCAGTCTGGCCAGTAGAATTCTGGCCTAAACAACCATGGGGGATAACCAACTCATGCCGAGTGGAGGCTCAAATACCTGGCAACACACGGCTGCACCTAAAGGCGCATGTTATAGCAGTGAGACAGCTCTAAAACACAAGCTTGACCTATCCGTCATTCTCACACTGACTTTGTGGCCGTGAGGTTAAAGCAGAATCAAAGTAATACGTCATCCCACAAAACGCTTCAGCAGCAGCCCCAAAAAGTAGTTTTACTCTCTACCTGGAAAGAAGGAATGAGCTCTGAATACAAAGTGGCTGCACTTCAAAACAAGCAGCGCTATTAATCACCTTCCCTACAGCTCCAGAAGGCAGTAATTTGTCCGTTCAGTAATCCAGATATGAAATGGAGGGTGGAGGAAAGGAGAGAGGCTAGGGGTAATGTCGCAAAGTGAGGGTGAGATCTGCTCTTAACCCTTCCATATAGGTGAACAGGATTTGGCGTGAGGCTTGGACAAGCCTGGCATGTTAAAATATTAACGTCTGGGGCTGTGAATATTCATGTGCGGTTGTCCCCCCTCATCAGATTGTAGAGGACAGGCCGCTGTCCCCGGAGTGTAATCCGATTCTGTACGTCCCTGTTGTGCTCTCAAGGACGAGGGGCTCTGGGTGGAGAGGGTGTTTGGCTGGAGGTGAAGCTGTTGCAGCAACACGTTTCAGCCAACAGGAGACGGGCAGCGGCATTAGACAGTTGGATGATGGAAGGTGAACATGACCTCCAGGTTTTATCGTCTGCATGAGGCTCAGATTCACTCCTTTGTGTCTCCACCCAATGTCTTTATGACAATAGCGGAGATCTGAAACAAACGTATCCATTTGTTCAAAACAATATAAGAGCTTCATCTGCTGTAAAAAGCAAACAAACAGGCAAACACGGGGGATGGTAGCTTTCTTAAGCAACTGGAGCACACTCAAGTACACTCCCTGTATATGTGTGTCTGTTTTGTAATAGTAACCAGGCAACCAGTAGCTGGCCAGGCCTTTGGTTTTAGGCTTATCATGTAACTGTGTTCTGTGGCTGCTCACATCTCCACCTGTATTCCACTTTAAAGGGATTCAGTCCTGAGCAAAGCAATAACACGCAGCTGACCTGATCTCCAACACTGGGCTAACCGCAGTCTGTTCCAACTTACTATGTTTCCCACAGTGCGGCAGATAACTGAATATTTCAGCAAAATTGTTCACATGTAATAACAAGAACCTAACTGGACACAGATGTTCCCAGGAGCTTGCTTTTAAAAAAAAAAAAAAAAAAAAAACATTAGTTACTGAAAAATTCAAGATGGTAGCCAATTTTCAAGATGACTGCCACTGTCATGAAGGAAAATTTATTTTTGCACAAAAACCATCAATATTTATCACAAATGAATACTTTTGGTGTCAAATCATACATAACTGGACCCATAAAAAAAAAATCATTTTTATCGATAATTTTTTTGATCTTGAACTTATTTTTGTTGTTGGACATTTTTTCAAGATGGACACCATGGTTGTCCTGAACGAATGTGTTTGGTGTCAAACCATGCATATTTATACATATTTGAACTTTATCTGGCTGTAGTGGAGAATGCATGTTTGCACTAAAATAAGCAGTAGATATTACGAGTGATGGGCACAGATAACCAACAAGACTCTTAATTCACTAATGCTAAACAGATAAAAAAATTACCGGAAGCTAATGCTGACCATTTAGACGACTGTCGCTCAGTCTGTGAACTGCTACATATTATCACTATAAAGTTCTATGAATGTGATGATCATAATCGAAAACATATGGTGTGACAAAATTCATCCAAGTTGTGATGCCAATAACTGCTTTAAAAGGCTCAAATACAGCAGCCGTTCTGAAAAATGGTGGTCATCCTGAAATTCAAGTGGCTAATGGGAAATATGAAAAACACACGACCTGAGGGGTGAGCATGCAAACTTTTATGCTTGATTTCACATTTGAAAGATTTTTACAGTAATATGCGACACTAATGGAAGTTGAATCTAAAAGGAGCATATTAGTACGTGTGATTATTCTAGTTCTTTCCATGCAGAAAACTGCTGACAGGGGAGATCGTCATCAGTGAAACACTCCCACTCTCAAGTCTAAACTATAAAGCTCACAACTGGCTTTGAGGATTGCCCAAGCATAAAAACGCAATCACTGGACACGTGCATCTTTTTTCCCCCCATGTCCAAAATATTTCGGTGTGAAACATCACAAAAGCTTGCCTTGCAACAGAGACACAGAAAAGTAGCAGAGATGGCAACACCAGGTTGTAATCCAAACCAGGTTTTACAGCTCTAAGGTATCTGCAGGTTATCTGCTCTGAGCTGACCTCAACAACTGACTTTACTCAGCAGTACCAGTGGGTCCAATCTTTATTGGTCCCTCCAAGGCTGGAAAAACTGCTGTATGCCTTCATGTCAAATGAGTTGCATTAGCATAAAATTACCAATTACAAGCATGCATCTGGTGCTGCATGTTTTCATTTTAAAAAATGTCATTTGAAACACACACACACACACACATATATATATATATATATATATATATATATATATATATATATATATATATATATATATATATATATATATATATATATATATATAATACACACATACATATCTATCTAGCTATCTGTTAATTTTGTTACAGAGATTAAAAACAATAAACTTGTGGCACCCAGATCCCCAAAGAAACCTGGAATGAAATCAGAAAGCTAGTAAACTGGTAAACTGATAAACATCAATATCACTGCCAATGGTATTAAGATACAAGCAGATCTGGTCATTTATGATGGTATTTCAACAAATGAATGTGTTGCTGATGTGCCCATTCATGTCCACCATTTCCATTAGAGGCAGTACTTTACAGCTACAATCATGGATATATCTGCATGAGGAGTGAATCTGAGCCTCATGCAGCTGATAAAACCTGGAGTCCAGATTCACCTTCCATCATCAGCTGTTTGTCATTTAACGTATTGGTTTCGGTCTGATGAGTAAACCAATGTAAAACTTTTAGCTAAACATTTATGTGTGCTTGTACAAGATGCTTGTGCAAGACTTTAGATAAGAATACATGGATATAGCTGCGCAGCAAATTATAATCTCGGATCAGTGCATTCATTCAGTAAGTTGGAACCTGAAATAAAATGGTAAAATCAGCTTTAAATTTGCCAAATAAAAGATGAAGTATGTCAAATTAATATAAATGTGAAAACCACTACCACTATTATTATTATTAGCATTATTACACATTTGTTGTTAAGAAAATGTAAGTAGGAAAAACTTCTAACAACAAAAAAAAAAAAAAAAAAAAAAAAGACTATTTTTCCATCCTCAATTTTCTATTTTCCATAACTATCCAGACCTGGAAAATGATAAAAGCAAACTCCAGACTTTTCAATGCTGCATAGAAACCATATTTAACTACAGGGGGAAAAATAGGCATAACACAAAAACTACTGTTTGTCTTTATGAAGATTTATGGAACACAATCAAAACTCTTGAGGAACTTTGGCAGTAATATTCATAACTTTGGCAGTAATATATGTAATATTCTGATTTAGAAGAAAGACTGGTTAGTGGGGACTGTGAGTCCAGGCCAGTTTATTTAAAAAGTTCATGCCTCTTCATTATTTTATTCCATGCAATTTCAAACATTTTCATAATGACTTTCTAATTTTAGTATTTTGTCTAAACCTCCCAAAAAGCAGGTATGAGTTGGTCACAACTGCGTGACACTGAGAGAGGGGCTTGCCCATAAATCAGTTTTAGCAATGATCACATTTTCTGTTTTTAAAGATTTCATTTTTGGAAAATCTGGATTTTTTTTTTTTTTTTTTTTTTTTGTTAGGCAATGCACTCCTTTGCTTTCTATAGTTCGGAGTGATGTCAGCCCACCCAAGACCTACAGCATTTTTTGACAAAGGTGTTTTACAGCTTCTATTCGTTTGGACTTTAAATTCAGGTCAACTCATAGAAGGGGTGACTGAAATAAAAGGCAGCTTCGTTTTTTTTTTTTTTTTTTTTTTTTTTATATAATTTCTGTTATTTGTCATTTTTAAGGAAAGAAAGTGAGAAAAAAATGATTGAAGTTGGTTGGTATGAAAAAATCTGAGGTTTTATTTTTAAGTCTCATTGCTCAGCCCTAACTGAAAACTCTCTCTATAGACAGATACGTGTGCTCTTTCCTCATTGAAGGCAATAAAAAACACCAACAGTAAGGATATGAATTTAACGTGGAAAAAGCCATTTTTCATATGGTTCTCACTAAAAAAAAAACAAAAAAACAAATAAAAAAATCCCCTCTCTACTGATGCTTTGCTTTAGGAACACTCTTAAGTACCTACATATGACTGATTGTTCTGTTTGCTCTGTTTCATTAAGCTAAAAGAACAACCATTTGCTGCTGCTATTATATCCGTATTGTTTATACGACATATGCAGCTAATGAGATGAAAGGAAGACCATTTTTGGTTGTTTCTATAAATTTACTTTTCCCCCATTTTGCCTCATTTGAGTCTAGATTTCTTCTGTCAACATCTTGCTTCAAATAAACAAGTCAACAGAAAAAAAGGGAGCAGACATATTCCACTTGTTGTTTAGCCATTAAAGACAGCTTTCCACATTACCATTCATTTCTAAGCCAAGTTAGAAGAATGCCATGAGTCCTGCAGTTACTGTTCTTCTCTGCCCAAGTGGAACGGAGCTCAAATAACGAGACCATAGTGCCATTAAGATGGTAATGAGGCCAAACTAGCGAGAACACAACAATGTGAATCATGGGACAAAGACAGACTCAAAGCAACACTATGTGTGTGTTATATTATATACAATAACCTGAATGCTTCCATAAAGAGATGTGCTCAAAGTTCCAAAACAAAGAACTTTCATTCATTTCTGCAACTAATCAGACCACTGGAATGTAACTCCTTTGTCTGTGGCTTCCCAGCAAAATTCTACTGTAGTTCAATAAGTACCATAACATATCACTGACTAAAGCCAAAACACAACTGGGTGGCTAATGTTTCACTCTATTATCCACAGAGGGAGGAGTGACTGTGTGGTTTCAGTTCAAATTCCAGCACACTAAAGCCACGCCCTTACTAATGAAATCAAGCCATGTATTTGCTCATTTTAAAAACAAAGAATCAGTTAACTTTATTAAACATAAAAAGATACCAGTGTGTATGTGTTTACACTAACAAGTTCACACTAGCAATAAAACAACACAGCTGGGCAATGGACTATAGATTTCAACGACACCATTTGACAAAATATAAAGTTTCTTAAAAGCACACTGAAGGAAAACAATATTCATGAGCATTTGGGTTAATGACATCACAATGAGGCATGAGAAGGGAACAGATCAGCTGGTCTGAGTAAACACTACCACAGATAAGCTACTTTTGACAAATTTCAACATGTATTCTGAAGCTGTCTGACCTTTTAACACCTCTTCCATGTGTTTTGATTGGTACCAAATGTTCCTGAAATACATACAGTGTACTATCAAACAATTAAAACAAGGGAAAAAAACTAGTTAAAGTAAAATACAAAGGGACGTACTGTAAAGAACTGTTTTAAGTTGTGATCTCACCTAAGACAACCCTAACCCCAAAAAGCAGAAGAATGACAAAAACTGATAATGAACTATTACTCTTCTGGGAACAAACTATACCTAAAGCTTGTTTGAAAAGTCTGGCTAGTTGTTTAAGTGACGGCTAGAAACTAATTTAAGAAAAACTATTTGTTAATGCCTCAAAAATAAAAAGTGAAAAGGATCTTAAAATAAAAATGTCTTTAAGGTCGAATATCCAGATTTGATTTAAAAACATACGATTCCGATAAGCAAACTGTTTTTACACCAGAGTACAAAAAAAAGAGAAGACAAAAAATAACTCATCCAATCAGATGTTTTACACAACACAATGCACTTTGAGAAACCGAGAGCCAACAAAATCCCTTTACGGTGAGGATCCCTTCATTAAACTTTAAATAGATGACTTTCTTCCTCTGAATCATTTAAACCAGCAGAGAAAATAAATCTGCCAACATGAGCAAACGTGTATTTAAGTTGATATGAAAGCCGGGATTTCAGACTGGATAAGGGGGTAGAGACAGAGAGGTGGGGTGGGGTGGAGGTTAAAACTGCTGGCAGATGGCAGACAAAAAAAGCAGCACTTTGAAGTCCTCCAGCCACAGGTTTAAAAGCGGATCAAGCTTTTGTGTTCACCAGCGGACGATAAACCAAAAGACATCGCACAGATGTAGACATTTCTGACATTAAAAAAAAAAAAAAAAAAAAAAGAAAAACAGCTCTGACATTTAGCTGCTATCACAAATCAATATGTTTAAACTGGCCGGTAAGAAGGCAGCCACCAGAAGAAACTGATCAAATGACTCATCCAGATCCCGGTAACTTTACATGGTGGTTACTTAGTATAAAACGGAGAAATGAAATTACAGAAATTCCATTTTGTTCTATGATTTTCTGTTAAGCTGTTAAAAATGTGTGGAAAAATAAATAGCATACCTATTAAAAAAAAAATCAAACTTTAAAACAGCTTTTTAAATTAAACCTCACTTTGACAGAACGCTCGTTCGAGCTTGCTAGCTAACTAAAGCTTCTCCCTGCTGAGTCTTTTAACTAGTGTACATTTATCTACTATATGGTTAACGTTAACTATCAACTTGGAATGGTACAAAACCCACCTAAAATTAAGCACTTGGTCAAAACTCGACGAAAACAGTTAACCGTCAGTGGCTAACGACTGACCATTCTGTTGACTGCCCTGCTTTGCTCTGTTGTGGTTTTTACTGAAAATTTCATTAAAGTAGCTCAGCTTCGCGTGGTTGTCCAGAAACTCACCTGGAAAGAGGGTCAACAGTACAAAACAAACCCGGGGTTTCGAAAGCTCCATCTTTGTGCGAGATATCCCAACAGTTCTTCGGAGAAACTTGGTGAAAGAAGTTGCACCGATACCGACTGGAAAACGTCAGCCCCGCTCTGTTCCACCAAAGCATCCAAACTCCACTCCGCCTCCTCCTCCGCCGCTCTCTGTGCAGGTGCACAGCAGAGCGCGCCGCAGGCTGTCACGTGACACACAGAGGACGCGCACATAGAAAGTCCAGGCACGCCCCCTGCTGGCGAACAAACGGACTTCGTTCTGTACAAATACAAGTTCATCCTGGGTGCTGTTCAATTCAACGTTTTCAATTTTTTCCATCTGTCATCGTAATATACACTGTATCAGAACTGAAGTTTGTTTTTGATAATTATCCATAATTTTGGTGGATTTAACGCACTTAATATACACAGTTGTCCTGGGATACAGGACCAAGATGTGACATGTTTTTGATGGCTGAGAGCAGGGGCACATATGGGAAAAGAGATGACACAATGAAAACCCATCTCTAAAAATGTCTTAAAACAAGCCAGAAGCGGAGTCCGTGGGAGGTGAACTTCATGCAGAGCAAGCAGCGCTATCAGTAAGTTTTCATACCATTTACATTTTCGGCTTATTCTATTCCAATGTGGATACAGTTTAAAATGTGATATAAAATAGACAAAGTAAAAACTTGTTTTCAGACGTTTTAGTAAATGAAAAAATGTAAACGATAAAAGATACGTTTAACAGCCTTTTAGTTTTTTGACTGTCAGATTCAAGCTCAGGTGCACCTGATTTCCACTGATCATCCTTGAAATTATTCCACAACCTAATTTCAGTCCAGCTGAGGTAAAATGGAACTGAAATGGACATGATCTGGAATAGAACTATGTAGAGCAGGTGTCCTCAATCCAGGCCTTGAAGGCCAGTGTCCTGCAACTGTTAATAATTATCCATAATTCTGATGGGTTTAATGCACTTAATATTGGATTTGAGGACCCCTGCCCTTCTTTTTCTTTTTTTTTTTTTTTTTTATTCCTGCAATCTGCACTTGCTATCAATTGTTGAATCTGCATCTAACACATAACCAATGCATTTTGCACCAGGCTCTTTATACCACATGATGTTACTGCATCATGTGGCTGTTGTATGGTTTTTTTGTTTGTTTTTTGCATTAATTGGTGTTTGTTATTTGTTCTCTGCCAAGGGACTGCAAATGAAAATTAACAGTCCAGCTAATGATGGAGTACTCACATATTCATTTCTAATCAATAATATGAATATGCTTGTCCTTTTCAGGTTTTGTAGTTTTTAATATGGGCAACATGGCTTTCTGCCCAGGGCAGCATGGTCAGAAGGGTCGATGAGGACAAAAAAAGCTTTCTGTTGCTTATTTACATGTACAATCAATAGGAATGGGTGCCTCCTTGCAGCATCAACATTGTAGACGCTGTAAGAAAATATCGCTATGCCATGAGTGGTTGATATGGTTGCATTTGGTGTCTGAATCACAGATTATGGTTCTAGGCTAAATTAAAGGGAAATTTGGGTATTTTATAAGGAGGTTGGAGTGCATTTCACCACCTCTGTTTCAAAATCTTAAACAGTCATATTTAACAAACTAGAATAATATTGAAAAGTTTGTTTGTTTCACTAACAATTCACAAAGTGAAATGCATTATATAATTACACACTATGTTTTCAAGCCTTTATTTCTGTTAATTATGATTTTCTGCTGACAACTAATGAGAACACATTTAAGATTCAAATATTACATCAGACCAATGCAAAAAAACAAACAAACAAAAAAACAAATGTGGGCTTAATAAAAAGCGTGTTTAATACCTGCTTAAAGATTACTTTCACAAGGTGCTTTTAATCTGATAAATCAAATTTATTTAATGGCTAAAACAACACACCACGGGTAAAACGCGCTACAGTTTTATAGATATCTTTAAACATAGCAAACAAGAAGACATCAGGTTAAGATAAGATAAAACTTTATTGTCCATCAAGGTGGAAATTTTCTTTTGGCTCTCCAACCATAAAATATCCATACAATCACAATATCAATTTGTGTATAGAATAAAACACTTTGCATGCCATTGGTAAATGTCATTTAGGTTGCTTAAGAATGGTTTTTGCATGGGAAATAAATGACTTTTTATACATGTTGTTAGTTGCCAGAGGGACCCGATAACACCTTCCTGAGCTCAGAGGTTGACCAAAAAAAAAAAAAAGGATGGCTGATATCTGCTAAAATATTCCATGTCGTCGTGTCACCTACTCTTTAAGTCACTGTCGCTCTTGTTCTGAGGAGTTTAAGTGCTGCAGTCAAAGCATTTACATCCAGATGCTATTAAGAATATTTAGGTTTTTAAATTCACACTAAGAGATAAATTCAACATTTTATTGCCCTTGAATCAATTCAGGAGAAAGAAATAAACTTTGATGACAAACACTTCATTGTTCTAAAACTGTTGCTTGTTGGTTCAAAGTCATTTTATATGAAAGTAATCTTTTCATTTCATTTGGACATCAAGATCGTAGAGGCGCAGAATCCTTGTTGCTTGAAGTCCAGTGAAGTTTCCAGTCAGGGATGATTTGGGGTGTCATGATATGGAGAGAAATTTCTTCCAATATTATTCTCTATACTCCTTGCCACTTGGCATTGATGAAGGAATTCTGGCAGTAGGCCCCACCATGTACCGAGTGTATGGAAATAAACATATTTTTTAGAAGTCTGACACTTATGTTTAAAGTATGTTTTTTGTTTTTTTTTTTTTGATTATAGCTAATTTTCCAATTTTCTGAGACTGAATATGGCACTTTCATCATCTGTAAGCCATCATAAGTGCAAAAAAATTAAAGACTTGAAATATTTCACTCTATAATGAATCAATATAATTGAGTTTCAGTTTTTGAAATTGACAAAAAAAAAAAAAAAAATTTCTTTAGATGTACCTCTAAGTTTTTATGAATAAAACAGCAGAGGAATAAACAAGATGTGATGCTTGGAAATGTTTAATAAGTTTATAACATTAAGCCTATACATCTGAAAGTCTGCTTAATAAATAAAACATTTCATCACAAAGGACATTAAGCTGCATACATGAATATCTCCTGTAGTAAAAATACAGTACTTCAAAATTACACATTTAGTATTCCAATTTTATTACCTAATTTCATACAAGTTATTCCAACTATAACAAAAAGGTCTAAAGTGCAAAACGACTGAAAAACAATAATTACATTATAAAAATTCATGTTTAAAAAAAATTCTCAGTCAAAGTTTTTTCTAGGTTTAATGTCCAGTGTGAACAACAAGCACCAGGGTCCCTAACTGTAACTATGCGCCACGGTTTGGTGTGTGTCCCAGTATTCAGGGCCTGCTCTGTAGACAGGAGGGATCCAAACGTTACTCCTCAGAGAGTGGGAGGCTCTGCCGCGAGGCCTGTAGCTGTAGTGAGGCCGTGGGAGGACGGGACCTTTCCCTGGCACCATCTTTCTGGGATGCCAAGAAGGAGCTCCGGGATTCATGGTCTAAAAACAGGAGGAAGACCATTAGAAGCTGTTCACCGACCACTTCTCACTTCTTGTTCACTGACTAAAAAAAGAGCATCGAAACTTAATACATTAAAAAAAAAAAGAAAGTCTACTTAAAAACGGATTTTAAAAAAACAAAAAACCAAATGATAATGTTGCAACTAACTGACAATATTAAGAGAACCAGGCCAGGATTCCAAGCTCCTACACAGGTTCTGGTGCACTGCTCCCACAGTACGGTACCTGGTGGGTCCAGCGGCTGCTGGGGACGGTGAGGGGGGAACTATGTGTGCTTTCCTCATCGGAAGAAGAACCTGAGTGGTAGTCTGATGTCACTCTCTCCAGAGCGCTGGTCACCTTCTTTGCAACATCTTTATCGTCCTCATCATCACTACTGAAAGTGGCAACTGAGAAGCAAGGATTTTGCTCTCCATACCTGGCAGTTGGACAAAATAAGGACAAAACATCAACTACAGACCATTCTGACAAAGAAGAAGAAAAGCTTCTAGAAAGGAAACTGTATTTTCATCATAGCTATTTTGTGATGTCAACAGGGAGTTGGACGTTATCAGACAGCAAGAAGCTGAATGAGTAGTTATGTTTTACCCCATCTGTTGTGGAACATGATGGCAATCTTTAGAAAATCTCAGTTAAGCTCGGGGTCTACTAACCACAGGAAATACATACAGACACTGCTGTTAATAATGTTAACTGCCCTAATGATGCTTATTGCTTATAAATGACTCCATATAAACCTCCATTTTGCTGCGAAGCTGCGTAACGCTGACTGCTCTCTCCGTCTCTGTGGCTATGCCTCGGCTCAATATATAAATGCCTAATAACTGATCAATGAAAGAAACGCTCCTGCATAGTTACCATAAATGAGGGATTTAATAATTTAGGACAATTTAATTAATAATAAAAAAACACAAAAAAAGCTGACTAACCCTCACCTGCAACAAACCTCTCCAGGGTCCACCCACAGTGTGAGCTCACGCGGCAGTCCCAGGTCACTGTATTTTACCCCACTCTCCCGGCAAGCCCGAAGGAGGTCTGGATCCTGCCGGTGGAATCTGTTTATTCGGATGCACCTGAAAAAAAACCAAACGAAACCATGTTTCAGATTTAGGAACTACAAGTGTTTGCTCCACTTCTCTGTAGTCAGTGCTGTTAAATACTATAATCACCTGTATGCCTGTCCTTTGCTGGGGCTTTCAGGGTACCAGTGACCCTTGAACTTCTCCTGTAGCGCAACAGCAAGCCTCTCAACAAACAGCTCAATCTTGACAGATTCCAGCTTCTCCCCTTTTTTCACAAGCCTCTTAAGAAAGAAAACCACAGCCGCTATCTCTCGCATCATGTTTCACGTCTGGTCATTACGACTTGTGAGCTTCTGCAAGAAAAGTGGAACTGAATGAAACTCACACCCATTAGACAGAACTAGACAATTGTCTTATGTGTTTAAACATTTCTTTAGACAGATTACTAACCAACATAATAACAACATAATCAGTTTGGTTTTAAAAGTAAACAGTAGGGGTGCACCAATAAACACAATGGGGGTGCACAGATAAAACTGCCTTGATTTCCTTCATTTTGGGATATCGGACGATACCTACACCGGATCTTATCCGCCGGTCTTATCTACCTCTGCAAAGGTCTGAAAATCAGCCTCTGTCCCCTTTTGCTCTGCTGAGAGGGCTAACTGACAGACCCACCCACCCACCAGGTCACATCTGCACGTATCGTTAAAAATAATCAACACACTGTTGCCCACTTAGCGACTTTGTCACTATATTTAGAAAAAAAAAATAAAATAAAATAAATAAATAAATATATATATTGCTATCAGCAGGTCAGGCTTTTTACAGATCGTTGGTTGTCCAGCAAACTGCAATCAGTGCACCCCTAAAACACAGGAACCTTATATGTCCAAATGAAAATCACAAGTCAACAGAAAAGACAGAATACAACAGTTTTAAGAGATGTGTGGCCACATCCAAAGCCTTTCCTTTCATCATTAAATCATCAGAATCTGCTAAATTTTCCTGCTTTTTTAAATTTAGCTGACCAAGTGTCAAATGCAGGTCTTAGTTAGAAATGAGAAATGGTCCTAAACCAATCCCCCAAATAATTACAAGATTTTACTAAAATTATAAACATGAATATAAAATACGGAGGCCACATCAAAAATTATTCCAGTGTTTATAGACATTTCTCCAAGTTATACATGCAAGCAAATCTGCCATCTGAGCACATGTAAGCTTTAGATGTGCACAGATGGCAGATTGGCCCCTGTAGATGCCCGTTTTTATCCCCCGTTTGTTTTGTTTTATGGAGCTCACTAGTGTTGTAATTACGGTAAAGTCAACATTCTAACAAATTAAGGTGCATTTAGAATCCTGCTTAGGCTTTAATAGAAGGATGAGTTCAAGGCAAATATATGTTTCACGTAATACGTCCACTATGTGGGAACTTGATGTAAAAATGCATGCTGTTTTACTGACTAGTAATTTCTTAAAACACTGGTACAAGTGTCTGGTTGTCTTATGATAGCTGCATTTCTATGTGAAGTTTACACAGATTGCATTCAATAGTTAATCTATTGTTTATTATATCTTACTTAGCTTTACTGTATTTTACTGCACCAGAGTCCCTGAAATAAAGGTAAATAAAACTATAGAATTTCCTCGTTTTATTATCTACCGATTTCCACTTTTAAAATGAGAGCATTTAGCAGCTCAGTGAAAACTCAAAAAAGTTAATTACCCTGCTTAATGCCTACTCTCAGCGTTTGAATTACACAGTTTTGGTTTTTCGCGTCCGTGTGTGTGCCGTTTACTACAATCTCTAACATAATGAGGGAAAGGCAACATAAAAGTAAAAAGTTTCTTTTAAAAGTTAAGATGATGTCTCTTATTGGGAGAAAAACTCATTCTAGTTTAACGGTCAGTTGTTTAAACGGGTCCCGGAAAGGCGGGCTATGAAGCAGAAGTTCCGTTTGTTCCCGCACAGCACGCTTCATAACAAAGCTAACTGAGGCTTAGCTGGAGCTAACGGCTGGGACGAAACAGCTGGCTCGCTTCGCTCATAAATGAACTCAAAATTAAAAAGGTACTGGTGTAAGAATTTTAGTAGTGATTTCAAATCTTTTGAGTGTATAGAAAACAATTATTTTGTTGACATAATACAAGTTGCTAAGCACAAGGTACATAATTACCACGCTACGTTACGGCTAACATTTTCACCCTGCTAACAGCCCAGATAAGTTGCCACGGCTACAGCGTAAAAATACAATAACAAAGGTAACAGTAACACTACGGTCGTATACTTATTAAAAGATAACACTCAACATGTGAACACAGGCTACCTTGTATATCAACGACGTCCCTCGTTGCATGGATTAAAAATGAATCGTTACAAATGTGTGGGCAACGGAAAACTCTTGACTCTCCACGGTGACTCCGCCCATTACAGCTTCCGCTCCGCCTGCACATTTTTCTCATTGGTTAGAAATGAGCTATGCATCGTATTCATTGGTTGAATATTTGCCAATAATCAGATGAGTCATTCTAATTATTTCTGACTCATATCCTTAGATATTTGGGTTGCAATCACAGGTGTAATGTGGCGTTGCCTATCCTGAAACTCTGAAAAAGTGAGATATGTTTATAAACTGTATTCAACCTGAAGGTAGCTTGGATTTAATGGCATTAAGATTTTTTTATTATTATTATTTTTTTTAAGTATTGTAAAGCTTCACGCGCTTTTTTTGTCCTCAGGGTGGTGCTCTGTATGTGTTTATTCCAGGGCTGCTGCAAATCCACATGTATGAACACGCGTGTATATCTGTGTCTGCTCCCCTTAATTCAATTCATTTCAATTCAAAAGCGCTTTAAAAATCTCAAAAGAAATTTGAATGTTGTAACTCATATTAATCAGGGTTCTTAAAAGAGTCATAGTCGATGCTGATGGCTGTGGGCAGGAAAAGCCTTTAGGAGTCTGTGGTTGACACCATCTGGACCTACTCCGGTTCAATAATATGAAGATGACAGTATCACTACTGCACATGTAACTGCAGGGGGCAGTATTGCACTACAGAGTAAAATATTGGAACACAAAGATGTGCTTTGTGCAAGCAACCAGTCATGATTTGACCATCCAGAAAAAAATAATCTTCACCTCATAAAGATCACACTGGCTTCCATTGTTGTGAATTTGGAAGGAAGATATTTTGGGATTTTTAGAGAGTCATGATCATAATTATTCCCATGCACACCAAGTATATATACTTTATAAAAAAAAAACAAAAAAACTAAAAAAAAAACAAAAAAACTTTCTATTGTAATGTTTTACAAGTGAAATATAGAAGTTATCCTCATTTCAGTCTCTAGATGTGTAAAACTGGTAAAGACGTACACAAAAACGAAAACACTGGACTGTAACTGCAGCAAAAGGTTTTGGACAAAGTATTGTCTTAGGGGCAGAATAAAAATGCACACCACACTTTTCAGAAGTCAGAATTTTTTCAGAACTCACCACATTTGTAACATTTTGTGTCTGTTTCCTTCCCCTTCACAATTATGCACCACTTGGCATCTGTCACCTAAAATCCCAATAAATGACACTGAAATTTCAGCATGTAATATGACACAATGTGGGAAATTCAAAGGGTGTGAATACTTTCTTTAAGGCACTGTACTTACTTAAAAAAAGTTTAAAAAAAACAAACAAAAAAAAAACAAACAAAAAACAGCATATCAGATTATGTAAAAATATCAGCATTTTTATTTTATTGAAAAAAAGTTCTTTAAGCACAATTCAAATGACAAATTATTTCCACACAATAAATATAATGTAAAACATCAAAGACAGATTCAGCCATGAACAAAATGTAAAGAAATAAACAGGCTACAACTAGTGCAGAAGTGTAACAGATGTGCTCACATCTTCAGCTGGAGATAATGGGACCACAGTAAAACCAGACTGGCTCTCCCACCGAGCAGGGGAGACAGGCCCAGACATGTTTTAACAGTATACAATAATAACTCAAAAATAAATGTACAACTGAAGATTTAAAGACTAAAAATCTGTTTTCATAACCAATCAAAATCACACTCAAGCAGACTGCATATAACGGCTGAAATAAAACCATGGAAAAAAAAAAAAGTTTAAAACTGAGCTGTAACCTTTTCTTTAGACCCTAAAAAGGGTCAAAAACATCTAATCTCTTACAAAGAGAGCAAAATACACACAATGCTGAATTTTTCTACACATCAAAGCACTTCTAAGCTTGTCTTTACCAACACAAGTTTAGAAACTCTAAATTGGTGACACCCTTCTGAAGAAAAGTCAAACCAATATTCCTTCTCAATAAGGCCTTATGTATTTTAGTCTGTAGCTTGCATAGGGTTCATATATCTTTGTCTTCCTTTGTTTAAAAGTTAGGGACATCCATAGGCACTGTAGACCAAACTGCCCTGTTCGTATTGCTATGTGGACACTTAGCTCCGACACATTTAAACAGGTGAGAAAGCAACTTGAGAATGAATCAAAGTATGCTCTGAACACATGAAAACAAACTAACTATAAGCCACATTGATTATCAAATCTGTTTGGTATTGCATCATCATCTAGTGGTTCGTACAAATAAAATGCAGAACAACCAGACTTTGGTATTGCAACGGGATTTCCTTTTCAAAGGTTCGTGTTTTCTTGTTCTGACCGTGCTCGATAAGTGCGTAACCATCCATAGAACTTGTGCTTGATAGCTACACAACAGACATCGCACAGCTTTGGATTAAATGGGAGAGGAATCCCACCAGAAATAACAGATTCTACAAGGACTGAATGTGAGTTTTATATAACACTTGTCTGAAGGCAACAGAGTGTAAGAAGTCATGATTCCACAAGCTGTTTGACAAACAGTGGTTCAACATTTCTGGACATTCTCAACATAATTAGAAACCAAACAAAATGAAATGTGGTATATACCTTGCTCCCAAACACTGTGGAAATCTGAGCTGTTTTTTAGGACTCTTTGGGGTATTTTCAGCTATAAAGTTTTAAATTGTTGTACTTTTGTGCCATTTTTATTTGTCTAATTTACTTTAAGCGTGTCTCAACAAGCACTGCTGCTCCATCAATGCAATGATCAAGGACCATAATAGTCAGCTGACCCAAACAGGGACCAGAATGAAGATAAATGGACATATGGTGCAATATAAAGCTTTCAGAAAAAATAACTAACACGTTATTTTATGATCATTTATCGCCATAATTCATGATAGTACTTAACTACAAAGAAAAACAAATGGATAAGCAATGGTTTGCTTACAGGTATAAAATGGAACTGGTGAGGGAACCGAATGCTGCTACAGCTTGACCCAGAGCTGGTTTCAGAGGACGAACCATCAGGTCCAAACAGCAGCTTCAGGACAACCCGACACCTCATTTCAGACTGTTTGAAGCTATCGGTGTGCAGCTGGGAAAAAGCTTGACTGAATATGAGAATTCTTTTTCATTTTTCACAGACCAAAATACTGATTCTGATAACTTTTAACTGAAAATCTAATGAAGTGAAGGAGCACTGAAATAACAAAAAACTGAATGTCCATAGCTACCTTGTTCAAGAAAATGAAAGTAAAAACGTGGTGGAAAAAAAATGAAATTGGTGAAATTGTTTAACAGCATACAAAATAACACTCACAGTAAAAGAAAAAACACCAGCAAATATTAAAGTCAATTTAAACACGCCGTTTGTCTCTAAAATGTTTTTCCTTAAAAATCTGCAGCTCATCCAGTTCTAAGGTCTGGCATATCGGTGCCTCCTGTTCTTAACATGCATCCTGGGTAATCAGCCGCTTGGAATTCAAGCCACAACAAGCCAGCCATCTCTGTAACCATCTCACATCCAAGCCCTTGATACAGTGCGGATGCAGGGCTGGGAGCCCAATGGCACGGTAGTGTAGAAATCGAGCAGAATCCAGAGGCTTCCTCCATGCCGAGCCAGTCGACTCCAGCAGCAGCAGAGACTCCACCTTCCGAGCTGCTGCCATCTTCCAGCCCTTCATTCCATGGTGGCACCACTGGTGCTGGCCTTCACGCCGGCCCTGCTGATGTGCAGCCAGGGCAGTTTGGCGCAGTTCTTAAAGAGCTGCTCGATGGCAACGTGACGCACGTGCAGCTCTGACGCCAAGGCGTCCTTCTCCTGCACGGCAGCTGTCAGCTCCTCAAAGACCTCTGTGGAGACGGGGAGCAGAGGGAAATGGGAGTCAGCTTTTTCATTCATACACAAGCTCAACTTAGACACGGATGAATGGAACCATGAGGATGGAGGAGACTTTCTCCTGATCGCTGTTGGAACTTTAAGGCAATGTGAGCAAAGATCTTTAAAGACTTGGAATACCACCGCTGCTGTAAATCAGTATCATTACCCTAACCTCTTAAAAAAAAAAAAAAAAAAAAAAAAAAAGTCAATAAAGCTGTTCTTTTGCACATCAATTCTAGGCTGAAAATTATGACAAGTATTCATGCCAGGCTAAGAAAAACAAGAAAAATTATGAGAATAAAGTCATAATATTCCAAGAAAAAATGATAACATTACCAGAATAAAGTGTTATGACAAAAAGTAATTATATTGTGAAAATAAAGTTGTAATATTACGCAAAAAAGTAATAATGATACAAGAATAAAGTCATAATATTACCAGAATAAAGTCGTGCGACAGGAAGTTGAAATAACGAGAACAAGGTCAGAATATCAGAAAAAAAGTCATATTAATACGAGAATACAGTCGTACAACGAAAAGTCATATTGTGAAAATAAAGTCGTAATACGAAAAAAAAAGTAGTAATGATACAAGAATAAAGTCATAATATTACCAGAATAAAGTTGTACGACAGCAAGTCGAACTAATTTGAGAATAAAGTCTTCATAATACGAGAAAAAGAAGAAGTCATAATAACACAAGAATAAAGTCATACAACAAAAAGTAATTGTAGTAGGAGAATAGTCATAATAATACGAAAAACAGTTGTACTGATATGACAATAAAGTCATAATATTGCCAGAATAAAGTCATAATATTAGTCAAGTGAAGTAGTAATTTTAAGATAACTTCAAAACGAAAAATAATTAAAAAAATTAAAATGGGGACTGTTGAGAATCTTGTGAATCTTTAAATTCGATCTTTGGAATCGGTTTTACAAATCGGACATACTTAGTCTTTTAACACATCAGCATCAAATTATTATCAGTAGCAGGACTTTGAAGCGATTTTGCAAGCTTCTGTGTCTATTTCGAAGAAAGAATCACGGACGAGACAAGATGGTCACGTCAGAGCCCGATAACTAGCCAAGCTTTTCTCTCATTAAAACAACTTTTTTTCTACTCATTTCACAACTTCCTTTCGGCATTTTTGTGTCTTTATTCTACTAATATTATGACTGTTCTCGTAATAAAATATGCCACAAAAAATCTCTTAGCCTGGCCCTAATACTGTTGTAGAAAATGGTCCAATATTCAGATTTAGAATAACTTGCAGGTAATCTGTAAAGAACCCAACCACACCGGTGGGAAACTCGGACTTACTTTCAATCTGCTTCAGCAGCTGGCCGTTCAGCTGGTGGAGCTCATCCACACTCATTTCAGTCACTGAAACAGAAGACGTGAGTTTATGATGGATGTATTAGAGGATCAGAAACTGGCAGGACATCACCTACCAGTTCCATTTAGTAAATCTTTGTAGAAAAAGCACACTTTCTACAAACACTCTATTCTGATTCAATAAAAGAACAGAAAAAAACCTGAAAATCTGCACCACCTCTTCAGTCAAACAGTGAGAAAGCAAAAAATAAAAAATAAAAAATATTAGTGCCTACACTGATCTCTGCTGTGCCCCTGGTTTCTGTGCTGCATCTGTCCTGATGACTGCTTCCAGCTGTGCAGATCCTTCCTCCCATCCCTGCTCCAACCATCGGACTGGGACTCATGCAGGAGCTCCACCTCCTCTGCCGTTTGACTCTCCAGCATCCCCTTTGCGTATTCCGGCAGCCCTGTTGCTCGGGCCCTGTCCCAGCAGGGAGCGTAGCGGGGCACATGAGCATCAGACTGTGGCAGCAGCTTGCGCTCACCCTGCTGGCTGTAACAAAGGAGCTTCGCCCCCCGTCTGGTGCAGCCATTGGACGAGAGAGAGTCTTTGTTCTGGGCAAACTGGATGATACGGTTCAGTTTCTGGCTGAGGGCCAGCTTCATGCCCTCATAGGCACTTCGGGAGACCTTGGAATGGGACAGCTTCTGATTGGCAATGAGGTGGCATTTCTCAAAGCAGTCTCTGTGGCCCCGCAGCGACTTGGAGTGTAACAAGGAAGCAGAGGAAACACCTGCATTCAAACAGACAAAATGTGACAAATCAACGAGAGTCAACGCCAAAGCCAAAATTAGTGTCCCAACACATTCATGGTTTCTAACTCTTAAGGACCTAAAAATCTAAATTAAAAAGGCAAAGATAAGAAAGAACAGTGACTGTGACGATTTACCCGCTGAACTTGCTCAAAGTGGTTTGAATGAGGGTCAAGATTTAGCTTGACCAACTGTCATGTTTCTGTGAAAGCTCCTTAGTGTGGAGTGGATTAGACAGCAGAGTGCGGACGTATCATAGATGAGACATTAACCAAGACATAACCCAAACAGAAAACAGATTTGAAAACAAAAATGTTCCTAAAATCAGAGGAAAAATCTGACATCTCTGTCCAGATAAACTCTTACTTTTAACTTACTGAATTATGTTTCAAATCTACCAGTACAGTGTATTCACACCTTGAGACGTCCACACATTTCATAAGATCACAACCATAAACTTTAATGTCATTTCTTCTGGTTTTATGACAGACTAACACAAAGCAAAAAAAACTGTTCACAGGCAACCCTTGTAGAAAGATTTTTGCAAGACAGGAACAGCAACAAAAACGGCAACAGAAGTTGGGAATATATTAACCAATTGTTCTGTAATAAAAACATGTTGAACGTTTGGTATCAAATTTTAATATGAATTTCAGATAAAACAACCAATCCAGCTCTTTTATTGAAAGTTGCAACAACAACAACAACAAAAAAAAAATCATCTTTTTCAAGAGATTGCTCCAACAGCATGACTACATTATCCTGAAGATCCCCCAGTAAAGTCCCACATACCTCAGACAGGAAGTAGAGTGCCTGTAACATAAACTGGAAGTAAAATGGGTTGCCCTTATAAATAGAGGGAAGCTGAAGTTGAAAACCATGTGTGTGTGTGTGTGTGTGTGTGTGAGAGAGAAGCTATAGAGGAGTGTGTGATGAACAGCAGACTGTGTGTTGGGTTTTCTTCTCATGGCCTACATTTCTCAGCAGGCAGAGGTACGTGTTGGAGTCTGACCTGAGGAGATTAGTCACTGATGTTTCAACTGTTACAGGAGCTCATCGCAGCATGCTTTGCTTGCAGCTCAAGTGGCCATGGCCGCTTATGTCACCACTAAACTAAATAGTCACAACTGGAGCACAGCACCTTTGAAAACTGCACACCAACCATGTTAAAAAAAAAATAAAAAAAAGACTCTGCCACTATTAATTTATGTGTCAGAATCCATGAAGGTAGGAAACCAGATACAGTGTAGAACTAGGGTTAAAGTTGCAGTTCCTTAAAGTTGCAGTACGTAACTTTTATGGAAAAAAAAAAAAAAAAAATATATATATATATATATATATATATATATATATATATATATATATATATATATATATATATATATTTTTTTTTTTACATATTTGTTAAAATTATCATAATATCATGACAGTATAATTATAAGACAGATAATCTGTGGGGGGGGGAAATCAAGCTGCTCTGTCTTCTCCCAGTGCTCCCAGTACTAACTGCAGAAATACACAGCTCAGTCAGAAACAACCAATAGGAGCTAGACGGAGAGTCTTAGCGCTGTCAATCACCCTCATGTACGCGCCGCTCACATACACTCCCCCGCTACGTGACAGCTGGTTCACAACAACATAGCCTCCCACGAATGCTAAGGCTAGTTAGCATGGCCACTGATGACGGCGGGTAAACGGTTTTCCTGGAACTGCAAGTTGTTTTTTTTTTCACCGTTAGCACATTTAACAGAGCGTACACAAGGGTGATTGACTAGGGCTACAACAAAGAATCGATAAAAACCGACTGTTAAAATTGTTGGCAACGACTTTCATTATCGATTCCTTGTGTGAGGCAGAGGCAGAGCGGAGGCAGTGTTTTCAAAGAGAACTGGGTAAATTCGAGAAATGGGTTAGGGTTCAAATCCAGAAAATGGTTTGACCCGAGTCCTCAAACGTGTGGGAGTACTTCACGAAGCTAAAAAAAAAAATGGAGTGATCGATGAGGATGAAGAGAGTTCAGCGTTTCCCCTACCATTATCCAAGGGGGGCCTCGCCTCGCCATCGAGGTTTACAGTTGACGCGTTGAACTGAGCGTGAGTGCGCGCGCGTCAAGCCACGCCGCTTGCACGAGCTTGTCGTGCACTTTCAAAAGCGCCAACACCAAAGCTGACAAAAGGGGAACGAAAACACGCCTGTACTCTGTCACCGACGCTCACACGCGCTGAGTCAGGTGCACTCGCACGGGTGGACACGCGCTCCCGCCAGCAGACAGAGAGCGCACAGAGAAACAGTCGCATGGTACGTATGGAAGGTACACTGAGAAATAGCCCGAGCGCTTGGTGCCCTGCCCCTCACACGCAGCAAAAATCCTGTTATCACAGAATGAAAGGTGTTGACCTGGGTTGCATGTCTGAGGGGAAATCCCCCCGCCCAGCCCCCTCTGCCTGTATCTGACTGAGCTTGGTAAGGAGAGACTTACATGACAGTTTGTGGGAGAGAGAGAAAGACACAATAGATAAAGATAGATTTATTTAAGAGATATATAAATACAGTTCATGGAAGGTGAATAGAGAAGATTTTAAAAAAAATCTTTTTCTTTAGGAGTGTTCTGTTGAATGTGTAGACATATTCAAGACCTGTAGCTGAGGGAGGAGGTGGAGGAGCTCCATCTTTTCACAGAATAGCTCTCTCATAACATACTGTCACCACATGGTGACAGTTTTAACAATTATGCAAAAAACATATTTCTGTAAAAGTTACATATTGCAGCTTTAATGCTATCATTTACTGATTTGTTCCCTGTTTAATATCAGCAATGGTAAGCTGTCTCTAAAACACCCATGAGACTTTTACCATTGAGCTAAAATAATATTTCAGACCTAAATCCGATTCATTTCCACTTATGGCTAAAGGACAGGGTCAAACTAGATTAAGCAAATGAGGTTCAAGTCTCTCATCCTCATCTGTTCCCATCAGTTAGAGCTGCCAAGGATTAGACAGCCTAGAAAGGAGGTAGTTTAACAAGGAAGTGGAAGAAAGCAATACACAACAATCATAATAAACATTACACACCTGATTACATCCATGTCTTACAATATAGCGGCCTCTCTCCTCTTACTTGATCTCTGCAGTTTAAACGTTCCATTTAAAACTGTAGCAACTATTCCATTAGTTCAAGCTTAGGTTTCCTGGTTTTATGAGCTTTTTTAAGATGCTGACCCTGAAATGTCTTGGCTAACAAGGCTTTGCCAATCTTTTTTACAGTCTTCAGGACATCAAAGGTAAGGAACCCATTTTCTAGTAACCAATAGCTAGAGGGTCTTAAACCAGACGGTGTTATAGAGACGGTAATGTGGTTTTTTCCCTTCATTTTCTAAAGTGGTGTTTGTTTACTGTAATTCACCTGCATATAAATTCAAAACGCTTTTACAGAAGGATGACAAATATTAGCACTTTTAGTTTGGAGAGTTAGCTTTAATAGATCTCTTCCGCAGCATAGTTTTAGGCCATTATACAACCATGTGTTTGGAAATCTATTCTTAGCTCCTGCATATTTGTGCTTGGCCCAGAGTGCCTTGAAAGGCAGATTTTTTTATTCTGCGGATTAGCCTTGAGAGGAAACCACATTATGTAATCCAAGTTGGCTGCTGCTCTGGTCAAAGGATCTTTAATAACGGTGGAAAAAGCTTTCAGGCAGTCAAACAGCAATGCTAAGCTGATCAGTCACTGAAGCACATTTTCTACCACTTGCCTTGTAACAGAAAATAAAATAATAATTAAAAAAAACAAAAAACAAAAAAAAAAAAACACTGGCCCAAAACCAGGGCAGTGTGCAACCGGCCAAAGACCTCACTCAGCCTAAGCAGCTTAACATTGCTGCCTTTCATGGACACACACATTAAGCGCAGGCATACATCCACACACTCCATTCAGTGGAGGTGAAGTCAACATTGTTGAGCTGGGACAAGTGGAGATAACACACACCATGGACCAATACGCTTGGGGTTTTTCCTCTGCTCTTGTGAGGGAGGAGTCAGACTTGTCAGAAGAGAAAGACGGAAAACATGCTTGGTTAGGTCTGACAAAAACCTCTGAAACATAAACAGCTGCTGTTACTGATCTTTTTCTGCCTGAAGGCAGCTATTGCTGCGAGCTGTGTTAATTATTCTACAGCACTAGAATCAGTCAAGTAACAACTGAACTAGTAAACTATAAAAATGTCCAAAAAACTCCCCTCCTACTCTTAAAGCTGAAAGAAGTGATATTAGGCATGAATAAAGACTAGTGAAAGATCAACCTAGAGTACAAATATTACAGTTTCAAGGCATGTACACAAAGATTTAAAACTACATTTTAATAAAAGGCTCCAATTACTTTTATTTCAAAATAGAAAAGCAGCAATTATTCATACTGTTGCTAATATTATGCAGTGATTATTGCAGTTATAATATTTTCTATACCATATATTTATAAAAAGAAACAAAGTAAATTGACCAATAGATTTCAAGTTCCAATTTCTAGAATTATTACAATTTTTGCTGTTCTGCTCTTCACTGAAAACCCCAAACTAGCTGATATTAACTGGTTCATTAGTCGAGCTATCTGCTTGGGTAAAAGTGAGCGATCAACCTTTTCAGCCAACTGGGTGGCAGCAACAAGTGGGGAAGGGGGAGCCGACCTTTTCTATGTTTCACATAGCCACACAAATCTCCGGTCACTCGGGTACTTTCTCTGGTATTTCCTTCAATTGACATTAAATTTCTTTAGTTCTGAAAAGAATGACAGTTTGGTATAACTTCATAATGTAACCATCAGCCAGAGGCGTTTTAGATAAGGAAAAATTTATCTGAAAGGGTTTAAAAGATGTATAATAGGAAAAAAAAAAAGTACCATTCTTGGTGCATGGAATTTAAAGATTAAAGAATTATGAACAAAGCACTCCTGTACTGTAGCCTCCTACCCATACCCAACATAAACACACTAAACAGATCCACTGGATTGTGGTTTCTTAGGGAGAAAGGTACAGTGGGCCTCTACATCATTAATTTTTCAGTTTGAAATGACTTTTTTTTTTTTTTTTTTAAATCTGTTTATCTCAACAAAAACAGGAGACATAATTCCTCAAGATTTTCAGTTAAATACTTGTGTCATATGAAGCATGTCTCATATCAAGACAAACGGCTATTTTGTTTTCTACCCGAGAGAAACAAACAAGGCTAACATGCAGTCTGGCCGGCAGCAACCATACGCAGTCATCTGGTTTAAGAGCTGGGAAGGACACCTGATCCTTGACACACTTCAGAGGAGGGGACGGTTGAAGGTTGGTACTAAGAACCAGTGGGACAGAGGTCATCAGAGGTTTCCATAGAATTCATTAGCAGCAGCTGCTGCTGCTCAGGCCGGCTTCGATAACAACTCTGAGATAATATGAAAAGCAGTGAGCTCCATAAAACGTGAGCAAAAAACACCTGTTAACCGCTGCCAACTCCAATCTTCCTCCGTTGTAACTGCAGGAAATCACACCTACTAAACTGTGACCCACTCCTCTATAGTTCGGTTACAGTAATCTTCAAGACGCCTGAAGATCACTGGAATTACACTCAACATAAAAATGTAATGTTACTTTTTTCCTCAATAGTAAAAAAAAACAAAAAAAAAAAAACAAAATAGATCAAATGTATTAAAAACACAACAGAAGGAAATACAGCACAAGTAACAAAAAAGCTTAGGATCTCATTACTGATAAGAACTGTGGAGCAGAACAGGACAGATGGTAAACAGTGAAAAGCAGCCACAGCAGCATCTGGCCACCATCTGCCATGCAACGCTGGTCAGGAAGCACAGCATCTCTATCACTGGAAGAAGACAAATGAAGACAAACGGCTGCTTAGCACCATGGCTTCTTCAAGCTTAAACTGAAGAACTACTTTAAACAAACAATGCCCATGACTGATGCTTAAAGATATTTTTAAAATTATGGAAGATGAGCATCTGGACAGATCGGCTACATAAACAAGTTACAATATCAATGTTTTCAGTATTGCAATTGAAAAGGATTGCTAGAATGCATTATTTGGTAGGTTATTATATGTCAAGTATTATGCATCTGCGCTCTGCATATTAATAATATATTTGGCCTGTTGGTCAGACTTTAACTGCCCGGGGGACATGATGGAGATGTTGTGCAATGGTGAAATTTGGGTTATTCATAACAGACAAAATCATAGCAAATTTCAACATTTAGCAATCATAATCATGCTAATACGTCGTGCTAATGATAGTTTAAAATGTCAACTCTGTAATCAGGTTGTCTTTGTTGTAATATAATAATGAAATCTTTGTCAACTGTGGAGCTGTGTAATAACAACTGCTGTCTCTCACACTCAGCTAGAATACAAATCATGACTGATCACCCAAAACAGGCGACTTAACATTCTATTATAATTACAATAAATTAACGACTGATTGAACAATCTAATTTTTCAGGTCGCAAAGACTAAGTTGGACAAACTATTATTATTATTTTTTAATGATTTTGTGCAGGGGCATAGAAGTATATGGTTGCATTAGTAAATGAGACTGAGAATGAAGGTCCTGTTTATATCTGCCCCCATGTATTTGTACATTATTGTAATTTCAGACTGGTTTGTGTTATGGCAGAAAATGCCTTTTATCTCTAATTAAAAGTGTTGCTCTGGCTAAAGATGATTTTCAAAAGTTAAAACGATAGAAATGTGTTCCCTTAGAACCAAAGCCTGACATAATAAACTTTTACCAAATAAAGAGCAAACTCAATAGTGACATTCATTTGCAGTTGCCAGGTTAACAAGAGGCGAAAGCTTTTTGAAGGAGAATGTTTATTCAAAGAATAATATAATGGTAAATAGGAGGGCTCTGGAGAGTTCATCATAACAGCTTCTGGAAAACTCTGGACTTCAATTGTGTTTAATCGTATGGCTGCGACGGGGAGCGATACTACCAGGCATCTCTATAACGCCCAGGGTGAAGAGTTGAGCCTCAGTAAATGAGTTGTTTATAAGAGCATGTAACAATAGCCCCTGTAGAGCTGCAACCATCGACACCATCTGTGTTTCACCAGCTGTCTGCTGAGGGATTTTTCTGTTTATTCCTTCTAAAACGAGCTTGTTATGTTACAACGTCTCAGCAAATATCCCAGCTGCATTATGTAAGCATATATAGGATTTCTGCTGAATTTGACACCCTACCTAACCTAACAAGCAGCCAGAGATGACCAGAAGACCAATGGAAGGAAGCCTGTAAGAGGTTTGTGGTTACAATATTTCCCTAAACACATTTCACACATGCAGGATGGAACGTGCAAGGTGTCAGTTTTGAACGACTCTGCTGGTGCAGTTTTGTGACAAAAATATAAAGAGAGCTGGCTCAAATAACATGTCCACATTATTTTTTAACAAAGAACACACACTAACTTCAGCAGCCCCATTAGGGGACCAACAGGCCCGGTATCAGTATTCAGCCATTTAGGGAATCTGACAGATGGTCTTATTAATTAAATAAGTATGTTATCCAAGCTTAGCTCCTCCGTTTTACCAACTATAATAAGCTGGAGTGAAGATCTGTTTTAGTTTTCTTACAGTGACTAACAGTCATATTAAAATCATATTAATCATATTATATTAAAATCAGATCAATGTTTGATCTCCATGTAAAATTTTTTACCCCGGAATTTACTTTAACTCACAATTCACTGGAAAGTGGAAGTGAAAAGTCTGTCGACGTGAGTTTTACCCAAATCTGTATGAGATACAGTGTGTATGATTTATTAGCATAAATCCTTTGTTTTTGTTTAAACTAATAACAGTCAAATAACTACAGACCACCTATGCCTTTGACATGACAGGAAGCTGATAAGTTATCAAATGTTTGAGTTCAATCATATGCTTCACCACAGCAAATTATGAGTTAGATATTCTGAATTTAGCTCTATTTTACCCAACGGTGCGATAAACAACAACTAATTACTGGGGTTCGTGACTAAGGTTGGCTAACATCAAATTTCTTCAAGTGGTTCCAACAAAGCCAACATCAGGAAAAGCTTACATGTTCCTTCAGGTTCACACAGCTTTTCCACAAAATAAAAACAATAACTAGATAAACTGGCTTTGACTGTTGACGCTCAGGGCTATGTGTAGCACCCAACTGAGATGGAGCGGTAAGACAAGAGAAAATAAACGTTTCCAAACAGAAAAATAATAAGTCAAAGGTTGTGCAATATAAACAATCCAAGTGATGTCTATTGTGTACTCTGAAGGAACCAGTACACATAGGCCTATGGGGTTTCCTCAGATACAAGAATGCCTTCATTTCCTGTTTAAAATTGTGCCTGATGTTTGTGTTTCCATCACCCCAGAGAGGTGATGCCTTTTTGATAATCAATTCCATACATGGACAGCGTTAAATCTTTGCTTTATGCTTATGTATTTCATGATTCTTGGAATTCTTGAGGACAAATTGTTAATGTTAAAGATGCTTGCAGATAATCTGATGAAACAGCGAGCATTCTTACAGGCAAGTCTCAACATTTCTCTTCTGTGCAAACATCCAAACAACCAGGAGGCCGTGGGCGGAAAGGAATACTGAGGTAAGGGCCTTGAGCTCGTATAGAGTCACACTGTATCCTAGCTTATTTTTACTGTGACAAAACTATATCTTAATTATTTTATCCATATTAAAGACCAACTGACCATCTGCAAATGTAGTTTCAATGCTCTACGAGTGTCCAAGGGTAATCAAAAAATTCTTAGCAGAAAAAAAAGACATGATCTGTTTTAAGCAATCCAGCATGCAAAGGTGGGTGAAGCATCTGGGTAAGTATTAAGTATGTTAAGTTATGTTATTATTGGCCCAGTCCTGCAATATTTGAGTTGATGTCGTGTCTATTCTGTAGCAACATCAAGCTACATTAAGGCTGTGACACTTGTACAGCCAATTGTCCCAAAAAAAAAAAAAAAAAAAAAAAAAACAACAGCCAGCGGACTTATGTGTAACGATCATATGTGTATGCAGGTAAGATGGGTAATATGGCACTGTGTCTTCTTACCCCATGAAAGGAATAATCTGATAGAGGTTTTACTAGGGCTGCACCGATAAATCAGCCCCAGTTTCCTTAATTTTGGCTGATCGGTGGATACTTACATGAGAAACTGATCTTATCCACCAATCTTATCTACTTCCAAAAGGGTCTTAAAAAAAACCCAAAACCTTTTGCTCTGTCATGAGCATCATGAGTGAGTCTGCACTTGTGAAGTTAACATTAGTCACCCCAATGTTGCCAACTCAGCAACTTTGTCACTATATTTAGCAACTTTTTAGACAAAAAAATTTGAATCACCAGGTCAGGCTTTTAAAAGATCGGTGATTGGCCAATCAGTGCACTGCTACTTTTTTTCATTCAACTTTTGTACACTACTTTGTGTTAGCATGTCACATAAAACTATAATAAAGTTTATGGCTGTAATCTTAAAAAATGTGTGGACATTTTGAGATATGAATAGATTATATTTAGTGACTTTTCAGCCAAATTCAGAATCTGCAGGTCAGGCTTTTTAAAGATTGGTGATCGGTCAAAAACTACAATCGGTGCACCGCTAAGTTTTAGTATTTTCAAGCAATGATATGTTGAGGATCAGCACTTTGTGTCAAACTTCATCAAAAACTTTTTGAAAATAGCATTTTTTGCATTAAGAAATGTAACTAAATTTGTCTTTCTACATCTACAATGAAGGATAACGTGAAAAGAGTCAGGGTGTATAGGTAGCCCTGCAGCAAATGTACTGAATACGCATGGCCTTTGAGCCCTCACAATCATTTTAGCCACATGTAATATAGGATATACAAAAGAAAATCATTCAGTCTGCCTTTGCAACATTAAACAGAATCTGCAACTGTAATACATGAGACAGAATTCATTAGCTCTGTACTGAAATGAGGCAGTTATCTGAGCATAACACTCTTTGGTCTGATAAGTCCATGTTTCTGTATTCATTCCTTAGCAATTATGATCGCCAATCATGCTGTGGCTCTACACATCAGTAATGTGAACTTTATTACTGCTGTATTCCTACATTATGAAGCAATAGATGAAGACACACAGTTAAAAATGTATGTGGGGAAATAACAATTGACCGATGAAGAGTTTTCTTACAGAGTGCATCTGTGTGTGAAAAACAATGCCAACTTGGCAGTCCATTTTAACAAGCGACTGCACGCAAAGAAAAGCTATTAAGTCTACATGAGCAATCAGCAAACACATGGTTCGGCCTTTGTTGTCACTCAGTCATGCCCAAAGTAGCCACAAGAAGTATGGCAGCCTCTCCTCTCAATAATGGAATGCTGAGCTGCATCAGAAACAAGTGCTTGTCTGCAAACCCCTGACCATTCAACAACCAGCAGTTACACAACAAACCCATATCTCCATGAAGAAACACCTCATCGGTACTGAAATTAGCCTCTTCGTTCAGTAATTCCACAATGAAGAGTGTTGTTTCCAGAGGGACGTGGTACCACTCACGAATGCTGTGATCAATGTAGGGCTGGGTGACAAATCAATTTTATTGACCAATTCGAATTCAGGTCAACTCTATGACAGAATATTAGGGCCAGGCGAACGATTTTTTTTTTTTTTTTTTTTTTTTTTTAACAAAAATAAAGTCATAATGTTACAAGAATGCAGTCTGAGTAATACGAGAATAAACTCATATGACAGTAAAGTAGAAATAATACGAGAATAAAGTCTTATTACCAGAATAAAGTCGTAGTATTAGAAGAGTGAAGTAATAAAATTCATAAATAAAAATGGGGAAAACAAGAATGAAGTAGTAATTTTATAAAGAACTCCAACATGAAAAACAAAAAATAAATTATCCAAGCTTCTTTCCCTCATTAAAACAACTTTTTCTCAATTTTTTTTTTTAATTTTTTTATGCACTTCTATTCCAAATACTGCTTTTGTTATATATTGGTTTTTAACTGTACAGCAACCATGAGTGTCTTGAAAGGCACTTTTAAATAAAATGTATTATTATTATTTTAAGATGTTCTTCTAGTAAAATTGCATCTTTATTCTGGAAATATTGACTATATTCTCGTAACTGAACAAACATTATTGTAGCCTGGCCCTGATCCTCCGCCACAGAAGGGATGATTGAAATAAAAGCCACTTTTTGAAAATATTTTCAGAAAATATTTTCTGTCATTTGTAATTTCTTATTGCGAGGAAAAAAAGAAAAAAAAAATCAATTAAAATTGGAAATCGGATCTGGTATGAAAAAAAAGTTGAGATTTTATTTTTACGCCATATCGCCCAGCCCTAGTTTAATGATCAGAAAAAGGTTGGAGTTTGGAGTTTCTCACCTGCTGGTTATGGTTACTGCTGATCAGACTATAAACTGAACTGATTTCCTTGGTGTATCTGCAGGAAAATGTAACAGAGACAGATATCTAAAACTGCCAGTTGCTGAGATAACAGTGTGTGACCATGTGAAACTGAAATATTAATGTATTCTGTAAGACATATAGAGCCTTTCTTAGCGCTGGCTTTTGTCATAACTCACGCTTTATATTGAATTATTTAGGCTGCTGACATCTCTCCATCTGGCTTTAGCGCTCATACAGTTACTATTCTTGTGACCCGTATGATGATTAACGAGCGTGCAAACATTCACTGACTTCGCTTTACTGCACCGTAAACAGCAATTCCTCAGAACCCACACACTGTTTCCTTCCACTGTGACAGGCAGGTGTACATCTTTGGTGCCTCTGTCAGCTGTGGGCAACAAAATGATGGGAACTCTGTTAGCATCTGGAATAGTATACTGCTATTTAACAAGTAGCAGATAGTCATATTGTGCACAATAAAGCACTTTATTCCAGTAGAAACACAAAAGCCTTTGTGTATGTATGGGATGAGCATCAGATGAGGGGTACCCATCCCCTTCTGATTCCCCATTCTTCTTCAAATAGGCCACTCAGTAATTAAAAGATGAAAAACAACAACTTCAAACACACACACTTGAGCTGGAGAGGCACATCAAACAGGGGGATCATTGTAGCTTGCCATAATAAATGCTTTGGTCATAAAACCCTTTTATTCTTATAAAAAGCTTATAAATTGTTCATGGAGAGAGGATAACACTTGTTTATGAAAATCCTTTTGTGAGATAAAAATGGAAGCGGTATGAATATTAAAAGGCTCTAATCTGGATATTCCTCCAAATGCTACAGACCTACAGCAGCTAAAACCATGTAGAATGTATCCGCAAGAGCTGACCTACGGTGGACCCTCTGGTGTTCTCAGAGGTTAGGGACCACAACCACCTGCAAATAGCGAGCTACCCCTTTAAAAATGCTTATAACCACCCATTTTAATGGTTCAAACACAGAATACACACAGTGGAAACCATTTTAGCACTACCACAGAAGCTGATGAATGGGGCTCCCTGATTGGCTGCTTTGTAAACGCCAGCCAATAGCGTGTCAAGAAGCATTGCAGCGAAGTATTTCAGCTTCCCAAGCTGCATTTGCTTTGGAATATTTCAGAAAAGAAAATCCACGGATCAGCAAAGTTTCTGGGAATAATTTGGAGTTACGTTTCACAAAATAATCCAGGAGTAGGTGAATCCGCAAACACTGACCGTGAATAGGCAGGGGTCCACTGTATATGTGTAGAAAACACAACTTTTAACTTTTACAATATCTGAAAATTCCTTTCCTGACATTTCACAGGCCAAG
Organism: Anableps anableps; assembly: GCA_014839685.1. Classification (NCBI taxonomy): domain Eukaryota; kingdom Metazoa; phylum Chordata; class Actinopteri; order Cyprinodontiformes; family Anablepidae; genus Anableps; species Anableps anableps. Next base: position 4,932,483 of record CM026078.1, on the reverse strand, counting down.
GTTTTTATGTATAAGACCTCATTTCTACTGTTATATATATTCACATTTTATGAGAATCCTTACAGTGGAGTACCAGTGCATTGGTGGCTAAATGCAGCGTTAATTCCTATGGAAGAATTGTGTTAATAATTCTGCAGTCTATCACCAGCAAGTTCGCACAATGGTTGTAAAAGTGAAGAGCTCTTAGGTCCACAATATAAAACGTTGTTTGTTCTCCACAAACTAAACAAGGCACCCCCCCCCTCCCTCCAGTTGGGTTTCTTACCCTCAATGCTGAGTTCAAAGCAGACGTGGCAGAAAGATAGGGTCCCCGTTTCAGTCTCTAATTTGCAGACGCTGCAGATATTGTCATCATTCAGATCGATGTTCACAAACTGTTCCTCTTCATCCATTGCGCCTCTTCTGAAACACAACCAGTAAAAGACGGTGATTACATCCCAAGAGGTAGGTCTTACTTTCAAATTCAAGCCGTCAACAGAACTGTCTCTACTTTGTCTCAATTTACAAAAGAATACAGCAAAGACACAGAGTCTTCAACGAGGTGATACAATAAAAAGGATGCTAATATAAACCCCATTCACACCTGGTGCCAACATCCGTCTGGAGTGATCTTATTATGTATGGATAGTTTTAATGCACTCAGACGGTTTCCCTTCAGAGGCAGCCCTGAGACGTTCTAATGTGGTGCCGTTTCGTAGCTTAAATCTTCGTGTGCTAACACTGAGGATTCCATTATGTTTTCCCCCTTTACATCCCCATACCACACCTGTTAAACTACACAGTTGAGCTTACAATGAGTTTGTAGCCTAAATAATTTAAAGATGAAATGGCTACATGTTTATTTTGTGTAAAGCAAGATCCACTCAAGGTGGATTTTAATACCATGTGTGAATGATCACTGCTTGGCTTGTCTACTCTCATTTGAATCAGCCAGGATGAATTTAACAGCAGATCTGAACAGTTTGAAAAAAAAACTTTTAAAAAGTATGATCCATATATTAGAACTCGTATATATCAAACAAGAGATCTATAGAACGGTAACAACAGTGAAGAGCACCCCCCAGTCAACTCATGCTCAGTTAAAGACAAACTTTAACTACCCAATCACAGATCCTTAACTGACAAAGTAAGTAGCATTAGAGTGAGTTTTAAATCCAATGCAGCTGTTTATTTTAAAGTTGGTGCCTTCACAAATTCAACTGCTCTCAAGCTCAGGCATGTTTATTTCATCGTTTGGCAGAGATTAAAGGAAGGCAGCCCATTGCCTTTAACAAAAACAACTAATTTATATTCTTGGAAATAAAAAAGCAAATCTAGATGGGTGACATTTAGTCAGTAAAATCATCACTGACCAATTATGACCCAAAACTCTACAAAAACAACAGTTTGCATAGTACTGTGAAAATTGTCTGTAATCAATGTTTTATTGAGGTTGAATGTAAATTAATCTGTAAACTCAGCTAAAACATCTCCTGTTATAAACCAGACTTAAAAACAAACTAGTACATAACACCACGACAGTCGAACTCAACGCAGCAACACATCTTTTGTTTCCATTTTCTCTTGACAGATGAGATAGAAATAACATCCGTGGTTCTAGACAGGTTCGGCTCACGGGAAACAGTTCTGAGTCATATCGAAAGCTCTGCTTCTCTTAGCTGTTGTTGTTGGGGTTTTTTTTAACAGCACACTGTCAAAACAAGGTATACATTATGAACAGAACCTCTAGTACCCTAAATCGAACATGAAAAATCCCAGGTGAAACCAGGGGACATGGCTGCTGACACTAACAACAAAGAGACTCAGTTACTTGATAAACTTTCCACCACGTCGGTGGAAAGGCATACATTCATGACCTTCAGAACCCGTTCTGCCCCATCGAGTCGATCCTTTAAATGTCTAAAAGCGTCGGGCCAGAAGATTGACACTTTACAGTTTAGAGGAACCGAGTGTCCAGACAGTGTAGACCTCAGAGCGTTAAATAAACGGGTGCTAACAAGAAGTTAAGCTAGTAGCACACTCGCATCTTCCGAGCACTCAGTCTGCTTCGTGACCGTTATTCTGCAGACCAAAACAGAAAGGGGTTGAGGAAAAAACGGATTTTATCTCCTAGTATTTAACACACCATATCTGATAAACTTACATCTCAACCGACGCCTCTTTTCGGACCGCTTTTCCCTTTGAGTGGACACCTCGGTAGTTCACTGCCCCAGTGGGCTCTCAGACATTAAACAACACTGCGCGTCACGGCAAATCCAAGGAAGGCACAGGAACCTCTGTAGCTTCTAAGCGGAAAGAACCACCACCACGAGTGAGGGGGAAGAAACTAATTATACGCTTATATATATGACATTTTGTTGTTGATATAAATATTCGAACAACATAACGATATTTAACACATGTTATATACAAAATTTTCCTCCTATAACAGGGCAGTTTATCAAATAAACAGCCCGAAGACAACAATGGCCATCAGCGCACCCCTACGATGTAAACAAGTCTATTCTTCCTCGCGTCACCAAAACACGCGCATGTTTGGAAAGTACCATAAAAAGTCACAAACCATAACATATGAGAGTAAACAATTTGTTTGTTTTGGGTTTTTTTTTTTTTTTTTTTTTTTTTTTTTTTTTTTTTTTTTTTTAGAAATATACAACTTCAACTATGAATATTGTTATCTAGGACTTCTGCAGTGATTACGATTTTCTGTTTACATTCACGGAAACATGACAGGACACGCAGGAAACTCCCGCGAAACATCCAGAGCTATAGCCATTATTATAAAGGATTAACTGATTTAAGTGTAGCATGGCGGCTGTATATCACTTTCACCGAACAGGTCTGGGGGAAACGACAACATAAAAGACCCTCTCTCCCTCACATCAAACAGAGGCAGCTGCTGAACAGCATTTCTTTAGTTATTTATTTCCCGATTATTATTTTGACACTTTTATATTTAAAATGCCGTCATTGAGTGTGGAACCGAAGTCATTCCTTCTTTGTGTCTACAAACTTGGCAGATTATTCTGATTCTAATTCTGATATCACAGCAGCAAAATCTTTATTATAAAACGAAGAGATGTGGGTTTAAGTTTCTATAAGTATTTACACCTCTTGAATTTATTTACATTCTGTTACAATATTCAGAGGCCAAAAATTCATCTCAAGTGTAGCATATCATCAATACAGTTTCATCCAAGTAGAAGTAAGAGATGGTCATCCAAAATATTGTAAAAGTAAAAAACTATTTGGTAAAAAAAAACTACCCAAGCACTGGTTCATAACACCTGACTTATTTGTAAAAAATAATGTAATCGGATTGTATGTTGTCAAAAAACACAACATTAGGTGCAAAATCTGGCATCTTAAAGAACATTTTTAAAAATGGATAAAAAGAAAGAAAAAGTATAATTACAAAATAACAATTTCAGCCAGAAGAGAAGAAACACTCTTCCAAATGTATTTTTTTGTCAACACAGCTATTCATATCAATATTTATAGAATATATTATAATAAATATATGTTTGAGCAGTGTGAAGGGCTTCCAGGGACTATATACACGGTCACAAAAGTAATTTTTTTTCATAAATTTTTTTAAGTAAATGTAACTCATACCCACCTCTGACAATACTAAAACAAACTTCAGAAAAAGGGGCGTCTATTTGCTTTTAACCTTGTGCAATCTGATACCCAAACAATTCCAGTGCAGTGTTCATGCAGTCATCTAATAAGTAAACACAGTTTTTAAGCTCAGTAATAATTCAGTTGTTCTGTGAAATTTGTTGGAGAACAATGGTGAGCAAACAACATCTTAATGGCCATGGAACACACAAGACAGGCCAGGGATAAAGTACTGGAGAGGCTTCAAGCAGCGTTAGGTTCGAAAGCCGTGTCGGCCCTGCTGTGTGTTCGAATTGTTTGAGCTGTTGCAGGAACAGATTCAATAAAACAGTTTTATTGCATGTCACAAGAGAAGTTTAAACATCTGGATGCTGAACATGATTTTATACTCCGATACTGTCTGGTCACAGACGAACCAAACTATACTCAAACCATTGAAAAGTCTCTACAATCAGGCCTTGAAGGTTTTATGTCAAAAGCTGATCAGATTTCATCACTGTTATATTATGGCTAAATTTGGTATTCTGGATTTTTCAAAACTGATTTTTAAATGTTTAAAAAGGCTTGCACCCAAGCCACTAACCAACTGTATATAGAAATTGCAGGGCAACAGTAGAGCTACCAGAGTGGCTTTAAATGGCAACTGTACGGTCCCCTTCCATCGAACCACTTTTGCTCAAAGCACTCTCTCTGTGAGAGGATCTGCAATTTGGAACTCACTTCCTGTCAGTTTAAAGTCTATAACCAGCTTCAACATGTTCAAAACGCAAACAAAACTCTGGCTATGTCAACAACACCACTGTATCCATATCTACTGTTTCTTTTTTGTTGTTATGTTTTTAATCTCTATGCTTTTGTATATGTTGTTAATATCATGTTATATTATTTTTACATTATTATCACTATTTCACTTCCTAATAGCTTTTAGATATACTGTTTAGAAAAGCCCATCTAGGGACAAGTGCTGCAAATTAGTCTATGCTATAAGCACCATGATACAAGCACGAGACTGCTGTTTTGATCAGTTTGTCTGTTATTATGTGTCTGTCTCTATCAAATAAACCTAATGAATAAAATAAAATATGACATTGCTTCCACTTCATCCTCAAGCTCGGTTACCCACTGGATCTTTGTGCCAAAGCCAGATAAAACATCAAGATATTGTACAGATCACTGAAAAGTCACTTCTGGAGCAAAACCAGACTGTTTTCCACTGCCGCTAACTGATAACTTTATTGATAAAGTGGGTTCAGACAAATGTTTAGGCAAATTAGATTTGCTTCAAGGGAAATTGGCAGTTGTCATTGTCAAAACGAACATAGGAAATATCTTAATTACCCCATCTGGTCTTTAATCTTACTAACTCATGGATGTAATGAAAAACTCTCCGGTAACCTTCCAGCAGGTAATGAATAAACTTGTGGCTGATCTAGAGCAGGGGTCAGCAACCTTTTCAGTTCAGAGAGACATAGTTGACATTTGCCCCCATTGCATGCTATAGAGTAAAATTTGTCTAGAGCTGCAACAATAAATGAATTTTATAAATATGTACAAAACTGAATGTTGTATTTTGATAATAAACTGAAATTTATTTCTATTTTCAGACTTTAGAACAGCTTTTACATGGGGGGAAAAGCATTGTTTTGTAGAATGAGGCATTAATCTTGCTAAATGTTGGTTTTCCATGGTAAACAGGACATATTTGGCTTTTGTGGTGGCTGTCCGGCTCTTGTGCAAACAAAGATTGCAGCAAGTATCCTCTACCCACAACAAAGAAGGAACTTCAAAGATTTTAGGGTTTTTTTTTGTTTGTTTGTTTTTTTAGCAGTTCCATAGTTTTGATCATCCATTTATGCTCCAGATGGACACAAGCTAAGCTTGTGAGGGTACAGTCTTACTCCCAATAGGTGGTCGGGGTGTGGTGGTGAGACCTACCAGTTTTTTTTTCACAACATCTAACTGTTATTAGGTTAGATCAGGTTAGATGACAAATGTTTGCTTTGCAACATTTTGATATTCGAGTCGCATCAGGTGGAGTTCCCCTTGTTCTGGAGATCAGAACCCTCTGATGTTTCTGCAGTTGCTCAGATGTCCTAGTTGATGCCTGATGAGATGGATACAGTCCTTGCAAGCACTCAGTCTCAACATCAGACATATTAAAGGAAGTTACAATATTATTGCACATGCTCTGTCACATGTTTCTTTGCCATGAGGTCCTTCTTTTTAATCTGATCTGCTTGGTGTGCCAATTGCTGGAGCTGTTGCAGAAACACATCCATTGGATAGAGTGCAGCAGCCGAGCTTATTGAGAACACCTGGGATTGGACATTCGTCTAGAGCTGCACAATATACTGAATTGCAATCGCCATCGCAATATCAGGACTGCTTTTCCACGATATTTGCTAAGATGCTATATTTTAAGTGTCAGGCTATTAGACTGCATATTGGTTATGTTTGGTTTGCGTTGTGTTTTGTCTCAGTTTGTTTATTTTAAACAATTTTTTTGGTTTGCGTTCAACATGTTCACTTGCTCACATTGACATGACTGATTTTAAGAACTTAATTCATCATATTATTTGTTTACTTTGCAGATATTTTCTTTAAAATTCACACTTGTAAACCTTTCCTTTGTGTCCTTTCCTATTTTTTTGTCACAACCAGGTTGTAATAAAACAAGTTAAGCCTTGAACATCTCTCAGAGCAATGATTAATTTATTATGCAACAATGGAAAGAGTTCAAACCAACCAAACATACAAGTCTCTACCTAAGCTGACAGAGGGGCATTAGTCAGAGATGCGCCCGTGGTAACTCTGGAGGAGCTGCAGAGATCCACAGCTCTAGTGGGAAAATCTCTTGACAGGACAACTAATAGGTGTATACTCTTCAAGTAGGGCCATGAATGGTCCTGTTTAATGCTTGCCACAAGCCATGTTGGAGACACAGCAAACATGTGATAGAAGGTGCTCTGGTCAACTCAAACCTGAACACAGCATCCCCACTGTGACGCATGGTGATGACAGCAACATGCTGTTGGGATACTTTTCTTGAGCAGGAACAGAAATGCCGGTATGAGTTGATAGGACGGTGGATGGAGCTAAATACAGGTCAGTCCGAGAGGAAAACTTGTTTAAGATGTCAAAAGACTTGAGACTGGGGTGGAGGTTCACCCTCTAGCAAGATGACTACCCTAAGCACAAACTCAGAATCATGTAGGTCAGTGCATAATCTGCGCATACATGTGCTAAAATGGCCCAGTCAAAGTAAAGACCTGAATCTTATGGAGATTCTGTGGCAAGACTTAAATACTGATGTTAAAAGGTTCTCCCTGTTCAGTTTCATTGAGCTTGAGCTATATTGCATAAATGAAAGGGCAAAGATTTTAGCCTCTGGAAGCACAAAACTGGTAGGAATATACCTGACAAGATTTGCAGCTGTCCTTGTAGTGAAAAGTGGTTTTGCAAAGAAATGATCTGAGTACAAATGGCACACTTTGAGGTTTATTTATAAAAAAATCGGAAACCATGCATCATTTTCCTGCTACTTCACAATTGTGAGCAACTTTGTGTTGGTGTACTACATAAAATCCCAATCAAATAACTTCAAGTTTTTGTTTGTAATGTGATTAAATGTAAAAATATTTAAGAGGTACAAATACTTTCACACTCTTATATGAGTAGTTCAACTACTTAAACACCGTTGTAGCCCAGTTCTTGTCACAGCAAAGCCCTGTATGAACTTGTTAATGTCAGCTGCTCTGGGGATGTGTCACTGATACTTTATTTATTTTGCCCTGCATTCTTCAGCTGCTGTTGTGGGGAATATTCCAGAGAATGGTTACATCAAAACAAACTGTCTTAATTTAGAAAAAAAAAAAAAAATCAGTTTAAGATGATATTCTGAAATTCTGAGCACAGGAGTTGTTGGTGTTGGGGATACAGGCGACAACTATCATTTTTTGTTGGTTTATCACATTTAATGATAGAAAAATCAAAATGCTTCACAACAAACGAGACAGATTGATTTTAAAGGGATAATCACTGAAGCTTGTTGTTGATCTAGACCAAGGCTGTGCTCCGGAGCCACAAGAGGCTCTTTGGATCTTCCACAAAGGCTCCTCATAACTTTGACTGAAAATGATTAAGAACAAACTAATTTTTTTAAATGTAGATATAGCAGCAAATGCATTTTTTCTTGTAATTAGGTTGGAAATTGTTTTCCAACCTAATTACAAATTCTTTGTTTTAAAACCTACAAATAGAAATAAAATGATGGTTCTTTACAAATGACAGCAAATTTACCCCACCAGTGGATATTTATATATATAAAAAAAGAGTTTTCTCAACAAGTCATGTGACATTTGTGACTCTAAAGGGGTTTATTTATTTCATTTAATCCTTCTCTGGAATTAATAAAGTATTTTTGAATTGAATATAGCTGGTCTGGGGGGCAAAAATAGCTCTTTGAATTGTAAAGGTTTCAGATCCCTGATCTCGATGGTGCTAGAATGTGACCGGGTGACTGTTCAACAGAGTCAGGCGCCCTCTCCTGGACAAAGTTTAGTCATTCAAGCAAAAACTAAAACGAGGTTCAATTGTACCTTAAACATGCAAGAAGGAACCAGAACTCTGCTTCTAGCTTCTTCCTGCCATCCATTGATATAGCTTTTCCATATTAAATCACATTTTATTTAGCACAGAGGAGGCTTGCAGTGCTATGTAGTGTCTCTTGTTTATGTGTTTGTGTATTTGGTCTTGATTTTTGGTCTTTTTGTATATTTTATGCTGCTGTCTTGGCCAGGTCACTGGAAAGAGGTTTTAATCTCAATGAGTTTTTGGATACATTTGAAAGGAAGTTTGGCAATTTTTGACAATTAGTGAACAAACAGCCTCATAAAGACCAAGAAACAGAGCTGACTGGTCAGGGAGGAAGTCATAGAGAAGCCTGAAGCAGTGTTAGGGTTAGAAAACCATATCCTTGAACATCTCAAATGCATGACAGTCCTTCATCCAAATGTGAAACTGGTATGACACAACTGCAATCTTTCCAGGACATGGCCTTCCATCTAAACTGACAGGCTGAACAAGGAAAGTATAAATCAAAGAAGTTGGCAAGAAACTTATGATGACCCTAGATGTGCTGCAGAGATCCACAGCTCTGGTGGGACAACCATTAATCATGCTCCAATGAGTCTGGTTTTTAGGAAGCCTGGCAAGAAGAAAGACATTGTTGAAAGAAAGCCACAAGAAATCCAATTTATTGTCTGCCATGAGTCCAGAAGAGCAGTGGTCCCCAACCCTGGTCCCCAGGGCCCACTGTCCTGCATGTTTAAGACGTGTCCCCACACCCCATTCAAATGACTGAATCACCTCCTTCGCATGCCTCTAAATGCTGGAGAAGGCCGTTAACACCTCCCTTCATTTAAGCCAGGCGTATAGCAACAGGGAAACGCCAAAAACAAGCAGGAGAGGTCACCATCCCTGAGGGCCAGGGATAGGAGAAAACAAACATCAAAGAAGGTGCTAGTCTGTCAGATCAGACACAAATCAAAGCTGTTTGGGCTACATACAGAACCCCATTTGTCAATAAAAATGAACTGCTCATCACGCTGAACACCACATCCACATCATAAAGCACGAGGCTGGGGCTGAGGTTCACTTTCCAGCAGGATTACAACCCTGAGAATACAGCCAGAGCTGATCAATGACCTGATGCAATCTGCTGGGTTTCCTTAGATAGAAACTTTTAAAACTACCTTAAATAATTAACTGAGCTTATTGTACAGTTTGATAACTAGGATCAGTTGGAATGTAGATATGACTGAAATGAAAAGATTTTTTTTTTTTTTTGCAAAGTGCCTTGAGACATTTGTGGTGAATTGACGCTATAAAAATAAACCGAACTGACCTGAAATTGAATCAAATCAAAGCATGTTCATGTGTTAGAAGGGCCTAGTCAAAGTCTAGACCTAACTCAATAGAGAGTTTTGCTCTATAACATAAATCCCAATAAAATATATATTTCTATTAATGTGACAAAATGTGATGAACGTTAAAAAAGGATAGGATATAAATGCTTTGGCAGGGACCTATGTTAGTCACTCACTTTTGGATTTATGTGTTGTTTGCAGGGACACGTGAATGGAAGACTCCTTGTAGAGCTCATATAATAAGAACATGTGTGCAAATCAGACTTTGTGATTCCAAACCTGTCTGTTTGCCTCATAGCTTGCAATAAATATGCCAAGACTGATGTCACAGTGAAAACAAATCCTGACATGTCTCTGAGCTGCTCCATTAACAAACAGGAGGGCCACATGTTGACACAGTGGCACAACGCTGGTTACTGTGTAGTGATAGGGGCCCGTTTTCTGCTTCACAGATGCTTTTCTTCCACAGAGGTTGGACTTTAACCTGTTCAGGAATAATACTCTCACCTACAGACTTTCCAGGAAACTTTTTTTGTTTCTTTACTGGAATCAAACATTTAGGAGATAAACAATGTACTAAAGCATGTAGAAAATATGTTCTGCTTAGTCTGAAGTTAAATCAAAGCAAGCATAACTTTTCATTTTAATGTTTTGGTTGCTTACTTTTGGTTACCTTTGAGTATTTCGATTTCTTAGTCGTAAATCTTATAAGTCATCGCTGCAGAGTGCGTTCACATCCCCAAAGCTATATCCACATGTTGCAGCTTGCCTCGCTGCTGTAAGAGGTGCTCTCTGGATCCTGCTGAGCGAGTTCTGTGAGACTGAAAATAAAAGGAGAAAGGAAAAAAAACAGAGAGAAAACCCAATACACAACCCCAAAGAGTTGAACCAACTCTGATTATAGTTTTGTTTTCAGATAATCTGCTGCTGAAATGCTTTTAAAAACTATTTTTAAAATAATTTTGTTTTCTGAGTGCACATTAATGTCACCGATGTGTCCTGATGAGAGCCTATTGGCTCACGTGGTGAACAAACTGTGATTCATGGGGACTCTGCTTTCTGTCTGCCAGTCTGACAGAGCTGTGACTCACCCAAATGGAAAAGTCTGTGTTCCTGTTAAACAAAGAGGCATACAAACAATTCATACAAAAATGAAGCCAAGCAATCCCTGAGATACGGCTTAATCACAAACTGAGTCCTGTTTGGCAATTTAATTACAATCCAGGGTTGTCACGTTACTTACAAACCTCCATGTACTTCATTCGGATTTTATGTGATGCACTAACAAAATGTAGTGCAGAATTGTGAAGAAGGAAAAGGATGCATGGTGTTAAAATAGTTCTACACATAAGAATCTGAAACACTTCGTAGAACCACCTTTTGCTGCAGCTACAATTACAAGAGTGATATTTTTGTCCATTTTTCTTTACAAAACAGTTATAGCTCAGTTAGATTGGATGTAGAGCATCTGTGAACCTCATCTTTTCAGTTTCTCCATTAATCTCGATTGAATTTAGGTCTGGACTTTGACTGGACCATTCTGACACACGAATATGTTTTGCTCTAACCACTCTGTCACCTCTGGCTGTATGTTTAGGGTTGTCACGTTGGAAGGTTAACTGCAGCAGGTTCTCTTTCAGGATTGGCCTGTATATAGCTCCATCCATTGTCCCATTGACTGTCCAGCTTTCCTGTCCCTGCTGAGGAAAAACATTCACACAGCACAATGCTGCCACCACCATGTTTAATGGCAGAGCTGGTGTGTTCAGGTCAATATACTTTGTTAGTTTTCCTCCTCACATAGAATTTTACATGTCGGCCAAAATGTTACATTTTAATTTTATCTGTCCTTGTGATTCATCTTGACAGTCTTCTACAACAGCCAGAAGTGCTTAACTGAGCAGTCAGTTTGTAGTTGTAATGTGTAAAAGCAAACTTCACCCTGTGGATCCTCTTCATCTTTAAACCTCTTACTTGATGTTGATTTTGCCCTGAAGAAATCTCCACTGAAAAAGTTCTTTGTGGTCCATAAACCACAAGACATGAATGGTATGGCTTAGTGACAGTTTGGATAGCATGTTCCTTCCATGACTAAAAGTGTCCAGTAACACTACAATGGAGTATGTGCCCCAGAGGAGGATTCTTTCAATGACAGAAGTGTGACAAATAAGGAAGGAAGTCTTTACTCATTGTTCACTGAGGTGTAATGGGCTAGAACAGATGTGACGGGAGCTTAAGGACAAATGACCTCAAATATAGATGCATGTACTTAAACAAGAACTGATTATTACCTTTTGTTTTACTTTTCCCAGGCATGAATACAACATATTCCACTTTTCCATGCATGTCACTTTCTGTAATCCAGGTTTTAAACATGATCCAGAGAGCTGCAAACTTTTCTGGAATGTTGCAATATCTTTTTAGATCACAATCAATCAGATATCTACAAAACACTATTCATACACTCATGTGACACTGTCTTACAGAGGTTAAAAACAAATAACTATTCACTCCAGAAAAGTATGAGGTGTAAAAGACTATAAAATGATGATTACAAGACTCCAAGTTGCCCTGTGATGTACTGGGGACAGAGGAAACTTCTATGAAGTTAACCTTTTCCACATTTTCATCACATTACAACCACAAAATTCTTTCTTTTAAATTTTAAGTGATAAACCAACTCAAAATATTGGGTAACCTAAATAAAATCAGGTGCACCTGATTTTATTTAGGTGTATCAGAGTATTTGGGGAGGAACAGTAATGCACACTATAATAAGTCATATTTGTAAGATGTAATGTGACAAGATGTGGAATCGATGAAGATGTATGAATACCTTCAGGCATTACACTTGTTTTACCAGCATAGCAATGACCTTGATATGAGATAAGAACTCAGATTGGCCAACAAGTTCACATTGTTCTTCCCTAACGGAAGATGAGACACGTCACCAGGCAACAGGCAGAACAGAGCCTATTGTACACACAATGGAGGCGTTAAATTACACACATCTTCTGGGCTCAACGCAAACACAAGTTATGAAAACAGCCCAATCTCCAGCATCAGCCACCCGTATGGACTTTCTCCGGTTGCAAAAAGCCAAGGCCTTGAGGCGTCAGGCGGGCTGGCTGGCTGGTGTGTTGGTTTAAGAGTGATGAAAAGTTAAAGCGGTCTGAGGAATTAGCCAACAGGCTGGAATTGCAGGTCGTACATCAGCGCCCCTTCTCACTCATCCATCATCTTCCAGCCTGAGATCCCCCTCGGGGGCAGTTCCCATGGTCCGTGCCAACCTGAGCATGCTCCTGAGCACAGGCAGAAAGATAATAATAATAACACTCCAGGTGAGGCTGCAGATGTAGGCATGCCAACTCTTGTCAACATCAAGGCTTAAAGGTCCTGCACACACGTGTAGGCGGAGCGGTGGCAAATTGACTCTGAAACGAGAGACTTTCTCCTCCGAGTCTGCAGTGCCATGAGGGGCTGTTTTTTTTTTTCTTTTTAAGAACTAGTAATATTATTAAAAAGGGTAAGAAATAAGCTTAATATTATTAATAGTTTGTGGTGAAAACATTGAACACTATCAGGCTTTTCTTGACTATTAGGACTGACCAGCTGATTCTTTTTTGTGACAGAAAAAATGTGCTGCAAGCTCTTTTATGGAGTTTGTAGCTTGAATACAGTAGAAAATGAAAGAAAATGCATCAGAATCAGAAACAAAGCAGGAAAAAAAAATATTAGGATTTGACCTGCTAATCACTGATCAGAGCCAATCAAGTGTCAGATTCCTCTTTCGGCGAATGATTGGTGCATCACCTATTCCTACAATCCTAATAAATCAAATATCTTAATTGTTCCCAAGCTTATTGATGAACAAAAATTAAAAGCAGAGCTCATTAGAAAATTTTGGAAGTATTTTAATACATCAAGTGTTCACGAATTTTAACAGCTTGAGATCTTTATAGATTTATCCAGATTGTGATGAGTACAGCATAGGTGTTCCATCATCATAACATACAGGCTGAAGTATGTCCTATGAAAAACTCAACAAAGGTTGTAATCCAATTTTACGGAAGCCGAGAGCGGTTGTACTCGCTTTGTCCATTTTCCTGATGGTTTTCTCTGGATAACAAGGTATTTATGTCGTTATCAAGTTAATTTCCCAATTGTTTAATCATACAACCGACGACGTGGTGTTATTATGGTTAACCTATAGGTACTTATTCTTAGAATAAGTAATATTACTTATTCTAAGAATTATTCACAGAATTACACATGCATGCCATGATATACTGATGAGTCCTCTCCCGCTGGTGTGGCATGCATTTGAATTACGGAATCAGGTTTAACACACACACCAATCATCTCGTGATCTCGAGAAAACAAAGTTTGTTTTCTCAAAATTAAGTTGTTATCGCGAGACAACCATTGGGAAATTAACTAGTTATCTCGAGAAAACCATCAGAATAAAGTTTATTCGTAACATGTCCGCTCTTGGCTTCCATACAATTTTAACAGCTTGGGATCCCTAACGTTATTTCCAAACAGCGTGGTGCAGTAGAATCAGTTTTCTATCATCATCTCCAACAGGTTTCAGTACAGTGTTAAAAAAAAAAAAAAAAAAAAAAAAGTGAGCAAAGAAGGTATCCCATGGTTAGAGTCAACACATATCCAGTCTCGTTAAAATTGTCCTTAGAAAGTGAAGGGTAACTTACCAGAAAGCAGTCAAGAAAATATGCTTATACATTCTATTTACAGTATACATTTTACATCAAGCTTTATTGCAATAAAGAGATATCTACACTGGTTCATGAGTTTCAATAACAATGACAATGCCCTACCAATGTGTAAGGCAGCTGATGAGTACGGAAGACAGTTCTGTACAATGTCCACAGTGCGTTTGTTCCTGTTAGCATGGTGCTGAAGCACACTGTGGGCGGTCTTTGTCCTTGTGCTCCGTCAGTTTGAGAATGACAACCTTCCTCTGGAGCTGCTTGACCTCTGGTGCAGGGGGTTCCTCCGCTAACGGTTGGACTGCGCTCTCTGTTACGAAGTCCTGGCATACCTGCGGCGGCAGCAGCATGGTAATGACATTCGAGTGTCCGCCCTGCACTGCCAGGTGAAGTGGGCTGAGTCCCTGCTGATCAGACAGGCTGCTGCCATCTGGACAGTGAAGGAGCAGCTCTTTGAGAACTTCGCTATGTCCGTTCTCTGCTGCCAAGTGGCAGGGGGTCCGCTGGGCGGGGTTAGCTACATAGAGGTCAGCTCCCTCTGCAATCAGCATCTTGACCGTGGCCAGGTGGCCACGCTGAGAAGCTAGGTGGAGAGGTGTGAGTCCTTGAGCGTTTTGGAGGTTTATGTCTGCCTGGTGTTTGATCAGCAGGCGGGAGGTGCTGGTGTGGCCCGTTTCCGCCGCCACGTGCAGCGCCGTGTTTAACTCAGACGACGTTACGCAGACGTCTGCCCCAAGCTCGATCAGGATCCGTGCTACTCTATACTGCCCCCTTTGGGACGCCAGATGCAGTGCTGTACGGCCATCTGTTGTCTGGCTGTCCACATTTGTGCCGGCCTGCTTGACCAGCAGCTTGACGATACCCAGGTGCCCCTGCCAAGCGGCGAAATGAAGCGCTGTCCAGTTGTTCTTGCCCTTGATCTGAACATCGGCATTGCGACTCAGCAGCACCCTGATCACGTTCTCCTGGCCATGCTGGCACGCCACATGGGCAGGCGTGCGCCCCTGGCCATCGGTCTCATTGATGGTAGCTCCCCGGTCGAGCAGCAGCCGTGTCATAGCCTCGTCTCCGTTCTGGGCCGCCCAGTGCAAAGGCGTGTACTGGTCCTCATCTTTAGCATTCACATTAGTCCTGCGCCGACCAAGCAGAAGTTCAGCCAATAGCTTCTGGTGCTTTTCCGTGGCCAGATGGAGAGGTGTGGAGCCACGGGCATTTGGAAGGTTGGGATTGGCGTCATTCAGAAGGAGGAACTTGACAGCCTCTTCGTTACCCAATGTGATGGCAAAATGGAGGAGGCTGTCTCCTCCTTCAAGAGGAAGGTCAACATCCTGAGGCTGGAGGATCTTCATTAGCTTAGCAGTGTCTTTGGTCCTGATGGCTTCACATAGCTTCCGCTTTTGGACTTCAGCGGAATCTGGACAGTATGAAAGGACAAAAAGGGTCTTTAGAAGACTGATTACTCATCTGGGCTACACCTCTACCAGTAGGTCTTTAATTTAGTCTTACCAAATGTGGTTTCCTTCTCAAAGGACAGGGTGATGGAGTCTTGGGAGGAGAAGGCTGAATCTGCGGAGGAGATGCCCGACAGTCTTTTGCGGGTGTTCTCTTTGCTGTGGATGCTGTCCTCCTTCACTCGATCAAAGCTCCTTGAGATCCCAGAATCCACCTGGCTCAGCAGCTCCGACAGGCTGTAGTCTTTTTCTGGCAACATGGCCGACTTTGGACGCACTGGTTTGCTGGCATTATCCTGTGGAAAAATCCTTTGGTTAGAATCCAACCTTTGGACAAACAGTTCCTTGACATTCTATACATGCCATTACATTACATTCACACTCAGACATGAAGCTGGGACTTGTTTCATATTCCACTTTCAATGACAGGTCCATGGAAAACCTGATGTTTTCATTTTAAATGCAGCTGGAAACTTTAAACAACTTCCTTTTTATTCTTACAGACGCTGCTGCGTATTGGTTTTCACTTTGCAGGAGCTGGATGTTTGCTTCTAGTCACGTACAGAACACCTGAACAGGCCAGAAATGATAGGGCGACACACCGGTTGGTCAACATTCCTCTCCTGTGACGAAATGCTTGTTCTGGACCAAACATCTGACTTATAAACTCCTAACCCCATCTGATACACTTGAGAGATAAACTCCTTAGTTACACATTAATAGGCGAATCATTGCACCAATTCAACAACAGTAAGAAGCTGCCAAGCATAAAAATGAGGTCTGCAATGACTTTTCAAAACATTTTGTTAAACTGTTACAGTTAGATTTTTAATCATTAAACGTCTCAAGAGCAATGTAATGATAACAAGAGAGTTAAATTTGAGTTCATCATTTCAACGTAGTATTCCAGCCTCTCACAAGCAGTGATCAGTTAATTGTTAGAAAAATACAATCTACAGATTTCTATAGCCAGAGGGTCCCATAACAGGTCAGAGTTTGAGACGTATTATGCGCAAGGCCTTTAAACAGCTTCAATGTCAAGAGGTAAACTTTACAACCTCAAATAAAACCTAACAGACAGCCAGTGCAGAGAGGTTACATGTGATAGGGCAGATCTCTTCATGCCTTTTTAATAAGTCTAGCTGTAGCCTTTTAAACTATCTGCATACAGCCCTGACTAATACCTGATAATAGTCTAGGCTATTATGCAAAAGCAGGCAAATGCTTCTACTATATTTTTTAAAGTGGATTGTTGAAATACCTGTCCAGGACTGTATGATTAACCTAAGCATCAAAAGTGAAGTGATTAGGAGTTGTGCCATCTATGCAAGAATTCATAACCTTATGAAGGTGCTGAATTTATTTTCATATATATATATATATATATATATATATATATATATATATATATATATATATATATATATATATATATATATATATATATAGCACAGGGCCCTGGAGCATGCCTCAACTCAGTTGGAGTAATGAGGACTGAGGCTGAAAAAAAAAGGTTCTATTGAACCACTGTTGGCTTTAGATTGCTTAAGAGAGAGGATCAGTGTGCTTTAAAATCCTGATCCAATACAGTAATTCTTTGGCTAGATATCAAAATTGGGCAATTTTCCCTTGACCGGCTTTGGTCGTTGTTGGCGGAATAAATATAACAAAGATTTGAATCTTTTCTCTCTTTATTCATAAGATTCACTAAAACGAAGGACTCTGACCATTGGTCCCTCCAGGATTTCGTGATTGTTTTTGTGATATTTTGCAATCAAAATCACTGGTTTTTGTGGTGCTACTTTAGAAGTATTTGCAAGGAATTTTGCAATATTTTGTCTTCATTAAACCTCTTCCAAAATATACATATAGCAGAAAAAAAGATGGAAAAAAACAAGCATGCAGATTGGACACAAACATTTTTAAGCTATGAAGAATTTAAATAGCTCAATTTTTGTTACTTGCCATATCAATCACATATGGAAGCCGAGAACGGACGTGTTACGCATAAACTTTTTCCTGATGGTTTTCTCAAGATAACGAGTTATCCCGATGGTTTTCTCAAGATGATGATTTAATTTCGAGAAAACAAAGTTTGTTTTCTCAAATCACGAGATGATTGGTTAAACCTGATTCCATCGTTCAAATGCATGCCACACCAACGAGAGAGGACTTATAAGTAAGTCATGGCATGAATGTGTAATTCTGTAAATAATTCTGTGAATAAGTGATACGTAAACCATAATGACACCACGTTGTTGGTCGTATGATTAAACCATCGGGAAATTAAGTCGTTATCTCGAGAAAATTGCCATTGTTATTTTGTGATAATGACAATTATCTCGTTATCTCGAGAAAACTGCATTCATTATGTCATTATAATGACATAAATAACTCATCTTCTTGAGTTAACCATCAGGAAGATAAACGTGCGAGTACGACCGCTCTCGGTTTCCATAACCACGGACTATAACTCTCCATCAAGGCTGAGGCAGCAATGTAGGAGAAGTAAGAAATACTGCCACCTGCAGGTGGGAATTAGCAGTCACTCAAACCCAATATTTTTGACTTACAATTATGCATTAGCACAAAAAAAAAACAAAAACAAAAACGCAGGGTTCTGTTGATTTTGCATTAAATTCCACGACCGTGGAATCGCGAAAAACTGGAGGGACTGATAAATGCATCAATTGACCAACCTTTAGCAAAAACTGGCAGCACATTTTTCCACTTAATCCAAATATAGTCCTTAGAAAAAAATTTAATTGGTCGAAATCAGTGTTGGCAGATCAGACCTTAAAGAGAGGTGGAAATAAGTATCGACCAAGAAAAGTCTGATTGGATGAAAACGAGGGAAGCTCAGCAACCAACTTTTCATTTCAATTAACAGCCTAAACCACCTTAATCATTATTTATTGAAGATAACATCTTATGTAAAAATCAGTGTGTAGTTCTGCCATGACTTACCCGGTCACTGGAGACTGGGTTAGGGGACAAGGGCTCTGGTTCTGATGATGTTGATAATGTTGGGGTCCTGGGCTCATCTTGAGATTTTGAGCAAAGCTCCTCAGCTTCAGATGTAATTTCTGAGAGAAGAAAGCATTGAATCAACCTTCACTTACAGGTGCAACGGGATCAAAATTTACAAAAAAAAAAAAAAAAAAGTTGAGAACCATCAACAGAGAAGGAAAAAGAGGCACATACTAGCAGAAATAAGGCAGTTTATCTAAGTGATGTTCTCCTTTGGTGCAAAGATAAAAAAGTCCACACTAACCTTGAAAGGTGGGTCTGGCGTTAGGGGTGTTGACCCAGCAGCGCTGCATGAGGCTCAGGAAACCTGCGCAGGCAGAAGGTCGACTTCTTGGCACTAAACCCAGATCTGGACGAACCCCTTTAACCACTTTCACCATGATCTGCAGGATGTTGTTTTCTCCTGAGGGGAAAGCATCAGTTTTATTACAATGATCTGTTCCATCCAAAACTAAATCTGAGTACACATCATAACCCAGGATGGTTCCATGTCCCCCATGTGCTTGTTTCCCATGGCAGCCTCAAGGGTCTGACCCAGTTCTATCCAACTGTGGGATAAGCCAAGTCAGTGATTCACAGCGAAGAGGCAGCAGCTTACGGCAACTATTGAAGCCATAATACCCTTCGCGAGTGAAGAGGGAAGATGGGCAGGCACGGTAATCAACCTGGCAATGCCTGACTTTTTCATTTTGTCTGGGTCGACATAGGCAGTGCCAACCCTGCCTGGATTAGACACCAGTCTTAAAAAAAAACAAAAAAACGTTACATGACACGCCTGGGAAAATGAAACAAAAAAAAAAAAAAAAAAAAAAAAAATTCCACCCTTGCTCAGTCCACCTGCCTGCTGTGGAATTTAGAGAGTAAACACGCTCAGGTACACACCTTAAATACTGTAGCCTGGATGTTTGTGAGCAGGTTAAAAATAAATGAAAAGCTAAGACTGAGACCAAAATAACTGAAAAGTTGTCAAAGCAACTGACAGTATTATTTCTCTTTAGCATTCCTCATTTCTTTTCTTCATTAAAAAAAAAAAAAATTGCTTGTGTTGTGCTACTAGCCTTACCTTGGTAGGGTTTCTTCTGTGTGAGAATGCCCCAGATCACGATGGAGAAGCTGGAAGAGAGAAAAACAACAGAGAAAGGTGTCATTTACCTAGAAAACATGAAACTGTCAATAACTTGGTCTTTAATAATCTATCTCCATGACGGCTTATCGGCTGCAGTGATGTGAGTGAACAAATTCTTTCCATCCAACAGGACAGCTTGTT
Organism: Anableps anableps; assembly: GCA_014839685.1. NCBI lineage: Eukaryota > Metazoa > Chordata > Actinopteri > Cyprinodontiformes > Anablepidae > Anableps > Anableps anableps. The sequence continues at coordinate 4,912,457 of CM026078.1, read as the reverse complement.
ACTTTTAGTATTTATTCTACTTAGAATACTACATAAGACTAATTACAAAGTATTTTTGATGCAGAAATTGTTTTGGCTGATACAGTCATGGCAAATACTGCTGACTTGATGGCTACCCTCTAGAGCAGGGTTGTCCATCACCAGTCCTCACGGATCCGGTGTCCTGCCAGGTTTAGACGTGTCCTTGCTCCAACACAGCTGATGCAAACGGCATCATCCTCTCAGCATGTCACCCAGCTCTACAGAGCCTGCTAATGAAGCATTCTGTTGATTCTGGTGTGTTGAATCATGGTATCTAAAACAGGCAGGATACTGGCCCTTGAGGACTGACTTTGGACACCACTGCTATAGTCCACTGGCACCCTCCAGAAGGAGGATAAGCAATGAAAGGTCATTGCTAAAGAGCGAAAGAGGTTGGATGTTCACAGAGTGCTGTATCCAAGCATACTGATGGAAAGACACACAGGCCTTATGAAATAAACCCCATCCAACAGTTTGGAGATGGACCTGCATATTGCATAGATAGCTGAGGAATACTGTCTTGTTTTGTTGTATGCTATTAAGTATAGAACGAAGTGACAAATTAATTTGAGTTACAGTTTATTTTATGAAACTAAATCTACAATCAACAAACTGCATGTCGAGGCCTGAGGAAACCAACCTGTACACGTCATGCTTCGTGTCCGACACTCTGTCCTTCTCTATGATCCTCTCAGGTGGCAGGTAGGCTATGGTGCCGCAGAAGCCCTCTCTGCTGATGTCATCAGTCTGGGTCAGGCCATTCCACCGGGCCAGGCCAAAATCAGATATCTGAAACACAGGGAGATCAGAGCCAACTTCAATCAGATTGCCGGCGCTGGATTTCTCATGAAATACCACTGCAACGATGACTAACTTTGCCTGTCGAGTGTGACAGGCAGCTAAGCTTTCATTATGCACACCGAATGGTATGATGAGGGCAACCTGGCCATGTCCCAACCTGCCAGAGAGGAGAGGCCCTGTATATTTGTGCAGAGGAGTGCACACCCCAGCACAGACACACACATTCAGAGAGGGAGATTTAATGGAAGTGAAATTAGTCCTGTTGGGACAGGCCCGGCTAAGGTGTTTACATCCAGGTATTAAACTTTAAAAATGATGGTTCCCACCCATTTACAAGCTGCACGGCTGAACTACCAAGAGGTTATAGAGAAAACCTCAGAGACACCTGTCTGTGCACATCATGTGAAGAGCTACCACTTTACCACTTTAAAACAGATGAGGGAGATCTTTTTGGGTTTTATTGGAATGTTTTGTTAATTTTCACAAAAGACACCTTCACTCTGAAATGTACGAATTAAGGAGCAAATTGTTTCAACCAGGCGCGCCACAGCTGACCGTTTGCTAATAGGCTCCGTACCTTGATGTGATAGTGTGCGTCCAACAAGATGTTGGCAGGCTTCAGGTCCAGGTGCAGAAGTGGTGGGCTCATGCAGTGCAGGAAATTCATGCCCACCGCCGTCTCGTGGATGATGCGGAAGCGAAGCTCCCAGGGCAGCGGCTCAGTGGCCAACAGGTTCTCCAAGGAGCCCATCTCCATGTACTCCATGACGAGGCCCTGAGGGTCATCGCAGATCCCGTACACAGGCAGGATGTATCTGAACTTGGCTGCCTCCATCTTCTTAGCCTCCTCAAGGAGCTCGGAGCGATCCCTTAGTCAAGGAAAGAGTTGTCTTTTAGATTGCAAAACAATGATGCTACACTTTCCAATATAACTCAATCCAGTTTGATGTATAAAGCAGTTTTAGATTACTATAATATATATACGAAAAACGCTAGGGATCAAGTATCAACTATAACAATGAAAATAACAGGTTATACCTGCCATGGAATTAAACACATAAAACAACCCCTCAAAAATTAAGAAAATTAAGCTAAATTACCATCTCAAATACCATCAAAGGTAGGGATGCACCGATTGCAGTTTTCTGGCCACACCTGCTGATACTGATTTGTTGGTCTGAAAAGTCGCCAAATATAACGACAAAGTCGCCAAGTTGGCACCAGTGGGGTGACTATTGTTAACAGCACGTGTAGATGCAATCTGGTGGGCGGGTTATCTGTCAGTTCTCTCTCACAGTAGAGCAAAAGGGGACAGGGACTAATTTTCTGACCTTTGCGGAGGTGAATTGCATCGGTTTCACAAGGAAGTATCGGCCGATCACTGATCTCCCAAAATTAAGGAAATTGGGGCCGATTTATCGGTTCACCCAAAATCAAAGGCCAATTCAAAGAAAAAGGAACAGAGGAGGCCTGTCTAAAAGCACAAAGGCTCTGCAACAGCAAAGCCACAATCCCCTCAAAGCAATGAGGAGCAGTTGATCAGCTGACATAAGAGAACAGGAGGGTGTATTAATGTGAGGTAACTCAGAAGGAAAGGATAGGGCAAAACAAGGTAGGCTTTTAAGAACAAAGAAACGTTCAGATAAATTCTAAAACTGTATGGGAGTGTCATGAAGTGCAGCTAAAACAAGGAAAATGTCCTCACGTTATGCTACTTAAAGGACTCGTAGCATATTTTTTTAAACCTCTATAGCAGAGCAAGAGAGGATCCACTAACCCCTATATGAAGTGCATTATACTAATCTCATTGAGTTGTGATAAATGCATGGACTGATGTATCAAAGTACAACACAACATGCTTCCTCAGCGTGGAGCTCGGCAGGAACAAATAAAAAGAAAAATGAAGGGGACCTAAAACAATGCTCATTTAGGATAGCTTTCATTTCAACCTGAATTCCTGCACACATCACTACCAGGTTCTAAAATAAGCAAAATGGCAAGCACTTTTATAGACATGTGTACTTCAATCATTCGTCCTAAATTAAGTGAACAGCACTCTAAATCTCCCAATCCGCCCTTCAAAGCCTCAAGAACATTCCAGTATCCTCATAGTCCAGAGGAGGTTAAACACAGATCATGCTCAGCGGCTTTATCAGCACTCTGACCATGCTGCCATATCTCAAACAACTGTGCAGGCCATCCATGACCTTGGTTCACATATCTCAGGCGCAGGCCGTTAGCCTCCTAATGAGGACAGATCAAAGAAGGATAAATCCCACTCATTACTGAGCTCACAAGCATGGGATTTAAAAGGCAAAATTAGGTGAGCAAGACTGGAAATTCTGCTTCTCAAACATGAACAAAATGAAATCAGATGCTCATAGAGGACCAGTTGGAGCCCAGATTGTTGATCATGTGCATGATGTATCAGATTATGGTGCTGTAAGTGCTATATGCAGTGTGAAGTGCAGGAAACAGAATCCCACAAATATTCCAGGCAGGAGAAAAAAAACAATCTAACACTAAATGGAAGATTGGGCAAGAACTTGTTTGTTTAATGCTTCATCTAATCCGAGCAGCTCCTCCTGACCAAACAATGTCCCTGCTTTAACACAGGGAGGGCTGGACAGACCGGTTCCGCGGCTTCTTATATTGTCTGTGCCACACAGCGGCAGCCAGCGAAGCAGCCAGACAAAGGTGGCTTTCAGTACCTGCTGCTGGATGTGACGTGTGGGTCAGCGGAGGCTGCAGACAGACGACTGTTTATGTACTTTAGCAGATGCTGATGGAGGTGATAATATCTTCGGGCTCAGGCACAACAGATGCAGCATAAATCTGAAGGGAGCTGACAATCAGAGTTTTTTAAATATTTTGGTGACATCAGTCAGTCTGAAGTGGTTCATTTCACCACCATTATTAAACACAACATGTTGGGGTTTAATGCTTCACCAGTGTCCCTCAGATACAAGACCTTGGGGTTTTTTTAAAGACTGCCATAGAAGTATTTGAGATCATTATATTTTAAAAAATTTTTGTAAGTTAATAACTGCAGTCATACATAAACATAAATATTAATGAATTTTCGGAGGTTTAATTTCTTAAATGCCATTTTTTCATGATTCGTTTTATTTTTTTAAAGAAAATTTCCTCCATAAAATATGTTCTACATGCCAATTTTTGGGGGAGGTGGGAGTTTCAAAAATTGGCAACATCCCTGATTCTGATGAATTTCTGTCTTTTGTGGAAATACAACAAAAATCTAAAAGGCTTACAATGAAAACATTTTATGGTGTTTCTGTGATAACGATAAACAGCAATATTTACCCATCCCTAATCTACAGCACATGGAGAAATGTCTTCATTAGGCGCACCACACATTATTCATGTAAACAATCCATACTTTTCCAGACTCAGCATTCCAGTTCTCAGTCATTTAAATTCCTATTAACATATGAAATAATATTATTCACTACAAATGTATGGCAGATATTTGTCCAGTGAGCCTTTAAATAAGGAACCTGCAAAATCCGGAAACTGTAACAGAGGAAGGGAGAAAAGAAGGAAAGGACACAAAGAAAGGAGGAGAGAAAGAAGGTAGGACACAAGGAAGAAAGGAATATTACAAGATAGGAAGGAAAGATAGAAGGAGGGACACATAGTTGGGAGGAAGGAAGGAAGGAACACATGGAAGGCAAGAAAGAAGGACAAAAGAAAGAAAGAAAAGAACCAAAGAAAGGAAGGAAGGAACAAACAAGGAAAAAACAAGAAAGGAAGGAACCCAGGGAGAAATCAAGGAAGGAACAAATGATGGGATAAAATATTGATATTTTTCCATGCTCTTATTTCCTTATTCCACACTTATCCAGACCTACATATCCAGATATACAGAAATCAAATTCCAGAATTTTCCATTCAGAAAATGCATTTAGAATGTGAGCTAAGGGCACAAAAACCTTGAAAGCTTTAAAAGGCAAATCGAAAAAGCAAATCATGAAAAAATAAAATTCAATCAAAAAAATATGCAACCTGACCAAATGTCATGTAATTTATGTCAACAGAGCCAAAGCTGTGGGAATTTTAAATCTAAAAAGGAAACCAAAAAACATCCAGGAGGGTCAATGAGAGGATCTTGTGGTTTAAAGTGCTGCATTCACAACTAATAAGAATGGAAGCCTCTGCTGATAGGCGAGTCTCCATGCTATGTGACGGAACAACCCTTAATAAGGACTTGCAGGAACCTGACTTGGCATGGCACAAACACCTACAACTGGAAAAAAGGTGGAAAAGGTCTCAACTACCTTTTTTTTTTTTTTTGTCTGCAGGAGAATTCAGGACTGACAGATGTGCAAATGTTGGACTACTCTAGATGTTTGCGCAATCTGCAGAAGCGCCTGTGGGAAAGAAGACCCCCTTGTTACTCCCACTCATTTATTTAAATGGGCCGCTCCCCAGGGTCAGAGCGTGATAACATCTCTAACTGGAGGTAGGAACCATTTGGGAGGCTTTGAGCTCAGGGTGTAGCTTTGAATGACCCCCAGCTGTGTGGAGGTAATGCTTGTTCTCTGAATAAATAAAGATGTCATGATTTCACACAACTCAACTCATCTGTGGTGAAATACCCTGTCCCAGCCACTCCGTGCCCAGACTACAAGTCGCTGAGTCACCTGTCTCAATGTGTTCTGCCCATTAAACGATAGATCAGAGGTGTGAACCCGGGTCAGCTCTGTGAATGTGGCTCTTTGAAGAACAAAAACAGAACTATGACACACCTAAACTCTGCTAGAGAACATCAGGCAGAGCTGAACTCCTTTAAACTTAACCCCACATGTAGTTTTATTACTTACTTTTCATCCAGATGAAGGCAGGGAGGACACTTGATGGCCAGCCATGTTTTCCACTTCACATGCCGTACTTTGTATACCTGCCCAAATCCACCTGAACCTATCTTCTCCCAGCTGCCAAACTCAGAGGAGTCAAAAGTCTTTAACAGCCCCATGTTCTCATGAGGCGAATCCGGAACATCCATATCCATGTTGAGAGACCCACCAACAGGGGGAATGTTCCTGTTTTCCTTCGTCTCCAAGATAGTAAGTGTAGAAGCAAACACACAAACACTGACCTGAACAGCCTGTGAGCTCTTCCTTGTTTTCCCCCCAGTCTACTTCCCGGCAAGGCTCCTCCCAGCTCTTCAGGTATAAGGAGGGGGCCGGGCCAGCTGCTGTGACATCATATCCTGATGTTGAAACACGGAAAAGTTAACAAAGAAAAAGTGACAGCCAACAAAGCACCTCGGTAACACTTATGATTATTTTCAAGGCCCCCCAAAGGTCTTGGTTTTCTCATATATCTGCCTGGAACAACAAAGAATTATTTCCAAAGACAAAGGACTGGGTCATTTTAGAAAGTACACCTTGTCCCACCGTACCCAGTTATCCATCTGAAGCCCCCGTGAGGTAAATGTTACTGTGTGATACAGACAGTGGCTTAAAAACATGTGTTACTGCAAATTTTGTTGTCCCTACAAGTAATTTAAACCATAAAAAATGATACAATCCCCTCATATTCCACCAAACACAAAGGCTCCTTACCTGAAAAAACAAAACAAAACAGAAAAGCACAAAATAATCCACTTATAGGTTTATGAAAATTGGCTTAAAACCCCCCCGAATATTTTGGAGTTCATGTTTTACATCTATGCACAGTCAAGCTCTTTATTGATATTTGTCTTTATTTTAGGTATGGTAATATATTCACACTCCGTGACCTATACACCTGATACATGTCAATTTACAACAAAAAACTTCAAAGTATTTTATTTGGAGTTTATGTGAAAAAAACATACACAATACTACATAAATGTGAAGAGAGAACATTTGATATGCTGTTATGATGACTGTACAAATAAAAATCTGAAAAGTGTGGCGTGCATTTGTATTCAGGCTTCTTTACTCTAATACCCTTAAATAAAACCCAGGGTAACTCATTACTTTCAAAAATTCTCCTTATTAGTAAATAGTGTAAAGCCAAGCTGTGTGATTTTTATTCTCAATATAAATAAAACTCCTCCACAGATGAAGACACCAGACAGATTGGGAATAACATTTACAGCAGGGTTAGTTTATAAAGCATTACCCCAAGCAAACATATGGAAAAGGGTGTTCATTCACGTTTGAACTTTTTTACCTACATGTGAAAGACTACATCACGCACATAGTGAAACATTTTGGTGGCAGCGTCATGCTGTGGGCATTCTTTCCAACATCAAGCGTAGGGAAGCTGATAAATACAGGATGATCCTGTATTTATCAGCTGGAAGAAAACCTGTTAGAAGCTGCAAAAATGTGAGACGGGTGGAGGTTTACCCTCAAGCAGGACAGCAACTCTAACCATAGAGGATATTCATGTGCTAGAATGGTCTAGTCAAAGTCCAGAACTAAATCTAATTGAGAGTTTTGGCCAAGACTTGAAAATTGCTGCTCACGAATGCCGTCCATCTGACTGAGTTTAAACTATATCACAAACAGGAAACTGCAAAACTCCTAGTCTTCAAATGTGCAAAGCTGGTAGAGTAATACCCCAAAGGACTTGCACCTGTTGTTGCAGCAAAATGGGGCTGTATAAAGTAATGACTTGCAGAAAAAATGAAACGTATTCTAAAAAGCATGCATAATGTCTACTACTTTACAATTCTGAACCACCTTGTTGTTGTCTATTACATATGACCCCAATAAAAGACAGTAAGGTTTATGGTTTTATTGTGATGAAAGGTACAAAGGTCCAAGAGGTAGATTCCTCAAATAAAAACTTTGATTTTTTTCCTTTCATGCACCTCCATCCCAGATGTATAAAAATAACATGCTGATTATATTTTTTAATCTGACAGAGGCTAACAATCATATTCTCCTGTTCACATACTAAACCACGAGAAAGTGTTGAAACGTCTCCACATATGTGAATATCTGCAGCTTGTTTCCCACCACCTGGATGCACTGAAGACATGATGTCACCTCACCAGATAATGAGAAAACTGGAAGGACCTGATCAAAGGAATAAATATGTCTTCAGGAAGGCAGTTGGGGTTAATTGTACTGCCACAGGAGGAGTTGTCTTGTGCTTCAATCTGGATGAATGCTGCGTCCCTGGAGGCTATAGCTCTGCAGACCATAACTGGCAGCAGTTCAAAGGTTAAAGTCGAAACAGTGAATCAGGACCCTTTAAAGCTGTTACTCAAGCCATTATGCAAAATTCAAACGTGGGCTTGGCAGACAGCTTCACTCCCCTTGAATAAGAATAAGAAACTAGATTTTGCTAGACTTTAACATAAACCGGTTCTTTTTATTTGTTTCATCTACTTGAACAGAAGCAAAGAAATCATATCTTTCTCTACCATGGCGAATATTCCTGTTCTAAACTTAAATAATGTTAATGTATGGAATATTCCAGCACCGGCGTGTAATTTCATGCTAGTCTTTGTCGCCATCTAGCGGCTAAATGACATGAAGCTTAAGCTAACACGCAAAAAGTTTATGTTTTCTGTAGAAACACGTCAGCTCTTCAGCAACACTTGTATCAGGACAAATATATTTTAAAAATATTCGAGGCGTGGAGTTCTAACACGTCATGTTGTAAGGGAAAACTTAGTGGGGTAACAAACCAATATTAGGGTTCCACAGAGTATAAACTATTTCCGCACATGCTCAGTAAGCTTCTCTCCTTGTATGTATTTTTAATTCTTTCTCGTTTTAATGCAAGCAAGTTTGAATTTAATGTAGGTATGATACTTTTCTGGAAAACACCAGTAGTGTATTAGTCTACATGCGACAACAATCTTCCATATTCGTATAAAAGAACTGTGGTCTAATTAGAGAAGTCTTTTCTTAACAATGAAAACGTTCAGACCTGAATAAAATGTTCAGAAACCTCATGGAAAAATGAGTTATGGGCGGAGGAAATTAAAGTCAAACCCCCCCCCTATTTATAAAATTAGTCCAAAGAAAACACTAAGCATCGCCAAACAAACACCATAGTGGTGGAAGCATTATGCTTTGGGGTTGCTTCAAGGCAGATGATACAATTACCAGTTCCTAATACCAATCCCTTAAGGGTTGAAAACCTCAGTTGTTTGTTAAAAGCTTAAGATTAAGAGGGATATCTGTCTTCCAAAGGATTTTGCTAATCAAATCATCAACTGCAATATGCCTACCTCATCAAAAGCAGGAGATTTGGCAGCTTGCTGGAGAATACAATGTTAGAACAATGCTACTGTATAACGAGACCTGAGCAATGACCATAGATGAGAAATTGCTGATGCCCATTAATCTGGAAATAGACATAAGACCATTGGCAAACCATTTCAAGTCAATTGTCCTTCAAAGGGCTTCTTCTCAGACTACAGGCCCATGTTTGGGTTAAAGTTTATTAAAGTTGCTTAAAAAAACAAAACAAAAATGAAAGAATCTCTCTTTGACCGTAATGAACTGCATAATGTTTGATGAAAACCAAACAGCAGAAGAAAAATACCTGACACCAATCGTCAAGGTGTTGATTCACCCAGCAGTCATCGATTTAACCATGAACACCTCTGTTTACTAAGGTAATCTGTAGTCAAATGGGAGGCCACCTCTCCCACATTACCTTTGTATTAACCTATTCATTTAATTACAGTCCTGTAACAGACCATAACACATGCTTTGTGACTTTTCTGTGATAGTGCATACCCCTAACTGGTGTTGCTGTACCTTCTGAATTTACAAAATCAAGTACCAACTGCAAAGCTTTAATGCACAGCTTGTAATTCTATGGTAGAAAACACACACACACACACACACACACACAAGAAAACTGACAACCCCCCCCTCTTTTTTTTTTAAATATATATATGTAAACAAAAACTACAGTTTACATCAAGCAAAAAAATATTTCATCAGTGAACTTTAACATAAAGTTCTTCCTTTAAGAAGTCACTTTTTCTTACAATGCAGATTTATCTGAATAACAGGCATGCTTTGAAAGGCTGGAAAGGCAAGTGGATGTGTGAGATGTTGCTTTGGTTTAGACTCCAGGTGGCATGTCGGAGGGTTCTGGGTAAACGGATCATTTCTCTCATGCTTTATTTCGTCAATAGCAGCCACTTGGTTCTGTCTGAATAAAAAAAAAAAAAAAGAAAGAAAGAAAGAAGTCCGTACACTTCATCTAGCTTCCACTGGACTGGAGAGGCATCTGAGGGACATCCGTCTGATTTAAAAAAAAAAAAAAAAAAAAGAATCTTCTATGTAACAATGTCTGAGTGAGGTGACCTGCACCTCCAGTAAGTGCTCAGTAGCTGAACATCTGCTGTGCTGAGTTGCTCTGCTGCTGCTGCTGTTGGGTGGCTGTCTGGCTGCTCTGGCCTGGATCTGGACCCTGATTCTGGGCCTCCTGAGGTTCCCCATGAGCCCCATCCATGTGGGCGACCTGGCTGCCCTCAGCAGCTGGCAGGGGCCTCCAAGCCAGAGTTGGTGCCTCCAGCTGGTGGCTAATTGGGTTGACCAGAGTGGTGAGGTTGATGAAATGGGCCACAGACTGGGGTGCTGCACCGCTGGTGGGACCCACCGTCTCCGGGACAAGTTCGGACGGTCGGTTGTGGAGCATGGCGGAGCCGCTGACGGTGTCGAAGGTGACGGTGAGGATGGAGTTGTCTAACGTGAGGGGCCGTTCGGTGGCTGTCAGGTGGCCCACGGCTACAGGCTGCAGACTGGTGAACTGGGCTTGGCTGGTGATCGGGGTAACGGTGATGTTGGTCAGTCCGACAGAGCTGCTGGGGGAGGAGGCCGATGGAGCGTTGGGGTCCGTCAGGACCACCACCTGAAACACCAAACGTCAAATTCCTTAACAAGAAAAGGATTTACCCAGAGAGTCCAGGTGGATTTTTATTTACTTCTGAGCTTTATAGCGGTTAAAATCAGTGGATGAATGCAGTCTCCATGTCACACCGTGGGCTGCAAACATATTTGTCCAAACCCAGGCAAAAACATGGCGCTTCGCTTAGGGATGCACGATGTATCAGCACTAACATCGGTATCCGCCGATATTAGTCATTTTTAAACATACCAGTAAATAAAACTGGGCCAATATTAACTACCGATATTTATTTCCATCTTGTTTCCATTTGTTTCTGAAGGAGGAGGGGAAGAGGCTGGACATGTGACAGTCATGCAGCGCAGCGTTGTGGGGAGTATTACCGAGGCAGAGAAGCAGCGGTGAAATCAGCAGTGTGGCTGTTTTTTTAAGCTGCCGCAGAAATTATTGCAATAAATGATAATATTCTTGTTTTGAGACCATTTTCAAGTAGCATATCGATAATGACACAATGCAGGTTCACCCTCTCAAACACCAATAAACTAATTTTATAAAGAACACTTAACATTTTCACTATTTAATTTTCTTCTTATTGTTTTATTAGCTGTCTTTGTTTCATTATTTATTTTTTCTTGTTTTTTTTGTATTTTTAGTAACTTTTTATTTACTGTCACTTTTTTCATTATGTATTTTTTCCATATTCTGTATTTATTTAGTAATTTTTAAAAGAGATTTTAAATATCCAAAATAAAACATGACAACCAAAAACAAAAAATAAAACCACACACAACCAAAACCATACATAAACGGTGTTGTGATGTTGCTGTAAACAAAATTACCCCTCAAAAAATATTAATCAGAATGGAAACTATCGTGCTCATTTTAATTTATTGTGCGATTAATTGCTTATTGCGACAGGCCTACTTCCAGAGATGAATGTCATATAATTTTTGAGTTTTATTCATGAATTTAAACCGATAATCCAATACGCAACTGACGATTTTTCAAAAACAAGGGTGTATTTGACAGTGGTGCATTGAATAAAGCGCATGGCATAATAAAGCAGGAGGAAAGCCTCAAGTTCACCTGTATTCAAGGGTTTGCTGGGTAAAACCTGGACATAGCTGAACAATGATACCAAACAGATCTAAATCTGTTTGTGAGAACAACCAAACAGGCAAACATTAAGCCTCTCAAATGGCACTGAGCTCAAATGTATGAAAAAAATCGAGGCATGCTGCTTAAAAGCTGTGCTCCTGCAAGAAAACCAACCAATTTAGGCAAATGTTTACTAATCCTGTTCAAAAGAGTTATCAAATCCACAACATGTGACTATTTTCCTGCATCTTGCTAAGAGACATTATACCAAATATTAGCGTGCTGTATGTATATATTTCAGCCTATATTTAATTTTGACCGTGTCTGGACAGGCAAAAACCTACAGTAAATTCATATTTGCACAACTAATAGTTGGTTTTTCTATAATTGAAGTTGTATGCAGTGTTATCACAAGCTGCTCTAAGAACTGAACAGCAAGTCTAAAATGAATATGAAATTCATGCAGACTGTGAGGAGATGTAAACTTCTGACCTGTTCTGAAATTATTATATACCTATATATTCAGGCAAACTTTATTAACACATTCGGCAGATTTTTTTATTCTATTATCTCAAAAATAATAAAATATATTTTCTTTTTGAAACATTTGCTTGTGTTAATATCCTAATATCAATGAAAGATTAGTCTATCTTTCAGTGTATGACTTATTTCCCCAGTAGTCCACATTTCACTGTTTGTTATTTGTTTCCCTGCTTGTGCTCTTCTTTTATCACCAGTGAAAACCATCAGATTCTACATTTCACTACTGATTTATAGACAATATCATAGTTTGGAACATTTCTCCAGTTTTCCTTCTCCTGGATATTTAATCAGCAATCTAGCTCAGGGGTCTGCAACCATGACAACCCAGGGAGCCATTTTATAAAACTAGTTGAGAGCCGCAAATATTAAATGAAGATTTGAGAAATTACAACTTAAATTTTTGATAAATATTCACTGTAAATTTTTAAAAGAACCACAATTTTATTTTCTAGTTTTAGATTTTAAAACAAATTTAAAAATTTAAAAATCTTTGCAAAAAGAGGTGGATCCATTTTCTTCTATGGGATGTTGATAGAACTGTGTAAAAAAAGGATATAGTTTTCGATCTAAAGACAAGAAAAACAGATCTAAAGAACTGAATTGCTACTTTTAGTGTCATTCTGTTGTAGAAGTCCATGAAAAAAAATCCTGAAAAACGACTAAAACATGCATTTGGCGTTATCTCTATATGTAGAAACATACTTAGCTCTTCATCATTTCTAGCTCGTTTTAAAGAGCCATTGTGGCTCCAGAGCCGAAGGCAGCAGGCCGCTGGTCTAGCTGCAGTGACCCAAAGGCATTTTTTCTTTAATTCATTGCATCACCAAGCCTCTATTTCCGCGTCTCCTCCCTTCTTTTAAAAATGGCAACCTCTTAAAGCGGTATTTCTTCAGAAAGCTCGACATCTACCTGCTGGATGCTCTGCACAGCAGAACTCGTCTCTGTCTCTTCGCCAACAATGACGGTGTTGAATTCGGGCATGGCCGAGTGCCTCGGCTCAGTGAAATCGGTGTAGTCGTCGGACTCTGACAGCTCGGGTTCCACTGGGACTCTCTGCTTTTTCTTGGAGTGCCGGGGAGGTCGGACGGGCTTCTCGTGGGACATGCTCTCTTTTTCCAAGGACAGTGTGGGCTGCAGGATCAGATCATTCACAATAGCACAAAGTCAGGCTGTTGTGAGGCATGTGTATCACATCTCCACATAATGCTTAAAGGTAAACAAACCTGCACAATACTGATGGAGGGATTAGTAACGGCTGAATTTTCTTGAAAATCATCAAATTCATCCATTCTCATAGGCGCCACCTGCAGGCAAAACATGGAATGATTACTTCAGGAAGTCTGGCTGTAAGGCGGAATAATGGGGCAGATCTGACCGGTATCATATCTTGATATGATATATGTATCATATCAAGAGGTGGGTAGAGTAGTCAACAGTTGTACTCGTGTAAGACTAGCACTACTTTAACAAATGTTTACTCAAGTAAAACTACAAAGCAGAAATTAAAATTTACTCAAGTAAGAGTAAATAAGGATTTGGTGAAAAGGCTACAAAACAATAGGACTTATTTTGAAATCATAACATGATTTAAAAATGAATAAATGTGTAATCAGACAGAAAAAAAATATTAAAAAGTTATGTGAAAATTCTAAATACTAAAATAAAGAAAGAAATAGAAAAATATAAGATAATTACAAAATAACAAATTCAAGTAGAAGACCCATTTTTCCAAATACATTTTTTTTCCAAAGTAAAACTACTGAAACCGACACCTACAGTAATGTATCCACGTTAGAGCAGGGTAAGGAGCCCACAGTGACAACAAGCACAGTTTACTGTAGCTTCACTCAGGCTCAGCAGATAGAAAACACCACGAACATGATGAAGCTCGTCATAAACAGGAAGTCTCGCTTTAACACAAACTGTAGGTGTGTGTCTTGAGCATTTTTGGTTAAAACAAACTTGTTCTTCGTTCAGTAAAGTTACTCGCTGTGAGTTTAACCAGAATTTTTACTCAAGTACGAGTAGCGATGCTTTGCAATATTACTAAAGTAAAAGTAACTCAAGTTGCTCAAGTTGATGTAACAGAGTAAATGAAAGCGGTGACTTCCTGCCTCTGATCATACAATTCACCCCCCCTGCGTTCCGTCCAGGCTCACCTCGGGGTGTTTGCGGCGCAGATGACGGTTCATGGAAGCGCGGGTCGACACCTTAGTCCCACAGAGGTGGCACGACTGGGCTTCCACCTTCTCATGGGTCAGGTGAATGTGCTTCTGCAGCATGTACTCTGTCAGGTACTTCTTATCGCAATGTTCACATTTCCATGTCTTACCCACTGCAGCAGGGACGAAATGGTCAGTCCAGGACACTGCTGTTTTTGTACAATACTGAACTATTTTAATATACGGTGCAGTTTAAAGCGGCAAAAGTCGATCCTTCATTTAATCGATCCGAGCGAACGTTGTGCAAATGTCATGTAAAATTGTTACAAATGCAACGAGGCAGCAAATCTTAACATAAGACAGTCATAAAAGCCTCATACTTTTCCTGTTTTGCTAGACAGATATTATTTGCTAATTTCCTTTTTTAAAAATGTAAAGTTTTTCACAAAAACAAAAATAATTGCTCTCTTTTCAATCTTTTGTGGCTTTAAATGCGAACCAAACTCCTGTTTGGCTTTAAATTCTGAGAATAAGATGGAGTCTGGTGAGATACCGACCTGTGTGGATGAGCTTGTGCGTCTCCAGCGTCGTCCTCTCACTGAACGTCTTTCCACACAGTTCACACATAAAGTCCTTAACACCTGCAAGCAAGGTGGTACGAAGATAGACCAACAACGACAGGACTGTTTTGGCTTCATGTGTCAATTCCTTCAAGCATCCCAACCCACCTGTGTGTCTCTTGAAGTGCTTCAGCATGTTGACTTTTTGGGCAAACTTGCGGTTGCATTCTTTGCACTCGTACTCTTTGATGCCTTTGTGCAGCTTCATGTGGTGCCTCAGAGCATGCTTGGTTTTCATTCCTGCAAAAGGGAGACATTGAAAACATCCAATTATAATCTGAAATGCAAAGTTTCCAGTGAGTTCAAAGTTCAGCTTAGTGAAAAACAAACAGAAACGAGGGGTAAGAAGCAAACCTTTCCCACACTCTGCACACAGATAGTCCCGGTTGTCGTCGTGAACCCTGAGGTGCTCCTTCAGCATGTCCTTCCTTGCGAATGATTTCCCACATTTCTCACAGCCGTGGCTCTTTACCCCTGGATCGTTACATAGGAGGAAACACCTTAAACATATTTGTTGACATTTGAATAAGCAGTAGCAGAAAATATTTGATTTTTTTGTTCTTTCCAGAAGGCAATCCTTAAAATCTGCATTATGTAACTTTTATTAAAAAAAAAAAAAAAAAAAAAAAAAAAAAAAAAAAATGTTTTTTGCATATTTGTTAAAACTGTCACTATGGCGTGACAGTAAGGTATGAGACAGATAATCTGTGAAAAAAAAAAAAAAAAATCAAGCACCTCCACCTCCTCCCTGCAAACTGTACTAAATGTAATATTGTTTAATATAAGATGCCAAAGACAGTGTAAAACTCCAAATCATTTTATTTTTGTTTATAAAATGGTAAAAGCCTGTTTTACAGTGATTTTTCTCTCTCTCACACACACAGTGTGACGTCGTCTCTGCTCCTAATATAAATAATTAATGACAGCTAATGGTAAGAATATGGAGGGCTAAAGAGGCAAAATTAAATCAATAAATACATTATTAAAATCATTAATTAAATGTGCCATGAATTAAATAAATGTTTAACTAAATGCTAAAATAACTTATTTATCATACAATTTTTGAAATATGTCATTAAATCTTTAAATTGCAATCTTATAATACCCTACACTATGTTGAACTCCACTAGTTTAGCCTGATTCTTTGAAAATTACATCGCCTAACATAAGTTAGCATTTTAATAATTTAATGACATATTTAAAAAATTAATTGTCTATTTAATAATGCATTTAAGCATTATTTATTTCATGGTATGCTTAATTAATGACTTACTGATGTAATTTTGTCCCTTTTGGCCCTCTATATAAAGCGAGAACTGTATGTTTTGTACAGTAAATCAGTATCGCCAGGCCAAAGCTAGACAAAAACTGGAGCGCAACGTTAATCCCTCTCAGCTGGAAGTGACGCCGTGACCAAGTGAACCGCTTTTTTAATTTTCAGTTGAAATCAGAAAGATCTTTTTAAAAAAATTAAAAAAATAAAAATCAGCAAGTCTGGCTGTTATTAGGAAAACTAGGAAATGACAATTACCACTGTATTGCAGAGGATAAAATACACAGTAGCAGTGTGTTCACTAAGGTTAACCACGACTGTATGTGTGATATAGACTGAAAGAAGTGCTACTAAACAACTGGTTACATTTTATGCTGAGGTTGGTGTGGTTTCTGTGACTTTCTAGGATAGATGTCCAATTTAATGTAGCGGGGATCCACCGAAACTGTCCCTCTGGAAACTCCAGAGGAAATTCGGTGGCCATGCTAACTTTCCAGAGGAAATCCAAGATCTTACAGAGCTCTCAGTGCGTCGCTCACCAGTGTGAATAATCTTGTGTCTTTCCAAGTTGCCGATGCTGTTGAAGATTCGGCCGCAGATTTCACATGGATGGATGTACCTGGAGAACAGAGCCAGCTGTACTTTAACTCATCTCTGACTGCTTTGACTAGGCTTTCTGGAGATTTAAGTGGAATTTAATGGCAGAAGGGCTCCCTGCTGTCTTACTTCTGCACTGCAGGGTCAGGCAGCTGCTCCCTGTGAATGACCAGGTGAGCGTTGTACGTGGCCTTCAGTGCAAAGTGCCGGTTACAGATCCCACAGCTGTGGCCTTTCTCCTTGTGTTGCTCCATGATGTGCTTCAGGTAATCTTTGCCCTTCGCGAACGACAACTAGGATACAGAAGCAGATAACGCAGGTCACGTCATGATCCCTTAAAATGACCTTCCCCGTCTGGTTTGCACTCGTCATGACCAAGCTAGCGGGGGAGTCCTGAGGTACATATACACTGAGAACAATGTCTTATACAACCATCTCATTTGGCTTTTTTGTAAAAAACGAAGCTTACTTGACATTTCTTGCAGTTGTATTTGTGGTGATCAGGATCATCATCTTCATCTTCATCATCCGTTTCATCGCTGTCATCCAGTGAGATGCCGATCTTCTTGATGAAGTCCTCTCTCTCCTGCTCATCCATTAAAGCAATGTCCTGGAACCAAAACGACTCAATTAAACTTTTTAAAAGAGCTGAAGTCATGAAGAGAGCGAAACACTTGGCAGATTTTGTAAAAATGCCTTTCCTAATGTTGACAACAGATTAGTGGTCGACCAATACATCGGCATCAGCCGATAAGTGCGTGCGTCCACTGATCCATTAGCGCATTCAGCAGTCACGCCTTTAGATCACGTGACCATAGGGCTGGGCGATAAATCAATTTTATCGCTTAATCAAACTTTTGGTATTTGAAGACCTCATTTTTGGAAAATCTGGATTTTTTTCCCACCAATGCGCTCCTTTGCTTTCCATAGTTCAGTGTGTCTATTTCAAAGAAAGAACTACACGAACGTCAGGTCCTGATAAATAAGCTTTTTTTCTTGCAATTTTAAGATGTTTTTTCTGGTAAAATTGCATCTTCTTTCTGCTAACATGACTATAGTTCCATAATTAAACAGAAATTCTCGTAGCCTGACCCTAATTCTCCGTCGTACAACTCAGAGAAGGGATGGTTGAAATAAAAGCCACTTTTTGAAAATATTTTCTTTTTTAATTTCTTTTTTTTTTTAGAAAAGAACGGGGACAAAACAAACAAATAAATAAATAAATTGGAAATTGGATCTGATACAGAAAAATCGGGGATTTGATTTTCAAGCCCTGCGTGATCGCATACATTGGCGCTCCCTTTGCAGCAGAGAGCGGCTGGCAGTGCTGTAAGAGCTGCCCTTCAGTAGTCTGTCTCTGCCTCACTGTGAGCGGGAGGGAACAGCGGTATTTAAATGATCTACATTGTTTGCTATCCATTGTTAATATGTTTTGCTTTTTTTTTTTTTTTTTTTTTTTTTTTTTTTTTTTAATTGAAGCTTGTGTAACATTTGTTATCATTGTGTTATTTTTATCTTATCATGTAAATGAGCAAGAAAAAGCAATATCGGTTTCAAGAATCGGAAAAAAAAAAAATTGGCAGCACATATCGGGTATCGGTTAGACTGATGTCAAAATAATCAGTATGAGCCTTAAAAAACCTGCATCGGTCGATCTCTAACAGAGTTAAGACCGGGGTTCAGAGTCACCTTGAAGTGCACGTGGATGTGGTCCCGGAGGACGTCCACACGGAAAAACTTCCGGCCGCAGATCTCACAGGTGTACTTCTTATCACCATGAGTCAACAGGTGCTTGTTCATATTGCTCCTGCAAGAGAACACCTGTGCACGCAGACATGCGGAGTGTGTGTGACAAATAAACCAACCAGATGTTAGACTTGTTGCCAGCAGCACCATGAGACAAAAACGCACCTTGCCACAGATGGGACAGGGAGACGGCTCCTTCCTGTACTTGGTCCCTTCTTCTCCGTTAGCCTCCAGCTCCTCTTTCTTCATCTGCTTTGGTCCTGTTTACAAGTATAACAAGTTAAAGCCAGCAACTTAGAGGCGATGAGGCATTTTTGCCCATTCTTGGATTGAGAGCACTTTGTAAAGATCCATTTTCCATTTTTAGGACCTAGTTTTTGACCTGTTAGAAGATGAACCTCCAGCACAAACTAAACTCATTTGCAGCCTCTCTCAGGTTTTCTTGGTCTTGCTCTGGCTGCGTGACTCACCCACGCTGTGCCTCCTGTGGTGCTCCTGCATCACGTCTTTGCGGTAGAACATTTTGTTGCAGATCTCGCAGGAGTAGAGCTTCTCGCCGTGCTTCTTCTTATGCTTGGAGAGGTTGCTGTTGGTGGAGAAGAATCGCAAGCAGATGTCACATTGGAACGTCTTGTCATCTGGAGATATGAGAAAGGAGTGAAATAAAATACAAAAAGGTTCAGATGCGACACAAATGTAGTTATGAACTTCTTAAGAGAACAGAAACATGGTACCTGTGCGGCAGTTGTGGAACTTTAAGGCGTTTTCCAGGCGAAAAGATTTCTCACAGGTGTTGCATTTATATTTGTAGTCCTGGTCAGGCTGTAGGTGGCAGAGACAACCCAAAGACATCAGCCAGCAGAAGGAATTAAAAAGCTGCAGGTAACAGTTTGGAGAACTACTCACCACATTCTTGCTGTGCTTGTAGGAAATGTGCTGCTTCAGACTCTCCTTGCGGCTGAATAACTTATCACATTCATCACACTTAAACAGCTTATCACCTGAGATGAGGCATAAAAGAAGCCTGTGATGTTACACATGCACATTCACTCACTCGATTAACTCAAGTTTGGTTTGTCAGACACTGCACTAAAAGACCAAACTTGGCTTGTACCATGAGACCGGATGTGTCTGTTCAGGTTGCTGCTGTTCTGGAAGACTTTACTGCAGAGGGAGCAGCGGTAAACCCTCTTATGCTCTCTGGCTTTGTGTCTCTTTT
The DNA here is from genome assembly GCA_014839685.1 of Anableps anableps. NCBI lineage: Eukaryota > Metazoa > Chordata > Actinopteri > Cyprinodontiformes > Anablepidae > Anableps > Anableps anableps. The sequence goes on along the minus strand of CM026078.1, from coordinate 4,892,540 downwards.
GGACAGCCACACTCTCAGAAGAACTGAGCAGGCTGCTGCTCTCTGATGACGCTGCTGCCGCCTCCGAGGCCGCTGGCTCCAAGCTCCCCACCATGGGCTTTACGTCTGCACACATCAGGAACACACACTCACTCACAGATGAGTCTATGTTAGAGGCCTGGTTTTTGGCTAAAGGGCTATAGCTACAGTATCTTGTCAGGGTGAACCGATAAATTGGCCCTAATTTCCTTAATCTTGGGAGGTTGGTGATTGGCCGATACTTACATGAAAATCTGATCTTATCCTCCTCCGCAGGGGTCTAAAAATCAGCCATTGTCCCCCTTTTCACTGCCATGAGGGAGGGCTGACTAACAACCCCCAGGTCAAGTCTGCATGTGTGCGGCTAACAATATTCACTCCACTGATGCCAATTTAGCAATTTTTCAGACCAAAACAAAAAGGTATCGACCAACACTGGAATCAGTCAGTCCAGCTTTTTAAAGATCACTGATCAGCCAGAAAACTGCAATCGGTTCACTTGGATTTACAAGGATGTGGAGCCCTGGGTTAGAGCCAGATTTGGTTACAGAAAAATTATTTCACTAATGCAAATTATAGTACATCATCAACAGGTAGTCCTATATATCAGTGGGTATGAATTGCTGCATTGAAGGTTTAATACACCCAATAGCTCCATATTGTTTCCAAAGAAATCTACTATAACTTGATAATTTTCAAATACTTAAATATTGTATACTATATATAATGTAGTTTTATATAAAATACAATGTTTGCAAAACACCCATTTGTTAAAAAAAAAAAAAAAAAAAAAAAAAAAAAAAAAAAAAGTAGAAGTAGAAGAAAAATCTTTGTGCCCCCCAAAATTTGGCGCCCTGGGCTACTGCCCCTGTAAGCCTATTCCAAAGTCTGGCCCAGGGTGCACCCCCAGTGTTCTGTGTTCAAATCAATCTCTCAAAGTGCTGGTCCTGACCAGTAAGTGCATACTCAGCGTGAGCCAAACTACAGGTCACACACGTGCAGTAAGGACAAGGCATGAACTATCTGTTTATTATCACACTTTTTACAAGATGCCACATGCCTGTCACTGAAGAGCTGCTTTGCTCTCATTTTTCAGTCATTTCAAATTAAAATAGATGCATGTGACAGTTTTTTCTAAATGACATCTCACATATTCACATAATCATAACATATTTAAACCAGCAATTTTGTTTTTTGTTCTCCTAAATGAGCCATAAACATTCAAAAAAGCTTATTTTGCCTGTAAATGGCAGACGTAAACAAAAAAAAGTCAGATTCTGAAAGAATTTCATCAGTGCTGCCTCGCTGCATTCTCACCTCCCCCAGCATGAAGCTGGATGGACGAACTCCGCTGATGTGAAGATGTGCAGCTGCTGAAATGCAGGACGATGCAGCATTTGGTTCACAAAAGGTTTACTTTAGCTGTAGATAAATGGAGTCCCTCTTATCTCAAAAACTCAACTTGAAATCAAAAAGAACCAAAGAAGCACTTACCTACCAGTTATCAGTATTTGCTACAAGGGACTCCTGTACAAGTATCAGCAACTATGTTTGTGTTTTCTCTCAGAGCTGTTGAACATTAAACGCATCACTTCATGTTTTCATCACTAGGAGAGAGCGCCTCTATAACAGATCACTCAGAGACTGCAAAAAAAAACAAAAAAAAAAAAACTCAAAGAGCTCCATTTTAGTCAGGATGTTAAATGTTAACTTTAATGACACTACAGATCCAAATAAACTAAGTCGTTATGACTCATTAGGAGGGGTTAGAAAGAGAAAGCTTGAGTTTGTCTTCACCTCACTTTAAGACTCATTTAAGTCAAACCAGAGGTGTACTTTCTTTTTACTGCAATTATAAGCCTGGTGTATTTGCCTTCCACTGGATTTATACACAGCAAAGTCCCTATATGTCAGTTTTAGTGCACTTTTAAACATAGATTCTGTGTTTATCAAGGAGATCTCATGAGAAACTACTTTCTTAACAATTTTTAGTAGAAGTCTTAAACAACCCTGATGAGATATCCAAGTTATATGTAAAACATGTAAAACTAAGATAAAGAATATATGTCAAGTTTTTAAGGGTCAAGAAATCTAAATCCTATAATTAATGCTAATTTTTCTAAGACTGATCCAAAAAGAAAGCTGTCTGACATAATCCCTAAAAGCCTGACTCTTTCCTTTCTTACCTTTGGTCTTGCTTGTGATAGGGGCCGCTCCAGGCCTGCGTCCCCTGCCTCTCCTCCCGCGGCCCTGCCCTCTTTTACGGCCAAGCTGGGCTGTGTGGGGTTTCCCTTCCTCTACATCAGGGGCAACCAGGTTCTCCTCCTGCGGCTGCACTGAGGCAACGTCGATGCTGTGATCCAGGGTTATACCTGGGATCAATGAAAATAAAACACATGGATCAGAGCACGGAGACATGAGACGGGAGGTTGTTTGGACTCCAACCGTGTTACGACTAAATACTGAGGACAGACAGCTGAAAACGAACAGAAACTATAGGAAACTTAACTGAAATTTAACGCTGGCATTTATAGATTTATGAGAATTCAGGTGATTGATGGTTTAAATGATTTTACCTGCACTGTTGTCTTCAGCCATTTCAAGCAAGTGGGCTCCACTTTTGTCTGAGATCTTTATTTTCGAAGAGGACAATGCCACATCTGTTCAGAAAGAAAAAGTAGAAGACACCATTGTTTCTACACCAGCCCACCTCAGAATCCGTGCTGTCAGGCCTCTGTGGCATACAGAACCATGCGAAAGTATTCTTAGACCAAAAACTTTTTCCCATTTTGCCACTTTACAACCACAAGCTTCACTGGATTTTATTAGCATTTCATGCGACTAGGGCTGCACCGATTATAGTTTTCAGGCCGATCACCGATCTTTAAAAAGCCTTACCTGCCGATTCTGAATTTGGTCAACACCAATTTTTTTTTTTGTCTGAAAAGTTGCTAAATATAGTGACGAAGTTGCTAAGCTGGCATCAGTGGGGTGACTACTGTTAACCGCACACGTGCAGACGTGAGCTGGTGGGCGGGTCTGTCGGCCAGCCAGCCCTCTCTCACGGCAGAGCAAAAGGGGACGGTGGCTGATTTTTTTTTTACACCTTTCTGGAGGAAGAGAAGATGGGTGAATAAGTATCTGCTGATCACCGATCTCCCAAATTTAAGAAAATCAAAGCCAAAAAAAAAAAAAAAAAGTACAATCAGGCCGATTAATCGGTGCACCCCTACATGTGACAGACCGACAAAAGTAGAGCATAGTTCTGAAGAGGAAAATAACACAAATCTTGTTTCAATTTTTTGCCACTAAAACTCTAAAAAGAGCGGTAAGCATTTCTATTCCGTCGCAATAAATCATTTAATTGCACGATAAATTCAAATGAGCTCGATAATTTTCATATGCAAGATTGTTTGTTTTCCCCTGCCTCTCTCCCTTTTTACCAAAGCCTGGAAGAATAAAGGCTTCCGTCTGGTGCGTTGGTCAGACTGAAGTCTCTTTTGTTTCCAGAGACTTCCGTGTCCATTTTATTTGTTGTTTTGTTCATTTATTGTGGATATTTAACATGTCTTCCTGTTCCAGCATTAAATGTTCATGAGAAATCAAAGTTTATTGATATTTGAGGGTGTACTTGTATTATTATGCCATCAAAATTACATTACTCGAAAATAAAAGTTGTAACATAACCACTATGTTTATGTTTCTCTCAAATAAACAATGTAATATGTAAATTATGTTGGACTGCTTTTGAGGACCGTTCTGGTTGTTTGATTTCAGGGTTACCTAATGTTTTCACTGGTTAAACCTGATTTTGGGAAAGATCATGGATGATTTCAGGTGTGACAGTGGTGTGAACAGTGAAGACACTATTTTTCCTTTTCTTTTAGTGAAATTTTGCTTTTTTGGATTTTTCATTTGGGATTTAATGCCATCAGCTGGGTACATTTCTCAGGAAGATTGTTTTTTTACAGACTTCATTCTGATGAAACTAATTGAATTTTGGGACATTTGTCACATAATTCTTTGCTGATTATAATTTAGAGAGGATTCTGCTGCTGCTAAGTTGTTTATTTCTCAGTATAATCAATTATTCTTGCCTTTATTTTTAGGGATATTTGAATAAATCTTTTGTTGATAACTTCAACGACTTCCATATGAAGTATTTGAGAATTTATTTAAGAGTGGTTATCAAATTTTGCTTGAGACCTGGGACAGAACCCCCTTGTAATGTCGTAAGTTCCCCTTTGAGTCGAGCTGAATGCTACATGGTCTCAAAACAACATATTATCGTTTATCGTAACAAGTTCTGGGACAATTTATCGTCCAGCAAAGTTTGTTATCGTGACAGGTCTGGTGTTCAGCCCTCATCACGCTCATAAGAACAGTAGTGGTAGAATCATGCTGTGGGGATACTTTCCTCCAGCAGAGACAGCCACGTTGATATGAGCATCAACTTGGCTGACGGATGGAGCTTGAACCACGGTTTGTGAACCATGCGCTTAGATCATGAGTTAGAGCGGCCCAGTCAAAGTCCAGACTGAAATGCAATTGAGAATCTGTCAAGATCTGAAAATTGTTTTTCTCAGATGCTCCTCAAGAATTATGTGCTACTTTCATCTAATCTTTCACATAAAATCCAAATAAAACACAATGAAGTGTGTGGTCCCCTGTACCTGGTGGAGGCAGCGGTGGTGGAAGTGGGGGCTTCAGCATTGGCTTCTCCATCTTCTTGGCATAGAAAGCGCCATACCAGACTCTCAGCTCCGTTCCTGGGAGCACGTCCTAGTAAACGCACAGCAGAACCACACGTAGGAAGAGCGCAACAGTCTGATAGCAAGCATGGCCAGGCTGGAAGAATGGCTGACGCAGCTTTAAGTCCAGGCCGGATGCAGGTACCTGAGAGGTGTTGAAGTAAACGTCGTCATCCTGCTGGTAAGCGGTCAGGTTCTGGTGCTTGTGATCGGCGGCGGGTCGCACCAGCATCATCCAGTTGCAGTCGTCCTCACTGCTGCAGTCGAAACACACCACGGCACCATCCTTCTGGAAGATCTGCCCGACAGAGGATGGAGTATAAATGCAAGGACGAATGCCTGTTAATACAAAGCTGGGCATGCACGCGTTCAAGTCATATCTGGCAGCACCTTCAGAGGGAATACTCCTTCTTTCTCCAGAATGGGCACTCTCTTAGCTTCAAAGGGTCCAAACCTGGTCCTTTTGACCAGTCGACGCAGGACGAACACTCCTTCCTCTCTGTTACCCACCTCTCTTATCTCCAAGCTGTTAGGAAGAGATGATCTGACACAGGACAGAGGGTAGGAGTTTATCAGAAACACCAGCAAAATCGAACTAAATTTAAGGAAATCCGCACTAATAATACCTGCATTAGTAGGTATTGTTAGTAATAGCTAAACAGGGGGAGTGATGGGGCTGAATTTACAGTTATTTTGCTGGGTTTGAACAGAGTTTCCAACTTTAGATTGGAGTTTGGGGTCAATATTAAAAAAATGTGGTGTTATATTAAAAAATAAGCAGAAAAAAAAGCTCGCTCAATCATACATGGTCAAGAAAACAAGCTACTTCAGTCATTTGTTGTTTACTATAAAAGACTAAACCCTTACGATATCAGGCAAAATACCCTGGATAAATACAAAATGAAATTTGTTTTCATATGGTGACTAACCAGTTTTTCTTGGGTGCAATTTCACAAGACACACCGATTATTGCCTGTCCTTTACAATCAAGAAACCATTTAAAAAGCACCTGTCTGACATCATGAAGTAGGCTCAAAAAGCAACACATCATGAAATTCATGATCTCATCATCATGATCTCAAGAAATTGGAATCTTTCAGTCTGAAAAGGGCTTTGGGGTTGCAGCGAAACATAGTAAGATCATTTATCCACAACTGAAGAGAACATGGAACAGTGGTGAACGTTCTCCGGAGTGGCTCACAGGGACAAATTCCTCTAAGAGTCAGTCAACGACTTATCCGGGAGGTCCCAAAGAAACCCAGAACGACATCTACAGCACGGCAGGCCCCACTTGCCTCAGCTGAGGTCAGAGTTCATGATTCAACAGTAAGAGACTGAGAAAAAAAATGGCATCCATGCGAGAGTTCCAAGTAGAGGTTGGCATTTATCGTGAAGAACTTCTTATCTTGATAAAAATTTTGATTTATCGTCGTCTCAGTAAATTTCAATTAACGCTTTAAAAAAAAAAAAAATGACAGGATAATCAGAAACGTTATTTTTACTATTTTCTCCACGGTTTGTTCCACAAGAGCATAAATGAATATGAGTAAATTCGAAAATATCATCAAATGCAGTTACTATGTACAAGTTAAATCACACTTCTTTCAGTAAGTGGCGTCCCAAAGAAGGCTATTTCAAATGTGAATGCTTTTCCAAGAACAGTTTTTGTGTTTGTGGTGCTATGAATGCTGTGCCATGCAGTTACCTCAAAAAGTAGTAATAAATAGTTTTTTTATTGTTTTTTTTTTTTTAAATCATTTTTATCGCTATCACAATAGTACCACAAAATATTGCGATAAAATTCTAACCCCACATCACCCACCCCTAGTTCCAAGGCAAAATCCACTGCTGACACAAATTTGTCATCATCTTGATGATCCACAAGACTTTGGGAAAATATTCTGCTGTGACGGATCGCCTCTCGATCAATGACCGCTGAAGATAGGCCGTGGGTATAGGTGATGGATGGAGGATTTGAACGACAAAGTGGAATTTTTTGGAAGATGTGTGAACCATTACATCAGGTGTAAAACTAATACGTAAAATAAATTAAAAAAAAAGTGGAGGAGAAAGTCTTCCCATCAGTGTGTGAAGATAACAAAATGAAGGTTTTGGAGTGTCCTAGTCAAACTCTGGACATAAATCTGCTTGAGATGCTGCAGCATGATCTTAAAAAGGTTTTTCATGCTCGAAAACACTCCAGTGTGTCTGAATTAAAGCTACTCTGCAAAGACGAGAGGGCCAAAAATCCTCAGCAGTGCTGCAAAAGACTTCTTGCCAGTTTTCACAAACTCTTCATGGCAGTTGTTGCTGCTCCAGGTGGCACAACCACTCATTAGGTTCAGATAGATTTCTTTCCCCTTGATGAAGAAAATCATCATTTGAAACCAACTTAATGCATTTACTCAGGGTAAATTCGTTTGACGATCTGAGATGTTTAAATGCCACAAAAAAAAAAAAAAAAGAAAAGAAAAGAAAAAAAAAAAAGCAAAATCAAGAAATCTGTAACACTTTCTGAATGATTTACTTCAAATATTATTGCATTATTTCATCAGCATTAGGGATAATTGTTGCTTCTGTGAGGGTGACTGCAAGAAACCATCCAAACCCAGCTTGGATGGATGCTCCCCCCCAGCTGCCAACTCACCGAGCTCGGCTGAGGACGAAGGAGTCCTGCACGGTAACCAGAGGTCCCAGCTCAGGACACTCAGAGTCATGGTACTGGCCACAGTCCTCGCACCCTGTGGAAGGGATCACATCTGTCACCACAGGCTGCTCCCACGCTGTCAGAGTCAGAATACAGTGAGAGATGGATTCATACTCACAGATGAACTCATCTGGGGTCTGCTCAGCCATTACGCCAGCCTGCACAGAGAGGAGATGGCTTTTTATTCTGAAATAACGCGCAAGATGACAACACTCAGGTCATATAAACACAACTACTTGTAGGAGTGAGTGTTTAAAGAACCGAATCCCAACCTGCATAAACATTTGATGGTACTGTTCGGTTGTACCTGAACGCATCAGCTCTCCAGGTAGATAACAGTGTTTGGAAGAACTAACTGCATTTTTTTATTTTTTGGTGTTTGTGAATTACTCGGAGCCTGCATTTTCTATCTATGGAATCCGCGTTCGAGTTGGGATCCAGAATTTGAGTGGCTCCCAAACTCCAGCCGGGTTTTAACTCCGATCTGAGCGGCTTCTCTTCTCTACAATGTAACAAAGAACAGTCGGCATGGCGGCTGGATCGGAGACGCAAACCCCCAAACCGGAGTCGGTGCTGTTCGGCGCCGAGCTGTGAGCAGTGCACGCGGCGCAGAAAAGCCCCGGGAGACCCGGACGCACCGGCTGCACCTTTACCGACAGACTGCGTCGCCATTTTGCGGGAAACGCGAGGAAATCGGTGAGAAAACACGTTACCTTTCCTGCAAAACAGCCTTCATTTAGCGATTCCTGACTCCGGGTTCCAATCCGCTCCAGAAACGGCGCAGGACCGGAAGCGAGTCGCACCAATTGCATTTTGGGAGTTGTAGGCTCAAAAGAGCCGTTATCGAACCAACTAAAACAAGTATACTGTGAGAAAAGAACTTAATTACCACATTTTTTGCTGTGCATCTATACATGTAAGAGTTGAATTACTTAAATATTACTGTTTGAAAACACTGCAAATATATTGAATTTTTTAAATAGAATTTTATTCAAATGGTGAAACATCCATAACTACTTTTCAGATGTTTCCTTCAGTTTTCACCATGTCATGTTATTTGAAAGCTGATATACACAGTCTTGCAGAGGTACTGCTTTAACTTTTTCGCATTTTGTCGTATTAGAAACGTCAAAAATACTTTTAAATTCTGTTGTTGCCAAAAACAATGTAATGCATAATTTTGAAATTAAAGGGGGAAAAAAATAAAATGGGAAAATTGTGTGAAATTGTTTTCAGCTTCCTTTATAATCAAAAGTAAGTACAACCAAATCTGTTTGGACCAAGGAACAGGGGGCTAACATAGATCGTAGGGAAAGTTCTGGAAAAGTTTAAAGAAATCCCAAGCTTTGAACATCTCACAAAGTTCTGCTTAAACTATCACCTAAAATTGGAAAGAGTATTAATTCTGCACAACACCCTGTAAATACCATCCCCACTGGAAAACCTGGAGGTGGCAGCATCATGCTGTATGGAGGCTTTTCTTTAGCAGAAACAGTGAAGCTTGCTAAGGAAAAGATGAACGGGGTACGTTCAGGGCAATCATGGAACAAAACCTGTTACCAACTTGCTAAAGGCTTGAGTCCAAGGTGCAGATTTACCTTCCAGCAAAAAAAAAAATTCCCAAAACACACAGCCAGAGCTACCATGCAATAGGTCTGATCAAAACAAATTCCAGGGTTGGCATGGCCCAGTAAAAATCCACCTACACACCTAAGACTTCCAGATGTAATTGGTGTCTCAACAAACACATGCTTAGAACAAATCTTTGCGTGGATGTGTCAAAACTTTCTCCAGCTGAACAAAAACAAAACTGAAATCATTATCTTTGGACCTAAAGAGGAACGATCTAGAGTCAGCACGCAGCTTCAGTTATTACAGCTAGAAACTAGTGATCAGGCCCGAAATCTGGGTGTAGTGATGGACTCAGACCTGAACCTTCAGAGACACATAAAAACAGTTACAAAGTCAGCCTTCTATCACCTAAAGAACATTTCCAGGATTAAAGGACTATGTCTCAACAAGATCTAGAGAAACTCATCCATGCGTTTATCTTTAGTTGCATTGATAACTGCAACAGTGTCTTCATAGTGCCTAAAAAAAAAAAAAATCAATCAGACAGCTGCAGCTAATCCAAAATGCTGCTGCTCATGTTCTCACAAAGAGCAGGAAAATGGAGCACATAACCCCAGTAAAGTCCTTATACTGGCTCCCTGTAGCTCAGAGAATAGACTTTAAAATACTTCTGTTAGTTTATAAATCACTGAGCAGCGTAGCACCAAAACACATTAAAGACCTGTTGCTGTATCAACCTTCCAGACCACTCCGCAAGACTCAGGTCTTGTGGATCTGGTCTGCTCTGCATCCTCAGAACCAGAACCAAACATGGAGAAGCAGCCGTCAGTTTTTTATGTACCGCTAATCTGGAACAAACTCCCATAAAACTGCAAAACAGCTGAAACATTAAATTCCTTTAAAACAAGGCTGAAAACCCACCTGTTTAGAGCTGCCTTTGATTAGTAGTCTGGACCATAAATCTGCAAAAAAATCCGGGTAAGATCAGCTTGGTTTTCCAAAGGGTGGAAGTTTGAATGTAAATCAGTTAAATAAAGTAAGTGAATCATTGATCAATATTTTTGCGGATGATTTTGATGATTTTCATGTGTATTTACTAAACAATTTTGATGTTTTGATAATTCTGCTGTATATTTGATTGTTTTTATGATGTAAAGCACTTTGAACTGCCTTGCTGCTAAAATGTGCTATACAAATAAAATTGACTTAACTTGAAAGTATTGATTCTGTAAATATTAAACTGAATAAAAATGCAGACCCCTTTTTTCAATTTTGAAAATTATGCACTTCTTTACTTTACTGGTCTACCACATAAAATCCTAATAAAACATATTTTAGCTTTAACATAACATAAAAAGTTTAAGGGGTATTTCAAGAGCCTGCTTTGGGAAATAATCAGTGAAAATAACCCATAGTAGTGGTTTAACTGGAAAGAAAATAGACCTCTAATTCCTCTAATTACTTCTACAATAAAGTGTGTTTAAAACAGCACATAGAAAATATATACATCATTCAATCAGTGTCAGCAGAGTCTCATGTAGTCACTCAGTATTTATTGCTGGAAATTAAATAACTCCATTGGATTTTAGTTCCAATCCCTGGCAGCACTTCAGTTAGCCAGTTTATGTGCACAGGGCAGACACCATTAATAAAAAAAAGAAAAAAAAAAAAAAAGAAAAGAAAAAAAAAGTTAAGCATTATGATAAACACATAGCCCTGATGCTTACTAGTATATGAACAGCAGCGAGGTTCAAGAGGGCTGGACCAGGTAAGGGTGGCAGAGCTGAAGGAGATTTAAGAAAATCCGTTTTCCTTTTTTCTAAATCTGAAGCCGTTTCTCTGGGTCCTCAGTCGTGACTGATTTTTAAACAAACAAAAAAAAAAAGTGACTGTAGATGACTTCTACTGCTGCCATGAATGAACCAAGATGCAGGGAAGCCCACAACCTCTGCAGATGGACGTGCTGTCCTAAACAAAACAAGCGTTTTTAGTCGTCCAATAACGTAAACACCCAGGAAATAGATATGTGCATAGACTTCTAGGTTACAAACACAGCTGATGGTGCAAGAGATTGGATGGCTGTCTCTCAGGGCAACCTGAACAACACACTCCTTTAGTCTTGACTGATGAGGAAGCTGAGGAACAAGCCTGAAGCGGCTGAAGTCATTTTAAGAGAAACTAGAAGGCGATCTGTTAGCTCCGTCGCTGTGCTGCAATCTGTTCTCTGAGCAAAGACATCTTTGATCAACAGCAGTTAAAAGGACACACAGTAACAGAAGAAAAATACAATCATTAGCTGGATTTAAACAAAGCAGCCAGTCTATTTGGTTTACTCCCAAAAAGTGTGTATCCTTTCTGTTGTTAAAAACCGACAAACGAATAAATGATAAAGCAGAGTTCATTCCGTTCAGGGTGAGTGGAGAACTGAAGTGAACAAGGAAGAAGATTCATTACTGGGGCAAGTTTGGCAGGTAGTTGTAGCATAAGCCTTGGATAAAGGTTTGCTCAGTTCCCTTTAGACACAGCTGACAGCAGTAGTGCACAGGAGGAATCTTTTAGGAAGACTAAACAGAAGTGATTACGGAGAGCTGGAAGCATGCCGCCTGTTCTTCGTAGAGGCTAAGCTGTGATAAAAGCTAGTGGTACGTGGTAACGTAACCTCTCTACGACCAATAACTCACCTGAAACAGCTCGTTTCTTAGAGGAAAACTGCTTTACAACCTTTATGGAATGCTTTCAGTGTATTTAGGTGTCACTTGTGAAAATTAATGTTTTACTCTTGCAATACTAGATTTATCATCATCAGGTAAATTGAAACATTTCTTTTTAATTAAAAGAAAATAAGTTAAAAGGGGGTCTGAAGAGCGTTTGCATCCACCGCAAATGAATATTAAACAAAAATTACATGATTTTCAACCAATCATCCTGGAACATTAGTGTTAAAGTAGGAATCCAATGATGGTGATCTCCCTTTGTGAATGATTTGAACATGAAGTACAGAAGAGGCCCTATCCTGTCATCACACAATGAATTCAAGTTACTCAACTTGTGCAAATCATACAAACAGCACTCTGCTCTTCATCTTTGGTCCTGCTGATCCACCGTAGGAAAGCCAACGGTTTACAGCAGGGAGCGTTTTCTGTTCGCCCTCAGCATCGGTGAGGTAAAGACAGACGGCCCGCATCGGTCCCATCCGTCCGTAACAGGGCCAGAAATGCACTTAAGATTCCCGAGTGTGGTATAAAATCAATTAAAGGAAACATGCTAAATGATATCAGACGATAAGCCATCAACCCTGGACAGCACACTTTTGTTCACATGTAAACACGCATGCGGTTTGTAAAATGTCAGCTCTTGACAGGAAGTTCTTATGTTGAACACAGCAACAAGAGAAGGCTTGCCAGCCTTCCTGTTCACAGTGCTGGGGCTCCCGTCTGCAGGCCAGGCGTTATGGGGAGCAGGTTAGCCTTGATGTTTGCCAGTGCATCTTTAACATGGAGGCGATGATGGTAGCAGTGAGAGAGGCTGAGGCTGAACAGCAGTGACGGTGCGAGGTGGAGGTCACACATGCAGATCCCCCGAAGGAGTCGAGCCATTAGCTTTGCTCTTATTTTTACTACTCTTACTCTTGCGGATGAGCATGCGGCTAAGCGTGGCGGTTCTGCTGGCCCGCTCCACTGCGGCCGGAGACTCGAGGTAAACCAGGTCATTGTGTGACTGGCTCATCCCCGGCTCTTTGCGCTGGTGGCGACGCCGGAAGAAGAGCTTGGCACTCTTCTGAAGGAAGCTCCCTGCAGCAAAAACAGGGAAAGGAAGCAAGTTAACATGGCGTCAGGCAAGAACCTGATCAGAATTCCAGAAAAACGAACTCTTTCATGGCCAATAACTCCTAAGAGAATCTGAAAGAAAAGGAAACAAACGGGTTCTTAAATTGGTACCGGCTACGTGTTAGTTGGAGGTTTCAATGACACCTACAATGGATGATTTGGTGAAAATGATTCTAGATATTAATGAATTTGAAGGGGTTGTATAAACACCAGCTAACACACACAAACTGTACCATCAAACAGCAGTCAGTAAGTCCCACCAGCATGCTCCCTTCGTTTCTGCCTACGATCTGGATACACGCCACTTATAAGTTGGTCAATTTAAAATTTCAAACTTGATCTACAGACCAATGAATGACAAAAAACAAATGTTAACAGGCTAAACATTATATTGTAAAGTCAATGAGCCTCATTTTCAAAAATTGGCGTGGATTTTGGCGCAGTAATTACTGCGGGACAGATGACTGATGAAACTGTGTGTATGCTGGCCAGTCCCAGCGTAGCAGCAATGGGGTTAACAAACCTGGTGGCTGGAAACGATCTGCATTTACAAACCATCGGCCTGTTTTTTTCAGTTATCTCTCCCACTGAGTATGTGACACGCATCAGTGAAAGACAGCATAAAAACAGCATCACAGAAGATTATTGACTCAAATTGAGACAGTTCCTGACAGTGGTGGGCACGCTAACTAAAAGGTTAGTGGCGCTAACTCTAAAACAATAATCATAAGCATTAATTCTGCTAAAGCTCTACAACAACACCGTATTAAGCGGAAGCTATTGCTAAAGCGCTCACTTAAATTCAGATTATATCTGCCCTTGAAAGACTACAACCCTCAAGCACCAATTTAATTGTGACATTATAGCTAATTTATATGTTCTATAAAGTCCTTGGATATTGTATTTATGTCTGTCTCTTGTGCTCTACTGTCTATGTGTTTTTAGTTCCTGTATATTTCTTGTTTTAAATAAAATTACTGGGGGAAAACTGCTGTGAAAACAGTCCTCACCCACTTCAAAATAAGAGCATGAATATAAACATCTATATATATATAAACATCTACTTGAAAAATCCTTAACAGTCCACCACCAAAACTTCAACACAGATGTCGACCTTCATTCAACTGAAAGTTTACAAGACAGCCAAGTAAATTAGAGCTTTAGAATTGATATGGAAACATTAATTTTGAGGAAGCTAATTTCGCTAAACGTTTTCAAAGTTAGCAAAAGCGCTAAAATTAGCATGGCTATTAGTGTAGTAGCAGATTAGTGAAAGTGTGCCCACCACTGGTTCCTGACCCCATATATTCTGTGTGTTTATGCCATTTTAACAGCACAAATGCCAACAACCACATTTTAGAAGTGGATAAGCTCCTTCAACCCATATCTGGTTATTATGCTGCATAGCATCAAATTAAACTTCAAGTGATAGCACACGCTTTCTGGGCTTGTACAGCGGAGACCCTCCAGGAGATTCCTGAATTATTACTTCACTGTGGCCCACCTTTAGATCTGCGTTCAAACGTCCAGCATCTCCAAGCGAGCGGAGCACCTGCACTGTCACGGCTAAAGAGCACCTGATTTCCCTCCTGTGGGCGCACTTTTATATTTCAGCATAACCCTATAATGAAATGCTTGAAAGGACTAAATCCACTTAATTATGTCCTAACATGCTGGTCATGATCTTGTGATATTTGAAATTTGGAAATAAAATAAATTTCACAAAGTCCAGATTTATTCCAATAACAGAAATTCTGATCAACTGTCTGGGGGAAAAAAAAAAAAGAAAACTTTCGACGAACTTTCAGCATCTTCCCTTCAGATGCTCACTGTTTGAATTTTTTTCCAGTTTTCCTCGCCCCATCAAAGAAGAAGCCTACAATTTAAGTTAATTTCTGAAAATGTCTCATAATATGAATGTCGCTACAATTACAACTGTTTTAGGCTATGGATTACGACTGCAATTAGACTCTGAAATCATTTAAGTAAACGGAGAAAGAAAAACAATGTCAAAAATGATCAACTCAAACCTGCTAAGCCCGATTTTTCATTATTATATTTTCTAATAATTCTCATACAGAAATTGATCTACACTGATCTGAGACCAGGCGTTGGATTTAAGCGTATCATATACTCACATCCAAATACATGCACCCCAAACCTGGTGTGAAGATGACATTATGGACTTCATTTTGCCACATTTGATTAATGAGGACCAATGTCTTTTACTTCCGTTTCAGTCAGCTCCATGGTGTGTGATTAGGCAAAAATCATGAACTATACTACTCAGCCCCATCATATTCCTACAGTCTAATAATGTTAGCAGGACTACACACACTAGAGTCTGAAACATACTACAAGCTCATGGAGTAACTTACTCATCAGGCCAAAAAGTCTGCTTAGCACTGCTCTCCTCTAAGATGGCAGTGATGAAAGTTCAAAAAGGTTCACACAAATGGAAGAAGAGAGAGAAAAGAACAAAGAGAACAGATGGCATCACTGGGTAGAAACAGACAGCCATGGAAACAAGCAAAAAGATAAACCTGACCACATACAGCTTTAAAATATTATTACTAGTTATCCATCTGCTCAGGCCAGCTAAACGCTTTTTAGGCAAGTGGAAAGTCTCCTCCAGCCATGCACATGAAAAATAAGGGGATTTTTATAGCTATATATTTGACATGTATTTAAAAATCTGCAATTAAAAACTACACAGAGAACTTAGTTTGTGCTGAGTTTGTCAGCCAATCACAGGATGGCTTCATCATCTGCTGGTTTCACACCATGACAATGACATTTCAAACACAGCACAATGACTAAGGAGAAACAGGCAGCTTTCAAATGTTCTCTAAAAGGAAACTCTGCATGAAATGTCGCCATAACACAAACTATGAGTACAGAGCACATTTTTCTGAAAAATATGAGATGCACAAAGAAATCAGCTTGTAATCATTTAGCTTTAAAAAAAAAAATGATTTAACAATCTGACACATAACAGCAAACTGTAGATTTTCATGCTTAAATATTAACTTGGACACCTCTGTTACTTATTTTAAAATGATCTTGCAGAAAGAATTTTTTGTGATAGGGCGCATTTTGAGGTGTTGAAAAAAAGAAAAGAAAGAACAGAAAAGTGTCAGCGTGCCATGATCTGTCTGGAAAAAGGACTAAAGAAGATATGTTAGTTAGGGTGATATTTTAACCGATACTACTGTCCCATAACTTGAAGAGACAGTTCTGTAACCTAGTCTTGTTTTTAAGACAATCATATTAAAATTTATTGAAAAAAAAAACCCAAACATTTTGTTATTTCCATATTTATATTTAGAAATTGGCCTCAAAATTTATGAAAGATTATTAATTCTCATCAAATGACAGAAAGCACACTTTATAGCTGTTAATAAACGCTCCGTGTGATTTCTCACCTCTGCTTTTCTTGCAGCTCGCCTCAGACACACACATGGACAAGGACGTGTTGTCTAGCGGTTCTTCAGTTTGACTCTCCCAGTCTTCTGGAGGCCCACCGACTCCAGCGGGACCTTCCTGGGGCTCGGAGCCCTCAGGAAGGCTACTGGTACCTGATGCAACTGCCGTGGTCATGTCCTGAGTGGAGCTGCTCTCTGACATCGAGGCATCCATCTGTGCTGCATAACCCGCCATCAGAGCAAGTTCATCATCCTGAGACAAGGGCGTCTAAGGGACAAAGCGGATGTTGTGTCTGAGAAACATTTCCAGCTGTATTTCTGGGCAGAAACTGCTCAGTTCTATGTGGTTTCAGCCAGAAGCAAAAGCAAAACACTGACTTCTAAACAAAAACCAAAAGTGACAGCTTCAGCTGAAGGTGAAGCAGATTTCTGTAGCTCATCCTTACTTTGGCGATGCCTGAGATGATGATGGTACTCTTCTTCACCGGCGATTTGAGCTTCTTCTTGGCAGACTGGTGGAGCTGTCTGATAGCTGCTTCAGCCACCGGGTCTGTTCCGTTGAGCATGAGCAGCTCAGTGTCAGAGGAGGATAAGGCCTTACTCACTGTACCCCCCAGTAGGGAACCCTGCTCCGAAACTCTGCGCTCAGCTAGCTTGGCCTTGCTGTCGACCATTTTCAGGGCAGGCTCTGAGGAGACAGAAACTATTGTGTTACACAACTGCAAATAATATTAACGAATACATTAATCAGAAGTGGGCTACTAACATTGACAAGATCTACTGATGCAGATGTACAAGTTTAACACTGCGTCAACACACACCAAACCTCAGGAAACAAAGTTCAGAGCAAATCAAAAATTCTCAATAAAAAACTGTTAATGGTTCAACTGCAACAAAGGGAAATGTTGGAGATAAAAACAATTCAATATCATTTCTGCTTGATGGAAATCCTGATTACTGAAGAGTTTCTTAAGGAGTTATTGATTCGGATGGATGGATGGATGGATGGATGGATGGATGTCTAGATGAGGGGTTTAGGTTCGGTATTCCTGCTGCACTTGAACCAAATCTTAGTCTCTTTTTAAAATACTTTTTTTTCCAATTACAGTGGAGAATATTTCCTATCTTTAACTTTTTGGATCACAATAAATACATTTTGATTATAGTTCCATTGTTATACCAGTGCTGTTGAGTGGGAGAGGTCGCCCTGGCTTGCTCTTCACAGCGGTGATGGTGGTGACCACGGTGCCACAAGGCATCACAGTGCGGTCCATCTCCACCCTCTTACTGGCAGCTGGAGTTGGAGGTTGCCAGGACCTCACCTCACTGGGCTCCAGATAGGTAAACTTCAAGATAAAAGTCAGGTTATTGGATTTATATATATATATATATAAAAAAAAAAACCCACACAGCAGCTTTGATGCTAACATAGAGTTAACAGGCTTGGTGGCCTTACCTCAGTAGTAAGTGATCCAGTCACAGAGTCTTTGGTCTTAAGTGCAAATGTTTGCTGTCCTTTGGGCTGCTTCTTCACAAGATCAAAAGGCACATACACCTTACCTAGTAAAGAACCTGAACATGAACAAGAACCATATTAGAGTCCCTACCCCACAGCAATGCATGCAGCATTACAGTTATGCAACTTACTCTCTGGAGGTTGGCCATCATTTACCACCTGAACAGAAAGCTCCTTCGATCGTCCATTTAACTCACTGGTGAAAAAAAAGCCAAAAACATTATCTGTTTAGTTTGTGTCTTTACAGAAAACAGAAGTCATCACAGGAAGTGACGGTGAGCAGGTGTTGTCAAACCTACAAGATAAACGGCTGCTCCCAAGTAGGATTGGTTGTGTTCTTCAGAACAGAGGTGCTAAACCTCTGTGGAGGATCATCCAGCTGCAGCACACACAGAGGATTCATGCTGCCTGCACACAGGAGGAAACAGCTCAGTCACTGAAGAGAAACAGAGGGCGACTCCTTCGAGGAAATTTATTAAGAAATCTTGAGTCAAAGGGAAGTGAGTATGTAAACATAGAAAGAAGGGGTGTGCCAAAAAAAAAATTAAAAAAAAATCAATGCACATAAGAATCAGGATTCTCGATTCAGGATCGATTTAAAGTATCCCAAAATCGATTAAAAAAAAAATACAAAAAAATAATCGGCCTCCGTTTAATTATTACGTGAGATGTTCTGACGTTACCACGAAGTCAGTACTGGGAGTTTGTTCCCGTGTTTTATGAAGAAATGTGCTCGGACAGCAACGTTGATATTTCGCTTCAAATAGTCCGCTTCCACAATCCGGTTTTTACATCCACAGGCAACATGAATACAGAACGTTTATCCGACGCGGTGAGAAATTCTGTACATTTTTTACGATTCTTTACCAAATAACTGCAAAGACTCTCAAATGACTAAAAACATCTGGATGGATATTGCAACGCCATTGTCCACAGAGGAGGCGGCCTGCAGAGAGGTCTGGCACTCTCTCTCTGAACATTTCGTCAAAGCGTAATGGAGGATGCAGGGAGGGAGGAATTCCATCTAAGCATGGATAAATATTTTAAAAAAGACACTTTAATGTCTCTATTTATCATTCTGCCTTGCAAAGCAGACTGGAGCAGACCATGAGGATCCTTTGCACAGCTATAGATTAAAGCAGAAATCATTTCGAATGATCGTTTTGAATTGGAAATCGATTTTGGATCGAATCGTGACCCCAAAAATTGCAACTGAATCGAATCGTGAGTTAGTAAAAGATTCTGCTATTGAGCAAGTGACTGATTTTAAATTAAATTCTAAAAATCCAGTCCAGAGTTAGACGTTCTGTCCTGCCGCTGACTGCAGTCCCAGCACTACGTAACTCACCGGAGAACTACACCTTACTGCACCGGCACAATGAGCTCGTAATCTTAGCCACCCTCTTCCACCTGGGAGCGTTGCTCCTTCCTGATCATAGGGGATTCTCACATCCTGCTGCGTCTTACCTCACTGGGCGTGGTGGTGCTGATAGGGGTGTTAAATTACCTTCACACAATGCAAACAGTGTTTAGCTGAGGTTACAAAGCAGAGCAGAAAGCACCTGCTCTCTGCCCTCTGAATTGGATGCGCAGGAGCAGAATAAACCATATTTCGGTTGATAAGCATGTGGACCTTCCTGATCCTATTTAAAGATTTGCCTCCTTCCACTTAATTCAGAAAACACTTCCTTCTAAAATGGATCAGATCGTTGTGCAACAAAATGAGATTAACGTCTTAATTATTGGTATCACAAATGGGGATTTATTGGAGCACTGTCAAATCACCATGGTAACATGAGCTCAACTAAACCTGCTCCAGAACAGGTTATGTTACTCATTTTAACTCATAATAATCAGGTTAAAAATGTTCAATGTTTGAACTTTGGTCAGTCCTTTCTAGGTTTTTCAAGCTGTTTTATACTCAAATTTAATCCTCATTTTTTCCACTTTGTTAAATTCTCCTTCCTTCTATAGAATCATTTTAAAAGTGCTTCAAGAGGAAATATTACAAACCTCTCTATGTGAACCACATAAGCTTAAAAAAAGATGCTTGCAATGACTTCATGAAATGTCTTGGAGGAAAAAGAAGTATTAAAAATAGGTATTAAAGAGAGTTAGGATGGTTTTCCAGTAAAACCTGACATCTAATTGATGGAGTCGACCCATACCAGAAGCTACGCAGCAGTGAGGCTAAAATTCACCGCCCAGACTGCCTCGAGCAGCAGTCTGCAACCTTTACAATCCATACAGCCATTTTGCCTTCAGTCCAGCTCAATAAAACTCCTTTAGAGCCACAAATGTTCAGTGACCTTTAAAAAAAAAAAAAAAAAAAAGATAACTTATCATTTTTTATAAATATCTACAGTAGGAAATTTGTTGTCATTTGTAAAGAACCACCTATTAATTTTGATTTTTTAGAGTTTAAAATAAAGAAAAATATAAAATTTCACAAAACTGAACTGAACTCTAAAGGACGCCAAGATATGTGGAAAATGAAAATAAAACGAAATAACGAAAAAATAGTTTCCAATCTAACGACAAGAAAAATTGATCTATAAAAATATTACTGCTGCTTTTACTGACATTCTGTTGAGGAAATTCAATGCAATTATTCCATAAAAAACTGAAAAAGTGCTAAAACCTGCAGTTTTTATTACATCTATATTCAAAAATCTCAGCTGGTTCTTTATTATTTTTCACCGAAGTTATGAGGAGACAATGTGGAAGGTCCAAAAATGCTTGGATCTAGATGGAGCCCAAGCAGTTGTCTGATGATGTCCACAAAACAATACACCAACTCTCCTTCATGGAATACAGCAGTGATGGTAACAAGGAATAACCTGATATGATCAGATGAGGACATGCTGTGGTGCTGAATCATGGTTTTAGTTTGGTTTTAGTTGTGCTGTTTTATGACAGACCAAATTTGTTGAGATATTTCCTACGTTAACTTTTCTTGATTTTTAATTAGAACTGCTAAATGATCAAACGTTTCATCTCTGTGTCTCTGCTGCAGTTTTCTACAGCTCAGAAACTTCATTTTGCTTTAAAAAAAAAAAAAAAAAAACCCTCTGTTGCATCTCTTCAGTAGCAGTGTCTGCTTATTGTTCTGTTCTGCATGTCCTCCAGAGCAACGGACAGGAAGTTAACTGCCGTGGTTAGATCACAATCTGAACAGAAGGTTCAGTTCTGCCTGAAATGATTTTTCTATCATTTTTCTGTGCTTATTTTAGCAGAGAAAAGAAAAAGTATTTCTAAGAATGCTAGTTTTCTTTAGAAAGCATCGATTATTTACTTGGCACAGAATGACAAAACTATTTCTCAAAAATACCAGGACCACACGGTAATGGAGCCACAACACAAACAACTGTGGATGTGCTTCAGATGTGCAATGATTATAGCTTGTAATTCAGTACTATCCCACTATAAAAACGTCACTGGCAGTATGAACTGCTACTTGAGAAAGACAAAACAAAATACCTGAGCTTAGGCTTAATAACTGAGAACCTGTGGACGGTTCTTAAACGGGAGAATAACAGCGAGGGAAAACAGTCCACCTCTCTGAACCGCGTCTGGGAAGATGTGGTCGCTGCTGCACCTAAACTTGATCGTCAACAGATCAAGAAACTGACTCCATGAATAGATTATCACTATCACTGTTATTGAAAAGAAGAGTGGCTATATTGATCGCTGACTAATTTTTGTAAATATCTGAATCTTTCACTGGAAACTTTTGAGCTGTTTGTTTGTGATTCTCACTTGAACAGATGAAAATAAATAGGCGAGATGGAGAAAATGTGTGTTTTTCATTTAGCTGCGTAATAATTATGCACAATAATAGTTGCCCAATAATTGTGCACATATAGATATTCTCCTAAGAAAGCCAAAACCTCACTTTTACTTTCTAAAACATTCATCCTTAAGATTTATGAACATTCTGGATTAACCACAAGCACTGTAGTTGGTGATTATTAAAAAAATTCTCAAAACTAATAAACAAATAAACGAATATTCAACTCTTTTTTTTAAATCAGAAAATAAACATTTTATTGTCTAAAATGCAAAAACATAGCATTCCTTTAGTAAACACTTGCTCATTTGTAGCAAACGATGCTTCTGCAGCTAAAAAATTATACTTCTAGCATCAACATGTGAAAAGCTCAGCCCTTTCTGCTCGACTTAACATCAGTTCAGTTTAGGGTTAATCTGTTGATTATGTTTTGGATTAACCGATTAATAACTGGAAAGCAAAAGGTGCTTAACAGGAGACTTTTTTCCCCCCCAGAATATGAACCAGGTGAAGTTAAAACTGCCACTTGAGGACTTTTGGGTTGAACATGTTTACAGACAAAGGTTTTTTGTTTATCTTAAATGTAAAATGTATATACTTTTTGTGGTTTTGGCTTAATCACTGCTCTGAATATGTTGTTCTTTCAGTAAATGAAAGAACAATGAATCGATTACTAAATTAGTTGACAATTTTTTCAATAATCAATTCAAAACGATTCATTGTTTCAACCCTAATATTGTTCTCAACTGTATGTCACTAATCTGTCCAAGTATCAGGTTTCTGAGGGATTCCTGCTTTCGTTAAACTTGTAGCAACATTATTTTTTTAATCCTCAGAGCTGCACCCTCACCATGAATGCAGTCTGCTGTTTCTGTGAATCAGTCTGTCTGGGTGCTTGGAGGATCCAGGCTGTGTTGAACATGCTTTTATATTCAGAACTATACAGCTTTGTAGATTTGCAGCTTACCTGCAGCATCTTCCTTCTGATTGAGTGTGACCCGGGTGTTTTTCACAAGCAGCTTCCAGTCATGGGCACGGGGGGGCTTTGGAGGCGACAGCACTTTGTTATGAGCTTCCTGTTGGAGAAAACAAATAACAGAAAACTATTTATTAAACAATAACGACCCATGCAACCAACTCTGGCTATTTCAACAGCAAGCAGAGCTCTCTAACACATTCCAGAATTAATTCAAGAATTTCTAATGAAACTGCTGGATCATTTGCCTAAAATTGCTGCACCAATTTCATCACATTATCTGACTGAACATTGAGCAGCAGGATTTGAAATAAATGGAGAATACAACAGGATTAAATGCATCTAATTTTAGCAGAAATAACAGTTAGCTTCACAGGCTGCTTTTAACCAGGAACGAAAATAGTTACTGTCTTTGTCAGGGCGGTTGTGTTTAACTAGTGCTCTCAACCAATGCTTGATCATTCTGTTGTTTACACGCGTCGATATAGAGCATGATAGCTGATGATTAACCCAACATTAATTAGCTGAACTTAATGAAAAGAAAGATACACTTTGTTTTGCTGGAAGGAAGGAAGGAAAGAAAGAGAGCAAAAGAAAAGGAGAGAGAGTGAAAGAAAGGAATGAGGGAAAGAAAAAGGGAAGGAAGAAAGGAAACAAAAAAAAAGAAACAAAGAAAGACAGACAGGGCTGCAATGGAAACCTAAACATATTTATGTGTTAGAATGGCCTAGTCAAATGTCAGACCTAAATCTATTTGAAAATCTGTGACAAGGCGTCCATCTGGCTCTACATCCATCCGTTCTGGATGAACCTGAGCTATTTTGCAAAGAGGAATGGGCAGAAAATCTAGTCTATCAGTCTAGATGTGCAACGTTGGAAGAGACCTCTTCCGTCATCCAAAGTGAAGGGGAGCTGAATGCAAATGCACGCTGCACTTTTCAGGTTATTGCATAAAACCATCTATCCTTTTTCTTCCACTTCATACTTTTGCACCACACTGAGTTGCTCAACCATATATTCTCCTACTAAACAAGATTAAGGTTTGGAAGTAGAAGTATGAATACTTTTGCAAGGTACTGTTTCTAGTAAGTCTGCAAACTGATTAACTAAAGAATAAACTAAGATCCTGTTTAATTAAACTGGTTCCAAGTCCATTTGTGCTTTTAATCCAACAACTCAACTAATAATTCACTTAAATTCATGATTCATCTTGACTCCTGGAGAACTAAAGTACCTTAAAAGCCAAACAATATAATTTCCCATTATTATGTTTGAATGACACATTCAGATCAAAACCTATTCAGATGATCCACAGTGCAACACAAAACAACAAGCAGTAAAAGACATGTTGTCTCACCTTGCGCTCTGAGGCCTGAGCAGGCCTGCAGCTCAGCAGCACAGAGGGACGGGTCGCACACAACAGCAGCCTCAGCTGCTCCTTTATGGCTGCTTCAGTGCACATGTTGGTAGCATCCTGACAGACGGATGACAGCGTCACATCAGTTACAGTCAGACTAGAGCAAAGGTTTCTTAGTTCAACTAGAAACATAATATCCTCTTTTGGAGATTGTTGTGGATTTCTTTAATAAACACAAAATGATTTACTTTAGCTAAATTCTATCTTAAATTAAAGCTGCCAGTAGCACTGAACGGTTCTCGCACCTCAGCGCCACTCCACTCTGTGTTTGAACTGAGGGCGTTCCGCACTCAACGCTTCCAGTTAGCCTGCCATGCAATTCCACACATCACCAGTAGGGGTTACTCTACTGGTGATTTTTTTTTTAACAAACATTTTTATCAATAATACCTATTAAAGCAAGATGTCAAACTCTCAACCATCTTTTTCATTCCCAAATATTTGCTGCTTCCCACTTGTTCTTTTTTATTATTAGTGTCCCAGTTATATAGCTACTCCAAATATGGTGAGCTGGCATAAATAGGTTTACCCCTTAGGGTAGTAAATAGTCTTAATTTGAGTGGAAGTATAGCTAAATTATAGTCAAGTTTATTTGTATAGCACATTTCAGCAGCAAGATAATTCAAAGTGCTTGATTTTTTTAGGCAGACCTGTTGAAACACTGTTGCAATAATCAATGCGACTAAAGATAAATGCATGGATGAGTTTCTCTAGATCTTGCTGAGACATTAGTCCTTTAATCCTGGAAATGTTCTTCAGGTGATAGAAGGCTGACTTTGTAACGGGCTTTCTGTGTGTCTGAAGGTTCAGGTCTAAGTCCATCACCACACCCAGATTTCGGGCCTGATCACTAGTTTCTAGCTGTAATAACTGAAGCTGCGCACTGACTCTAGATCGTTGTCTTTAGGTCCAAATATTGATTTGTTCTAAGCATCTGTTTAGAGCTTGGATGGGTTCAAAGTCACATGGTGACATTGTAATGTAAAGCTGTATATCATCTGCGTAGTTATGGTAGCTAATCTTATTAAATTATACTCACAGATCATTCCTAAAACCATTCTAATAAAGATGAATGTATAATTTTTTTTCATTAATGTTGATACAAGAACTCATTTGATACTGTGTGAAGAGGTTTTCTTCTTCAGATTTACCTGTGTGAGGACGGGGGTCACGTGCAGCCCCTCAGTGTCCAGACAGGACACTTCCCAGCTCACCTTGATCTCATCTTGGACTTCCTGCATACGTAGCTGAAGCTGAGGAGTAAACAGTGATCATGGTTTATATCTGAATTGCACCACAGGGAACTCAAGTCTATTAATGTCTACTGATGGATCAGAAGTTTTGAGACTGGCAGACTTTATGGCTTCAGTTTTTATTGTGACGATGTGAACTGATTTGAAGTTACAAGAAAGAGTGAGCAGATAAAAAGTAATTACAAAGTTCATTCAAATCAACTTGATCACAAAAAATTAAGGGCAGAATGGTTGCTTTTAAAGGGAGTGGTGCATTTCTTCAGTCAACTATAGTTACCTCCAAGGAAGCATGTGCTTTCATCACCATGCATTAAAAGGATATGGCTGCTAGGAAAGCTGCACCCAAATCAACCATTTATGGAATCATCAAGAACTTCAACAAAAAGAAAGCTTTGGGGTCCAGGAAACTGCAGTGAAGGCCAGAACTGCTTCTGATGCATACTCTGTGATATTGAAAATCGTATGGGACTTGAACATGTCACACTGCGCTAGAGGGACAACTTATAACTTTGATAGAAACTCTTCTCACACTTTGCTGCTCCTCTAGAACTGTGTCAAACACACAGCAAGCTACGGGTGTTAATTCTCTTATTATTCATGCCCAACTCCGAAAAGTGGGAGAGGAGGAGACCATTGTACAAGCACTCAATCAGCAGTCTGCTGCGGCAGAAATCACTCCGCACAGTTTTCCCAGGAAATTTCTGACACTGCTTGGTATTTGTCATAGCTCATCTTTGATCTGCCCACTCATTCCCACTCATCACCAGAGATTTTCTTTCATGATGAAGTGATTGTGCGTTTAATAATCGAATGGTGTGAACCTGGCTTCAGGGATTGGTTTGCCAATCATGCACAGCTTGCTCAGGAATGGCAGCAGATAGGTGGAAGTCTTTCTGCACCACGGTTAGGAGAAGGGTTTTGGATGCTGTCCTGATGTCAAGAGTGACAACAAGGATATGTCGATCCCCTCCAAGAACATCAAAAGTAAACTGACTTAGTCTGGAAAAAAAAGAACGAACGCAAGGAGAAGAGAAGACAGAGAAGACAAATACTACAAGGGGATTGTTCACTCTAGTAGAAAAAGAAATATGTGGAAAGAAAGGGGAAGAAAAAAGAAACGCTGGGTAATCCTGCCTCAACAGGCCTGGATTCCACTGTGGGACTGATCAGAGCCCATGTGATACCAAACAAAGGCCTTATCAGATACCAACAGGAATTCTTTAATGGATTCAAAATAAAAACATCACAGCCTTTGATGGAGATGGCCAGAATGCTTTATATAAATAACTAATAAAACATCATTAATTACAACTGTGGCATTTTTTAACTTGAAAAGCAAGACTGTAGCCAGCCTCAGTGAAAGGGCTGACATATTTCCAGGGAAAAACTGGAAGTAATCAAGGAGGAAGTGCTTGTCTTCACAATAACAACATGGGATTGTTATTTTAGACATGTGATATCATTATGATGAGGATTCTTCCTGAGAAAATTAAAGTCTTTCCCAGAAGCTGTGTGTAAGAGAAGCAGAACAACAAGCCATGCCACAAAACAGTTATTAGTGTGGACCCACTAGTTCCAAAGCTTGAATGACTCAGATAGTAGAAAACATTATTGTATCACCCATTAAACTGGCAAGCCTCCTATAAAAACTGTCAGATGTGCCATCCGTCAGTGGTTCAAGGTTCCAGTTAACTCTATGAGTGTGTCTGTTTATGTGATTCCACATAAACAGACACACTTTACATGCTATAATACAGAGTTGGCCTTCAAGTTATAACAGCTTCAGTTCTTCTGGGAAGGCGTTCGGGTTTGTTTTTATAAAAATACTGGACCATTTTGTTCTAGGAGAACATTACAGAATGATGTTTGAACAAGAGGTCCTGGCTAACGGTCTCTGTTCTAGTTCGTTCCAACTGTGTTCCATAGGGATGAGGTCAGGGCTCAGTACAAGCCAGACAAGTTTATCCACACCAACACCCCCACATCCACATCTTTATGGATCTTGTTTAGAGCACTGGCTCACAGTCCAGCTAGAACACTGGAATGGAGGGGCCAAGCTGAGCAACAATACATCATAACCTCCCTTCTAGCTAACTTTATACTACTTTTGTTTATTCAGTGGAGATTAAAATGAGGTTGTCAGAAAACAGCTGAGTTGTGACTGGACTGATGACTGATATCAAGGTATAAAGAGGTTTTAAAAAGCTCCCATTTTAACCCACAAAAATGTTCCCTCATACTGTTCCAGAGGGCCAGAGCAATGCAGAGTTGCCCCTCCCCTACCTGTTGTTGTGGGTAATTTTTATGTTTTTGTTTTAAATTCTTGTTTTAATACTGACATGGTGAGGCTTCTGTGTTTTTACTTCATTCTGGTGCATTCTTTGCTGCAAAATAAGATCATCTATCAATTAATCAACCAAACTTTATTTATGGGGCACTTTTTACAGTCAGGTACAGCACAAAATGCACAAACAGAAGCATGTCAGACAAGACCACATTTGTTTATATCACCTATGTTTAAAAATGGTTCAGTCTTTATTAAACCTTCATACAGAGACTGTCTGCGTGTTCATTTCCTTCATGATTAGAGAGTAGGGGTGGGTAAAAATATCAATTCATCACTGATTCGGAAAACCCTCTAAATCGGTTAGATCCCCTGGCAAGTGGGTTCGTGCCATAGTGAGCAACACTTTCAAGAGCCGTGCGCGCTGCCCTGGAATGTTTGAAATTTTACAGTCGAGCGTACTGCTTCCTACATTTCCCACACTTTCTGCCGGTGGAACTAAGAAGGGCACTGGATAGCTCAAGTTTGATGAGCTAGATGAGCACCTAGCATCATTTCTTCACCATCAGGCAACCATTGCGCACCTGTCAGAGAGTGGCCATGATGCTGCGTGTCCTCGCGACTGCCTGCTCGGAGCAGCACTCTACATCAGTTCAGTGTCAAGTCATCTTCTTCTTCTTCTTGAGTTTATTGGCGGTTGGCTATCTGATGTGCATTAGCACCACCAACTGGTGAGAAGTGTGGGTCAGAATGGCAATATGGTTCAAATATGCTTCCAAATGATGTGAATTATCTCAGTTTGCACAAGAAAAGGGAGAATTATTTACATTTACATACACTTCAATTTTAATACAATATTCCATATTGAGCACAAGTGTTATTGTGGTACTGTTTTATTTTCAGATATTTTACTGCTTAAAAATGCTAATGTATATACTGTTAAAGTAAAATGGCTGTACCTTTCACCTTTAAATAAGTAATACATAAAATTGTTAAGAGGTAATCCAATAAATTATTTGTATACTATTTATTACCAAATCAATATTGAAGTATTTAAATCAATATTTATTCAAATCGATATCGAATTGTGACCCAAAGAATCGAAATTGAATTCAGTTCAATTCCCACAAGTTATATCAACTATGTTTACATTTTAAAAGTGAATCTTACTCTAGGACGATGCATGTGCCAAGGCTCTTCCTCATCACATGATGCAGGCCATGTGATGAAGCTGTACACTGTTAAAAGCCAAAGTACACACAGCACCCTTCAGCACACCTTAGTGCACTGTCGGGATCATTTTGTTCATATACAGCACAGGTCCTGTGCTTCCTACACATCCTGACCCTCTTCACACGACAAGCTGAGAGCATTCTAGCCTGGATCGCTGTCAAACAGAAGGGAACATTTAACAGGCCTGCGACTTTTCCAGGCTAATCCGAAGCAGTGAGAGTGAAAAAGAGACGAGAGGCTTCCTTTGTTTTCCTGGAACAATGGTGGATCCTCCGCGACCAAAACAAAAACAACCCGCCATGCTTCCTGCCTTCAGGCTTCCAGTCTTTCACCCCTGCTCTATTAAACGCACAATGAGCTTTCGATGGTGACAAGCACCTTATGACTCTAAAAATAGCTTTAATACAATTGGGTTACCTCGCGTTGTCAGTTACTCTACATCAGTGAAGATTTAAGACTGAACAGGATAAAAGCTTAACAGGGATTAATGTGAAGTACCATCCAATATGAATCCCAACACCTTTCAAGCACTGTTCTACCCAGAGACTGGAAAATACTGACAAATATTCATATCAGCTAAAAAAGTAGTTACTCAATAGTTATTAGGGTCATAACTACGGTTTCATCGATCCTGTAATGCAACGTAAACAGAGTGGGCCCCGTTTCCTGGAAATGGGCCTGACATGGATGTTTAATGAGGTCTGTGGAACGTTTGCCAAGCACAGAAACAACCTCAAACCATTTAATCTAATGCTGCTGCCAGCAGTGATTCAATGCATTCAATAGACCCTCTCATTAAACCAAACCACAGCGACAACGAGGTAAATCTGTTGTTACTGTTAAACCAAAAAAAAAACAAAAAAAAAAAAAAAAAAAAAAAAAAAAACAAAAAAAAAACAACAAAAAAATGGCATTGTTACGTGTGCTTAGGTGGTTGAATGTGCAGCTTGCTGGATGTAGAGTATTTACCTGCAGCTCGACTGGAGCTATGCATGCTGTGTATTTACAAGGTTCTGCTACGGATGTGGACGCCGCTCTGAGAGAAAACTGAAGCTTCTCTCCAACCACGCTGCAGGAGGCGGCCTGTTGTTGGGAAGGAAAACAGAAAGCAGTTTAACTCAGGAGGGGAACTAGAGGAACAGAAATTTAGAAATGAAAGAAAACAGCTATAAACAAACAAAAAAAAAGGAAACATGAGTTCACTCTTAAAAATGTTGCGTTGAGGTCCTTTAAAATATACGTTTCCAATCAGTTTGCATGCACTCATCATTAGCATGAATGCCGAGTTGATTTAATGTGTTATTTGAACCTTTTTGACAAGCAGATTGATAATAAAATGACTTTCTGAATTTCTAAAACAAGAATAGGTTGAATAACTACGTTTACTGTGGGTTTTCTCTAATTTATATAGGGTCAAAATAATTCATACAGGGTCAAATATCTTCACTAACATTTGAATACCTGTCCCATTGCGAGTTTCACCTCGACTGCACACCTTCTGTAATTCTCTACCAGGGGTTCTACAGGTTTCACCAACTCAAATTTAAGACTTTTAAAGACCATTAAAGACCTGTATCACGACAGAAATATACAAAAGAAAAACTGCACATTTTAGCTTTTTTGCATGGATTGCATGTAGCATCGTATGGGTTGGCAAACAGAAGTGAGCCAGTGGCGAAGACAAAGGTCGTCCAGCCAACTGACGATAATCTACACTTACCAAAGATAGGTGCTAAAAGCTTGCTAGTTAGCAAGGGTTTATTAACAGCTAGTTAGCGGTAGCCTCAATCGCCTCAAGTCACAGAGCGTAAGGAAAATGTCTGCCCATAATTTAAACTTTTGCCTGACGAAAGTCCCACGAGAAAAATAAACTACATAGAATATACGAGATTAAATAGCACTGCCAGACAAAAGTTACATATTCACATATAAAATGTATAATTTAAAATGCCTTAATTTTAGAAACATGAATTCAAGACTTTTTAAGGATGCGTGGACACCCTGTCTACTATCAATAGCTATGCATCTATCCAATTGTCATCCACATTTTGAGCGAACTTTTAAAATTGTACAAAGAAAATAAAATTTTAAAAAGTCCATCGATTGGTTTGGAATGAATCAACCAGGCAAGGCAAAGCGTAATAATGTCAGAGGTTGACGTTACACATGGCTGTAATAAACAGGTCAATTTTTGCCACGTCAGAACTTATCTGGTTAATGTGTTTCCATCTCCTCTTTAATGCATTAACTCTCTTTCAAAAAAGCCAAAACCCACTTCAAGCAAGCACAAAAACTTTTTTTTTGCGAAATTGAGGAAAATATTTCGAATTTTGCTGTTTCCATTAACCATTCTAATGCGGTACTTCAAAATACGCATTCAAAAAAATGGTGGACAATGGTGGACAGGACAATGATCCCAAATGCATCCAAACTAGTTAAGGAGGTCTTAACATAGATTTTTATCAACCTAAACAAAAATCGAAGGGCGAAAAGCCACAAATGTGTCTGAAAACCAACAAGTATAAGTTAGCTCCACAATCTGTAACCACAAGAATGGTCAAATATCCAGCTATAATGAGGCCAGAAGCTTATTGGTGGATACTAATCAGTAAGTGAAGGAGGTACAACTGAGAAAAGACATTTAATGTAACACTTTTAGGGATGGATCTTTATATTTGAGCTGGTGTGCAAGATTTTGACTTGATTTTGCCTTTGACACAGGGAGAAGGAGGATAAACAACCATGGACAAACACACTCATAAGCAATTAACCTAACTCGAGGTGCACCCATAAATCTGCCCCGATTTCCTTGATTTTGGGAGATTGGCTGATACTTACATGAGAAACCGATCTTATCAAAGGTCTGAAAATCAGCCTCTGTCCCTTTTTGCTCTGCTGTGAGAGAGGGCCGATTGACAGACTGAGTGAAAGACCCGTCCACCAGGTCACGTCTGCATGTGCATGGTTAACATTAGTCACCCCCCTGTTGCATTAAAGACTTTATTGCTATATTTAAAAATATCTGTATATATTTTTAAAAATCTGTATCAGCCAAAGTTGAAATCGGCAGGTCAGGCTTTTTAAAGTGCAGTGATCGGCCCAGAAAACTGCAATCGATGCACCCCTAAACCGAACAGTCATGTTTTTGGACTGTGGGAGAAAGCCGGAGTACCTGGAGAAAACCCATGCATGCACACGGAGAACATGCACACTCCATGTATTAACACCCCAGACCAGGATTTGAGCCCAGGACCTTTCTGCTGTGCCACTGTGCAGCCTGCACCAAAACATTGTTTTCAAAAATCCCTGAAGTTGTACGCTGCATAATGATTCCACTCTAAAAACAGAACAGTTCAGATGCATCATTAAAGCCTAAAATCAACATGACATTTCTGCACACAGTGAGTGTATGTAAACTTCTGAGCATCATGCAACATTTGACTGCACCACAGAGGAGAAAAAAAACGTTTAAATCAGATTAATCATACTCCCACCTCACAATACTATTCATCTACAAATAAGCTGGCCCTGGTTTAGGCAATCTGTGGCAACTGGAAAGCTGTGTCACTCTGAGTAATTCTACTCTCTTGCAGCACAGCCACACCTTTATCACTTGAGACCAACATGACAAGATGCAAACTCACTGCTTCAC
This sequence comes from Anableps anableps, assembly GCA_014839685.1. Lineage (NCBI taxonomy): Eukaryota > Metazoa > Chordata > Actinopteri > Cyprinodontiformes > Anablepidae > Anableps > Anableps anableps. Next base: position 4,860,119 of record CM026078.1, on the reverse strand, counting down.
CTCACTGTTGGTGACTTTCCAACTCTGAAGAAGGAAATTCTCTCAAAACTGATTTGCATGTCAGTTGTAGAAATCTAGACTATACTGCTGTTCTTGTCTGTATTGTTGGGTTTTCTCACACATAAACACTAACTTATCACCTTCAAAGTATCTGAAAAGAACTGCAATATTAGTTCATGTGAATTAAAACACCAGAATATATATAGTGGGCTAAAAATCTGTCTGAAAATACTAAGATGTAATCTGTTGCCGTGAAAAGAGCACAGAATTAGCATTGTGGAAATGTGGAACATATTCTACCTGTTTTGGGTTTCAATCGCTCAAAGAGGAAACATAAACATCCCCAGTGAGTCATAATATTATGACCTATTGCTTGATTTCATTCTCATGCTGTTGATAAATACTAGTCGGACATGTTGGCACCCCTGGTAAAGATGTGTATAAATCAATAAAATAAATTCATCTTTTATTGCAGCAGCATAATCTCACACCGAAAAATGACAAATTAAATTTGAAAACATTTATTCAGTGAGGAAAATGATCCCATGTTGAGCAATAATAACAATAAACGATGGCGCTTTATCCTAAATGGAAATTAAATGACGTTGTAACTCATATCCTCAATGTATCTTTAAAGACTCGGAGATGGTGATGCTGTGGGCAGGAAGGATCTCCGTAACAATCAGACTTGCTACAAATCTGAAGAAGCCTCTGACTGAAGACTGTTGCTGTACGACAGTCTCGTGACATGACACCATCAGCTGTTGGCAAGCTCTTCTAATCCACCTCATTTACTTTTACCGCTCACTTTTAAATCTCTGTCTGGTCGCATAGTTAGAAAGCTGGGCAGAGAGATGCTGCAGTCAAGGATACGATCCTTGCTGATTATGATTGATGGAAGAGATGGTTTGAACATCCTCCTTCTCTCTTTGGTCCTGCTCTGCATCCCTGAAGCCTCCTTTTCTACTCCTCTGGGAGTCGGGGTCGTAGCACAGGTATTATTTGAGCTGATAAAATGCTAATCAGCTGCTCCCAACTGTAAAAATGACACCTTGTTCCCATGGTTACGCATCATGACAACTGTCTGAAAGTAAAAAAGTATGAGCAAAAATCCTTCCAGCTGCACAGCATCCAGAACCAGAGGGAGTAACTGTCCAGAAAGCAATGTGTCAACCATAAAGCCATAAAAAAAGTCTACAAAAGGAACAAATCCAAACTAATGTAACTGAGCTACTCCAACACGCTGCAGCCATTAGCGGTGCTATAAAAGAATATTACTTCAATACCAATTGCTAATATGGTGATTTATTGACACCTCTGCTGTTATTAGTGCGCACGAGCCTTTTTTTGCCACTTTTTTCACCCCAACTAGATGTTTGAGTACACAGAACAAGTCCTCAAACTCATTTAGGTTTGGGGACTGAGATTTTCAAAGAAAAACTTTGGTTTTTACACATCTTTACCGGCGGTGCCAACAAATGTGGTCGACACTGACAGAACATCTGCCTTTGTCCTGGAACTTCTGGTAGATGGGATATCGCAACAAATCCACTGGGTCCTGTGAATTATGGGGATGTTACTCCATGGATACAGCTTCCTTCCAACAGATGCAATCAAATCCCCTGTCTGAGAAGTTTGCAAGTCAGGTTATGGTGCACGTACATTCCTGTCTCTATGCTCCTCCCCAATGCAGAGCTTCACAGTCATATAAGCTTCTTAAACACACACATGTTCCGCACACAGCAGGTGGGTAGAAATAAGCCTGTTCATTAAACTCTGCACATTCAACAACAGAGCAGCTGCTAAACATCGTGCCCATCACAAAGAAAAGGCTGAGTTTGCACAGGGAAGCGCTGCAAAACAGACCGTGCCAGGAACACAACGAGCGGGCCCATCCCTGTCTGACCTCCCAGAAAAATAAAAGCTCCCTGGTTTCGCTTCCAAGCATTGTGGAGAAGGCTGGCACAAAATCTGACACACTGATAAGAGAAGGAGTCATGTTTCACAAAGGTGTGGGGTTTTTTCTGCAGGTGTTCATCCATTCATAGTGCCTAGCCTTTTGCAGCAGCCTTTGAACCTTTTCACAACCAAGCAGCCATAAACTTCAGTGTATTTTGTTGGCTTATTGTGTGACAGATGAACACAAAGTAGTGCATAATTGTGAAGTGGAGGGAAAAGGATGAATGGTCATCATTTTTTTTAAATCTTTCAGCTGTGGCACATGTTTATATTCATATCCACTGAAACCCCTAAATAAAATCCAGTTGCAAACAGCTGACTTCAGAAGTCACCCGCAGCTTCAATTGCAACAAAAGCTGCAGCACATTGACCCCACAATGGTGAATGCAAATGCATGCCACACTTTTCAGATTTCTGTTTGCAAAACTTTTTTAAAATACACTGTTTCCCTTTCAATTATGCACTACTCTGTATATCATACAAATCCCATTAAAACACACTTGAAGCTTATGGTTGCCACATGATAATATGCAATAGGGTTCAAAGGGTATGAATACCTTTGCAGGAACCCTTCTAAAGAAGATTTAGAGTGCAAAAATTATGCAGAGGCAATTAATTTGTAAATTTTAGATTAATGGGGAAAATGCCTGCACTAAAGCAGGCAGGTTGATGAGTCGGTGCTTGTCTGCTGCAAGCTGAAATGCACTAGTAGCTGCAGCAGAGGCTCCCTTTCCAAAGAATTCAGGAAGCCCAGGCTGAGCAGAGTTACCTTGTTTGTGGCTGACTTTTGAAAGCTGGACACCGTGCTGACGGCGAGTTCTGGTGCCTCGAGGCCATCTTCTTCAAACGTCAACAGAGGAGCACCCTAATGATGACAGAGAGGGCAGAACTGTTCAGACCAGTGAGTTTATTGCACATCTTCCAGATCTCAGTTATGTATGAGCGATGATCAACGGTTTATTGGCTAAGTCAGTATGTGTTCTGACTTGACAACTCCAAAAACCAGAAAAACGAAATTGAAAAAAGCTGGCATAACATGACTCATGTTACACTGACTTAAATAAAAAAATTGTTTTGCAAAATTGTGGGGCGTGATTTCAGCTCCCTGGTGCATCTTTATGAAAGCAAGTTTGGGATTTTACAACCCAGCCATATAAGGTATCTTTCACGACCCTTTATTGAAGTCACCTGCCCCACAGCTGGCAGGTCAGCTGTCACGAGACTTACCCCACGCTTGATTGCCTCTTCATTCAGAGCCCTGCACCAAGCTCCCCTCCATTGACTTTTCCAGCTTTTCATTGACAGCGCCCATCCCAGCAGAGCCGCTGCTTCCTCCTCCTCCGCCGCATTGTTCCCAGCTGCTGCTGCTCTCTGCCTGCTTCCTATCAGCCCAGGATGGAAATACTGTACGAAGTACAGAGCCAGGGTAACCAGGGATGCGATGAACAGGGTGACCATGCATAGCCACTGCGGGTCCTCCAAACCGAAATATGAGCTGGAACTTTCCAAGTGGGGCATTCTTTGCACAATTAAAGAGTCACAGCTTAATAATACACCTGCTTTAGGAAATTTCCTGACAACCTCATAGTAGTAATTTCGTTCCGAGTCGGCGAAATCACGAAAGACAATCGCCCTGATCAGATAACAGCAATGATATGCAAATGATGATATGCATATTGTTATTCATGCTGTACTACGAAGGTCCTAGTCCTGACAGAGACCTGAATGTAGTCCTAGCTTAAACAACCCGGCTCAATGGCACTTATTCTCTTACTTCAAGTCCCGTTAGCTTCGTTGGCTAACCTCCGCAGCCGTCTGCTCAACTAGCAATTCCCAAATTAGCAAAGAGAGCCGCCAAAAGTTTTCCCAAAGCGTGTTATTTCCAAAGTCTTCGCCTGTACTCCACTGGCCGACAGTCAGATATGGAGTAAGAGTCCCAGTAAAACATCCTGAGGTGGAGGAGTTCAGCCCGTCCTGCTGGACTTCGGCTTGCGTCTATCTCTGATCTGACTGTACAAAGTTATGGAGACCGATATGTGGCACAAACTGTAACTCCCACAATGCAATGCGAAGGGGATTGTTTTTATCCATTGCTCGAAGAAAAGCGAAACTTGCTTAAAAACCGGCGCTGTTAGCGTACGCTGTAAAATAAATACTTTAATTATTACTGAATCTTAGTACTACAACTACTAACATAAACGTGAGCAAAATTTAATTTTAGCTTTAAAAAAAAAACAAAAAAAAAAACCCACTGTGTGTTTTGAGCTACTGGACTTTCCGTAGCTAACCTTAACGTCATCAAAGACCCTGAAGTTAGTATCCCATTTGTGACTTCAGCTCATGCTCTTAAGACTACCAGCCAGATTTTCTTTTAAGTCAATCACTAACTTTAAATTACGTTTGTCACTGATAAAATGAGAATTCAATTCAATTAGTTTTACAATGCTTAAATTGTTATTAAAATAAAATAAATATTATTGCGTATTCCTGTTGTTATCACTGCACTTTCAACAAATATACATCATTATCCAGGTGTTTTTCCATTGTAGCTGTAAATTTGTTGGTGCAACAATTATACCACTGAAAAGAAATTATAGGACTCTGGACAACAAATTTATCAGCTCCACTTCAAAATCTAAAATACTTCTAATTAAATCTAAACTGTAAACCTTCCTAAAATACAGTCTTCAATCTGCGCAATCTTTAAGCTATTTGGGGAAAACAGAAGGCAAAAAAAGTGTTTAATGCTTTTATTTATTTATTTATTTATTTATTTATTTATTTATTTATTTTTAACCAATGAGACCAGTGTTCCCAAATCCAGGTTCTCAGAGATTGAAGTGTTAGAGGAGTCTCCCTTAAACACTTCAATCATGTCACACACCTCATGACCAGGTAATTTACAAACCACATGCTGAGAATTCTATTCAGCCATCCATGTCTATATACCCGCTTATCCATGCAGGGTCGCCAGGGGGGCTGGTGCCTATCTCCAGCTGTCATCGGGCAAAAGGCGGGGTACACCTTGGACAGGTTGCCAGTCCATCACAGGGGAACACAGGACAAACAACCATGGACACACACACACACACACACACACACACACACACACACACACACACACACACACACTCAAACCTAAGGACAATTTGGAGAGACCAACTGACATGACAGTCATGCTTTTGGATAGTTTGAGGAAGCTGGAGTACCTGGAGAGAGCCCATGCATGCATACAAATTCCATGTAGAAAGAGCCATGTCCAAGATTCGAACCCAGGACCCTCTTACTGCAAGGAAACAGTACTAATAATAAGAAGAACAATTTAAAAATGCTGCAGCCGAGGAGGGTTGGGGTACTATCGATTGAGATAAACTCTTACTTACATACATATACATATACACACACACACACACACACACACACACACACACACACATATATATATATATATATATATATATATATATATATATATATATATATATATATATATATATATATATATATATATATATATATATATATGTGGGAGCGGTCCAGTTCCTTTAAAGCAATGGAATGGTCCTTTATCGAGTCGCGGCGTAAGCTACGAATCTGACGCCATCTTCGGCGTATTCGTTTGTCCGTTCTCGAGTAGTGGCAAATATCCTGCTAACTGTATTACGCTGGTGTTTATCAGCCCTCGGTACTCATAATTCTCAAGTTAAAAGAATTTTTTTTTTTTCAATATTAGACTTTTAAAGTGTTTTATTGAACGGTGTAAAACAGTGCGGAAGTCTCCGCCCATTTTCAGAGGTAAACAAAATATACCATCGTCATCCCAGTGCAGGAGCTGCCGTGACTCTGGCTGTATCGGTCATCTGTAAATGGAAATAAGCAACATTTAAGTATGAATTGTCGCTCGGAGGTTCTGGAGGTAACGGTGGAGGCTCGCCAGGTGGAGGAGGCTATGCTAGCCTTACTGCACACCATTTTACTCCACCGAAGCACAGGCAAGTTTCACTACAAGAAGGAGGGCACCTACTCCATCGGCACCGTGGGCACACAGGACATCGACTGCGATTTCATCGACTTCACCTTTGTCAGGGTGTCATCTGAGGAGCTGGACAGGGTAATCAGGAGAGCAGTGTCTGAATTCAAGGTAATGGGTGGCTTCAGTGTTTGATTATTGGCCGTCATGTTGGAGGAGGCCCGTAAATGCTAATTATAACCGAGCTGTTTTTGTCGGTGTTCTGCCCACAGGATGCTCTGAGCAGCGACGGCATGGGGCAGATCTCCCTCGAGTTCTACCAGAAGAAGAAGTCTCGCTGGCCCTTCTCCGATGAATGCATTCCCTGGGAGGTGTGGAGCATCAAAGTCAGCGTGGTCAACCTGGCTAATGAGCAGGAGAGACAGATCTGCAGGGAGAAAGTGGGCGAAAAGCTGGGGGAGAAGGTGATCAACGTGGTGGAGGTCATAAACCGCCACGATTACCTGCCAAAGATGCCCACCCAATCTGAAGTGGACAATGTTTTCGACACCAGTCTTAAAGATGTCCAGCCATACCTGTACAAAATCACCTACCAGATCACTGACTCGCTGGGCACCTCTATGAGCACCACCATGAGGAGGCTGCTAAAAGACACCTTGGCCCTGTGAGGATCCTCTACTGATCACTGTCTGGTTGTTAGACCATTCTTTTTGCTGTCTAGAGACATGCCAGCTCTTCTGCTGCAGGTTTGAAGCAGCCTCTGTTATCGCTGGTGTTAACCTCAGATGTGATTCTGTGTTGCCTCTGTTCATTTTTTTTTTCTCCCAATTATGTATTCTTGATTTTGAAGACTTATTTGATCTGAAGTTGCACCTCGTAGCACAGCATATGACAAAATCTGTAAATAGTGTCAAATTTCCTAATAAATTATTCTCATCAAACTTTGCAGACTGAAATGGATAAACAGAGAAGGCTTGTTGCAAATGATAAAAGCTGACTTTGGGAAACAGATTTCCTCATTGATGTAAAAGGGAAAAAAAAAAAAAAAAAAAATTAAAAAAACTTCCCCTGCGTGTATTTTCATGGTGACCTTAAGTTAGAACAGGATTTCCAGTTTGTATTTTTTTTTTCCAAATTAAAACTAACACATCCTAAGTTCACCCCCTGGTTTCCAGTCAGAATGTGTCACGGTGGCCCACAACCTGAGACACATCCTCTGCAGGCTTAAACTGTCTGCCAACAGGAAAACAACACGTGGAATTATTCTGCTTCTGCACACGTCAACCAGACGTCGGCAGATGCTCTCTGGCACCTGAATATTCCACACAGGAGTTTATATCAGCTTTAAAGAAGTTAGTTGTTTCTATATAAGAGGCAGCAGCCATGAAAGAAATACGAAAAAGTGCAAGTAGGAAGAGCAGACTCAGAACTTGATGGAAAGTTCTGAATGTACAGTTATGGACACATTTTTTATTTCCATATATATTTTCCTGGTATTTTAAACAGTAATTTAAAAAAAATAATCTATTTTGAAAGCTTTTACCATTAAAATCATTCAATTTAGGAGTCAGTATTGTCATTTTTCTCTGCTGGATCTTTACTTCCAGAGCCAATCCAAAGTGACTGATACTGACTGATAAGTATGTGTTTCTACCTGCTTGCTGAGGTTTCTCCATGTACTCAGTGGGATTAGGTTTCAACATTTCATTGCTCTAATCCAGGGGTGTCCAAAGTGTGGCCTGAGGGCCATTTGTGGCCCTTGAACTGATTTTGTGTGGCCTTCAACTGCAGTTCGGGAATGATACAAATTTGACCCGTCCCGCCCAGGTGCTTGGCACAGACTTCTTTGTACTGAGGGTAAAATTATTACTGACATAATTTTCTTACAATGGAAAATTTTTAAGTATGTCACAAAATATTAATTTGTTTATAACTAAGATTTTATAAGTAGGACCAGGTTTATGCAGAGACTTACTGAAAAGCCGACTTTTCCTGCACCCAAATCAGCTTTTATTTCACTTTTCAAACTTGGCTAAATATAGCAAGCGTTTTGTAAGAAAGTGACCCAAACCCTGTTCTTATACTGAGGATAAAGTTGTTCAATCGAGGCAAAAAAAGATAAAAAAAAAAAAAAAAAAGCAATCTGAGAACTAAATGCCTTTCTTTTAATACAGAAAACATGCAAAATCCTTTTTGTAATTTTTGGATCTACGATGAAAAACATGCCTTTCCAACAAACAAACAAACAAACAAAAAACCCCCGACTATTTGCTTGATTTTAGTTTTTTTTTCTTGGCCCACAAATACTTTTGACTTAATGATTGTGGCCCATGTGACACATTTGCTTTGTGACACTGCTCCTATGTGCTGGAAAATCCACAGATCGTCACCAGATTGTTTTTGAATTGTTGGAGGAAGTTGGTTTTTGAGGTCATTTTCATTTCCTTCTGTATTTAGTGAAGCGTTCTTGAGTGCAGTTTTGAGGAACCTCATTTATTTGTAGAGCAGTAACTCCACACATGGATTGTAACAGGAGGCTGCGCGGTTAATCTGACACAGGACTCAGAATCTCTCGCCTTTTCTTCTCCAGACAAATTCGTTTTATTTAATTTGATTCAAAACTACTTTATTTATCCCACAGGGAAATTAAACGTCATAACTCATATCCTCCAGGTATCTTCAAACAGTCGGTGTGGATGGTGATGCTGTGGAGAAGAAGGATCTTTGGTAGCGGTCAGTCTTGCAATGACTCTGAAGAAGCCTCTGACTGAAGACTGCTGCTGTTTGACAATCTCATGACCATCATGACATGCTAACAGCTCAATATCCGGGAAGCAGAGACGATCTTCCACAGTAACGTGTCCTGGATGATATCAGTTGTTGGCAATCACTGCTAATCCACCTCATTTGCTTTTACCGCTCCTCTAAATCTCTGACTGCTCATATGGTTAGAAAGCTGGGCAGGGAGACAGAGTCTTCTGGGATTTAGGGTCGTTATATTATGATTTCATTTGAACTTATGATAACATTAATATTAGATAATATGGTGTCTCATAACGTCCAAGGATTTATTAGTAAAACTAACTTAGCACCAGTCTTCTGCTGCCCATCCTTTAACTTCCAGCTGAGTTTGATCCTGAACAGATGGGTCCTCCTCCTTGCCATTCTTGTCACAAAGTCATTCTCTAAAGTCTTCTCCTCACTGATCCACTCTGACCCATCTGATGCCAACGTTGAGCAAGCTCTGCACTGGTGGCAATCCAGTTCTTTAGCACACTGTCCTGCTGTTTGCTGAGTTCTCTGATTTTTCTGAAGCCAGCTAATCCTCTTCCCTTAACGTTCTTGATGATTCTGTGATGCAACGCAATAATGGCTGCTTTTCTTCAAAAGGTATTAGATTGATAAAAGGATTTTTTTTCACTGCTTCCTTTCTGCTGATCACATGACTATAATAGAATAAGGGCATCTGATTATTAATACCAAGGAAGAAAAAAGTCACGATGTACATTAGCTCTAGAACTGAAGACGGTGGCAAACTTGTTAAATTCAAAATAAAATATTACGATAGCTCCTTTATTTCATAATTATTGCATTTATTCTGATTTTATAGAGAAAACTGATTGCTTTAACGTACACAACTTAAATAAACCAGTGGCTTGTTGCTTAGACGAAACAAAGAATCACCAACTTATTAAGTGAACTACCAGGTCAGAGAAATCTGACACGGGGGATCAAAGAATTCACAATACCACCACTGATCGTATCTTTACTCCACTGTTACTCTTTATTACAGAAGTGTAGCACAAAATAAACGTAGAAAACCTCAACATCAAAGTCTTCAAAAGCAACAATTATGCAACCAATGCTGATACAAATATCCATTATTGCAGTAAGAACACAGGAAGGGTAAAAAGATCCAAGTTCTGTTTACTAACCAAAAAAAAAAAAAAAAAAAAAAAAAAAAAAAAGGTACAAAATCGAGAATACAAACACTTCCATTTACACGAATCGAATCTTTTCGGTGAATTTTTTTTTCCTCACAAGATATTAAGAGCACTAGTAGCAATACAGACTTTCTGCAGAACATCACTATGCAGCTTTTTGCTGAGCTGTAAATGAAAAACAGAGTCCATTTTGACTTCCTCTAAATGGCAGCATTCAGAATAAATTATGACAAAGATTTAATCCACCGAAGCAGGAATTATACTTGTACGAGAATACAACTGCAAAACCGCTGGAATACAATCATAATCATCTTAATAAATCTGGTTAGCTTGTTGTGGGTTACTTCCTCTAAACTTTAACCACCTTAAAATGCCTGAGTCACAAGTTCTCAGAAAATTATTTGTGCTTTTATGTGAACTAACAGAAAAAGACCCGCATAAGGCCATCAAAGCACTGTAAAGCATGAATAATGTGGTTGTCTATATGACTGGTTCTGCAGGCCTAAACAGTCCAGAAAGTGAAAAGAGTTGAGAACCAAATAACTTGTAGAATTCTAGTAAAGAACAGCAATAATACCATAAACTGCATTCAGCAAAACATAATCTTTTAGTTCTACCTGGTTGCCTGTTCTGTATAAATAGATGCAGGGGTTTATGGATGAAGTGTAGAAAAAGCCTCAAAAGCCATGAATCAATCCCTTTTTTGCAGCAGCAACATAATGTAACACTGAAATATTCAGAAAAAGCACATTTCTATAGTGCGCACATTTAATCAGCTTGGCTTTAAATAACGTTTTTAAGGTTTTTGTTGCACGAGCAGGTTTTATTTGCAATATTCAGACAGGAAATGGACAGAGAGCGATGTAAGGAAGACATGAAGCAAAAGTCCCAAGGCCAGGAACCCGCGTCGAGGACTACTAGCCTCCATATCTGGGACGCACGTCCTACCTCTACACCTTGCGCCGCTTCAGAAATAAGTGTTTTTAACAAAATCACCAATTGGTATCCCTTAAAATAAATGTAACCAAAGCATTTCTAAATGTAAACATCATACTGGACTTTAGAGTTAGAGTTTCCAGAAACATCTAATTAGCAATCCAGGACTTTTGGTTTCCCTGGGTTATAAATATGACAGAGGCCTATTTCTTGAAGTAGGTCTGGTGTGAAACAAAGGATGAATATGTAAAAAACAAAAAAAAGAGCCTCATTTTCTGTGAAGTGTGGTGGAAGATCTGTGATGCTGTGGGATTCATTTTTTTTCTAAATGGCTTGCTGGACTGATTTGCATATTGAAATCTGATCCAAAACATATGCCCAAATCAAAACTGAAATGGTTCACCAGACAATAAATCTACTTTCTTCCATAGCCGTCTCAGTCCCTGGACAAGAAACTCTGTTAAAAAAAAACAATCACTCTTTAATATGGGATCTTATAAATACATATTCTCACATTAAAGGCTAGATTTTTTGATGTTTTTCAGTGTGCTGCTGCAATAAAAGGTCAGTTGATTTTAAGACTTTTTCTCCATCTTTACCCATATGTATACAAGTAAACATTACTTACTGGGGTGATTATTAGAAAAAAAAAAAACATTTAGTATGTGCTTGATCATGTTTGATAATACAGGAGGTTTTATCCAGTGGATCCATTAAATGCTGAGAAGGCATTCTGAGAAAAACAGATCATTTTCAACGTACCGTTTTTACTCCATAGAACTAAATGATCTGAAGCAGTGGTGTCCACATCATCCCGTAACAGAGTCAAGCTTTTAAACAAAGTGCATATTGATTATATCATTGAGGCCACCAATAGTATCTTAAGGGACGCCACTCACACCAAGATAAAGAGCCAACATAAATGCAAAATCATCATTTACTTTAACAGCAGCCTGAAAACCTTAAAACATCCCCCCACCCCCCCACACACACTCTGAAAGAACAAGGTACGCAGCCGCACACTTCCAACTAAAGCAATACAAGCTGAAGTAAAGAGGGTAGCGACTCTGTACCTTGTTTTTACAAAACGCTTACTTAGGTAAATACAAACAAAGATGTTGAAAAGACATATTCTTATATAGGTTTTCAAAGAAGTAACTGCTTTTATAATCATCTCACAGAGGAATCTAGCACTTGATTGCACATTCATCTTTACACCTCTAATAAACATGGCCACTTTGAAATATACAACTGGAGGCAAGCAAAGGAGGTTTACATTCAGAATCTGGTTTTGCAGATGCGGAGATGTGCTTGTTTTAGTATGAAGTGTTCTGAGAGAGGCGGTGCCGTCTACATGTGGCTGTGGCTCTGCTCGTGGCTCCACAGACTGAACGCCGTCTTGAAGGTTCTGTGGCAGAGCTTACACATGTACTGCCTCTTAAACGTCAGCGCGGACAGAGACGGTGCGTGGTAGAAGAGCGTGTCCGGCTCGTGAGGACCGCCTGGATTCTCCACACTCTTGGATCTGGACAGACAGCCGTGGCCGCTGGGTTCCACTCCAGGCCTGCTCGTCTTGCTCGCCGACGAGCTGCAGGGCTCCGGGCTGCTCGACTCCTCTGGGATGGTCGCAGCTGCTGGTGCCTGAGGAGATCTGAGCACAGAGGGTTGGGGAGAGCGCCGCTCGGAGTTCTGGGGAGTGAGGGGCGGGGAGGGAGACAGAGGAGGGGCGTGCATGTTCATTTCTTTGGCTCCGGATTCGTTGGCAGTCGACATATGGGACTGGAAGTGGCTCCAAAGGCGGAAGTTGGTCCTGAAAGCTTTGTTGCAGATGTGGCAGATGAACGGTTTGATGTGGCACAGGAGCTCCTGGTGTCGCTCCAGGTCTTTGCGAGAGCTGAACAGATTGCCACATTTCTCGCATGGTCGCACCCCAGGTTCCTCGGGCCCAGCTTTGCCAGGCTCCGAGCCATCCCTCTCACTCACTGCCTCCTCCAGCGGCTCTTCCTTCACTACCAGTTTGCCGTGGTGGCCCATGCTGAGGTCCTCAGGCACATAGGACGAGGAGTCCTCCGAGTCATACATGGGTGGACCCGATGAGTCACTGTAACTGATGTTCTCGGGAAAGTTCCCAGGCGCAGAAGGCTCATCACTGTAAGGCTCTTCTCCAATTACGTCTGGTGCCTCTTCCGTGCTCTCTGGGTGCTTCAAGTGAATCTGGTTTTTACCAGTCATCATGTTCTGATTGTGGACTTCCACCTGGTGGCGCCAAATGCTGAAGGAGGATTTGAAGGTGCGCATGCATTCCAGGCATGTCAGTTTCTTGTACCTACAATGGGCCTCGTGGTCCTTCTTGACAACCGGGCCTGAGAAGCGGAGGCCGCAGTAAGGGCATACGGTTGCATGTCGACAGCCTCTCTCATGGTCGCCCTGCTCTACGAGTGATGACAGCTTAACATTACATAGCCTGCAGGAGTAAACACCAGCGTCTGTGCTGTTCTGTTGAAGGATCTCATCCTGTTCCGGATAGAGGACATTCTCACTTCCTGTGTCCTGATCGGACTTTTCAGCAGGATGTGTCCTTAAATGCTGCCTGTATTGGGATTGGAACACAAACACTTTTCCACAGTAGGGACAGACAAAGCTGGACCTTGATCTCTTTTTGGCAAGAGAAGGGGACTGCAAACTCTGCTTATTCCTCTTCAGCTTCCAGAGCAAAGCTTTCTTTATTTCTCTCTCTCGCACAATGTCTATCAGCTTCTTCTGGAACTTCTCATCCAGCACAGACGAGCTGGAGGACGATGCTGGGTTCTGAACCACCCCGTGCTGGGTTTGGCAGTGAGTCCACACTTTGAAGTTAGTGTGGAAGCGCTTGTGGCAGATGTCACAAGCGTACGGCTTTTCCGGGTTGTGATACATATTGACGTGACGATGCAGTCCAGCACTGGAGCGGAAAACCTTTAGGCAGTTCCAGCATTTAAAAATCTTATTCTGAGATGGTTCCCCATTGTTCTCACCAGGGTCGCTGTTTGCATGCTGAGGTTCAGTCTGTGACATGTCTATCTCTTGTGAAACAATGTGTTCTTTGAATACTTTGCTTTTCTTAAATGGATACCTTCTGTTGTCAGGGCGCTCCTTCCTCTTCCCCGGAAGACTAAAATCTGTCCTGGAGCCCTGGCTGTAATTTGTTTGCAAGTCTTTGAGATTAACTGGCAGAGAATCTCCGACCGTGATCCGGACAATGTCCATCGGATCAGCGAGGGGACTGCTCGGCTCAGCTTTCACACTGACATCTCCTTCTACCTGAGTTTCCTTATCATACCTGTTGAGGTACTTGGACCTGAGAACCAGAGGGGATGCTCTAGTTGAATTGCCGTTGTGGGCGAACGTTTCAGCTCCTGATGCCTTTGAGGCCATTTTGACGACTGATTGTTCTCGGTTTTGGAGATCTTTGAGTTCCAGCGTTGGGGAGAAAACTGGAACAGGGCTGTCCATGGACAATGATCTCCGGAGAAGGCTTTTTATGAGTGGGCCGCTCCGATCAGTGGCCTGGCTCAGCTCTCTGGGCTGACCTTGGAAGGGAGCGTTATTACGATAGCGGTGGTCGAGCTCTTCGGTCTCCTCTTTGGTGTCCTGGTCAAAACCAGACTGCAGCCTGATGTGCTGCACATCAGCATCACTAAAAGACACCGATGAGGTCAGCTGAGGCCTGACTGAGGTGATGTGTGATGAGTTTCCTTTCAGTATGGTGGAATATGGATATCTAGACTTCCTCTCGGTGGGGTTGTTCTGCTCTGATGATTTCCCGCTGGTCTCAGAGTTTTTGACCGACTCATGTGAGTTGTGTTCCGATGGAAGCTGAGCTGCCCCTCGAGGAGAATAAGGAGATGGAGATCTCTCTGATGTTTTTCCCTGATAATTTGAGTGAGAGGGGTGGGCTAAGTTGTTCTGGACCCGACACACAATAACGCTCCTTGTCTGGACATCATTCTCATCCCCCTCCGAGTAAGAGAGCCGCTTTCTGGAGACGCAGTAGGATGCGTGTGGCCTCGTTGACACAATGTTTGTAAGAAATGGGATCCCAAGGCTGTAGCCAAGCTCTTGAATGGCTGCAAGGCTCCCTTTGTCCACAAAAAGCGAGGAGGAGTAAATGTAATTCAAAACTATTTCGAAGGCGTCAGGTTCACAGAAGTCCAGGTTCACAACTCTTAGTGAATCTCCATCTATCCGCGTAAAAAGAGACTGGAAATACTCGCTACTGGCAGCAAGAACACTTTTATGGGCCTGGTACCTCTGGTCCGCCACAACCAGAACCACATCGCACATCTGGCCCCGCAGCCGCTGCTCGTTGAGAACCCCCAACACTGAGAGGGCATGGGAGGCGTTACTGTAATGCACAAGGCTCTCCATGGCTGAAAGACAACACAGATGCGCATTAATTCATATGCCTTATCATTGGTTTTCACTAAAAGTGTGCAAAAAGCAGAGCAAAAACAAAATAAAAGATCATGACTGACTTATTTCTGTCTTTTCAGCTCAATATGATGTGAAACTCACTGCAAAAACACAAAATCTTACCAAGTATTTTTGTCTAGTTTCAACTGCAAACATCTTAGTACACTTGAAATTAAACAAAACTAACTTAATAGTAACTTTTCAGCAAGATATATTGGCTGATCTGATTTTAAGTTAATATTTCTTCAATACTGATAAAAATGTATTCGTTCTACTGGCAGATTTTTTCACTTATAACGATTTTTTCCCTGTTTTAAGTGAAAATATCTGCCAGTGGAACTAGAACTTTTGGTTTCTATAATCAAGAAATATTCACTTAAAACAATCTTGTCGAAAAGTTACTTTTAAGTTATTTTTTTCTAATTCAAGTGTACTAAAATAATTCCACTAGAAAATAGACAAAAATTCTTGGTAAGATTTTGTGTTTTTGCAGTGCAGATATTAATTCCACCAGTTATCACAAATATCCACCACCAGGTTTTTCTTCTTAACATGCTTTTCACAAAAACTTTATGCAGATTGCATGGATATATATTCTTAATTTATTACAGTGTCTGGAAATGATACAATATAAAAATATGTTTTAATTAAAACAAATAAATGTTCTTTGAGAGAGATAAAACCAACAGGCAAACGCTCTGCAAAATCTACAAGATGTAAGCTGCATCTATAGAAGCATTAAAACTAACAGATTTTTTTTTTTTTTTTAACTTTTCATCCATGTCCTTTTAGTTTTATAAATATTTCCATATGTTAATTATTGGTGCAATTATTTTTTCAGAGGGGGTTGAAAATGAAACATGCTACTTAAAGTTATAAAAAAATATTATTTTAGATTTTCTGTCATCCAAACAAGGCAACAGATTTCCCTACCGAGTCAAATATATACATATGCCCTTACAAATATTTGGTTAAATGTCCTTCAGCAAGCTGCAGAGAAACCAACAGCTTCTTCTAGCCATAAAGAAGATCCTGGCAAAATTGTGGCTGGATGCTTGGCCACCTTTCTTATCAGAAGTGGCAGAGTTTATTTATGCTTTTAAGCATTTTCACTAAATTTTCAGTATAGATGAGGTCAGGGCCAATCTAAAGGGTTTATGTTAAACCAATTTTGATGTGGGTTTGGGAGCGCTGTCCTTTTGGAAAACCCAGTTATGTCAAAGGTTCAACCATCTCCCTGTTGATTTGAGGTGAAATTGAATAATTTGGAGGTGGTCCTCCTCATTCAGTATTCCATCCACAACACAACATCATCATGATACCACCACCACCACCACCATGTTTGACAGTTGTCCCAGTGTTGTTAGGTTTAAAAGCATCGCCTTGACTTTTTTGAACATTCCTCTTCTTATTGTGGCTAAATAGCTCAAACTTTGTCTTCACTGACCATAAAACTTAAAAAGCCAATTTCAATGAGCTAAATAAAACTGTGAAAAATGATCAAATATTAGCAGAGGTGTATGTATCTCCTTGAGCCATGGATTAAAGGAAATCCATAATGAACTCAAAAGTATGGGCCAAATTCTTGCTTTAAAAAGTCGTTGACGTTGAATGTTGCTATTGTTTGATTGTTAAGTTGACTGACATGGACATTTGCAGCAATTTCTTTTTTTTTTTTTAAAGAAACAATTAAAAAAAGACGGTATAATTTAAGGTAACCATTTCATACGTGTTTCACAGGAAGTTGAGCTACGCTCAGAAAACCTGACATTTAACAAGGATTTAAACAAAAATCTCAATTTATAAAAATTTCTCTTAATGTGTCTGCAGTTTGATCTAAAGACATATTTACTGGCTGATCAACAAAGAGCTGAACCATTTTTTTTTTTTTTACAACATGGTGAAACAAGTCATAATCAGGGACAAGTACTTGTAATTATGGAGCATTACATCATTTTATCAGTCTGAGTATAGGGAAACGCTGCTTTGTCAAGTTACTATCAGACACCCACCAATGCAAGGAAGCATTAAAAAAGAAAAAAAATTCAATTAAAAGTTTAATACCACACCAACGTAAGAAGACAATCATCCCCAATCACATAATAATAAAATAAAAACATTTAAATCAGACCAAAGTCTGGAGCTCCAACAGAGGTAAAGCCATAAACCTCAGTAAACTGAGGCAATCCTCCAAAAAGCAGATCAAAGTTCCTCTACAGAAAGGATAAAAGAAGCTCTCACTCTGAACAAAGGGAAACTTTTCGGTCATGAAAAACACGGGACAGTCAATAAAAATCATAGAAAATTTTTTTATAACTATATTAATCACTATGCCATTTTAGTAGCACCTGGACCATGTCCCAAATTTCTGTGCAGTTGCTGTGGTAGTGCATTTCTGCAGAAGGGCATCGTATTTTGAGAATCTCATTCTGGCACACCATTTAAAAATTCAAGTTCAGGATTCTCCATTAGTTTGGTGCTGCAACTCAGTCAGGAAAACAGGCAGACAAACATAAAAAGTGACACCAAACACACAGTCAATGCAGTAAACGCATACCTGTACTCAACACATGCTTATACATACACAAATGAACATTAGTTTATGCAGACAGAAACATAACTGAAGGAATATTTGTTTTAAAAAGCTGGCTAACATCTAAATAACAGTGTTTGAATCAAAATTAAGATGGCTGGAGATCTACTTAGGAACACTACATAAAGTAATTAAAATAATTTATAGAAGAATAAAATTTCCCAAAGAAAACAGTAACTTTAAAGATCATTACATTTGTATAAATGCATTTGTCACCTTAGATAACAGATGAGCATTCCACTGCACTTTCAGTCTTCACATACTGTTTGTAACAAGTTAAACTTGGATATGTTGGACATAAACAATCTGTAAGCTGTTCAATTTCAACAATGATTTGGACTGCTATTCACTCCGTTTACTACTATTTGTTCTTTCAATACTATATTTAAATTTCACATGTTATAATTTTATTCTTGCTAGTTTTAAGTTTCATACTTTTTATGATACACATACAGTTTTAATTTTTGTACTCTATGTTATTTGCAATATTTCGTATCACATGCTACTGAACTATAATCATTTATTAAAGCTCTATCTCTAGTCGACTCTAATATTATTATTAGATATTGTTAACATCAATGATATAAAAAAAAATAAGATTTATTAGTGTTCAGAGTGTCACTTATTTTGAAAATTTCAAACGGAAAGCAGTTTCCTTCTGTTTTGCACATTGACACTTTCTATATTTGTTAATGGGGAAAAGCTCCATTCATTCATTAAAAACCAGACAACGCCTGGTGGATTCTGACTTGAAACTTATCGGGATTCTGAGGCAGGAAACAAAATGCCGCCGTAGCAGTTTTTTAAAGAGGAAGCTAAATGAGGCTGTCGGCATTAGAGCGCTCATTCGACATGGCTTAGTTTCTCTCGTCAGAACTTCTCGGACAGAAACGTCTCGTTTAGTTTAAGAACGCACTCGCTTGCTCCCTTGCGTGACCGTGGACGCGGTGTGACACAGCAGCGGAGCTCCCACGGCTCGGCTCCCAGCAGCTCCGTCACACCGGCGGAGAGCGGAAAAGTTGAGCGCGTTTCTCTGGACGCCGCTGTTAATCCCAGAAAACGGCTTGCTGGAGTGAATTAGACCCGCTATGTTCAGCAGAAGTGACATTTTGAGCTTTTAGCCACTCAAAAAGCAGGGAAGACACACACCTGCCCGTTCTGACACAGCGCAGTCTGCCACACAGGCTTGTCGCTGCTCGGATTTTACAGCAGCTCAAACCCCCTTTTAGAGTTACGTCAGCGCGGAAAAGGAAAAAGCTTCTCCTCAACAACACTCCAGCAACTCTGTGTGAGGCTCCCCGCTCATTCCGTCCAACGAGAAATATCCTAGTCTGGCGACACTTACCCATCCCGTCGTGAAAACGGTCTCGCATCCACGCAGCCAGGACTTTATTCAGTGTTGTGTAGCTTTCAGCCTGCTTGTCGTGATTCCATCCATCTTGAATTTGACGTCATCCCACACCAGGGATGAGGTCATCGCAAAGACCGCTCGTCACGTGCGCTGCGCGCTGATAGGCTTATTAAGTGACAGAAGGCGGGTTGAACGGAGGACCTCACAGTGGGGCTAATTTAAAGAGATATGTCATGTTTTTTGTTCTGACGTTCAAGTTATTGGTTGTTTTTAGACTATTATTTTACACCTTTAGGAAGCTAATAGAAGTTAAACCTAATTGACAAGGGGACTAAGTAACATATTGATAAAATAATTTGCATCAGGTTTGCTGACATACTTTGCTGGTTTATGGGATTTGACAATGATTTCAATAAACCTTGCCAATTTATGACATGTTTCCCCAGAAAAATATCCATTCTCAACGATAATGCAACTTTTTAGAACATAACTTAGTTTCAGTCTATTGTCTTAGCCATATCTAAATTGTTCCAACTATAGCCCATACTGTAAGAAGGTTAAACTGTTAAGATACAGAGACTCTAAAAGGTAACACATACTTGGTGGCGCCCCCAGGGTGTCACAGGGTATGAAAGATAATTCAGTGAGGAGGAAGCCTCTACTCCAAAAGAAACATAATAAAAGACCGATTGCAGTTTGCAAACGGACGCAGGGACAAACACTTTCATGTTTGGCGACATGTCCTGTGGTCTGATGAAACTACAGTGGAACTATTTGGCCATAATGCCCATCATTACAAATAGAGGAAAATGGGGAAACCTTGTAAACCTAGGAACACTGTTCCAGTTGTGAAGTATAGGGGTGGCAGCATCATGTTGTGGGGCTATTTTGCTTCAGGAGGAACTGGTGCTCTTCTCAAAATATATGGCATCATGAAGAAAGAATTCCACCAGCTCTGTCAGGAGGAATGGGCCAGAATTCCAGCAAGCCACTGTGAGAAGCTTATGGAAGGAAACCCAAAAGGTTTAATCATCCAGTTCAAAGATAATGCTACCAAATTCAAAGGAAATTTATGTATACTTCTGATTTTGAAGACATTAATAAATAAATCTCTGAAATGTTCTTTTTCTCATTATTGTCGCATTTAGCAAAACGAAAGAAGTCTTGTAATTCTAGCTGCATAAAGTTGTGAAATGATCTATCATGGCCTAATTATTTACATCACAAATATCATGCATTCAATCAGAGGTGTGGAAACTTGTGGGAGTCACTGTGTGATGTTCATGTAATGACATGTCTGCTAATCCCAAAGAAACTAATTAGGTCTGCAAATAAAAAGGAGCCAGGTCATTACAGTACAGCACTGAGGTTGTGTTAGTAGTTATATCCAGTGGGGACATGTTGCCAGGTCTGCAGGCCTCTTCCTGGAAAGCCGATTATGCTACAGTACACTACAAGCTAAGATCAGGTGCAGCACTGAAGATGAAAACTTTATAATTACTTATGATGTCAGCCTTCAGCAAAAGCATATCATTGCTATACTGTGCGGATGATTCTTATTTTGCAATATGAATGCATGCATGCATGGTGAATTTTGTTGACTCAGCATGAGAGCTTGGTTGCATCATGGCACACCAGCAAGTCAGTGTGTACCCGGTAATTATTGCCTAATGACTGAAGTAGGCTAAGTTTTAATCAGGGCCATTTTAACGCCTCATTACAGTAAAATGATTGCAATAAATAAAGAAGCCTTCACATGAAGAGAGCCAGTTAAAATTTCCAACATCACACCTGAAGAGATGTTCCATTTAAATTGTGAAAGCATTAACAACAAAGTCTTTATACTCCTTTTTGGAGCCACATACGTCTGGAGAGGACATAAAATGGCAGGGAAGTTCTCACTCCTCCGTACATGACATTAATGGTTGACACAGTTGGCTGTTAATGCCAGCAGCATAGCAAGCACTTCCATGGTTACCTGTGTGCAAACTGACTCATTAGGGACTTTAACTCCTCCTCTCGAACATCTCTTTCTCTCTCTCTCTTTCTCGCTCTGTGGTACAATAAACATGTTTACTGACACTGTCCAGCAATAAGTAAACTAACAACTTCTTTAATTTATTAAAAAAAAAGCCCAATCCAGTTTTGCTTCGTGTATTATTTCCCTTTCTTTGTGGAGCCATTCAACAGGTTGTTGCGATCAGGATCGTGCTGTATTTTCCAGAAAGCACTAATATCATTTTAATCTCATCCATGAATTGATTTCTGAAATGTTACCCAGCATTTACATTTACATTTACTCCTTCCCTTCGTTATTTGGCGGTCCATTGGGGACTTGATGCTGTAACGAAGGGTGGAGAAAGACAGGGGCCACAGAGGACTCACCCTGAGCAGAGAGGTAGGATCGTCTCAAAGACAAACATGCATTCACTATGTAGTGGCTGAATGCTGGAGATTCTAAGCTGTGAAAGATGAGGTGGATCCTCTTAATCTGGGCGTCCGAGGCCCTCCTGGCTCTCTGTTCAGGACAAAACACTGTGGAAGAAGGTAGGCCTAAAAAATTGGCAAAAGGCATAAGCCCAGTGACTATTTATGAACATTAACTCAAAATAAAATTTTGGGTTTTTTTGGCAGGAAATTACTTATCTCCCTCCGGCTATCATCTATGTATCCGAAATGAGAGCAGAAATGTGAGTTTCTTGGTGGTTCATCCGGTTCCTTACACTGTGACAAAGCCTTGTGGTGGCTGGCTTTTCTGGATGACATGCACCGTCACCCTTTACAAGATAGTGCATCAGATTGAGTACAAGACAGTGAAGGAGCAGGTGACAAGGTGCTGCGATGGCTATGAGCAAGTTGGTCATTACTGTTCCCTGTGTAAGTGTACTCTGCATCACTTGTCCAGCTTTTGGTTGGAGCTTTAGAGATGTGTATAAGTTCTTCTGCTTTTTCTGCTTGATGAATCTAATGATGTAGTATCCTGCTCTGCAGTCAGGCTGCCCTTTCAGTGTGTGGTACTGTGTGCAAGACACCAGATGGGCGAGCAGAAACTGCAGTGCTACAAATAACTCTCTGCTAATATGTGGCCTGTAACATGTTATTTCCTTTGAATGAAGCTGTAAACAGGAGTGATGAGTTTACCGCCAAGCCAGGATCCTGTCCAACTGCAGATGGATTGTCTCCCAGTTCTGTGGACTGTGAATTTGATTTGGACTGTCCAGGCTGGCAGAAATGCTGCCAGAGATGTGGCCGGTTTCTCTGCAGCAATCCGACAAGTTAGTGCACCTCCTGTTTGTACTATTATTAAACTGAAGAGCTGGAGTGCTGTGTGTATTAAAGCCATGGGGTTTTATGAAAAGTTCCTTATGGTTTTTAGAGTTTTAGGTGCAAGTAAAGCCACAAGTAGCAGAGATGAGTCTGAAATGAATCCATTCAGTAATGTCACATAACACGATCGCCTAAATAAGCTGTTAAATATATTGTCGGTAGCAATAATCTTAAATAAATCTTTATCAATAGTGCTGATGCAGTTATATGGTTTTTTTTTTTTAATTGCAGTCATGTGGTTTCCTCACATTCCCACTTGAAAAGTCTCACGCGTTTATAGAATTAAATTTACTCATGAATTAATGGCATGTATGTATACACTGAACAGGCTTTATATACTTCAACTGTAAAGCAGGAGGAGGCAGGCAAGAAGAGAAAATGAGAGGATAGACCAAACGAAAGACAGAAAGAAAGGAAGGGCAGAAGGACACAAAGAAGAAAGAAAGGAAGAAATAAAAAAGGCAAGGTCACAGTAAAAGAAATAGGGAAGAATACAACCAAGAAAGGAAAGAAAGAAACCAAGGATGCTAAAAAGAAGGGTGAAAGGACAGAATGAAAGAAAGAAGGAAGTAAAATAGCAAAAATGGATGAATAAAGGAAGGGAGCAGGGATATAAGGAGGGAAAGAGGGAATTAAGGACACACTATGTAGAGAGATGTATGGGCAATCAAATCTGGAATAACAAACATTTTTGCTTTTTTTCCCCCCTATACTAATCTGGGACATGGAAAAAATGTTCTAAATGTAAATGTTCTATATTTACTTTTCTAGACCCTAATCCTGGTAAACATAAATATGACTTCATCAGTTTTAAGCTTTCATTTATCTGAACACAGTCAAATCAGATCCTCATTACGGGCAATAAAAAATGCCACCTTTAGTAGCAATAACCTTAAGCAGCTACCCGCTATATGACCATACCTATCTCTGACATCATCTAGTGGAAACTTAGCCCACTCTCTTCAACGTGCCTTCAGTTTCATCAGATTTGTGGTTTATAAATTTGACTTTATAATCTTTCCAGATTACAGGTGTCAACAGTTCTTTCTAGCACCAGATCGTTGTGGATGATGTTTTTGTCAGTGTATCCTTAAATACTTCAGACCAGCACGCATTTATTAGCAATTATCAATGAAGTCAGTTACACATACATAATTATGCTATGCTGTATGGCTACTTGGTAGATTTCCTACCTTTTGATATTCTTTTAGGATCAAGCTGATGTTAGTATTTTTCCCACTCCTTCATAAAACCAAGAAATGAATGGATATGAAAGAAAATGAATTTTTTAAAAATTTGACTGAAATTGATCCCTTTGAACTGTATTTTTAGGATCAGAACAGAGTCTGGGGTTTCAAGGAAGCCTCTGGAATGCAACAGTGACAGTGAAGATGGATTACCAGCAACTGTTGTCCAAGGAAAATGGGCTTCTGAATCTCACAAGATTATTACAAGCAATGGTAACATAGCTCCTAATTTTATTAAACCATTTCTGCCATTGATATTAAGGCATATATATATATATATATACAGTGTCTTGCAAAGAGTCTGCATACCTACTGGATATATCCACACTCTGTCATGTTACAACTACAAGCTTCGATAGATGTTGTTGGTATTTTCTGTGACCAAAAGAAATAGGAAACAGCTGTTAAATCATCAGAAAACAGTACATATTTTATGGGGGGGGGTTATGGTAAAAATATGCGGTGTGTACTAAAAAATGGATTGGATATATTGCACATCTAGAGACTGACATTGTTACCCATTCTTTATGCACCTGTGGATGGAGTGTGTCTGTAAACAGCAATTCTCAAGTTTTGTTATAGATTCTCACTTACATTCAAGTCTGGACTTTGACTGAACCATTTTAACACATGAATGTGCTTTGGGTTAAACCATTCCATTGTAACAATAGCTGTATATTCAGGGTTGCTCGTGAACCTCTGTCCCAGTCTGAAGTCTTTTGCATCCTCTGACAGATTTTCTTCCATCACTGCCCTGTATTTAGCTCCATTTAACTTCCATTAACTCTCACCAGCATCCCTGTACCTGCTGGAGAAAAGCATCCCCACAGGATGATGCTGCCACAGCCAGGCTTCACACTGGGGATGGCAGGTTTAGGGGAATTTGTGTTGTTAGTTTTCTGAAAAAGATGGTGTTTTGCTTTACATAAAATCTGTATTTATTAGAATACAGTAAATTTAGTTGTAACATGAAATGGGATTTTTTTTCAAGAGGCATGGATACTTTGCAAGGCAATGTAAGGCTATAACAATAGCCAATCTTTGTCCCTGTTTAAATACCTGGATAATCTTTAGATGGTAATGAATTATATGTGGAAATATTTGGCTCCTGATCTAATTATGAATTTTGTTCTAAATATATATTTTTTATTTCTCTTAAAAGATAACTGGAGCTCTGGAGTCTGAAGTTTCCATCTATTATCTCAACTCACAGCCTGTCCATCCCTACAGAATTTCCACATCTCTTCTAATCTTGAGCAACTTGTCTCTTTCGCTGCACAACGCTACATCAAAGCTGCACCTTCTTCTTAAACACATACCAGAGGTGTCATCTGTAACAGTGCAAGGTGAAGTGACTCGGCTTCTTTGCACGGCAGCATTGATCTCTCTGTGAATCTACTTGAGGCTTTTTGTTTTTCCTACAGAGAAATTACATTCTTGCCGAGTTTTGAGAATGATTCATGAAGCAGAGAACACGGTGTTCAGGAAAAAATGACTCAGCCGCACCACGGTTTCCTTCTCCCACCACTTCTGTTTGAGCGACAGTCTTCTGTGGGATGTTTCCTGCAATAGCGGAAAATAACACCAGAGCGACTGCGTGCACAAACACACACGCCCACGCACACACAGGCACACGCAAGCGCACTCTGATAATAATCATAAATCATACTTTGTTACATTTTCACAAAAGATATGAAATAGGTCTCTGTCATCCGTGTGCTTTTAGATTCTGTTAAAGATAATGACTTTTCCTCTCACCGCTCATTTTAAATCACCACTTGAGCTGAGCCTAACAATGGTCTTATTTTTAGATACATCAGCATGACTTAGCCTTTGAATTAAAGATACAAGGATGACACACGAAGCCAGCCTAAGTCGAACGTTGTGATTAACTCTGATAAATGCATTCTTTGATTTGTCATTTCACTTTTTAACATTACATTTATTTGTTTCCAAAAGCTTTAAATAACCCCCTAACACGTCTCCCCTCCCCATAACAGATGTGGATGAGTGTGTGCACCCTGCTCTTCATCAGTGCTCTCTTCAGGCACACTGTACCAACACATTGGGCTCTTACAAGTGTGTTTGCCAACAAGAATATTTGGATGGTGACCCTTTCAACCCTGGTGTGGACTGTACAGGTAGGACTGTGTACAAAAGATGTGCAAAAATCATTTCAACTCTACACAAATTACTGCAACATATTTTGGGGGAAGTTATCTTGGCAAGTGCAGACTACTCTTTTTATGCTGAAATGCTTGACTGTGCTTCTTGAGCTTTTTCACATTTTGTCACATTGCAACCTCTAATTTTTATGGATTTCTTGAAATTTTATGTAAAAGATGAATACAAGAGAGAACATTTTTGCTAACTGAAAGGCTGGGCAAGGAGAGAAGTATTTAGAGAAGCAGTTAGAAGCCCCATGATAACTATGGATGAGTTGCAGAGATCAGGTGAGAGCAACAAAAATCTGGCCTTCATGAACGGGTGGCAAGAAAAAACCCCACAAGAGATCCTGTTTGCAGTTTGCCACAGGTCATGTAGGAGTTACAGCAAACATGGAAAAAGATGCTCTGGTCAGATTAGACCAAAACTTTATGTTTAGGCCAACATGCAAAACACCAAGTTAACACAGCATCCAAACAGCCAAAATGTGGAACCAGCAGCATCATGCTGTGGGGAGACTTTTCTTCAGCAGAAACAGGGAAGCTGGTCAAAGCTGATGGAAAGCCAGATGAAGCTAAATACTGGGTAATTCTGGAAGGAAACCTGCAGGGTGGAGGTTCATCTTCTAGCAGGACAATGACGCTAAACACACAGGAAAGGCTACGATGAAATGGTTTAAAGGGGAAGTATTATGTGTTGTCCAACCACATAGAATCATTTTATGTTACCTTCAGCTGTTATAAAAATGCTGTATATATCAAATATGACTTAAAAGAAATTTGACTTAGTAATTTAACGCTTTCTTAAAGGGCCTCTGTCTCTTTAAGAAAGTCCTGCTCTTTCCAACACACCACCTTCAGAAAGTCATCACAACAGTGCTCCTCCAGTAACCCTTTAACTATGTTTTTACCAGTGTTTCACTGAGAAGTAACCCATGACCTCAGCAGATGCGCAGCTCCACCAGGTGTTTGCTAATCGCTGCTGGCTAGTCTGAAGGAGCTGAGTGGGGAAGTTGCGGGGGAAGGGGGTTCTGTGAGGCAGAAGCTCAGATAGTTAGAAACTGCTGCTCCGAGGAAGAGCTATGTCTCGAAGGCAGAGCTAGGTTCCACCAAGTGTTTTGCACAGCTGCATGGTTGCCACGGGAGATTAAAGGATTTTTCAAGCATGCATGAAAGAATCAAGGCGACACTCCAGGTATGAGTTTGAGGGAATAACATTATAACATCATGTAAAGCTCAAAAAAGTCAGTTTTACTTAATACTGCCCCTTTAAAACAAGCATAATAGTATGTTTGAAAGTTCAGACCTAAATCCAATTGAGAATCTGTTGAAAGATTTGAAAATCTCTCTTCACAGACGTTCTCCATCAAATCTGGCTAAGCTTGATCTATTTTGTAATTATGAATGGGCAAAAAATTCTGTGTCTAGATGTGCAAAGCTGGTAAAGACATATCACATAAGGCTTTGCAGCAAAAGCTGGTTCTGTTCACTCAGAGAGGCTGAAAACAAATGGATGCAAGACTTTTCAGATTTTTATTTGTACAAAAAAATTAAAACTGTATTATGTTTCTTTTATTTCAAAACTGCACTGTTTTGGTTTATGGCATATCCTAATAAATGCATTGATTTTTGTGAGTGAATACTGTTGTAGGGCGCTGTAGATTCTGGTCAAACTGGGAAACGTGAAGATATCTTTTGTAGACCAGAGCAATTCATTTCACCTTTCACAAAGACTTAGTGGAATCCTGCTAAAAGACATCAAGTTACCTTCAAAGAGTTTCTATGTTGTATTTTACTGTGATGATTTCAATTATATCTGACTGCAAGAGTTTAAATTAATTTTGTTTTACCTGAACTTGCTTGTTTTCTGTAAATAGCCTTCTGTTTGTTCTGTTTTGACCTGACAGTATTGTGTAAATGTAGCATGGGGCTTTCCAGCATCATACACAGGAAAGTCCCAAACAGTACTGAAAATATTACATCAGTTAACAGAGCGAGCTTTATTCCAAAGCTTCTGTTTGACACCTATTGCACAGTTTTTGACAATTACTGATGGAGGTAAACGTATCAGGCTGCAAGTGTGGACTCATAGAGAGGAGGCAGGAAGGTGAAGAATGGAATAAAGGAATCTTATTGTAGACTGAATCACAGTGTAATCAGGGGTCTGGACCCTGTGGCTCCAGAGATGCATGAGGCTCTTTGGACCTTCTGCAGTGGCTCTTATTTAGAAGTGAGCAGAGTTTTTTTTTTAATAATGTTGTTTGGTTCAATATCTGCATTGAAATTCCACAACAGACTGAGCCTAATGGAACAAGAAATATATTTTTTTCTTGGTTTTTCCAATCAAATCAATTGACTGCAATTTTGATGTCAGACTAAAACAACAGAAACAAAATTGCTTCACTTGGATCTTGAATTTAAGTGAACATCAGCTTAAAACAGATAAATAAGGAGTTTTCTACGATAGGAACAAGCCGCAGTTTTATTCAGGTACTTTGTAGAAGTCTGGTGGATCTCTTCATTTTAAAAGTTGAATTTTCATTGTTCTAAAGCCTTGAAATACAAGTATAACCCTGATTCTTTAATTCACTTGTAAAACATGTATATTTTATATAGTAGTTATATATTAAGTTGAATCATTTTTTTGAAAGATTTTAAGGAGAGAAATTTATTTACTAGAATCAAGGACAGAAATGGTTATTTGCATTAAAATGGTTGCTGGCCCCAGGTCTAAATGGTCCAACAGAAATCCAGACAGCAGAACACCTGGAAAATACAGGAGGACTTGAGAGGATATAAACATGTGTAAGAAGGAAACTGACTGTCTGCAGTTGGTAGGCTTTGTTAGAACCTGATGACCTGCAGTAGAGGTATCTGATTTTTTTCAATTAAACATGTTGAAACAGAAAAACAACTGAAACATGCAAGATAGCATTGCAACAGAATCAACACCTGGAAATACTGTTCCACAAACAGGTAGTTAAATAAGGAGCAAAGGGGAAGCAAATTTCAAAGTAAAGGTTTACAAAAGTCTTGAAACATAATCTGCACTTCGGCCATCATAGCGAGGGGTTTGTATTTCTAGCTAAAACTACATGCTAGGATACACAAAAGGTACGTTTATGATTAATGATATCAAAGTGTCTCTTTCATATCTGTCTCACATGCAGTGCCTTGCAAAGTAATTCATACCTCATTGCAAATAGTCACCTTTTGTCACACCAGTTTAATGTATCTTAGTGGGATTTTATGTGCTTGACTAACACAATGTAGAAAGAATAATCATGATGTAGAAGGGAAATGATTATTATTTTAAATGCAAATAAGAATCTGAAAGGTGCAGCATACATTTATATTGTTACATTACTCTGATACCCCTAAACACAATCCATTCTAAACAGCTGCCTTCAGAGGCTGCCTACTTATAAGAGAGTCCATCTGACTTGAGCCTGGGTCAGAGTATCACCTTCCAGCATTCATGTGTTAGAATGGCCCAGTCAAAATCCAGATCTTAATCTAACTGAGAATCTGGGTCAAAACTTGAACATCTCTCTTCAATGACTCTTTCTATTCAATCTGACTGATATGACAAAGCTAAATTAGAAACAATGTCAATCTTTGGATGCTCAAAGGTGGTGGAGACCTACTCCAAAAGACCTGCAGCTGTAGCTGCTGCAAAAGCTGGTTCTATAAAGTATTGACTTAGAAGGGGCTGAAAACAAGTGTTCACCATCCTTCTCAGAATAATTTGTAAAACAACAATGAGTAGTAACTGATGTAGTATTTTCCTTCCTCTTAAGTATTATGTGCTACCCAAAAAATACAAGTTAAAATGAAGTTTTTTATTGTAACTTGACAAAATATGAAAAAGCACAAGGGGGATAAATACTTTTGCAAGATAATGTACATAAGAAACGACTCGAGACACATAAAAGAAGCAAGGAAAAGAGGGGAAAAAAGACTACAGGAAAATTCTTTCAGTGCAAAACTAATAAAGGTCATGTAAAAGTGCTGTCTGTGACAAAAACACATCAATAATATACATCATATTCTATAAAAATACATCACAGCATGAACCAAAGTAAACATACGAGGATGCCCTGCTGAAAATTGTCCAGATCTTTTATACTTTTAACTACCATGACAGCTTCTGTGTTTTTGTGTTGAGTCAGCTTTTAAACAACAACAAAAAAATACTTCAATGCCCACATAAGGTTTTCTTTAGAAGTTTTGATTCTACATGCTCTTGTTATTTTTGCTCCTAGGTGACACCAGGGTGCAGACCACCATCATGCCCCCAATGGTGAACACAACCTTTTCCTGGACTTTTAACAGCACAAGGGACCCTTCAGGCAATGGCACCATGGGTAGCTTCATCCCGTTTGGGACCAGTGTGACTACAGCTCTGACTAACACAAGTTCTGTCACTTATAATTCATCACATGCTTCACTAGGAACAAGTTCAGCACCGGTTACCAACATGAGCTCAGCTGCTGCTTTACCTCTGCCAGGAACTACATGTCGTAAGAAATTCTGACCTTTCATCCTAAGTTACTTCAGAGAACTAGAACCTAAAGACAAAATTTGCATTTGTTGTTCCAGAAATACAATAGAAAGATAAAACAGATTCTGCAGGAAGCTTACTTGCAGAGGGTGCCTCAGAAATGATCCATGCCAAATAATCCAAACAGTTACTGAATTACTCCTCATTTTAATTCATTAGTTATATTTCAGAGGTTGGTGAGCTTGCAATGGATCTGCTAAGACCTTATCTTTACAGAACTATCTGTACTGGCTTCAGGATGATCAATGGAATGACTTTATACAGTGGCTATCAAAACTGTAACCAAACCCACCATTGAAAATAACAAACTTTTGTGCCTTTAAGTTCTGTAAAGTACATCATTATATATTACTGATTACCAAAAGAATGCCATGCCCACAGTGAAACATAGTGGCAGAATCATCATGATGAGTGGTTACTTCCCATTCATGGAATTGGGGTTTTTGTTGAATTAGACAAAATAATGATCAGGTTAAAAGTCAGTTTTGACCCAAAGCTTTAAGTCAAGTCAAGTTTATTTGTATAGCACATTTAAGCAACAAGACAGTTCAAAGTGCTTTAGGTATGTAACAGAGAGCTGAAGATGAAGATGGATTTTACTATTACTATTGTTATTGTTATCATTATTATTATTATTTTGCATCATTATGATGCATACCTGGCTATGGCCAGGTATGCAAGGTGTTGCCTTGTTAATTTATTCCTTTTGTTTAGTTGTTTAGTTTATTCTTGTATTAAATTTCGGACACTTTTCAACGTCACACCTCACATAACACTGGTAAAAAGAAGCACTTTCCTATTTTAAAATGGCTCCCAATAAGGTCTCGGTAAATGACCACCAGAGTGAATGAGGGAATGTGTTAGAATATTACATGGATCTTTAATGCAACCTATAACTGGAGATGGGTTATGCAAGCTGAGATATACAGTGGGACTTTTCCTAAAAAAAGCACCTAAAAAATCCAAGCAATCACAACAAAGCAGAGCTTTAATCTGAAGAGGAGAAGACAAGAGACCTCAAAGAGGCAAACTTGTTCAGCCAGTACATCTGGTTAGCAGCGGGTTACAGTAAAGAAGATATTGTTGTTATTTTTACCTTGTTACATTATCTTGGTGTTGTGAGAATGTGGTTTAGAGTTTTTTGCCAAGTGTTTTAAATGTAGATCTATTGACAGCTCTTTTACTACCTTGGCTATATACTAGGCAGGCATGACAGGGCCTGCTTTATATTGCGTCACTCTATTGTGTGTCGACCTTGTGTTTTAAACGCTCTATGTAAATAATTTTCCATCATTGCATTTCCATGTATTGCACTGCTGCAAAATTTAAATGTTAAGCAGATGTCCTGGGTAATAATGTTACTTGATGTTATGCAACACTAAGTGAATGCCCTGTCTGTGCTAATGAAGCTTCACTAACCTCAGCTTGATATATACTTGGAACATCTGAGATGAAGGGGAGCTGGACTTATTTTCTGCATACATCAGCCAGTTAATACTTGAGTGTTTATGGGCTTTCCTAAAATGTGTTTAGAGCATTGAACTTGCTCTGATGATCATTGTGACATCACATTTAAAGTATCTTTTTATATCTTTACACAGCAGCACAATGTAAATTTCACATAATTTATCCCAATATACATGCCCTGTACAAAACGTAGCTGCATCATAAGCAGCTCACATACAACTCATGTTCAACAGGACTTTATGTTGGGACAATGGTGGGAGTTCGTCCTGCAGTCGGTGGATTGCCGGTTCAATCCCCACTCTGTCCACCTCTGTGTTTGTGTCCTTGGGCAAGACACTTCACATTACCCGGCTTGCCTGCTGGTGGTGGTCAGAGGGCCCAGTGGTACTGGTGCATGGCAGCCTCACCCCTGTCAGACTGCTCCAGGGCGGCTGTGGCTACTATCCCGTAGCTCACCACTATTAGTGCGTGAATGACTAAATGTAGTGTGAAGCACTCCAGCTCCCCTGGACTTGATAAAGCACTATACCAGCACAGGCCATTTACCTTTTTATGTTTCAAAAAATGTGGGATTTCTTAATGGTAAGACCCACACAGAACAGGTCTTTAGATACATCAACATCTTTGGGAAGATAAAATAACCACACAGCAGCTTTAGGATAAATCTTTATGACTGAATAAAATAAGTTTTTACATCAACTCAACTAAACTTTTCACCTTAAAAATATGTCGACTGGAGTTTGGTGTGATCTTATGCCAACATTAAAGCTTGTAGACTTCTCCTTTGCTGACTGTGTTATACCAAGCATTTTGGTGGACAATGACATGGGAACCAAATGATCAGAGGCGATGAAGAACAGCTGTGGCACGTAGAATGGAGGAAAACTTCAGGGATGGAGACAATTAAATAAGAAGCTGAAATAAGACTCAAAAGAAACTGCAAACCAAGAGGAAAAACTAACACATATTTAAGAGAATAAATACAAATTCATAAAGAACGGAATGCAAGCATAAACTAAGAAACTAAACAAAACTAAAAAGGAATTAACCTGTATGGCAAAACACTCATGGCAATTATAAGAGCTAAATATGACAAGACCTTTCGAATAAACCCAAAAATGACTGGAGAGGAACATACAGGAACAACCAAAACACAAACACTGTGGATTGTAGTACTCTGTTTAAATGACAGTGCTGTTAACTATGTGATAAACCAATATTTGAAAAAACAAACAAACAAAAAATCAACCCAAAAAGTGATGGGTTTATTGTTTCTAATATAGGATGAAATAAATCTTCTCAACTGCTTACCTTAGCTTATAAAAATATGTACAAACATATGATGCAATGTAAAAGCAAAAATAAGTATAGGCATTTATTTTAACAATGTGTAATGATAAAGTATGTCCAACACTACTCTCTTTCATTGAACACCCTACCAGGTCCTTCCAGCATCAGTGGCTTATGGCTTGCTAATGTCACTGGAACATCCATGTCTGTCCAATGGTCAGCCCAGGTTCAAAGCAACCAGACTTTCCAGATCACTTTGAGCAAGACATCAGAGGTCACTAAGCGCTGGGAAACCACTATGACCATGATCAAGATAAAGGGACTACAGCCTGGGGTGCTCTACAACATTACTGTGACACCTTGTGCTTGTGGAAAGCAAGGATCTGCACTTCACATTATGGTCAAAACTGGTGAGAATGGAATATTGCAGTGCTTTAATACAAAATGTCATTTTCGTTGACAGAAACCTTTTGGCGATATCAGTCTATTCATTCAAAATAATTAGTAGTTACTATGGGCTCAACTGTTAAATTGTTATTGTGTGAATTTAAGTAGCAGCATAAAACCTTTAGATTAATTCAGCCTATCACAATGCTTTTTTGGGAAAACTGAGTAATCCATATCAATAGTTTGGCTTCAATGTCTTATATGAGATTAGGTTTAGATGGGGTTTTAACCCAAAGGCCTTTGGTAAGATTGAAAAGATGGGTTACTCTGCCAAACAAGGTTTTTCTTTGTAGATGCTCAGACTCTTGATGCCACAACACGACTTACCAACATCGAGTTCAGCAAAGACCTGAGAAACAGCAGCAGCCAGGCCTACAAAAACCTCACTGAGACTTTTCTACAGGAGGTAGGTTTGTTACAAAAAGTATGCTGCACCAAAATGCCATCTTTGAATGTAAATACTCGATGTGAAATGTACATAATCGGCATGGGTGCCATGACAATTTGAGACTTTTGACATCATATTAACCCTTTTCTTTGGGTTAGGCTTCAACTTTTTTAAACAAGATTTGTAATTGGAACAGTTTGAATTTATTCTGGGCTTTCTCTAATTGACATAGGGTCAGAATTATACATACAGCCTCAAATATACACTCCTGATCAAAATCTTAAGACTAGAATTAAGTCATTTTTGTTATATTTGCATTTCTTGCAAAGGAGTCATAACCAAGCTGTGCTTCAGAACACAAAAGGAAGACAAGGGGAGTAAGATATAGTAGATAGAGTTGGGAATTGATCAAAAATGACCTTTAAGTTTAAACATGCTTGTGATCACCTGATCAAAAGTTGAATACCATTGGTCAAAAGCCCCCAAGTCTGAGAAAAAAAAGTGTAAAAAAAAAAAAAAAAACAAGATTCACAGTGAGCGGCCCTACCGTTCTGGTTAGTCACTTCAAAAATTTGTTCTGGTATGCTTGATGTTAGTGTTCCCAGAATGCTGGAGTGAACGTTGCTCTATGTACTGAAGTTGGCCTCACCACACAGAGCATCTATTTTTGTAAATTTCCCTTTATCCATCCTCAGATGTTTTCAGTAGAATTACGATAAGAGGAGCATGCAGGGTGGTCCAAAGGATCAATTTTATTCCCTTGGAAGAAGACTTTTGTCAGTTAGGTGTTGTGACTTCCAACACTGTCTAATTGAAAGTCATCAACAGACAATTGTCCTCGATCAAGAGGGATGTCTGCTGCGCCATCTACAGCCAGCCAACTGCATTTCAAAGCAGTTTTGTTGCCTTGAAAAAGTATTAATACCCACCTAAATCAGATAATGCTTTATAGAGCAATCACTCACTGCTATCAAAGCTGCAAGTCTTTTGAGGTAAATCAGTACCAGCTTTGCACATCTAAAGATTGAAATTGTTACCTATTCTTTTTCTTACATCTGGATGAGTATGCCTAGAAACAGCTAATCTCAAATATTACTACAAATTCTCACTTACATTTAAGTCTGGACTTTGATTGAACCATTCTAATGCATGAGAACACTTCAATCTAAAGACCTCTGAGTGTAGGTTTAGTATACTTATCCTGCTAGAAGATGAACCCCTGCCTAGTCTGTTGATGCTTCCAAAAGATTTTTTTCTTCCACGATTGTTGTGTGTTTAGCTCCATCTAGCTTCCCATATCACCCTCTGACCCTTTTTCCTGTCTCTATTGGATATTTGTGGAGTGCACAATTAATAGCTGTTCTGTCACCTGAGCTGTGGATCTCTGCAGCTCTTCCAGAATTACTATGAGCTCTTGGCTGATTCATTAACTAATCCTCTCCATTCCAGACCTGCCAGTTAGGTTGGAGAACCAAGTCTTGGCAGGTTTGCAGCTGTGCCAAGTTTTTCCCTGACCTCTCTGCTGTGCTCCTTGGTCTTGGTGATTCTGGTTGTCCTTTAATGTTCTCTAGCAAACCTGTGGTCTTCATAGAACAGCTGGAATTAAATGTCAATTAAATTACACACAGGTCGACATTATTTAATAATTAGTGACTTGTTGCAAAATGTTCACATGTTACTTTTCAGATTTTTAGTGATGAAAAATTCTGTGAAGCATCTATCTTTTTGCTCCCACTCCACAATTATGCACTGGTTTGTGCTGGTGTATCACAAAAACAATGTGATAAAATACCCAAATGTTTTTGGTTGCAATCTGAAAAAGATTCAAGGGATATTAAAAATTTTTGCAAGCGTGAGCAGGCTTTAAAGCTTGGTCTTGTGTCCATTTTACTTATCATTGTGTCCAAATAGCTCAATCTTTTTCTCCTTTGACCATAACACTCTAACACTCATACTATTTCAGGAGACACTTGGGTTGTTGTGTATAGACACAATTCTTGGTTAACTTTGATGGTGTTGATTTTTGGAGCAGGTTCTTCTGAGCAGTTTAGTGGAGTCAGATCACAATTGTGCAGACTTGCCACCAAAAAGAGTTGATAATTAAAATCTTGGCTTCTACAGCCACACCCATATCTTAATTCTTGTTGCTACAACACAGGTCAGGTATGAATAAATACCATTACCTGTTCAGGTATTTATTATGAGGCCTTTGGCTCTATGAAAGTTCTCATGAACGGAACATTTGTCTCATTTTGCCCATGTGAGTTCTCATCAAAGCAACAGTTAATTACAACAGATAAAGGTATTTGTTGTAATGGCATAACTGGCTGTGGGTTGCCAGCCACTGAGCTCAATAAATAATTCACTTTTGTTCAATTAAACACTTTTGTTCCAGATTTTGCTCTCTAAAAAGGATCCGACCATGAAAAACACACACTATGAAGCATCAACTTTTAAATACAAGCCTTTCCCCAACAGATCTACCAGTCTCTGCCTCTAGGGCTCAAAGCTATGGTGGATTCAGGTCAGGTGAGGATTGAGATCCAAAGCTTTTCCCTGGGCAGCGTGGTGGTGAACTTCTCCATAATTTTCAACCCAAGTCCAGGCCAAACCATGAGTAATGTGTCTGCAGCACTGGTGCATTCCCTGATGAATAGCTCCAAATTCACTGTGGATGGAAGCAGTATAAGCATCAACGGTATGTTTTTCTTTTATAATCAAGAAAATATTTAAAAGAAAATTACAAAGTAACTTTGAGCAAATAAGCTTTGAGTTGAATAAAATGTTTGTTTAGTTGTTTTTTTTGTTTTGTTTTTTTTTGCCCTCTAGATGAACAATTCATCTTCAGAAAACATTTGTAACAGATGTTTTGTGGAATAAACAGGTGGAGAATTTAGATTTTGAATTTATAATTTTAGAGATACATGGCTCTGGACATTCAAGACTATCTTACAGTTGGACTAACGGTTGGAAGGAGTAGAAGCTAGGGTCAGCCTGAGATAGAGACAGATGTGATGTGGCGTCCCATTATGGGGGCAACACAGTAGATTAAAATCTTAAGAACAGCATCTTTCTATCTCCCACAAAAGATATTTATTTCAGTTCATGTATAATTTTATTGATGTGCAAAAGATTATACCTGTATGCTTCTACAGCATCATCTGCATAAACAATGACAGGTTATAAGTGACCAAAATTTTTTTGAACAGATTTTGATGAATGTGCCTCAGGAGAAAATGATTGTTCTCAGTGGGCAAGATGCACAAACACATGGGCTTCCTACACTTGCATCTGCCTTGATGGATTTATAGACAACAACCCAGAAAGACCTGGACGCAACTGTCAAGGTAGAGCATTAGCGGTAAAGTTAATGCATGTGGTTGACTGATATTTCAATATCTTTATGTTTTCTCATGAATGCATCATTTTCTGTGCAGAAGATGGTACAATGGATACAACATTAACACCAGGCATTTTTACAATAAGTCCTACTCCACCTGTCCCAACTTTTCCTCAAGCTACCACCACCTCTAAAACAACCAATCCTATATTGGCAACTAGTGCAAATGCTTCCCACTTTAGAACTGCTATCCCTACAGTTAATAATAATATCCCACCAACAACCGCTACTCCAACAACACTCTATACTGCCCCTGTAATTACTGGTATTACCCAAACAAGCAAGACTGCTCCAACACTGACCATTAATGTTCCGACAAGCCACTCTGCAGCTCTGACCAACACCTCAAGAACTACTTTCATCCCAACAGTCCCTTCTACTAATCCAATAACGACAGCTGCTCCCGTAACAACAACCATTACTGTCCCTGCAGTCAATGCTACTCACACAACTTCTTCTAGCCAAGTAATCTCCTCTGTTGCCCCAACAACAACCACTTCAGCCACTGCAGCCGGAAGCACTTCAACAAGCACCACTTCTACAACCCAAACAACCCCATCTCCTGCACTACGATCAACTACTAATTCCTCTTTGTCAGTTCAGTGCAGAGTAGCTGCCCTTACTGTCACTCTTGCAAAAGCTTTCCTGGTGAATGCAAAAATCCAGGAGGGTGCTCTGTACTTGGGCATACCAGAATGTGGAGTCAATGGAGGCAATACCACCCATGTTCAACTGACTGTGGCGTGGAACGAGTGTGCCACCAGGCTTGTGCATGTAAGTCTCAGTACCTGAACGCTTGGTTGATGATGATCATTTTCATCATTCTTAGAAACCAGAATACATGAACTCTAATGACACTTCTATTATTTTCCATTTTCTTTCCAGAATGAAACTACTTACACAGCATCTGTGACCTTGTTCAATAGCATGAATCCATACACAGCCGAAGGTGGCTCAGTAGAGGTTCCAAGAATCAGGCTGGAAGTCCCCATCATGTGTACCTACATGAAGAGCATGTTGATTTCTGCAGACTTTGGCTCCATGGGGTATGTTTAACCTTAAGTCATGGTTGCTCATGTAACATTCCACTAAAAATACCAAAAGTCTTGTCATTTCATTGTAAAGCATGTGGTGTTCGACAAAATGAGACAGCACTGCTGGACAAATTGGGAGATAAACACAGTTATTTAAGGGAACTATTTAGATTAAATATATAAAATAACAAAAACACATCTTGTACTATCGCTGATAATATCGCAGTATCACTGATATTGTTCAATGCCCTCTTCCTGTAGCAGCTCTTATACAGATCCTGGACAGACAACCGGGACATTTCAGTGACCCATTTAGCTCCCCTCACTATCCTCTGCAGGGCTTTCTTGTCTGCCACATTGTAGTTGGAGTACCACACCAAGATGCAATATGGTGACACACTCTCAACCATAGCTATGTAAAATGTTGTGAAGGTAGTGGTGAGGAATAATCTGTGTTTCCTCAGAAAGTCCAGTCTCTGCTGGATCTATTTCATGAACCCAAAGGAGAGGTAATGTGATCTGCACCCAGAGGAATTTAAAATGCTAAGCACTATCTTCTTTACATGTGTGCTAAGGTGTATATGCTCAGGTTATGAACTCCAGAGACTGATGATCATTTCTTCTGTTTTGTATGCATTGTCCACCGGGTTGTTGTGTCTGCACTAGTCCTCTAGGTGTTTTATGTCCATTGTGAATGGTGATTATTTATTTCTAGTCAAGTCAAGTTTATTTGTATAGCACATTTCAGCAGCAAGGCAGTTCAGTATGTTTCACATCATAGAAACATCAATCAAGTATACAGCAAAATCATCAAAATCATCAGGAAAATATACATGAAAATCATCAAAATCATGAGTCTCAGGGGAACATGCTAAAATCAAGGATTCTGGCATGAGTCTCTTTTTTGTCTCAATAAGCTGTGGGATGTGGATATTCCCTCTTGAAACCATTGGTGTAATAAGTAGAATGCAACCCATATACCGGTTGTCACAGGTTCGAGTCCTGGCCTGCTGACCCTTGCAGAATGGCTTCCCCCTCTCTCTCAACCCACTATCCTGTCACTTTATTATCAAATAAAGGCCACTAGAGCCACAAAAAAACCTTAAAAAAGTTAATTTATTTCAGTAACTAATTTCACAAAGTGAAACACATTACATTGTCATAATTAGTGGTGGTGATTCGACCCAAGATGCAGAGCAGGCAGAGGCAGCGAATGAATGAATATTTAATGAAAAAACAAAATAAACAAGAACTTACAAAAACCAAGAAGATCATAAGGAGCGAGAGCAGGAACCAAACAGGGACCAGGTACATGCAGGTAACGGAGTATAATGGGAGGATCCAGTGAGGAGTGGATGATAGAAAGGCAGTTAAATACTGGGAGTTTGAATACTGGAACAATGGAAAACAAGGTGTAGGTGTGAGGGGAGAGGAGAGGGAAAGCTAAGAGAGAGAGAGAGAGACAGAAAGAGAGAGAGAGAAAGAGAGAAATGGCACAGGGGAGCAAGGAGGAGTAACGCAAATTAACTAATCTAATTAAAATAACTAAGAGCAGATTGATCTAAAGTAAAACAGAAAAAAGGCTGATCTAAACTAAGCAAAGAATAACTGAGGCAAAACACTGATAACAAATGATCAAAAGTATAAACCCAGAAAAAACATCAAAACAATCCAAGATCCTGACATACATAATTTATTCCATACAGACTGATGTTTTCAAGCATTTATTTCTATTAATTATGATGATTTTCTACTTACAGCTAATGAAAAGATGACATTTAAAAATTAGAATATTACATCAGACCAATAAAAAATATTTTTAACACAGTAATGTGAGCTTAATGAAAAGTATGTTTAATACCTGCTTAAAAGGTGTGATTTTCCAAAGAATCTTTTAATCTGATAAGCAAGCCTCATCAGAATACATATTCTGATTTACTAAATATGACTGTTTGTATAAAGGTGTACACTAGACTACCGAAAATATGTTTCATAAGCTATAATTTCATTTTATTAACTCCATCTTGCAGAAGAACTGCTTGGAAGAAATTAAAGGATGTTTGTTATCAAAAAATGGCTGCTTTTTAGTGGATCCTTGCCTGAAATCTGTAGAAAGGTGGTGGACTGTGAGATTTAGGCTGGGTCTGTAGATG
The DNA here is from genome assembly GCA_014839685.1 of Anableps anableps. Classification (NCBI taxonomy): domain Eukaryota; kingdom Metazoa; phylum Chordata; class Actinopteri; order Cyprinodontiformes; family Anablepidae; genus Anableps; species Anableps anableps. Next base: position 4,819,432 of record CM026078.1, on the reverse strand, counting down.
TTCTTAAAATCAACAACATTGTCAACGACCCCCTCTTGAGGTTTGATGTCCTATTTTAAACATTTTCTCCAAAGTGGCTAATAGCTTTTAATTTAATCACAGTTCACAAGAAAGTGTTGTTTTTTTATTTTTTATTTTTTTGACAAATGGATTAAATGAATAACAAATGTCTCACTCAGTTTACAGGTGCTGGTAGTTGGAATCTGGAAAACTGGATACTGGAGGAATAAGGGGTGTTCCTCCAGTTTCCAGCTTTTGCTTTCAACTTCGCTTCCTAGGTCACTCAGATAAATATGTTCAAACCTATTTTATTTATTTCTTCACAAACAACAGCATCAAATCGTCTCTCAAAATCTTAAACTCTAAACTGATCTGCTTGTAATAAAAAGTGCCATCATTCCAGATGTAATGTGTGTATTTTTCGCTCCCATCCATCTCCAGGTATGAGATGATCAAAGAGGTGATCACGGGTCTGGGATCATTCCAGGTGGTGGTGCAGCTGATGAATGGAACTGCGCCTTTGCCCCACAACTACAGCCTGTCCCCCGAGCAGGCTGTGGTGGTAGAGGTCAGCCTGAACAGCACCTCAGAACAAATGAAAGTGGTCATCAACAAATGCTGGGCCACTCCCACCCAGAACCCAGCCGACCCCTACAGCTACACTTTCCTGGAGAACAGGTCAGCTGCTGCTGCTGCACAATCACTGCTCTGTCCACAGTTTGAGAAGATCTACTCTAATACTAAGCTCTAATGCTACTTTGATTTACCTCTATCATTACAGTTTTAGATGCCAACACTGTAAACGTAACGCAGATTTCATTTTATCCAATTATTTAACATCCAAGTTAGATTTTATTTAGATTTTTGGTTATTATCAAAAACAAAAATTTATCCCGCCTTCCAAAAGCAGCTCAGTGTTTTAAAACTACAGTATATTGTTTTTAAAAGTTTCAGGTTTCAATATACACAACTGAAATAATTCAGCCTGAATTTATTGTCGAGCTTCACAGGCCTTAGCAGCCAGACACTCCAGCTTTCTTTTAAGTTTTTAGTGATGCGAGATACACTGTAGCAGTAATAAACTGCCATTAGGGAAAACTTCTACTGGTTGCATTTCCAAAAGGTTGTGTTTTTAAATTGCTAATTCTATGGCACAGTTCAACTATATCCATGTTAGCCCGCTACCGTTATAAAAAACAGAGTAAGTGGAAACATTGCCATGATGTTCCATACATCTTCTGTTGAATGGTCTCAACCCTGTAAATTCCAACAATCCCTTTAATATTTATTGTAAAATAAACAAAATATTGTCATTTGCAGCTGGAAACTGTCCATCACACACAATGGCAGTTCTTGTTTGTAATTGCACACTGAGCGAGTCTACTTTTCTGCCACCCTGCACACAACCAAACACACCGCCACCTAACAAAGAGCATTCTGCAAAACAAACAAACAAACAAAAACACCAACAAATACTAAAAGTACTAATATGCTTAAAAAAAGAGGCTTTCATAAATCTAAAAATTTCCTTTAAGAATATCTGATCAGTGCATAATAATCACGGTGAGATCTGATCAATTTGTATTTTAGATTTTCAACTAGACGTGATTAATTGTTGTCAAGAACACATCAGACACCATGTAAAGTTTGACACTAAAGTTTTCTTCCAGTGCTCACTCAGCATGCACACACTTTACCCACTGAGTAGACATGTAAATCAGCAATGGAAAGCAACCCAGTGTTCAACTGACAACCTAATTTTTCATGAGTGTTCATGTTGCAGGGCAACTAACCCAAATAATTCAGATCAAATATCTCAGTGAGAAGCATTTTCTAAAATAATGAAGCCAAAGTTCATTGGTCTTTCCCTGCTCTGTGCCTCCACAGCTGTCCTCTGAACATTTACACTAAAGTGTTGATGAACGGCAACTCCACCAGCTCCCGTGTGTCCGTACAGATATTCTCCTTTGTTAACCTAAACGTGATCTATCTGCACTGCCAGGTCCAGATCTGCGTCCAGATTGGATCTGATTCCTGTGTTCCAGTGAGTGCTGCCTGTTAGATACAGTCTTATGGGGCATAAGTGCAAAATGAATCACCACTGGCTGGGACTGAAGCATGTCTTGCAGCAGAATATGGAACATTCGAAGAGCACGGAATAATCTCATGCTTTCTTGTAGGACTGTTTACAAAGAACAGCTCGGACTGGAAACACAATTGGAACAAGTGTTGGATCATCTGGGCCTATACTTAGATTAGATGAAGGTGAGTACTTTTATATGGTCTCTTCAATAAAACATGTGACTAATGTATGTTCTGTTGATATGTTAAGCATGAACCATGTATTGTTACCCTGATGAAGCACAGAAAGGCTTAAAATAAATTATTTTTTATTGATGTAGCATAATCTACATGCAATTAAATCTACTGTGATTAAAGGCTTGATTTCTTTGAATTTTTAGTGAGATCATGCTGCTGCAATAAAGGAGGATTTATTTTAAAGCATTCGACATAACCTTACCACAGTTCCCAGCCAAATTTTTTACTGCCAGCACCCTTTTCATTGCTTCATGTCGATGTAAACATTCTTTCAGAGTCCCTGGAGGAGAAGCTCAACACTCTTCATATAGTTGGCCTCTCCTGTCTTGGAGTCGGTGTGTGTCTCTGCTTCATTGTGGGATTTGTTTGCCTGTTTTACTGCCAAAGGAACCGTATCGGACACTACAATTTCAACGTCAAACCCAAGGAGGAAAACTTCACCTACCTTGTTTTTAACACTTAGAGCATGGGTGTCCAGCTCCAGTCCTCAAGGGCCACTGTCCTGCCAGATTCAGATGAGTCTCTGCTCCAGCACAGTGGATTCAAATGGTCCAACTACATCCTCAGCATGTCATAAAGTTCTACAGAGGCCCGCTAATGAACCATTATTTTATTCAGGTGTGTTGAACCAGGGAAACAACTAAAACATGCAGGATAACGGCCCTTGAAGACTGACTTTGGACACCACTGAAGGGAGAAGCAGCAGATAAACCACGCGTAGCGATTACAGAAGACAGCCACTAGGGGTCAGTGTTGTATTTATGTCTGAGCTCACTTTGCATATGAAACCGTTTTTTTCACCTTCATTGAACTATTTTCAAGCTTGAAAAAAATGTTTATGTTTGAAATATTAATTATTCCAAAATAGAAACAAGGACTGAATTTGAATATATTTAAATAAAACTTATGGCTTTGTTAAAGTTTACCAAATGTGAAGTGAAAATCTGCCCCAAACAAGTTTGGAATATGCTTATTAAAATGTATTAGAAAGACAGAAAAATTATCAGCATAGAAAACATAACGCTACATGCTTGTTAATTAAATATGACAGCTTCTAAATAATTATATTGCAGATATACATAAAATGCCATATTCTTGTTCATTAATGATTTAAAAAGAAACTGGCAACATATTAATATTAATCTGTGCTTCCTGAGGTGTTACGATAAAATTAAATCACTTTACACATCTAATTAGTTGGTCATGGCTGAACTTTCTTGCTCCTACTTCTCTGTTAATCGGATCAGTTGCTGAGCAGAGATGTCAAGCAGAGATTATGGGGAAGATCCAGCATCTCTCTTGGCCCACTTCCCATAATCCCTCACTGTTGACTGCCAGGTCATAAATGCAGCTCCTGGATCGACGGGTGAGGGGGTGAATACTAAATAATAGAGGCTTTCTCTATGAAGGGGGCGGTCCCAGGAGAAGGACTTTCTGCCATCTGGAGGGCTGCATATGCCCCACCTCTTCATTAACCCATTCAGCCTTCCTTTTTAAAACCTGGCAACCAATCTCCATGGCAACAACTCCGTGCAGGGAAAGAGGGAGACAGCCTTAACCAGTAGATGGAGGATGAAGAGCAGGGAAGGAGTGCATAAAACTGGCTGTAATGTACCTTTATTGTTCAATGTATTTAAATATGCTGCTCTGAATGCCCCTCTCTTTGTGACTGTATGCCTGTGGCTTGGATACACTTCAGGGATTTTAAAAACAGCAAATGCTTCATAATTTATAATCCTCGCACTCCAACAAGGACAATCAGGAATCCCCACTGAGCAAGATGGAAAACAACTGTCCTGGGAGTATTTGCTGTGTTTCTACATTCGGCCCTTGGGAACAGGAGGGCACACTGAAGGAACATGTTCTGTACATCTGTATGGTGAAAGGCAGCGGCGCGGCATGCTCTGTAACATGACCCAGTTCTCCACACTTCCTGTTTTCTTGCCTCTCCGCCTTCAGTCTGCCTCTATACATTCAGTTCAAGGAGACTCTGAGACACACTCATCAAGCTTTTATTGAGCGTAGCTGTATATGTGCCTATCTGGGGATTTCAAAAGGACTTTCATACAGGCCATTACTATTTAAACATCCCCTCTGTGCTTTTACAGACCTCCACTTGACCTCATCCACAGACCTGCAGGGTCTTAAAGCTACAAGCCAGACCTTTTCTTTTAAATCCACCAAATACTTCAGATGGATTTTCCCATGTATACAACAAAATGCCATTTTCAGTTTTTTCTATTTTATCTGTTTTATTGTAAATGATCTTTTCAAGATAAAATCCACCCTACCAAAAACAAGCTTCCATGACATCACAGAAGGCTTATCGCAGCTCATTGTGTTTTTCCTTGATGTTTTTTGCTCTTTATTTATGTTTTTAATCAGTTTCATGCTTCAAAGGTGTTTGCTATTATTAGGAGCAGAGATTCTATTTCTACTCAAAACCAATCGACAGGCAAAGAGAATTATAATGTTCCAAATCCTACCAATTAGCACCACCATGCCCTGCAGTACAATCTATACCAGGGGTCTGCAAGCTCCGGCTCCAGAGCCACAAGTGGCTCTTTGGACCTTTCACAATGGTTCGCAACCCCTTAACTTTAACCAAATCAAAACTCCTACATGTAAGCCAATGGGTCCATGATGACACTGGTGTCCTCATGACAGTTAAGAGGTTTATAACTTTGGCTTAAAATGACAAACAATGAACTAATGTTTTAAATCTAAATTTAATAACGAATGCTGGTTTTACCTGTTTTTGTTTCATGTGATAAATTGATTTTCCAAGACGGAATGACACTCTTTTCTGCAAAACTTTTCTGTTTTTCTTTATTTTAAAACCTAAAAACAGATAGAAATGGGGTTCTGTAAAAATGACAGCAAATTTCCTGATGTAGATAGTTATCAAAAATTATAAGATTTTTTTTTTTCTTTTTAAGTTCATGTAACAATTGCAGCTCTCAGCAAGTCTTATTTTGCTGGACAGAGGGAAAATATGGCTCTTAGGATTGAAAAGGTTGCAGACCCTTGGTCTATACCATCACCTTGATTCCAGTCAACACCAGAGGGAAAAAGTAATAAAAACTTGTCAGTCAGAAAGAGAGAAATTGCTTAGGTAAGCTAAAGCAGCATGAGTTCATATTGCATGCTGTACAGCTAGAGGCAATTTTAAGATAATTTTAATCAGACATATAAATAGATTCATACAAGTTAAAGTTTCAGCTTCACCATCCATGGTAACATTCATCGTAACATCAGGTTGAAACCCTTGCAGCTCAACTTCAACTCAAAAGCTTCAGAATGTCAGAATGTGCCAAATGTCACTAATCAGTAGCTAATCAGCCTGATTATCTATCTATCTAACTATCTATCTATCTATCTATCTATCTATCTATCTATCTATTAGTATTTTTGCTTAATCCTTCAGTGAAAGTCCATATCTTATCAACCACCTGTTTTTATTACCAGTGTCACTGAAAAAAGTGCACCACTGCATAGGGTCTTTAAAGACCAGAGATGCTGCTTGGAGGCTGTCCTCTCACTTTTCAGTTGTGGCTTTTACTTCTAGTGAACATGCACATTCTGCCCTCCACCCCTCCTGAAAAACAAACAAAACTATAGCAAGATTTTGTTGAATAAACGCCAACAAATTTCAAACGCTGTCTTCCCAGACCTGGATTAGCTCCTGACCAGTCTGTGGTGCGACGTGGCATTGGCAGATGATGTCCCAGATGTGCTCAATTAGATTCAGGTCTGGGGAACGGGCAGGCCAGTCCATAACATCAATGCCCTCATCATGCAAGAACTGCTGACACACTTCAGCCACATGAGGCCGAACATCGTCATGCATAAGAAGGAACCCAAGGCCCATGGCACCAGCATATAGTCTCACAATGGGTTTGAGGATTTCATCCCAGTACCTTATAGCAGTCAGGGCACCTCTGGCTACCACATGAAGGGCTGCGCAGCCATCCAAAGAAGTGCCTCCCCACACCATGACTGACCCACCACCAAACTGGTCATGCTGGAGGATGTTGCAGGCAGCATAACATTCTCCACGGTGTTTCCAGACTCTGTCACATCTGTCACATGTGCTCAGTGTGAACCTGCTTTCATCCGTGAAGAGCACAGGGCGCTATTGGTGAATCTGCCAATTTTGGTGTTCCCTAGCAGTCGTCCTCCACAGTGTTGGGCTGTAAACACAGGCTCTATATGTGGACGTTGGGAGCTCGTACCACCCTCCTCATGGAGTCTGTTTCTGATAGTTTGAGTAGAAACATGCATATTACTGGCCTGCTGGAGGTAATTTTGTAGGGCCCTGGCAGTGGACGTCCTGTTCCTCCTTGCACAGAGGTCGAGGTAGCGGTCCTACTGCTGGGTTGTAGCCCTCCTATGGCCCCCTCCACATCTCCTGGTGTACTGTCCTATCTCCTGGTACCTTTTCCATGCTCTGGACACTGTGCTGAGAGACAGCAAATCTTCTTGCCACTGCTTGCATTGGTGTTCTGTCTTGGATTAGCTGCACTACTTGAGCAACTTCAGTGGGCTGTAAAAACACCTCATGATGCCTGTATGCGTGACAGCACTGACAAAATGAAAAAGTGACTAAAAGTTCAACCAGAAAGGATGAGAACAGAGAAATGATCTGTGGTCACCTCCTGAAGAATCACTCTTTTATAGAGGTTGTCTTGCTAATTGCCTCTCATTTCCACCTGCTGTATGTTCCATTTGCACAGCAGCAGGTGAATATATATATATATATATATATATATATATATATATATATATATATATATATATATATATATATATATATATATATATATATGTATGTATAAATAATATATATATTCACCTGCTGGTGTATATATATATATATATATATATATATATATATATATATATATATATATATATATATGTATGTATAAATAATATATATATTCACCTGCTGGTGTATATATATATATATATATATATATATATATATATATATATATATATATATATATATATATATATATATATATATATATATATATATATACACCACCGGTAACAATATGCAAATCAAATTTCAAAACCTTAGCTTTGGGATTATAAATTATAAATGAGAGTCTCATGAAGATGACTAACTTGCTGATTAAGATTGACACATGGAGTTACACCCTGTCCCCCAGTGTTCGTTAAAGACAGAGCACAGATACAACAATCCCAGACCTGTCCTCTATCAGAGCAAGCTGTGATGAACCCCATCTTAGCTTTGCTATGTGTGCATATACTGTGTCAGTCTGTGACCTTGTAGGATTATTTTAAGATGCTCAGAAATATTTAGAGGAGTAATCAGGTTGAATGAGCTTCAGTAGACAAGGGCTTCTGATTTGTAGTCTTCTAGTGCGTTCCTGGATTGAAGGGTTAAACGTGTGAAAACAGGTACATTTTTATGGAGATGCACCTCCTGTTTATTTCAGCAGTGATAAATATGATAAAACACACAGAACTTTAAGTAAAAATGTCCCCAAACCAGAAATATTATTCATGTTATCCTTGCATCACTCCTTTTCATTATTATCTTTGTTTACATCGCCCTAATCTGTCTCAGGAACCTACTAGCCACACTCCAGGGGTTTATCAATCTCCTAAACCCAAGCAGACATGAAGAGTGGTTCTCACCTCTGTAGTTCTTGGCATCCATTGTTCCCTTTAAATTCCAAAATGAAATTAGAATTTCTGCCCAAGGTGTTCTCATCCAGACTAAATTCCACAGCTCGCAGCACACTGAAAGATGCAAGTCACAACAGCACTTAATTCTACAGCAGTTTTCCATCCATCCATCTGTCTAACCATTATCTACACACCCTTATTCCTAATCAGATTGATTGGATGCTGGAGCCAGTTTGTGGAGTCACTGGGTGAGAAGCAGGTTGCATCCCGGAGCAGATCATCACAGAGCCTACAGTACATCTGATATTCAAACACCTGTTCCCATGTCTGTCTGTTATATTCTGCATGTTGATTAATGCAATAGCACCCATCAGGATTCAATCTGTGCTCTTTCTGTTCAACAAAATGAACCTTCAAGTGTAACATAATAGGGAAATCATATCATTTTACAGTATAGTACAGCATAATATACTGTAGTTGTTTAAACAGATTATGAAGGGTGTTCTTCTAAGTCAGTGGTGTCCAAAGTCGCTCCTCAAGGGCCAGAATCCTGCATGTTTTAGTTCTCTCCTTGATTCAACACACCTCGATCAAACAATGGCTTGTTAGCAGGCCTCTGCAGAACATTGACATGATGAGGAAGTAGTTACTACCACCAGGAAGAGAACTACCACTGTTCTAAGGCAAACACCAAGTGAAATAAAATAATGAAAGACAAAAAGATAAAGATAGGTCATTTTGTAAAAATCTATGCCTTTTGAAGCCTGATTTTACAGGCTTTTTGGCAGTAGTTAAGTTTATTCACTAACATGGATTCCTGGCTTGCTTACAGAAACATTTACAGACAATTACTGTTCTCCAAAATACCTACAGGGAGCTGCTAAAGTAGGTATAAAGCTTGAATTATTCTCTATTTTGTCACGTTACCACCACAGACTTTGATGTATGTCACAGGGATTTTATGTCATTGACCAAAGCAAAATAGGGCATAATAGTAATACTTAAAAATTCTATCTATCTATCTATCTATCTATCTATCTATCTATCTATCTATCTATCTATCTATCTATCTATCTATCTATCGATCTATCTATATTCAAAAAAATCTGAAAAGTCCAGCACTCAGCGACCTGTACTCTGATATCTGTCAATAAAATCAAGCGAAACCAATTGATTTGACATAAATAAAAACACAGTTGATCTGTGAAGACCTCAGAGGTTTGCTGGAGAGCATTAATGAACAAACAGCATCATGAAGACCAAGGAACACAACTTGTAAGTGGAAGCATAGTGCTGTGGGGAATGTTTGGCAGAAAAGCTGATGGAGGCTCTTACAGTTCACTAGCAGTACAGGGACCAGAACTGCAATGGAACCGGTTAGATCAAAGATTACATGTGTGTTCAAGTGGCCCTGTCAAAGTTCAGATTTAAACCCTGCTGAGAATCTGTGGCGAGACTTGAAAATTGCTGTTCACAGATGCTCTCCATCCAGTCTGATTAAGCTTGAGAATTTAAATTTAGATGTAAAACATAGTTTGTACTATAAAGTGTTGATGGAAAATCACACCAGATTTAAAAAGTTTGACGTTATTTTGAAAAAGACACTAAAATTGCTGCCTTGGCTGTGAGCTGTTCCCTCTGTGCTCCATGTGACGGCCATGTTGTGACAGCTTTTCTGCTCTCAGCCTCACAAAGTCAAAGAATGACAACAGCTACACTACAATAAGGCAAGTTATACTTATTTATTTCGACTAAAAGTGATAAATATGTGGTACAGTTTTCCTAGGATTATTAAGCACTTTTTGGTGTAATGTGACTACTAATAATGCTGACATGTTCTCTTTAAACAGCATGGATGAAACCACAAAATGATGTAGCACCTTTTGTCATAATGCCACGGGTCAAACAGCAGGGCCCTTAGATCCAGAGGCTGCGTCAAACATGCATCAACGATTCCAATGAGCTGCTATCCTCCTGGAGGGTTGAGAGTTTTTCTTTTCTTTTGTACCTTTTGTTGGGTTTGCCTCTTGAGCTAAACCAACTTAAACTCTAGATATATACATAGCATAGCAGAGTGACAAGGCCAATCTGCCTTGGTCCTCATGAACAGGACTACTCAGTCTGGTTCATGTCAAGGGCAAAGCGTACGACTCCGCTGCTCCTCCGAGGCTCGCCTCGCTCCAGCAGTGGCTGTGATCCTCCTCCAGCAGCACCCTGGGAATGATGATGACTGGGTCGGAGAACCTCGTCTTTAGAATCTCTAGGAGGCAGCACATTTTTTTAGATACCAGAGACAGAGACAAAAAGAGACACAGGATAAGGGATATACCTTGGACAAAACACAAGTTCTTGGGGTTGAGCTAAGCACCCTGAGACCGCTCATTACTGGATGCCTCAGAATCAGAAGGAAAACTAACAATGGGCTTTTTTACAAAGTCAAATAAAAGGTCTCAATTTAATTTTTTTAAACTGACAGACATTCAGATTCCAATCTGTTGTTTCATCCAATCGGTGTACAAGGAAACTGCAAACTGTCGTTTGTGGAATGAGGGTCTCACGGTTGCGAAAAATGCAGTGCAACAATGGAAAAAAAATCTCACTCAAAAGAAACCAGAAGGAACAATTAGATCATTAGCATGCACTTACAATTTCCTCTGAAATGTGTCTTTCCAAGGAGGCGTTGCTTCCCTCATTCCATTCATATTTACCCTCCATCTTATTTCCATGCTCAGCACTTGTTCAAGATAGAGGGCAAAGCTTAGGCCACTATATGGAAGTGAAACTCAGATTGCAGGTCCAACAGAAAACAGTCATGGCATGCTTTAGAAACACATTTTAATGCAAACAAGGGTAAAGTGCAGAAGAAAATGAAACGTTTACTTTTGGCCAAATAAGAGAGTTCGTTCATGTGACGGGAGCACATGAGAGGCCCATCTTATACACTGCCTTGCAAAGGTATTGAAATCCCATGGATTGTTTCACATTCTGTCATGTTTCAGTTGCAAACTTAATGCTATTTTATTGGGATTCTGTGTGCTATACCAACACAAAGTTATGCATAACTGTAAAATGGAAAATGACACATAGTTTCCAAGATTTTTGACAAATATTCTAAATTCTAGCTCTTTTTTTGCAAAATAGCTCAAGCTCAGTTAGATTTGATGGAAAGCATTTGTGATTAATTTTCCAACCTTGCCAAATTCTAAATAAAAAAAATTGTATTTCTGAACTTTAACTGCGCCAGTTTAAAACATCAATATGCTTTAAACCAGAAGTGTTTAAAGTGGGCCCAGGGGTCATTTGGAGCCCAAGGACTGATTTTGTGCACCCCTCCAACCACAATTCAAGAAGAAATTAAATAAAATAGGTCAAAACTATGACTTTTAAATTAAAATCTACTTACTTAAAATGTTAGATGCAACACAAAGTGATCACCTTTTCCAAGCTTTCTGGTTTCCTTCTAATTTTATGCTAAGTAGGACCACATCTACTCATTGGCTTTTACTTCAATCTGCTTTTATTTGCTGTATTAAAACTTAGCTGAATACAGCAAGTGTTTTCAAATGAAGACTGACCTAGATCCCGTTTTATTGCTGAGAATAGACGAAATATTTTTTTCAGTTTTCTTCAACTGAACCACCGAAAAAATAACCCAACTGGATGCTTTTTATTTAATTTAAGGAAAACATTCAAAAACCATTTGAAGTTTTGGATCTATGATTCCATTCCTACAAAAAAGAAAAAAAAAATCGGATTACTTTATTTGTTTCATTAAAGTAGTTCATGCTTATTTATTGTATAGTTTATTGCTGAGTAGGTGAAAATAATCACAACATTTTGGTGATTTTAGTTTTTAAAAATTATATTTTTTGTCCCACAAGTACTTTTGAGCTGACATTTTTGGCCAACGTGACAAAAAGTTTGGACACCCCTGCTTTAAACTAAATCATTCTATTATAATGAATAACTCCAGCTGTATGTGGGAGTTATTGCAGTTGGGATGTGAACCTAGACCTCCACTCTCAAATCTTGTGCATCTTCAGGTTTCCAGGATTTCTGTATAGTTAGCTCCATTTAACTTTCATCAATTTCCCTTTCTCTGCTGAAAAAAAGCATTCCCATAGCATGATTTTGCCACCACCATGTTTTATGGCATGTTTGCATTATTTGCATTGTTAGTTTACTGCCACACATAGCATTTTGCATGTTGGCCTAAGAGATCAGTTTTGGTCTCATATGTGCAGAGCCTAACACTGCTATAAGCTTCTCCACAACTTCCTTGGTTTTCATGATGTTGTTTGCTCTCTAATGAACATCTGCACATATATACTGAGATTAAATTATCCACAGGTGGGAGCTGTTTACTGATTTGGTGACTTCTGAGGGCATTTTATTTAGGGGGCATCAGATTAAAGGAGGCTCACTGCATGTGCACACCACACTTTTCAGATTTTATGTTAAATAGGTTGAAAACCATGAAGCATTTCCTACTTTTCACATGCCTCTTAGTGTTGGATCATCTCATAGAATCCCAATAAAATGCGCTTAAGTTTGTGATTCAAGGGATATAATTACTTTTGCAAGGCACTATACGAGTGGGTTACTTTTTAAATGAAACAGTTCAGTCATGCAATTTCCAGAAACCATGAAGGTTGGGCGCATTACAGCAACTGGTTCAGGAATGGTTGGAGATGGCTGGACTATACCTCAGGCCTCCTTAAGGGAAGCCACGAGTAGGATGTGAGGGCAGGCAGGTGGATAGCCTCCATCTCACCCTCCCCTCCCACTCTAGTGTCCATATGGAAGAGAAACACAGAGGGGAGTCGAGCAAAGACAATGTGGTGATTTTGTCTGAATAATAATAATAATAAAACAAAAAAAAAAACAAAAAAAACCAAAAAAAAAAAATCAGAAAACTGTGCCACTGTAATAGAAAACAAAAGCAAATCACAACTCTATGAGCCGGTATGAATGAGAATGAGAGGCGTTTCTCGCTGCGTTTGGCTTTCTTTGCTCCTGTGATTGTGATTACCTGGGATTGGGTAGTGCACAGCCCCACAGGTGTTGCTTTAGAGTCTGCACCCAGCCAATATCTCGGATTGGCTGGCAGAGTTGTATGTAGTGGTACTGTTTTAGCACAACCCTTCAAATGAATCAGAATGTCACTCATTAGCACAGAACAGAATGGACACAGGATCCTCTAATAATAATAATACTTAGAAATGACATGTAGGAGAGGGGTAAGTCTAACATCATACATCTGTGTTTTTGGTCTTTTGAAGCACATGACATCTTATTCTGGAATGAACCTCTTCTTTTCACACGCATATTCCTCTATAAACTGGATGAGTTCTTGGAATATATTGAAAAATGATGCACCAATAATATATTCTTCAGTTCCCACATGAGAGAAACATGCGTGTGTTGGAAAAGAAGCTGCAGCTAATGCCAGAATGCGGTGCAATCTTAGCTAAGCGTAGCGGGGGGAGGCTGTGAGAGCTACATTCTCTTCCATGTGGATAGAACTGATACAATGTCATCTGTCACAAAGACAAAGACTTGGACAGGGGACAGATACTGACAGATACCTGCAACCAACTAACCTTTAACCATTCCTCTTAACAAAAAGAAGCAAAGAACACACTGCTTTTTCTGCTTTTTGCATTTATTTGTAATGTTTCATTAAATAAGATCAAGCAGATAAAACACAAGCACGTCACAGTTTTTTTTTGTCAAGACATGACTTTCTTTAGCATACTTTCTATCCTCATTATGTCTAATAAATACATATAGATAGCACCAGGTTTGTGGTGTACTAATTTACATTTAAAAGTCCCCTCCCTTGGGTTACATGACAAGATGCCCCCCACCCCCAACACCAATCAAAGGCTGCAAAATGCTAATGAGTCAGGCCCATGTCCCAGATGGGGTTGGTGTTCAGCTTGGATATGCATGGTGGTGATGGTTGCCGAGGAGACAGAACAAAGAGTCAGAACTTTCAGTTGTTCTGAATGAAGGGGGACATGTTGAGCGGCGGACGAAACGGTGACGGCGCGACACAGAGACAAGACTTTACAGCTCTGATGGACCTGTGGTCCTGCTTCCAGAAATGGGCGATCAGAAGTAAAGGGAGATTATGATGACATCAGTGTTAAAAGGGAAATTTTGTGAAAGATATCTTCTATCAGCTTAAAAAGCCAAATAGAAGAGAAGCCTGTACCTCAGGTTGGAGCTGCAAGACTTTTACATCAGCAAATCAGATAACCTCAGCCTAAGGTTCAAGCCCTGTCTGCTGTTCTGTATCCATCCATCCATCCATCCGTTATGAAGACATTAATATATATTTTGATCTCCACATGATTTCTGATTGTACCAGAAATAAGAACTTAATAAGAACAGGTGTAGAAATTATAGCGATGTAAAAATAAAGCAATTCTTTTTGCCATTTGAGTGCCATGAAACAACATGTATTCTAACACTGATAAAGTTTTGCACCGATCAGGATTCTGGGCCAATGTCCGATCTTCTGTGTTAGAAAATCTTTGACCTGCTGATGCTGATTTCCTTTTAACAATATAATATAAGATAGAAGAATAGCATTATAAATGTAGTTTTCTAGCTCTCAAGCTATAGGCAGTTATTAATTATTCCAATTAGAAGCTGAGGCAACATTACAATGCCACTATGTGAAAAAGAAGTCCCTGTACACCAGGGTTTTACTATTTGCTTAAAACAAAGTCAAAATGATTGTAGATTTTACAGTTTAATCTGTCTTTAGCAATATGCACAGTGAGTGAGGATAGCATAGCTAACGCAGCATTCAATATTCTAGAGGATGTGATCCTCATCTCTGAGATTTCCAAAAGGCAGCCAACATTTCCAAATCCATCATTTTCATTCACAGACAGGGTTAGAAAGCTCAGGAGAAAACAGAGCAACTTTGCTGTACTCCAATAAGCCTTCCTGTTATCTGCTGAAAATCTTGCTCTCTAAGCCCAAATGAACTGCAGACATGTTTCGACATGTCCTGGAAAATACTTGATACATCTCAGTAGTCCTCTAACGTTGTGTTTAACACATCAGTGCAACTGGAAATAGCCAACATAATCTTTTTTTCTCAGTAACAGAGTCCCAACCAAAGTGATCAGTGTGTTTACTGATCAGAAAAAAAATAGGATTTCTGAAATTTTGGCTGGTTGGTCACTGTTCAGGGCTGATGACCTTAAAAACCATCTGATTACGGTCACCAGCTGATTTCTTGATGCATCTCTAATGCTAACTTAAGATGCAACATGCATTGAAGGCTACTGAATGCATTTTTTTTAAAGAATGCACATTTTAATGCTGGCAAAAGTAGTAGTTTGGATGAGTCACACTAGAATAAACGGCTTGGAAAATAACTGTGAGACGAAGTCTGACTAACAGCTACTATGAACAGAGCTGCAAAGACATGGTTGAGAAAAACACTGTGGTACTTTACCTCTGTTTAAGTAAATCTGGGGAAAAATGGAAACAATTTTACATTTATCATATCAAAAAATCACAGAATGGTCTACCTGATTTTTTGATGAGCAATGTTTGTTTTCAGAATTAGCATTTAAAATCAATTTAAAATCAACAAAACAAAAACTTTCTGTCCTTAATATCTGAGTAAAACAGAAAGATCATTGAGTGCTCTATCAGTGTAACCCTATACTGTAGGTGTGTGTATGAATACAACATTAACACACAGATAAACAATCTATGACATGCCCTGAACTGTGCAGGAATTGCTTCAAATACAGGTACATGGTTAAGCCATCCAGCTGTATCTTCAACGGTGAATTCAAAAGTTGCTTTATGATCTGTTTCCTATCATCCCAAGGGAGTGTAATAACATTACTGCATAACAACAGGAGTCACAGGGATGTGTGTGTCTCTGTGTTAACGCAGTCACATAACTGTGGCTTCACAGGTGGATGAGAATTGCTAGTAAAGAGTGTTGCAGGTGATTTTACTGAGTTATGACCAGTCAGGCTGACAGCTGGGAGGGGAGCGCTGTGTGATAGACAGACAGGAAACAAACGACACCATACTACATTCCCTCCCTCCCTGCCTCCCTCTCTTATTATGACAAATGGTAGTACTGTGGTTTAAAAGGGTCACGTCTGCATTACAGCATTATGTAATTCATATGGAATCCTCCTCTGCTCTCTGACAGACTGGGCTTTAAAGCATAATTGCTTTCATGTAACCCAACCGTTGCTTTAGAAACAAAGTGGGTGTTACAAAATGCCATGGTATGAATGAGCTTTATATGAAAGGAGCAGATGCTGAATGAGAGGACAGGATCTTTAGATGAATTAAAGACATTTTCTATCACTGAACAGAGTTCACATTTACCAAAGCGTAGATGGTGATGTTGCGATACACACTTTTAGAGACAGTGATAGAAAGGCAAACGAAGCAACTACAGAACAAGATGTGGCTCACGCACACACCATGAATAACCAAGCAGGACATTTATCAAAGATTTTCCAGTTTGCTGCTTTTTAAAAAAAAAAAAGAAAAAAAAGATTTCATACAAAAGAGCCAATATGAGTCACTTTTTCTTCCAAAACAAAAAAAAGGGGAAGAAAGACAAATCCTTGATAAATTCTACAAAGCAATCTGCTCAGCTGATCAAAGCCAACCCTTCAGACGTGCTTGTAAATGGGTCCATGCAACAAGAGTCATCCATTGGTTGGCTAGGCAGAAAAGTAGCCATGGCAACTTGGAGATGGAGGCGAGCAGAGTGGGGGAGGTGGGTGGCATCAAATGGCGGAGACAGGAAAGAGGATGCTTCTGCCCACTCGTTACTATAGCGATCTAGTACAGAGTGAGACAGGAAGAGCAATGGCATGTCATGTTCACACCCTGACATGTTACTTGAGTATAAATGTAGCCAAGAGGTAGAGAGAGGACAGAGAAGAAGAATCAGGCAGAGAAGAAGTAAGCAGCTAGAGAAGGATGAAAAAAACAAAGAACTTGGAACCAATTTTGCAGCCTCTGGGTTTGTTTCCCACAAAAAGAAAGAAAAGGAGAAGTAGTGCTAAATGATTTTTACTCTTTTGCCTCAGCCAGTTTGTTGTTGATCTCTTTACTTTTCTCCTTGTCCCCAACTGCCGGCCGGTTCTCGGGCTGGTTCTCCGAGGTCGTCTTCTTGGAGCCCTTCAGCGCGGCGCTTTGCTTATCTTTGGCTTTCCTCACTGGTTTACCCTGGCCTGCTGCTGTGGCTCCAGACTTTTTAGGTTTAGAGCGCGGGACACTATACCTGTCAACCTAAGGATGTCAGACAGCAAACAAGTGATTCCTGAGCTGAAATACCCCCATGTTTAAGGATTTCCAGAAAAAAGTCTCAACACAACACAAGTCTATACAGCACCTGACAAAAGCATTTGTAGCCTTTGAATTATTTCATTTTGTCACATTCTTACCACAAAGTTCATTTTATTGGGATTTTATGTTATGGAGTAGTAGCAAATGCATGCCACACTTTTCAGATTTCTGCTTCTAGAAAACGTGTTTTCTATTTGATCATGCTGGTTTATCATAAAATTCCAACAATATACACTGAAGTTTGCAGTTGCAATGTTGTAAAATGTGAAAAAGATCCGAGCATGAATACTTTTGCAAGGTACTGTATAGTAGAAAGCTTTTCATCTTCAACTCTGATGTAAGTTAGTTCTTTATTTTCACAGATCCACAAGGAAATAAGCAAAATGTGCAGGTGAGATAAGAATACCACAAAGGATTTCACTTGAAATCCCTCTCGCTTTTTCAAGACTGATTCAGAGCCATGCGACAGAGACAGGTGCGTTCTCACCTGTTTACTGGGGTCTATGTAAGGCTCGCTGTACAAACTGCGTATCCTCCTCCTCTCCTGGGCCTTGTTGTCAGCGGGCTGCAGTGGAGCAAGTGCCTTAAAGTTGGCGCTGTAGCTGGTCTCTAAGCTCGTCTTTTCATCTGGAGGCAGGTACTGAGACTTTGCCCGAATCATCTTCACTGGCTTCACGTCTTTGTATGCCTTGAACTCAGTTCTGTTGGGGAAAACAAGTAAAAGGCATCACGAAACCACATCTATGCTTAGCTTGGTCTCTTAGCATAGTGGAAAGAAAACAACAGCGATGCAACCGGATGCAACTGGTGACTCACCATAACTGGGCAATACACTATAGCCCCACGCCACTATTATTGGTCATATTATTTGCACATATCACATGCACAAACAGCAGTTAAACACAGAAAACGCAGACTAGAAATCATTTTTCTACCATAGTTTTGGCGCCCCCTCTATCGCAGCGCCTCTATGAGCAGCATATAGTGCATATCTATTTTTGTGCCACTGCCAAGCACTAATAAATTACTTCAAGAACAGAATTCTTAGGTGTGGAAGTTGTAACAGAGGGAGGAAAACTATTCTGTATAACAGAGGAATTAAAAAGCAAAAATCAGAGGAAGAACAAAATTCTAAAGAAGCTTTTAGAAATAAAACTTTTTGTAACAGAAGTGATCTCTAATCCAGAAAAATAACCCAGCTGGTTAGGTTTACAGCATACTTTTCATTATAAATCCCCAAGAGATTGAAATTCACACTTTAGAACTAAAAAAAAATAACTGCTAATTCCTATTTTTTGCCACAGCAGCATAAGGAAAACAGCATCCAGAAGGAATTACATCAAATATTAAACAGGAACTAAAGACAGGAGACAGAAAATAAAGTCCTAAAATTAGAAGAAAAAACTCATCAATCATGACTCTCATCTCATTTATATAAAAATTAGCTCAGCTCATAACGTATGGTAAGCTCTGATTCTCACTGCTTTACAAAGCATTCTATCTGCAGTCCAAAAGCAGCAAACAATGCCATGGCTGCTGAGTGCAGAAATAACGCTGCAGAACAGAGGTGAAAATCATGCATTATATAACAGGAGTGAAGTCCATTTCTGAGGCTGGAGAGGGCCAAGAAGCCTCGATGCAGAGAAATGTTATACAACTACGTTAATCGCCAGGAGTACAACACAACCGCATGACACCAGTGTGCGCATGTGTTAGTGAAAGAGGGGCAGATTGTGAGAACAGACAGGGTTCACAGTGTGAAATACCGGTCTGTGCTGCAACATCACTGCTATTCATCAACATATGACTGTATAACAATACAGCCTGTGTCTCTGAGATCAGGAGGTACTTGGTACTACGATTAAAAACTGTGTTCAGCATCACTGGGCTGCATCTTTCTGTTGTCCCTGATTGAAATTCAAAAATAGGATATTTTCCTGACGAGTGAAGGCACCATAGCTAAGAGCTACCAGGTCCTACCTAAAAACAACACACTCTGATGTTGACCACAGTTACTGAGTGAATGAGATGCAATGTTAGCTTTTTTTAACAACAGCGATATGTTTTAAATTCTATCAGCAGAAGCACAGAGCTGTAAGAAACTGTTTAACGGTAAACAGTTTTTTCTATGATATCATGAATTTAAGATGCTAAATTTAAAACGTGAATTTTGTAATCATTTTGTCTTTTTAAAATATAAGTAAAACCCAGTTTCATTGGGAGCTCTCTCATGGTGGCGTGTTTTCATATGAATAATTAGGAATGCACCGATATGAAAATTTAGGCCAATATTGATATCCGATATTAATACTGCTGTTATGGCAATTAACCGATATTTACCGATGTTATATATAATTCACTACAAATGCTGCTTTGAAACTTCTAAGAATCAAGATTCTTTACTCAGAAACTTTAAATAAGAAATATTTGTCTTGCAATCTGAAAGTTGTGGGTTTGATTACAGCTTCCTCCTGCCACACACTTATGTGCCCCTGAGTAAGGCACTCAACCCCAAGCTGCCTACCGATCTGTGTGAAGCTGTATGAATGTGTGTGTTCAGTCTGACTGGAGAAGCTCTATATAAATTCAGTCATTTTACGATCAGATACTTCTCACCATTATGACAGGCTGTTCTAGAGAGATGGATTGGGAAGATAATTAGAATTCTTCCTGGCAGGGACATGAAGTAACCTTCATGCATTTTAAATTCGGTAATATATTAAACCAAGTATTAGATGGGGCAAGAAGGTACAACCCTTTGGCACAAGATATTTTAGATTACCTCAGCCAACATGAGACATTCTCTGGAGGTCATCTGTATCTAAATGAGGCACCTTGGTAATCTATAAGAGCCTGGATTGGTTGACCTGATAGAACATTGCTTAGAGGAATGGGGTAAAAGCATAAAATTATCTGAACTTTTAAGATTATAACCAGGCTAACATGCAAACCCACAGAGTGGGCAGAAGCAGAATCCTGATTACTTGGGGGGGGGGGGGGTTCACATGCACTGCTCTCCATTAAGTTTCATATCTGATTTGGATCATGTTATCAAGCTTTACCAGCTTATACTGATTTTACAGCCCTCCAGAAGAATCTCAATTATTGTTAATTTATCAAAACCTTTCTGATTTTGCCAGTGATTAGCTAAACTGCTTAAAATGTTTTCAAACAGCTTTTAAGAGAAAATGGCAAATACAAAAAAAATAGGAATTTCCAGTTTCCCTTAAATTATGATTTAAATCTTTATAGCAACGAAGCAAACCAATCCAAATTCATTGATGTTTACATTTAGTAATTATGTACTAAACTACAACCTCATTTTCGTGCTCAGATCTTTAAGCAGCTCGATGTGCATGGTTCCATGCGGTATAATGTTATTTTTGTCATGATTGTGGGGTGTTTGGGTTCCATCTGTGTTTGTATTTGATTAATTCTCTGTTATTTACTTCAGCTTAGATCTAGCCTTTTTAGTTCATGCCGTTATATTTAGTTTTGTTCTGATTCTTTGTGCATTTGAGTTTCGATCAGTGTTCAGTCTCCTCCGGCCCAGTATTTACCTCCAGCTGCCCCTCGTCTCCTGAGTACTCCACCTGTGTGTATGTATACCTCCCAGTGTTCTGTGCTGGATTCTCCCCGTATGTAAAACCTTTCTTACCGTGTTCTGGTTCTCCCATGTCGTTTCTCAAGTTCTTTGCAAGTTCTCAAGTTCTTTTGCTACTTTATGATTAAACTTATTCACTTTCATTAGATCTCTGCACCTGGGTACAAGTTTACTCAGTGTCAGTCCCAGTCTCAGATGGTTGCAGCTTGCTTTATAAGCTCTACAATCTGTGCAATGATGCTGCGAAGACAAATTTCTCTAATTTCACACCAGCACTGGCAGGAGATAAAGGACTGGGCAGCGTCAGTTGGAGTCATCCAGGCAATCGATCTCCCTGTGCACAGGACCCCAGCTTTGATTCCAAGCAGCCATTATTGTTGTGTCAGCTGGTGCAGCTCCTGGCTTCTGCTCAGCAGTTCCCTCCTTTCTCCCTGTACTGTCTAAAAACTTCTTTTGTAACATCAAAATTTTTATAGACAAGAGGGAACATTTCATGAATCACAATTACTGAAGCATTACAGGCAGGATTTTAAAGGGGCAGTATTATGTATTTTCCAGGCACATAGTGCAATTTATAGCACAATCAAGTAACTGTGTTGCCTTCAGGTCTCAAAAATGCTGTTTATATCAAATATGACTTAAAAGAAATTTGACTGTATTTTAACACATTGAAACTGGGCCTCTGTCTCTTTAAAAACACCTGCTCTTTCGAACACTCCACCTTCAGAAAGTCTTCACAACAGTGCTCCTCTATTAACCCTTCAACAACGTATTTATCAGCATTTCTCTGAGAAGTAGATGGTATAGTGAACTCAGCAGATGCACAGTTCCACCAGGTGGTTGCTAATTGCTGCTGGCTAGTCTGAAGGAGCTGAGTGGGGAGTTGTGGGGGAGGGGTGCTCTGTGAGGCAGAAGCTTGGAAGCTTGGAAACTGCAGCTCTGAGGAGGAGCTGCACCTTGAAGGCGGTATCCAATGTATCCATCCAGGCATTTTGCACAGCTGACTGGTTGCCACGGGAGATTAAAGGATTTCTCAGACATAAATGAAAGAATCAATGCAACACTCCAGGTGTGTTTTTGATGAGGGAATAACATTATAACATGATGCAAACCTCAAAAAAGTCAATTTTATATAATACTGCCCCCTTAAATAGCTAATTTTATATGAAGACCTGGGTCAGTGTTTACTTAAAAATCAGGGTTAAAGAATTTCAGCATCAGAGATTTAATTGGAATACATTTTACTGTCAAATCTGTGTGAGCAGATATGATAAACCCAGATTAGAGCAGTTACATAAGACAAACAGCTTTTCTAGAGAATGTTCTGAACCAAGGCAACAACAGAACACTGGTAGTTTCAAGAAACAAACACCACTTTCTTTCAAAGATTGTTCCTCCTCTCTAAAATGCAGCAGAGTGAGGGTTTGTTCCATTCACAGTCTGTCAGCACTCAAGACTATTTAGACCTGAAAATGGATCAATGTGAATGCAGCTAAACCAAATAGCTCTCTTTAGGAAATGTGACATAGACAGCAGTCATTCAGAGTTTATCTGACATTCTGTGTGAAGCATTTAGTGTTTTATGTTTCCCCCCAGGAAAGATAACTGAACCAGGATGCTCCTGACATTTTGCTGTTCAGAGAAATATGTCAAACAAGGATTAGTGACAGAAATTATAAAACATATCTTCTTTTTCAGTCTCTCTGAACCCACTGAACCCATCACTCTTGTTTCTGGTGCATTTATTTCCTTAATAATTGTTCCTTCACTCAATTTTTTAAATGCGTTTCATCTAACTGACATTGAAAAAGCATGCAAGGCTGACAGGATGAAGAATAGCTTTTGTCTTGAAACAGAGTGGGTAGCAGAAAGAAAACAAGAACAAAGACTCCAACAGCAGCTTTTGTGTCCTAATTTATTGTTGTCCAAAAATCCCAGTTAAAACATAATGGGGAGAGCTGGACCATGAAGGCTGGATGGAAGGCCTTCATGGTTGAAAATGCTGTACCAATTCAGAGAAAATACGCTGGTGAACATGGTGGTTAGCAAAAAACCCAGTTGCCTTCAGCATTTTCCCAGGTACACAAAGGAGCCTCTGTGTATAGAGAACTCTGTGTTCTCAAAGAAAATCCAAAGAAAGTCCACATTTCTTTGTCAGCCAAGAGTAAAAAAGAGTCATGCAAGAAGACGAGTGTGTTTTTAACCGGTAGTTTTCATGAAGTTCTTTGACACTGGTATCAAGTACTTGCAAAGATGCACCAGTCAGATGGTTTTCTGGCTGTTTTCCTTATTGTGTACATCTCAGCCGCCAAATATGGAGCTGTTTCATTCAAAATTAAATAAATAAATAAACACTGTTATTAATATCTTATTAATAAATATTCCATGAAATAAATAAATGTCCCCATGAAATAAAACAAAATTAATAATTTAAAAATAAATTTTTACCTTATCTGTTTATTATTTATTTATTTTATTTCATTTATTTATTTCAAAAATCATTTATTGATTTCAAAATGTATTTATTTATTTTATGATTTATTTATTTCAAGATGTATTTCTTTTTTTCATGATTTATTTATTTATTTCAAGATTTATTTATTTCATTGTTTATTCATTTTGTAATGGTGTTTTATTTTGTGACACTTTTATTTTATAAAGATACTTGACGTATTTCATGGACTTTTATTTTTTAACTCCGTTTTTATTTCAGGCTGTTTTATTTCATGTTCTTATATTCAAATGAGTGTGCGGAGTTTTATCTGTGGAGTGGGGCTGCCGCTGGCCAGAGTGCTGCGACCTGAAGGACCCCAAACTTCAGCGCATCTGCATGAGGGTGGAACATGCAAGCTATAAGAGCTTGAACAATGAAAGAGGTGGAATATCTTTGGAGTACTAAGGGAACTTGTGACCTTTAATCAAAAGCTTTTCAAAACCTGCTCATATCAACACAACCCAGTCGAAAAACAAGAGCACATGAGCATAGTTTAACTCCGTCTGAATTCTCCCTGTTGCATTCCTCAAAATTTGATTATTAGTTAGGATAATCTGATTATGACATTTGCTAATCAATCGGGAGTTGTTCTTGTTCACATCACAATGCATCAAAAATTCGATTTTACCCCCCCCTCCCTAATCCATTGATGATTCTGGATGTTCAGACAACGGGGTCCTGTACCTGTTCTCACTATAATGTCCACCTCAAAGGTATTATTCCACTTAATCATCTTTAAAGTATGCAATTCACAAGGTACAATGGCATAAACAAAAAGCCACAAGTTCACTCTCTAATGGTAACAATGTAGCACTTGTGGATTTATAGACTATTTAACCCCTGTTGTTACAGCTCTGACTATCATCCGAGAGTCCAGCTCTTGCCTTAACTTCCAGCTTCTTTCAGCACCTACCTTTTGGTTGAGGTTAACCACTGAGGCTGTTTTACAATACACAACTTCACTGGATTATTTTTAGTGAAAATTCAACCAAAGATAGGTAATTTTCTGAGTAAGACAAATATAAATTATTGCAGGTTAATCCACAGTTCAAACGCCTAAAAACAGATGCCTGATGTTATCTACAGTGTGACTGAAGTTGTATTATATTTTAATGACTTATATCTCTATTGCAGCAAATTAAAAAAAGACAAAATTTCAAGTCCATGTCATCCTTCTTCTATGCTGAATCATGCCAGAAGATTAGAAGATCAACCCAAATATGTGCTTAAAATTTTACTTTTAAAGAATTTTGCCCTCACACTGCTACTTTTGTGTTTAGACGTCTGTTGCACAGTAAAAGCTGATGAATGATCGTGGAGAACTGGATTCTCACGCCGCATAGGGAATATGCTAGTACCACTTTGCTTAGAGGGTATTACTGTTTACATTAAACACAGATAAAAGCCAATTCCCATGGATGCAACTAAAGACATTGCTTTTGAATTGTTTAACAGAATTGATATCTATATCTATCAATGAGACTTCTGCACCTGTCCACAGGTGTTTTGCCCCACTCCTCGTGGGAAAATTGCTCCAGTTATCTCTGGTTAGAAGGGTGTCCTCTCCAGATGTAATGTTTCAGCTCTTTCCACAGATGTTCAATAGGATTATCAAGGCTCAAGAAGGCCAGTTCAGAATAGTCCAATGTTTTGCTCTTCGCCATTCATGGGTGTTTTTAGCTGTGTTTTAGATCATTAATCTAAACCAAGCTCTCTAACACTAGGCAGCATATTTCTCTCCAGCATGCCTTGACAGTCTTGAGATTTCATCGTACGCTGCACAGATTCAAGTCACCGTGTGGCAAATGTACCAAAGCAGCCCCAGAGCATAACTGAGCTTCCTCCATGTTTCACAGTAAGGACAGTATTCTTTTCTTGGTATGCTTTATTTTTGCGTCAGTGAACATAGAGCTGATGTGCCTTGCCAAAAAGCTCCAGCTTTGTCTCATCAGCCCAGAAGCCTTGCGGCTTGTCAATATTCATTCTGGCAAATTCCAGTCTCGCTTTATGCTTTGCTTTCCTCCTTGGTCATCTCCCATCAAGTCCACTTTGGCTCAAACGACGACTGCTGGTGCGATCTGACGCTGATGTACCTTGACCTTGGAGTTCACCTTGAATTTCTTTAGAGGTTGTTCTGGGCTCTTTGTTTACCATTAGGGCCGGGCGATAACAAGATCTATCGCGATACACACGTGGTCAATATCAACAGAAAATATGTCCGATAGAATGTTCAATAATTTCACTGAATGCCGATCCAGAACCGCACAGCATTCTGGGGGATGTAGTTGGAGGAAAGGCTTTAGTCGCTCAACCTCTCAGGGTCCAACTAAGAAAGGTTGGCGGCATCAGCTAACCTGCTCTATGGTTACCAAGCAACAACGTTGTATAACATGCACAACAGCAGTTTTGTGTTGCCCCAACCTACTCCGACTTCTCTCGGAGGTCCGCACCTTCTCGCAGAACAATGCGAAGTCAAAGTAGATGTCCCCTGGACACGTCTGTACAAAGGTACATTTTTACGACCGCGGCACGAAACAGTGTTCACATCAGACTGTTTAGTATGCGACATCAAGATAATGTTGAGAGTCAGCACAACCTGTTGTAATTCGGACGTAGAGCGTGAGTCCCACTCTCTGTGACACACTGACAGGTGTGGTGGAGAAGAAACGGGGCAAGGCGCCCAACCAGCTCATCAAACTTGCTCGCGTCCATTCAGTTTGCCGGAAATGAAGGGATCTGTCACAAGAAATGGAGGCAATCGGTACGCTTCAGTATGAAAACTCAACCATCCGCAGACAGTGTGCGCAGAGTCTGCATGATTCATAGAATACACAGCAGGGGTCATGTTAATTCTGTCTTTGACCGTTTTTTAAAAACAGTGACGAAAAAATCTGAAGGCCATCCGTGACGGATTACAATTCACACAGGACCACTTGGTGCAGACGCAACTTTATGCACAGAAAACATTGAGGAGGTAACTAAATCAAACAATAATAAAATAAAAAATACCATCCGATTCCTGTCTCTGACCTGGACATTGAACTAAATGCATCTCCCGCATTCAATGCGCTAAATACAACTTCATCTCACTTTTTAAACTTTATTTATATATTTATATTTATTTATTAGGCTTCTTGAACTGGGACCCGAGTCCAAATTTCGCACCATAAACATGCAAATGTGAACTGGAATGACAATAAAAATCCTTGAATTTCACAATCCGGGAGCTGACAGCACATTGACGTTATGGATAGGAGTTTTTGGAGCGCGTCTGGTGCAGGAGTGCATTCTGGGAGATTTCCTCCAGCTGCCCCTCGTTTGGAGAGTTATGCCAACTTGTGATTGCTTCAAATGGAGAAAAGATTCCCTGACTTCAAAACTTTGGCTGTAGTGGCGCTTGTGATTCCAGTTTATAAGTGCGGCAGCAGAGCTCGTAATCAGCCTGCAGATCAACACCAGAACCCTGAGACATTTGATTATGCACAATCCGGTGCGCAATTCATGTCCATGTTCATAAATAAGTGTGACAGTTTCATTTCATTGTTTATATGCAGAAACTGGTTCCACAGTCAGTGGGTTTTGACACTGTGGAGAAAAAGTTTCATGTTTGCCACCGTGCCCCATAACTGCTTAAAAATAAAAAAGAATAGGGTGGAGGGAAAGGAGAAAATGAGTGCAACAGCTCAAGAAGACACTGTGAATAAAAAAGGAAAGGTCATGGCACCAGTTTGGCAGTATTTTGGATAGAAAAAAACCTAATCAATAATTATCAATATTGACTGATATGAAATGCTTATATAGTGATATGTTTTTTAGCCATATCACCCAGCCCTAGTTACCATTCATGTTATCCTTCTCTTCAGTTTGTCATTAATTTTCCTCCCAGAAGGTTGGCTACAGTCCTCTGGACCTAAAACTTCTGAATAATATGTGGAATTGCAGTCGCAGGAGCATCAAGCTGCTTGGAGATGATCTTACAACCTTTACCTTTAACTTGCTTGTCTATAATTTTCTTTCTAATTTCCTGGGACTCCATATTTAGCATGGTGCACACCATGTCACAAAGCAGCACTTGTCAAATAGGCAAACTGATTGGTTACAAGCTTGAAAATAACCTGTAATGCTAATTAGAGGACACGTCTTATTTTAACATGTCCCTATGGTCAAATTACATTCAATCTTTTCAAGAGATACCGTCATTTTTGTCCAGGCTTGTTTCATTAGTTTCTTTTTTTTAGATGATTCTGTTGAACTACAATTCAAAAGCAATGCCTGCTTTTCATTGGTTAATTTTCAATACATTTGTATTGATGTACTTTTGTCAGTTTCTGTCAGGATCTTGGGTTGTTTTGGGTTTTGGGTTCATAATTTTGATCATTTGTTGTTCTGTGTTCCTTTGTTTCTGATTATTTAATTGCATCAGCCTTGTTTCTGTTCAGTCAGCTCTTAGTTATTTTAGTTCGATTATGTTTAATATTTATTCCTTGTGCTACAGTTAGATTCATTTTCCTAGTTCCCCTGTTTACTCTCCCATGTGCCACTCTCTCCTCAGCCTGCCTTCTGCTCTCTCCCCTCACACATGCAACCTGTTAGCTAATCAGCCCCAGTCTATTGTTCCAGCATTCACTCTCCCAGTGTTTATACACCTCTCCTCCTCTCACTCATCGCTGGTTTCCCCTGTTATTTTCCCGTTGTACTACCTTTGCCTCATGTTCCTGGACTCTATTTGTTCACTGGCTCCATGTGTTCTTCTCCCAGTTTTTTGTAAGTTATTTTTGTAATTTTTTTTTATTTTTTATTAAAATGTTTCATAGTTACCTCCTGGTTTCAGGCTTGCATTTTGGTCCACTTCATCCACACCCATCATGACAATTTCAAGTAATCTCTGACCACTGTAAGTTTTTTGGTCATTAACAGAGGGGTACCAACAATTTTGTCCATATGTTTAACTTTTTACCAATTATTATCAAATGAACAAATGATTTTATTGCATTATATTAAAATTAGGACTGGATTAGACTGCATATAAATATATCTAAATTTTACTCGATATTTGGACTGTTTAAATGAATTGGATTGATTTAAATTGAATTTGTACTTTATTTATAACTGGATTTAAAGTGAACCTCTTTTCTTTTCCAATTACCTAAAGGTGACGTCTGTTGTGATCTGGCACAATATAAAGAAACAGAATTGAGTTGCTTTTTTAATTTAAAAATTGTAGACTCTGGCATATCTCCTTCCACAACATCTTCTCAAAGCAAACTTTTATTTTTTTGCACAGGTCTCCAAACATAGCCAAGCCTGCAAGATCACAAGAAATTCAGGTTGTCCATACAAGAGTCCCCTTATTAAAATATATTTTAGGAGGAAACTTTTGGTAAATAAAACATAAAATGCACATAAAACTGGAAGAATAAGCCATATATGCTACTTTTAAAAATCAATTTAACATTATATTGCCTCTGATGATAATGGGAGTGATAGGTCTTCCTGACAAAAATAATGATTGCTACAAAATGTTCCTTTATGACTTATTAGCAAAACAGCGGAGTCAAAATATTGTTCTTAACGTCATGATTTGAACCATTTGCTCATGAACTATAGGTCCAGCTTCCTTTGGCAGGTTTGTTTCTATACTCTGTAACTATGTCCAGACTACTGGTGGCAGGGCTTGCTTCGAGTCTCGGTAGGCAGATGAAAACACAGAGCTGACTTGGCTTCTGCTTGTCACAGTGCAGCCCTTCTTATTGCCCAATTCTGGAGACGGAGAGCGCCTGCTTTGCTCCCTGCTGACTGCTAAACAACACAGGCACCAAACAGCCGGAGGACTCTGCTGCTGCACTAACACAGTGCCGTTTGCCTATGCCAATCGAGTCACACTTCCCACCAAAGACTGCTCAGTAACAGCACTGAGCCAAATTTTCAGCCTACACATACCACTGGTTATTGTTTTTAGCAAGACAAAGCACGAAAAGCTGCCAAAAAACCTCTCAATTGAGCATCACACAATCTCTCAGGCTCAAACAAACATAATCCAGTCTATTAAAATGCAGCAAAGAGATGCAGCAGGCATGCATGCAGCAATAACATGTGTGACTTGATGTTCATCCTTCCACCAGTGTCCATCATTTTCTGGAAGATTGCATAATAGAACGGAGATTAGCCTCATGGACCTAAACATTAGCAGCATGCTGCAAGCGTCTCCATTCCATCTAATTACAGTCAGTGGCGTAAACTGAAGCTGAATATCATTTAATGCGCTCACACACAGTGTGAAAGGACTAGTTTGTAAAACAATTGGCAGATTTCTGAATTTAGTAAGATCCTGCACAGAGAAATTCTCCACAGTCTCTTCCATAAGAAATGCACTCAGTTTATCTGGTCAGTGAAGACAGCATATGTTCAACTGGTGCACTCAGATTTCGGTTGATTGGTAGTAAAAGATGCGTAGTAAAAACTGTTATTACACATCTTAAACATCTATATGAAAATTAAATTATTGGCTTTTTTCATCTACAAAAGGTAGAACATGTTAACCTCCCTCCATGATCGTTTTTGTTTGTTTACATTCTTGTTCTGTTGTTTTCTTTCCTCTAATCAATACTTTAATCATTGTTTTTATTAAAATAAATATTGACTGGTAGAAAATGTAGCCTATATGTATAGTTGAAACCATACGCTTCCATGCACTGAATAAAAAGATACATTCACCGTTTTTCTCACTGTTTGAAGTTAAATCAGACCAAACTCCTTTTGTTTTAGGTCAGTTAGAATAACAAAAATTATTTCTAGTTGCTTAATACTGAGAGAAAGAATATGTCAGGGGTTTATTTGTTAATGTGTTCAAAATCAGAAGTTTACACACAGAATGATTCCCATCTCTTGAAACAATGAGGGACAGCCCAAAGGATGATGTCATGGCATTGGAAACTTCAGACAGGTTAAATGACACATCTGGCTTAACTGGAGGCTCACCTGTGGGTGTACTTTAAGGCCACACCTGGAACTCACTGCTTTCTTGTTTGACAGGATGGGAAAGTCAGAAGAAATCAGCCAAGATTTCAGGAAGAGAACTGTGGAGCTGCACAAATCTGGTTCATCCTTGGGCACAATTTCCATTAAAAAATAAATCCCTGACATATTCTTTCTCTGATGATTGTGAATAATAACTAAGCAAATAGAAACAATTTTAGTCATTCTAATTGCCCTCAAACAAGAGAAGTTTGGTCTGATTTAACTTCAGACGTTGAGAAAAAAATGTGTATGACACACCTTTTTTAATTTGCTGTATGTAAACTTCTGGTTTCAGCTGTATTTTGCCATGATGGCATTATTCTGACAATCCAAAGGTTCGTGTAAACATCTGTGAGGATACTATGTGAAGATTCATGCATATCGAGGATTAAGGTGGACTATAACCTAAAAAAAAAATAGTGCAATAAAGTACAGTCGTTTTTAATCAAACTCTCTGCCAATAAATATAGCGAATTCTAAACTTTATGGCGTTTATAGTTTTTTTTACTACCCTCTGACCGTGTATGAGCACCCGAGGGCCGGAGCCAGACGCAGAGTAATAAACTTACTTATAGGAGCTGCCAGCTGTGATCTCCTCCTTGATCTGTCGGTTCAGGGCATCCACCGCCGCCCTCCCCCTGCCTTCTGCTTCCACCTTCAGGACCACCTTTTTGGGCCCCTCCTGCTTATTGGACCGCTTTTTCCTCTCCTGCCCCTGCAGCAGGTCTTTTTCCTGCACCTTGTCGGCAATGGCGCCTTTCTCCACGCCGCATTCCGCATCCAGCACGACATGCTTCTTCACGTGCCTGGGTCGTTGGTCGTCGCCGACGGACACGCTCGGTGGGGGTTTGGGTATCCAGGGGTGGTCGTACCGTTTCGGGATGGGCCAGGGCTTGAAGTCCTTCTGGTACTGGGTCTCGGTGTTAAACGGCGTCTCCGGCTCGTGGTACTCGCTCCTGGGTTTACAGCTGGGCTCGGGCCGCACTTTCCAGTGTTTGAAGTCCTCGCGCATCACCGAGCTGCACACGCGCTCCTCAGAGACGCACCTGCGCGGCCCGCGCGACGCTTTCGCCAAGCGGGTTTCCGCGCGCGACGGCTGCGTTTCTATGGCGACCCGGGCCTGGGGAGGATGGAGCGGCGGCTGCAGCTGGATGTGCTGCATTTCCGACACGTCGGTGTACTTGGTGAAGACCAAAGGCACTGCAATGTCAGCCTTGTCCAGCTGGTTCCAGAACCGGGCCATGCAGCACGCCCGGCTGATGCAGGGCCACGCCATGCTGTGGGATTTAGAGTGCCACTAAAACACAAATTACGCTATTTCCACCAGGATGACACGACCAAAAAAACAAAACATCAACAACAACAACAAATAAAACAAAAACAAAAACAACAACAACAAAAACAAACAAAAAAAAAACAACAAAAAAACCCCAAAACAAAACCAAACAAAAAAATACCGTTCCACTCTCCGGTACAATGATGTGACAAAATCAAGATGTCCGTATGAGAAGGCTCCGACGCTTTAGACGTTAAAACTGCATATGTAATGATCCTATTTTATTTGCAGAACGCCGGAGATCAGAAAAAGGATTTCAGAACCTGAACCGGGCGCACCGTGCTCTCCTGCTCCTGTGTGCCTTCTATTCGTCCTGCTACATCAGGGCACTGCAAGGAATAACGGCCCCGCCCGCCCGTCAGCATCCCGGAGATTCTAACGGGAACCAAAGAGGAAAATAAACGTCAAGCTGGACAGTTTCACTTCCTTTCAAACAGCAACATTAAAGCTATGACGACCTTCCTATTACAGTCGAAAATACAGTCGCTTGTATTAAATAGAAACGAAAATGAAGTGAGAAATCACATTTGAAAAAAGTAATAAGCATACCATTGACTATATTTCAATTCGATACAAATTGGTTGGTACAAATGTTTAACTCCATGCACAAATTTTGAAATACAACAGAGCCCTTGACGCACACAGCGGATTTGACGCACCCGTCGGTGCGGCATAGCATAAACTATGGATATAAACATTCGACAAAAACGGCACTAAAAGACCTTTTTAACGTCAAAGCGAAAAATCGTTTTTGCAAAAATAATGACAATTAAATAAAAATATGTAGCATAAAATAAGCGATTGCATAAATATTCAGCCCCTTCAAGTCAGTATTTAGTAGATGCATGTTTGGCTACAATCACAGCAGTCTGTGTGGATAGGATAGGTCTCAGTCAGGGAGGCACATCTGGACACTGCAATTTTACTCCATTCTTCCTTGCAAAACTGTTCAAGCTCTGTCAGGTTCTGTGGGGATCTGCTGTTAATGGCGCTTTTCAAGTCCTGCCATATATTCTCTATGGGACATAGGTCTGGGCTTTGACTGAGCCACTCCAGAACATCCACATTGTGGTGTTCAAACGGTTTCTCTGTGGCTTCAGCTGGATGCTTCTGGTGCTTCAAGTCGTTATCTTGCTGGAAAAAAAAGTTCCCTGAAGTCGTAGTTCTTATGCAAATGGAGACAAATGATCCTCCAGATTTTCACTATATGATGTTGCATTGATTTTACCTTCTAGCTTTACAAGCCTTCCAGGCCAGGGTGGGATTGTTTATATCAAAGTGTGTAAAATAGTTACTGCCACAGTGCTGATCATCAGTAACCCACTGATTCATGAAAACTTCTTCCATTGCCTCAGCAAACAGTGGAATACATGAATAATGTCAGCTGATTACACACCCTGAGGGCTTGTTTCACGCTGGCCCTCAGTTCCTGAAACACACAACGGGCTTACAGTGTCCAAATAAAGAAGGGCTATAAGTGCTTTCTGACAGCCTAATCTCCAAACATGTTTGTTTTTTTTTTTAATTTCACTCTTTTATTTTTTGTTTGTCTCAGTGAGACTTTGTAAAATATAATGTGACAGACTGAGAATTCAAC
This sequence comes from Anableps anableps, assembly GCA_014839685.1. Lineage (NCBI taxonomy): Eukaryota > Metazoa > Chordata > Actinopteri > Cyprinodontiformes > Anablepidae > Anableps > Anableps anableps. The sequence goes on along the minus strand of CM026078.1, from coordinate 4,786,044 downwards.
ATAATGAGACAGCTGAAGAAGATAGACAGAAGATTTATTATTCATCTGGGATGTGATCAAAGAGAAAAATGTAAGAGAAAGACAACCAATCTATTTTTCCCTTTCTTAACACTGACAACCTGAAAACCGATCACTTTACCTTCGAACAAGACTGTAGCAATATTTAAGACATTTTGTGCAGTGCTGATAGTGTTATTATGTGATAAGAAATGTGTGAGCTCTCTCCAAATGACCTTTATCACTATGTATTAGACTGACACACTCATGTGTTGTTGCTCAATCAGCTGGGGCTGCAGTTACAATCACAAAAAGCAACATTTTGCAACATCCTGTGCATGGAGTCAATCGTGGAAAAATCACAATAAAAAAGCTTTGTGACATCCCTTTTGTCCCAGAGACCTTTGGCTCTGAGTCCAAAAGCTCTGCATTCAAGCATCAACTTCTGGGTTAAAGGTCAGATGTTGCTGATATAGTCTGAGAAATCAAACAGTGTATTGAGTCAAGATAAGCCAAAAGTCAATAGGAGGCGATGGTGGAAGGGTGAGAAGAGCAGACTTTGGACTTCCCTTCCCTTGCTGTCCTGCTTGGACTCTGCAGCAGCACGTCGGTTCGTCTGTCTTCTTTTATAGAAAAATGAAAATCGATTTTGCGCCTGTGGACGTGCCCCTCCACAGGAGGCTGCAGACGGCTACAGTGGTGCAGTGGGTCTTCTCCTTCCTGGGTCTGGGTAAGTACTGGTGATAACGTGTTAAAATGTTGGATCATCTCCTGACACTAACACAAAGGTTAACATGATAGTGCTTGAAAATGTGAAGTGATTTGAATATATGAAAGAGGGTGCTAATAATGCTTTGATATACAGCATGTTTCTATATGATGCTATTGCATCACAACAGCATCATATCGCTGGTTACTGATTAGATGAATTAATTTACCTCTGACTAGTGTAACACACTGAGAGCTCTCTTTTGCAAGACATGTACGTACAGCCCTGAATTAAAATGTCTGTTTTTCCACAGGGTTTGAGTCAAGTTTGCACTTATATCACAAATATTTTAAATCAGTTAATTTTTGCAACCTCTCATACTAAAGCCATTCGCAAAAACTCTCAAACTGTCATTTACTCCTGGTCCTGCAGCTAAGTTAGGGAGGGGCTGTTCTTCTTGACTAGGTCTATTTCCGCATCTAGCTTATTAACAAAACCCAACAATAAAGATATTAACACTTATTTCATCACTGACAATTCCATGTGACTTCAAGATCATTGGGTGTCTCAATAAAGCGACAGGCAGACAAGGATTCAGTTAACCAAATAAACAGCCAAGAGGCTCGTGGTAACTCTGGAGGAGCTGCAGAGAGCCACAGCTCAGATGGGAGATTCAGTTCACTGGACAATTATTAGTCATGCACTCTACAAATCTGTCCTTGGTAGAAAAGGAGAAGAAGAAAGCAAACTGTGGAAAGAAAACCCTAAAAATGATAGTTTGTCATTTTATTTATTTATGTGCTGATGAGGGACATTCATGAACATTTTGAACAACACAAGTGTAAATGGACCCAATTTCAGCCAAGGTGGGTTTGCCACAAACCACGTGCTGCTGATATTAGACCCAAACTATGTGTTGGAGGAAAACTAACACTGCACATGACCCCGAGTTGATTGGAGGAGTCAAGTTCAAGTGCTTGATACACATTTTGTTAGCGAAACATAATTTTCCTTCTATTTTTCCAAAATCCCATACTTTGTGAGGGGGGGGAAGTATTTCTTTGATACATGCAGTAGCCATGCTACAAACGTACATGGCTTTGTTCATAGATCCCTGTTTGTTTCAGTGTGCAGGAGACTGTTTGATGAAATACTCCAGTTTGCTTCAGGTTAGCTGGGAGCTCCACAGGTGTCTTCTGTTTTGTTTTCAATCAGTTACACCAAATTTTATAGAAATTTTGAACAGAAACATTTATTTATTTTTCTACTTTTTAAGAGATTCACAACTTTTAACATTCTTGGTACGAATGTGGACTGTAAAAACTGATTTGAATGGTTGCGTATGGCCTTCAGATTCGCTCCATCTTCGGATAATGACGTACCCAGTGTTATAGAGATTGACCTCTCAGTGTCTGATATGCACATGGTCAAATCAGGTCATATGAACACTGATAATTAGGTAATCAAAGTTAAAATACTAAAGCACATTTGTCTTAAATCAGATTTCTGCACCGATGTAATGTCTGGAAGGAATACTGTTCATGTGGATCCTGTTTGTTGTAGCCATTGTAATCATTTTTCCAGATGAGAAAGGACTAATATGAATGGCTTGTTTCCCCTGTTACTGTCACTCATCATGCTATTTCTGTTCCCCCTCAGCACCTACCTGCATTATCTTGTTCTTTTACCTACTCTTTACTCGCTTCTGGGTGATCAGTGTGCTGTATGCCATCTGGTGGTACTATGACTACGACACCCCTGCACATGGAGGCCGCAGAATGCCCTTTTTGTGTGGCCTCAAACTTTGGGAGTACATGCGAGATTATTTCCCCATCAAGGTGAGAGAAAGCCTGAGAAAAAGCTGTTCTGATTGTTTGCTGTCTTTGCACATTACTTTTGAGAGCAGGCTTAAAGTCACTGTGTGGTTGGGTTTACATGTCAGAGACTAGGACATCAGAATATCCTGTCTGCTCGTGTATTTAATCTAATTGATAATCTCAGTCCTTTCAACAGCAACAATCTTTATTTCAGTTGCTGGCAGTAATGAGTCTCTGAATAATAACACCCTGCTATTTGCTTCAAAGATACTAACCAGTGCTCTATTTTTCCACTAACACATGTACACTGGCAGTAAACACATAGCAGTAAACAAAGCAAGGATTTCCACTGCAGGATTTCACAAAATACAAACTATTTAAACTGTGCATTGAAGAAAAAAAATCTGCTAGATTGTGTGCATTAGATTTGATGGCATCACAAGAGGCACAGAAATCAAACCGATCAGCAGGCATTAGGAAACATTTTAGCAGACAAGTGACTTTTTACAAAATTTGACGTAGGTTCTGAAAAAAATGGAGTTGCAAGGGGTTCAGCTTTACATGTTTGAGTCAGACTTTGACTACATTTCCCATGTTGGACACTGTGGTGGATGGCAGATAGGATGCAAACAAGTACAGCAGCAATAATCATCTGCAAAGCTTTAATTTTAACTGGTGAAAATCTATTTGTAGTTTTGTTTAAAATTTTCCATCTGATGATTTATTGTAAATAAGTAAAGAATATTCTGCTTGGATCATCTTATATCATGATAAGCCAGTAGAGTGCACTGCAAGTTGGATTACTCATTATGAGTCTGTGTACTTGGTGATCATTTTCACAGATATAGAAAGCTAGAGCTTTGCATGAAAAACTAAACACTCTGAGGACGAAATTTAATTTGAAACATTCAGAAAAAAATGAGGAAAAATACAAATGAACATAAAACATCTGATCAGTTACCTTGTGCTTTACATGCCAGAGGCATGTTTATGTGTAAACCTGCTTCAGGAAGGGCAGATTTTATCTTGCTATCTTAAATAACAATTTAAACCACATTTGCAAAAGACTGAAAAAAACAGAAAAAAACAATAACTGACATGAGTTTGGTTGATTTTACAGAAAAGTCTGGCTGGCAGCCTGAGGTGTGAATGTGTGCGTGCATGGTTATTTCATGGTCATTTGTCCTGTGTTGCCTTGCGATAGGGTAGCAACCTGTCCAGGGTTGCTTTGAAATGCTGACACCTGCATGGACATGTCCACAAGTAGCTGTTGCTTTGTATGTCACTTATTTAATGAGAAAAAAATCTGTCTGTAGAAATGAACATCTTATTGCTGCAGTCTTCACTCTACTTACTGTACTTAAGTACATTTTTCATGTTGCGGTTTTTTTTAAATTATTATTTTAGTTTGAAAGTAATAAATTACTTATTCGAGTTCAAAAAAGTACTCTCTCCACCACTGATCTTCACGATATTTCATATGCATGGCAGCCATATTGGATTCAGAGGTTTTGGTTGGTGAGAAACCTGACTTTCCAAGTTGAAATTCTGACTTCAGAACTGACTTGTACAGTAACAAAAAATTGCTGAACAACATTTAGACAGACAAGAACTCGTGCCGTTTAAATTAATATGAATCTGGGAGTCATCACTGAGTATGATGTTTCATTTAAACTGCATGGTGTTTCTGCTCTCAAGAGCTTAGCATCTAACTTCTCTGAAAACAGCATTTTGTTAATTTAAAGGGAACTACAGGGCATCTAGAAATTTACCTGCAGTTTTGTGGAAAGACTGAAAAGAGCAGAAACAGCTGGAGGTTTGGCTTCCTATAGGGTATAATTATATCAAGTTTGTACCAGTTGTCTTGAAACCTTTTACTAACATCAAGCCATTTCTGTCAGTAAAAGCACAGTCTGGCAGAAAAGATCAGCAACAGCAATCCAGTACTTTAGAGCTGTTAGTACTATGGATATATATATATATATATATATATATATATATATATATATATATATATATATATATATATATATATATATATATATATATATATATATATATATATATATATATATATATATATATATACATCCAGGCCATTATCCATCACGGTTATCCTTGCAGGGACACAAGAGGGGCTGGTGTCTATCTCCAGCGGTCATCGGGTGAGAGGTGGGGTACACCCTGGACAGGTCACCAGTCCATCGCAGGGCAACACAGAGACAGACAGGACAAACCATGCACACACACACTCACACCTAAGGAGAATTTAGAGAGACCAATTAACCTAACAGTCATGTTTTTGGGCTGTGGGAGGAAGCCGGAGTACCAGGAGAGAACCCATGCATGCACAGGGAGAACATGCAAACTCCTTGCAGAAAAACCCCAGACCGGGATTCAAACCCAGGACCGGACAACAGTGCTACCAGCTGCGCCACTGTGCAGCCCACTAATATACGATAAAAACAAAACGTACTAATTTACCCATGTATTTATCTGTAATCCTAAGAACCTGTTAAATCACAGAATGACTCCTGTCTCTGTGAACTGTAATCAAACCCCACATCAGCTCAATGTGCGGCATGCCTTATATTTCTGATTTCCTCGGGTTACTCAACAGATGCTGCTGCAAACCCAAAGGATCTTTTTGAGGTACATTATAAATCAGGATGAGTGTAATGTAAGTTTGTTTTTTGTAGCTCACTGTGTCCCTCTAGTGGTAATACTGGAATAATGTACCTACATTACGTGATATACAAAAAATATTGGATTTTATTTTTGCCTTGTGTCTTACATCTTGCTCAAAATCAGTTTTATCTTGATTAAGACACACTTTTTTCCTCTACTGTACTTGATAACATCTAGAGTGATCCTTCTGTATCTCCTGTGTAACAAATTCCAGCACATTACATGGATGTTTTTTTGCTGCCTAAGACCTTGGACTGCCTGATAAAACTGAGTGCAACAACAATAACAGTGCAGCTGCATTACATGATGTAAAGGAGTTGACACAGACCATGTGGTGCACAGACCATGTGGTGCTCTTATTAGATTTAATCTAATCTCCAATCAGCTATTTATTTGAAACAAAACACCATACGCTGAGGTTACACCTTCATGGAAATGAGAAAATTAAACCAGAATCATGAAAATGGAAAATGTTTAGGTTCAAATTAAGCAGGACAGAGTTAGTGTTTGGATGAATTGCCCTTCACAGATATTTATGTTAACACATTAATTTGCATGGACTTATTTAGCTGAATCCTATTTTTACCCTATATTTTTACCATATCAAGATAGAATTGGATTATTACATTTTACATTGTGATTTTATAATGAGAAAATATGAAAAATCTTCAAATGTTTACAAATCTCCACATTTAGCTCCTGTTAGAGTTCTGCTGGGCAATGATACCACATAAAAGTTTGACCTTTAAGACATCTGAAATGGGAAAAAAACCCCTCCTCTGCTTTTCACCCATTCAGCTCAAAGTGAATCATGTCCTGCATCATCTGACTATATGGCACATTAACTTTAACAAAGAGCCCATGCATGGGTAAACACAGCCACGGAGCCTAATTAGTTGCATTAGTGTGCTTGTACCCACCATTTCTAATTCCACCCTTACTGGTTCTGCAGATGTATGTTCACACTTAAAAAGAACCAAAATGAACGCAAACTAGACAGTGACGCAGATTCATACACAGCTTAAGGAACATAGAGTGCATATTTCACATGCAGATATAATGAAACATGCTAACTGCAGCCCTGAGGTCCTTTTTATTGAACATTGGGGCAAAAGGTTAAAAACTGCAGCATATCTACTGATTTCAAGCTGCTTGTAAAACTTCTTTACACCTAAAGACTGGAAGTAAATCTTTCATCTAAATAAGGATGTTTTGGAATGTTAACATATATATTAAAGCTGCAGCACCGATGACGACGGATAAATGGCTTCCTGTAACGGCAAGTTGTTTCTCCGCCATTAGCACATTGAGCAGCCAGTAAACGAGGTTGACTAGCAGCGCTAAGACCCTCCTGCTGGCTCTGATTGGTTGTTTTAGGTCGGGAGCGGTGCAAAGTCACATACTGAAGCTGTAATACCTTCTGACTTCAGACACTGTGCTAGACAGAAGTTTAGATTTCTGTATTATCTCTGAAAGGAGGTTTGGGTCAAACAAAAATAATCCTAACCCAAGATTAATCCTAACTGTGATGTGCATTTGTATTCAGCCCCTTTTACTCTGGCAGTACAAAATAAAATACAATTCAACCAACAGCTATATACAAACATAGAAAAAAATATTTGACCCATTTGTTCTATTTTTGCTTTTTAACACACCTTACTAATAATGTCAAAGATAATATGAGTAAATACAAAATGTGGTTGTTAACTGATGATTTCAGCTATTAAGGAAAAAAGCTGTCGTTGACATTTTCACAGCACTGTATTCATAGTTAAGCCCAGAAATATTCATAACCCTTAAAAAATAAAATAATATTAATAAGACAAGACTATAAATTATTGAATGAAGAAGTTTGTTGCTGATAGGAAATGAGACAGGCATCTCTTCAAAGATAATAAAACAATGTAAAACTAGTCTAAGTTTAAAAAAATGAAAAAAAAAACATAAATAAAAACATTTGAAGGTTTTTATCAACATTTTAGTAAAAATTATTTTATAAAGATAAAAAAAAATATCTATACCTTTCTCAATAACCAGTGGAAAATTATTTTTTGACAGTATAGGAGTCAAACCTTTCTTATAATTACTGACCATCTTTTGGCATTAAACTAGTATTGGAAGGCCTTCTTGTCATCACCCTAATCTTTGGCTTCCTTCATAGTTATGACATCATACTACTTCCAGTTAGAAATTAGATGTTGATCAAATGAAGAGCTAATCCATTGTGCACCTGGTGATGTCTTGATGAGACTTTATAAATGGAAAACCTGTAAAGTTTAACTTATCATCTTATCAGCCAGTTAAAAGCTCTGTGACCAATCCAAATTTGTCTCTGTAAGGACTGCAAAGACATATTTCAATGCAATTCAGAAAAAAGTTTGCAGCCTTAATGTGAATTAATTGTTTTTTTTTTTTTTTTTTTTTTTTTTTGTTATTTTGTGGCACTGTCAGTAATCTGACAGGAAATGGGCAGAGAGAGAAGGGGGAAGACATGCAGCGAAGGTCTCATACATGAGGCGACCCCTCTGGATTTACAGTTTTTTGATATAATTGCTGTTAGTTTTCATTGGAGAAAATGTTGCCTAACATCTGAGAGAAAAATTATTTCACTCATCTGTCATTAAACACATCTGGAGATGAGGAAAAACATGCTTAGGTCATAAACAGTCATATTCAGTAAATTAGAAAATGCATTTCGATGAGGCTCATTTGTCTGATTAAAAGCATCTTTTGAAAATAACACTTTTAAGCAGGTATTAAACATTCTTTTCATTAAACCCTCATTACTGTGCTAAAAATATTTACTGATCTGATGTAATATTCTCATCTTAAATGCCATGTTTTTCTTAACTGTAAGCAGAAAATCATCATAATTACCAGAAATAAAGGCTTGAACACATTAGTCTGTGTGGAATAAATCTATATAATATGTTTCACTTACTGAACTGAGTTACTGAAATAAATCAAAATTCCAGTAATATTCTAATTTTGCTTTTGAACATGACTGTTTATTAAGGAAAGAGGGGTATTTTTTCATTTCGCACAGTCAGATTTGCTCGACCACTCTTCCTCTACTCTAAAATATTTGGTATGCTCATTCATCTGCTCACTTCCTTCTTCATCATCTGCAGTAAAACTGGGTGTTTCTGAAAGCATCTGTGGGCCATATGTAAACAACCATAATAAAGAAAACACTCAGAAGTCCCAAAATAAAGTTGCAAACATTTTAAAACTGTTTTCCACAAAGTGACAAATTATACCCACCATTGAGGGTTGAAAGGACAATGAGTTTGATGCAGTAAAATGAAAAGACTCCACAGGGGTGCTCTTGAAAACAGCCTGGAAATAAGTGACTGGATTAAACAGTAGTTGAATTTAAGAGCAAATGTCAACTGTAATACATTGAAACAGGAAAACTAAACAAAAATGTTCAAATACATTTAACTCCAATGAGCACCATAATAAAATGTAATGTAATGAAGTTGATTTAATCCTGCGGGTACAATTTGCCTGATAGCAAGAAGTAGAAGGACCATGAACATTAATGTCACACAGATGCATAGTGGTGAAAAACATAAATGGATGTATTTGTTTGTAGGTTTGTTTGAAGTAGTGTAGTGAGAGATTCTAGTGCAAAGTCTAACTTGTTCAAGTTTTTCTGCTTCTGTTTGTTCACATCCTTTGGTTTCCTTTTTTGGACAGAAATCTTTAGAAATGTGGATTTATGATCATATATAATCATTTCTTATAGTTTGCCTTAGTAGTGTTTTTCTTCACTCCTTATTATCATTTTATTGTTTTCAGAAAAAACAAATAAAGTTTGTCACCCTTTCTCTGGTTGGGCTGTAATATTGATGGAGCTCCTTCAGGATCTTAATGTCATCCTGTGACTAGTAAATGAATCAGAAACTTGAGGGTGCAAATATGAGAAATTAGGCTTCAGGGGGAGACATAGTTTCCTAAAAAGCAGTTTCTGAAATATCCCATCAGCTTTTACCACCATAATGATAAGTATGTTAAGGTTTTAGCAAGTTTTCTATTACTTTTCCAAAGCCACCTGTTATAATAGAGCTAAAGGACTGGTTTAAGGAACTGGTCTTAAATGATATCTCAAACACAGATGCAGGCTATAAACTGCTAAACACTCAGAAGAAAAAAAAACAAATACTTCTTATGACTTTTGTGTCATTCAGTAAATTATTGGTAATAATTTAATTATTGAATATTTATGAACAAATACACTTGATCCATATTTCCATAATGAGCCAAATGGTGGTGCAGTTGATAGCACTGTTGCCTTGCGTCAGGATGGTCCTGGGTTTTACACGCGGCCTGGGGTCTTTCTGCATGGAGTTTGCATGTTCTCCCGTGGATGCGTGGGTTTTCTCTGGGTACTCTGGCTTGTGTTGCCCTGTGATGGACCGGCGACCTGTCCAGGGTGTGCTCTGCCTCTCCAGCCCCCCCACCGCCCTGCGAGGATAAGCGGGTTTAGAAAATGAATACAGGGATGGAAGTTTCCATTATTTTGATGGTAAACATTTAATAACCTTTAAAATTCCAAGTGTAGTTATCAACCAGTGTTAAAGGAAACATTCTGGTTGAAGAAAGTAAAAAAAAGGTTCTGATTCATTTTTATAGTGTCTTATCATACTTGGGCCAGATGTTTATGGAACAGAGTTTGTGAGAGTCATGTGTTGCTTATGAACGTCACCATCTCTCCACAGACGTACCACTTAAACAAAGTCAAACCAAATCTAGCAGAGAACGTTCTATCAGTCTTCTTCACTATAAGGTCATTTAAAAAACAGTTTAGTACCTCCAAGCAACAATCCCCAGTGTTCTTTTAGGATGCTAAATATGGATTTAATTACTCGAGATAGTCCCGTGATTATTATTATTATTTATTATTATTATTATAAAGAGTGTGTTTTGTTTGATCCATTGATTTTGTTCTCAGCTGCTAGTTGTAGATTTGAAAATGTTGATGTGAAATGTGATTTTAGCAGAGTTTTACAATTTCAAAGAATTGAAAAAGTGCAAGCCATGTTTTAGATAAATCAGCCTGGGTGAATCTGACTCAGATCAAGTTCCTCTGCACATGCACTAAAACTGGACATGAACAACTAAATTTCCCAAACAGGTCACAGGTCGGTCATCCAAGTGCATACACTGACTTTTGTAGCAACAGTGCAGTGACCAGTACTTCATGGGTTGCAGTGAAGCAACTCTGATATTTGGTAGGGTAAGGGGTAAATGTAATAGAGTTCACAGACTCTGAAGTAGCAATACTATAACTCTGTTGCATCATGTCCAAAATGTGATGCATACATGGGGCAACAAGGAAAGATCGGTGTAGCAGTGACAAGTAAAATCTTTTGATTTGAACTCATTTTGTTTACTATAATTTAAATACAGTCATCGAGGTTTACACAGTAGATTTAATTCTCTTATTAGGATGTAATTCTATCCAGACCTGGACAAAAATTCAGTTAAATTATATAATTTCTCAGTTTTCCAGGAACTTATAAAACATATTCTAATTTGAGTTAATCTAAACCTCAGTAACAAAGGAGCTCAAATAGACGTTACATGGCTTTGTCAATGTCACGTTTTAATCAAAGTAATGTGGGAATATTGCTGTGTACAAAACCAAACCCATGACTTAAATATTCTTAAAGAGAAAATCTTGCCACTTACTGACAAAAAGCAGCTCACTATCTTTTTAATCTACATAGTATTTATTTCATTTTATGATGTTTAATACTGAGAACAACACAAAACTAAATTCTGCACATTCATATATAAATTGTAGGTTAAGATTAATAGCAAACACATTGGTAACTGTTCCACATATTATAAAACAAGCAACTTAATAAGAAGCACAAATTGTGCATGTTTATGTGCAAAGCTGATTCAGCTGTATGTAAATATATGTGGGTACTGTAGTTATCCTGGATGTACACAAAAAGGCTAGTGTGCTCCTTTAAGCCTGGTAATTGGACAGAGCTTAATTCACAGACAGTGGAGCTCCCAGAGGGTCAAAATGGGTCCAAGCAGAAATGTTTAGGCTCATGTTTGAGTCACAGCAGTTAAGACTGTTTTATGAAGTATTAGATCAGTGGTTTAAGTCATATCATAACTCTTGGCATTTTAAAGAGCACCAGAGCAGGACTAGGAATTCGTCAGTGAGTTGTTTAAGTCATAAAAACAACAAAAAAAGAAAAGACACATTGTTATCCCTTAGTATGAAGGATCATGTTTTGTTATGTATTCCTATTTTTCCTCAAAAGCTTGGTTTCAAGTTTCAAATTGGAAAAATAAAGATAAAATCCATCAGAATTTAGGACTTCAGGAGGAAAAGTCAGAGCTGCGTTACCAACTCCAACCAACAGCTAACAGTAGCTCATCTATTCATGGAGTAAATGCGTTAGCAGTTCCCTGTGGGTTTTAAACCTGGAACCGGGACACCGTTAAGCTGGGATCAAGTTCTGTTTTCCAAGGCAAATAAAACACAACAGAACAGGCAACAACCAATTCATGGTCAGTTTATTGTTTTCTGCTTTAGTTTGTTGCAGCTAGTTTCACTTGGCTTCCATTTTGAGAAGTTTCTGAAGGTTGTTGGGCTTGTTGGTGCTTACTGGCTCTTTCATATGTACCTTCCATTTTACCAGTAGTGATACTTGTATACTTGCCCAACAGTTTGAGAACTGCAGTGTTAAATGAAGTTAATTTGCACAATGCTTCCTTTTTTTTTTTTTTGACCTCAGTTGGTGAAGACAGCTGACTTGGACCCCAGACACAACTACGTCCTGGGCTTCCATCCTCATGGGGTGCTGGTGGCAGGGGCCTTCACCAACTTCTGCACCTATGCCACAGGGTTCCCGCAGCTGTTTCCAGGCCTCACCACCTACCTGCTGATGCTGCCTCTGTGGTTCAGAGCTCCCTTCTTCAGAGACTACATCATGTGTGCTGGTGTGGGCCTGACAAGTTTGACTCTCATCAGATCTTCTGTCCAGCTGCCTCTTCATATCCAACCTATATACGTATTTAAGTTTTCAAAAGCATACTTTATCAGATTTAACTGATGTGTTCCCTTTTCCAAACTTGCAGGTCTGATTCCGTCTGACAAAGAAAGTGCTAGTTATCCACTCCGCAAGAGGCGTGGTGGGAGTGCTGTTGTGATCGCTGTTGGTGGGGCCCCAGAAGCCCTTGATGCCCATCCTGGTACCTTCAATGTGCTCTTGGCCAATAAGAAGGGCTTCATCAAAATGGCAATGGAGCATGGGTAAGTGCAGAAAGCCCTGGGGTAAAAACCAGTCCTGTGGCCGCTGATTTTCTGAAGTCCTTCTGTCTACCGAAACATTGCGTCTGTCCAATTATTTCGAGTTTCTCAAAGTGCCATCATGGCTTTTTAAAACAGAGTCTCTTTCAAGTCACTTGCATGGAATTTCCTGGGAAAGCACCTTCCTTCTAAGATCCTCTTTACTTCCAAGTAAAGTAAAACATGGAGATTTCATTCCATATTAAATGCTTTTAAATTCAGCAATACTTTGTGGATGTTTCAGAGCTCACCTGGTGCCCGTCTTCTCCTTTGGTGAGAATGAAGTGTATGATCAAGTGGAAAACCCCAGAGGAACCTGGCTTCGGTGGATACAGGAAAGGCTGCAAAGCATCATGGGTATCTCCCTGCCTCTGTTCCATGCACGTGGTATTTTCCAGTACTCCTTTGGCCTGATGCCTTACAGACGGCCGATCTATACAGTTGGTGAGTAAACAGCGTTTGTCATTTGCTGCTGCATCCAGCAGATTAGGGGGATTTTCTGAGCAAGTTCATATACAGGCCCTTGCAAAAGTATTCATACCCCTTCAAAGGTTTCCACAATTTGTCATGTTGGAACCACAAACTTCAGTGGAATTTATTAGAATTTTATGTGACAGAGGAACACAAAGTAAAGCATAATTGTGAAGTGGGAGAAAAATGACACAATTTTCAATATTCTTAAAAAAATACAAAAACTAAAAAATTATTCCATAGATTCTCAGTTGGATTTATCTCTGGATTTTGATTAGAACATTCCAATACATGAATACACCTTGATCTATTCTAAACCCTTCTATTGTAGTCCTTCCATTTTATCTGTCGTGCTGCTCGAATGTGAACCTCGACATGCGTCTCAAATCTTCTGCAGGCTCTAACAGGTTTCCTTCCAGCATTGTCCTGTGTTTAGCTCCATTCATCTTCCCATCACTTCTGGCCAGTTTCCCCTATCATTGCTGAAGAAAAGCATTCCACAGCACAATGCTTCTACCACCATATTGCACCATGGGAATGGTGTGTTCAGGCTGATGTATGAGGTTTAAAGCCTTTTCAAAAAGCTCAAATTTGGTCTTATTTGAACACAGCACCTTCTTCTACATGTTTGCTGTGTCCACTTTATGGATTGTGGGAAACTACAAAAGGGCCCATTTGAGGCTTTTTTTTTTTTTTTTTTTTTTTTTTTTTTTTTTTTTTTTTTTTTTTTTTTTTTTTTTTTTTTTTTTTTTTTTAAAGAAATTGCTTTCTTCTTGATCCTTTTCCAAAAATGAGCACAACCTATAGTTGTCAAGTCCTGTGGATCTCTGAAGCGTCTCCAGAGTTACTGTGGGCCTTCTGGCTGCTTCTCTGATGGCCTAGAATAATATAACAATCCTTTAAACTTTTTCCCTGACTTGTCTTCGTCTTCTTCATGATGCCATTTGTTCACAAATGTTCTCTAACAATCCTCTGAGGCTCTCATAGAATATCAGGATTTATACGGAGATTGAATGTTTATTTTGAGGTATCAGAGTAGAAGAGGGGTAAACACATATGCTCACCAGAGTTTTTTTTTTTCTTATTTGTTGAAAAAAATTGAATCCAACATTCTCCTTCTACTTCAAAATGACTTTGTGTTGGTCTGTCACACAAAATCCCCCCAAATTTACATGGCAATTAGTGGTTATAATGTGACAAAAAGTGAAAAAAAAGTATTGGTATAAACACTGTGCAAGGCACTGAGTCATACAGACAGCATTTAACAAAGAGCTTCGCTGCTGTCAGATTTATGGAGGCCTATTTCTGACATGAAGAGAAAATAAAAGCCCAACATAATTATGAGTTTTAAAGTCATAATTATGAGAATAAAAGTCATAATTTTGACTTTAAAGTTCCTGATAGAAACTCATAATTATGAGATTCAGTCATAATTTTGACTTTCAAAGTTATGATCATGAGATTCAAAGTCAATCTCATGTATCTCAAGATTTTGACTTTGAAAGTCAAAATTATGACTTTATATCTCATAATTATGACTTTGAATCTCATAATTATGACTTTAAAAGTTGAAATTATGACATTCTATCTCATAATTAAGATTTTCAAAGTCAAAACTATAACTTTGAATCTCATAATTATGACTTTTATTCTCATAATTATGACTTTAAAACCCATACTTATGACTTTTGTTGGGCTTTTATTATTTTCTTTCATGGCAGAAATGGGCTTCCATACAGATTTGGCAGGAACACAAGAGACACACATACTGTAGTCGTGTGATGCTGGATGGCATGCAGCCCTCATTCATGGCACATGCTTTATGTAAACAGACCTCAGACAGCATCATGCAACACTGCAAACCATGAAGCTGATAAAAAAACTGGCACTTAGCAGGCTGCCCTGCACCTTGTCACCTCTCTGCAGTTGGCCAGCCAATTAAGGTGGAGAAGAAGGTGAAGCCAACCGCTGAGGAACTCGACGCCCTCCACCAGCTGTATATGGATGAGCTCAGCAGTTTGTTTGATGAGCACAAATGCAACTATGGGATAGACAAGGATGTGCATCTGAATTTTGTTTGACCTTCACCTGGGAAGGAGGGGAAATGAATGGCTATTTATTTCTAAAGCTCTGCTGCTGCAGGTTCAGATGGTTCTGATCTGAATTTGCTCTAAATGGGCTTGTCATTTAATTTCCAGCCAACTTATTACTTACAAAATAATCCTTCCTGATGTGTCAGTTAGCATTGGATTCAGCTAAACTGTAGAGATTGATTCCATTTTCTCTAATTTACATAAAAATGTAAGTGTGTAAGGCTGATTTGTCTTTAGGTTAAATAAAAAGTAAACAGGTTTTTTTTGAACATTTATGAAATGTAAGATTACTCATTGTTTTTGTATGGTTAATTCATTTGTTTTTACTTATTCTGCTGCTAAATAGAATTCAAATCAGTTTTTATATAAACGTTTAATGTACAAATATTTGTTGTCTGTATGTGAGTCAGATGTATGCAGTCAATAAAGTACGCTGAACCTAAATCTATCACATCATAACTATTGTTTCCTGCTGTGTAAAATGTCTTAGCTCATTCCTTCAGATCTGAGAGGCATCTTAATAGAAAAGGAGATACCCTAATAGCCCCACTTTGCTCTGCAGACACCAACAAAGACATGTAAGGCTGCCACCCCCACCCCCCTGAGTTAGAGAAGCTGATTAGGCCACACATGCACATGCAGCCATGAACGTTGTGACCCCTGTAAGAACACATGAGATGGACCGGACTTTGTCTGGACTTTACCCTGCTAGCTAGCTCCCATGTAGTCCGGATAATCTCCCAGTGAGACAGAGCAGCTGATGACTCTGAAAACTTCACAGTAAACAGGTTTGATGATATCTGCTGCTATCTGCCATTTCCTGTTTAATGTTAATGTCCAGTTTTGTATTGGAATAATAGTTTAGTTCTTTTTTTTCATATTTGTATCTTATTTTAAATGAAAATACGTTTTGCAGACATGCTATTTTAAGTTGCCAACCCAATGTAGGTTTATATTACTTCGACACGTTTCAGTTCACTAACTTTTTGTGTAAAAAAACAACAAACAAAATTTGAAAACAATTATTAAACCACCTCTAACCTGAAGAACTAGCCTCATTATTTTTGAATTTTTGTATATGGATGATTACTTTTCTG
Source organism: Anableps anableps (assembly GCA_014839685.1). Classification (NCBI taxonomy): domain Eukaryota; kingdom Metazoa; phylum Chordata; class Actinopteri; order Cyprinodontiformes; family Anablepidae; genus Anableps; species Anableps anableps. Next base: position 4,769,851 of record CM026078.1, on the reverse strand, counting down.
GAAATAAGTTCATATTTATGAGATTTTTTTATTTTTTTTTAATTTTTTTTTTTACAAAGGACAAACCCAAAGATCATTTCAGAAAAACTCTACTTTATGTACTTAACCATCAATCTGTTGTACTTTGCATACAAGTGGGGCACCTAAACTGACTCAAGCCCAGGGGCCCAAATCCTCTTGAATTCCCCCCTGTTTGTATCTCCCAACACAAGGTTAATAATTCAAAACTTTTCTAAAGAGATGGGAATGAATATATTACTAGTCACATTTATTTGTAATTTGATGAGTAAAAAGGTTTGTATCCCACTGCCATTAAGGGTATGTCTGATGGGAATCATTTGGAAATGGATAGAGAAAGGATTAGCACATAAACCTGTTTCTGCCAGTCATGAGGAAGTCCAGGTAAGCAAGAACTACAAAATGCACAATCCCAGTTGGTCTACATTTTTTCACTCAAAAACGGAAAACGGCTTTATTTAAGCCTCACAAGCGACACAATTTCAACTTTAATCCTAAATTTCCAAATCACGCCAAAATCTAGCTGCATCACAATGGATGCTACAATTTAAAAGTATTAAAATTACTATTTGTTTATTGGAACCAAGTTTTAAATTAAAACTAGAAAATTAGTGGAATTAAGTCAAAACCATAAATCTGACAACTTTCCTTTGGGTGAATGAGAAGAGAAGTGCTGAGAGAGAGAGGGTAGACCCTGTTTCCTCAGACCTGTGTGTTAACACAGACTGTGTCTGGGACTTTGTGCAAGGCATGTAACTTTCTAAAAGAGAGTAAAAGAAATTATGTTGCATCATCATACATGAAGACATCATCCAAGAGCAGCAATAGCCTCTGATTATGCAAACATGCTATTGTCTGGAGTAAATGTGTGCCCTTTTTCTTAAAAACTACAAAATCTTTTTACTCTTTTGAAAATGCTTTAGAATATTTCCTTTTTCCTGGCACATTTTCTAAACTGCAGCGTACATTTTTGAGATTATTATTTGCATCCACTGCAAGCTGCTACCTTTAAAAATAAGATAAATATTTTTTACATTTTTTTAAATAATAATAATAAAAAAAATTGTTCTAGATGACACTCAAGGTGTCGTAAAGTGTTGCTGGCTTATTGTTACAACCTTTGTTGTTTAAACAAGAGAATATTTTGGTTTTATGAAGATATAACTTTCTAATTTTTTTTACATTTTTTTTTTACAAAATATTATCTTGCTGATATTTATATATCATTATGTATAATGTGAAACAAAATAGTAGAAAATATACAATCCTTACTTAGTACACATTTTTCAAAGATAAAAGTTAAGTAAAACAACTTTCCACTTAACACTGAAAGAGCATGAGAATCTTTTTTTAAAGTCAAACCCATGTTACCCTGTGGAAAGTCTTTGGTAGTTTTACTTTGTTTGGCTATCCTGACATGTTTCGTCAAATAAAACACATCATAGACCACTTGTCTGTGTTTTAAATCAGACTTTTTTTTACTTTTAACTAGAACAATTTTTTAAACCTTTTCATCATATTTTAGAGTCAGCATTTACTACAAAATCTTACCTAAACGTCTTGTTTAACAGTATTTCACAGCATTCATTGAAATACATGTGAGGCTACAGCTAGCAGCCTGTTAGCCTAGCATTTATAGAGCTTACTTTCTGTGAAACTGCAGCTTACAGCTTTGACTTTTTACGTATTTACAGTTGCCTGCCTGCGGGTTTATTTGTTGTAGTGGTGCAGTGGGTGCCTCATTTATGCAGGCTATCAGTCCTCAATGCAGCTGTCTGTGACTTGACCCCTGATCTAAGGACTTTAGCTGCATGTTTTCGCAAGCATTTAAAAAAAATTAGTTCAATTTGTCTGGATATATATTGGCTTCACCTACACTTTAGAAGCTCACTAGATATATATTGTTTTTAAATGCTTCGACAACCATGCTGAAACTTGACAATACATTTTCTTTTAATTTTGATTTCCAACATAGTCATAATATGTGAAGGTTTTTATATTCTTATTCCTGCATGATAAAACACATTTAGCCTTGAGATTCGAACTTACACTTACTGAAATATCTGATCGATAAAAATGATTCTGTGTTTGGTTTAGGACAGATAAGACTATCTGTGAACTTTGACAGAAAGCCTGAAATATGAGACTGGAGTACTTGGTTATTTCCACATTACATAGATGGCAGAATGGACAATGTCCTGATCATTACAACACAGTCTGGGCACAGTTTCTGGATGAATCTGTAAAAGGTTTTACAAAATGCTAACTCTAGGAAAACGTACTGCCTGGCTGTGATGGAAAAGATATAAATCAGCAAGAAATAAAGGTGCACTTTGGAAACGTAATTGATTCATTCATAGAGATGAGGATTGTCTTCATACAGCAGATAACACAGGAATGTTCTGTGTGAAGAAGCTGATGACTGAGTGGTGTCAGGCAGCTCTCAGGTGGGTTTGAATGACCCAGGGATAACAGCATTATTGACTTATTTTCAAGACTCTGATCAAAGTACAAAGGATGTGTTCATGGAATCTTGCAGTATATCTTATCATAACTGTTCTCTCAGAAAAAGACAGCATAAATGGAGGTCAGGTCTCTGTTCAGAAATATTTATATTTCAGTTTAGTTTATAGATGGGTTTGAACTCGAATCTGGGACATAAGATCAAACAGCATAAATTTACTGTTAGAACTAAATATCACATAAAATTTTATCTGACTGTGAACTTTGGCTTTTATATACTTTGGCATTGCTCTGACGATTTCCTAATGAACCGACTGGAACACTTGATAAGACCCTTTTAATTAAATAGTAACTCCAAGAGGTTTATTACCCTGCAGTTTCAAGACACAGAAATCCTCACCAACAATTTATTTACTGAAGTATAAAAAGGAGATTGCATGATTTGAAAGTCATATAAATAATTAGCACATTCGATTTTTTTTTTACAGCTATGGTGTATTAATCATGAGTCAGAAAATATGAATTATTACCAGTTGGCCAACAGATTAATGAAAGTGTGGTCAGATGTGTCAGAAAATTAAAAGCTGACCTTAAAAAGTGAGACAAAGGAAAAACTTGAATTTAATCATGAAAGTGATGACATTTTTATAAACCAAATGATGGAGAGCAATCAATGCTGTTACAACCACCTGAACTGAAATAATTAAAAGATGAAAAGATATTTGATGCAGGATTCCTGATGTGACCAGTTGTTTCACAACACCAGTTTCATGTCAAGGACTGTTTGATAGATTTTATCCAAAGGCTGTGAATTTTGGCTTGGTCCCATCCTGGTGTAATTTTTGGGATGAATTGCATCAGATACAAAGTACAGCAGATTCTTTCCAATGAAAACTCAAAATTGCATGTAATTCTGCTGCGGATAAAGTCTGATTCAATGGCAAAAAACATGTCATCAGCACCATGTGTGTTTTCTCATAGATGTTTTTAATTCAAATTGATTTGGTACACTTTGTAGTAAAAGCAAGCTATGTTAAACTCTATTAAAGTTCATAATCTAATTTATAGATTAGATAGTTTTTAATAGATTTTGATACAGTACCAGACTCTTCAGTCTTTTAATGTATCAAAATCAGTGTGAAGCATACATTTTTTATCTTTCCAGTGAATGATTGCAATCCCATAAAAAGAAGAATCCGATGACTTATTTAAAATCTATTTAAGCAAGATTTATATGTATTGATAATCAAACTCAGTTCTGTTCACTAATGTGTGCTTTCTATTGATTCATTAATGAAAATAAAAACACAAACAAAATAAAATCTAACAAAGTCAAAAAGCTTGTTTATCTGCACACTAATAAAAACTGGGACATTTAAACCAGAAAACAAACACTGAGATTGACAACGTTCTGATTAAAATCTAAAAATAAACAAGAGCGGATGAGGTTCTCTGTAAAGCCTAACGAGACAGATTTTACAGCATAATTTTGATCTAATTTAATCCAATTTAGTTTCAGGATCTGCTATACTTGGTCATCTGTTTCACCAAATCGTAATCTCATGCAACTTTACACAGCAATAAACAAACACACTGCTGCTTATAATGCAAATAAAGAAATAGTTTCTAAGGTTTTGTGTACGAAGACAGCTCAGTTATTTAAGCGAAAGAGTCGTCGTGGGGGCCTGATCAACCAATCAGAGAAGACAGAAGAGCTACGTCATGTTAGACAGCCAATGAAAAACTGATTCTATTATTAAGAAATGCGTTTGCTCGGAGTTAGCAAAATCAGATCATTATAATGTGAGAAGGACTTTGACGTGTTCAACATGCATATGGGGAAAAAAAGTAATAAGATCATTTACTCTTTAAAATTTGATACGTTGGGATGCTGTTTCAAATAAGAGGATGCGTTTTTACTAGACTTAAAGTTTTGGAAGAAAACTGGAGAAAAGCAGGTCTTGTCGGTGAAAGGTCAAAGGTGGTTCTTTGCATTCTGGATGCAAGTCAGAAAACATGGTTTAACATAATGTGTTTACATTATGTTTACATTAAGTCAGAAGTGCAAATTAACACAGTAACTTTCAATCCAGCCTGGGGTCTTTCTGCAAGGAGTTTGCATGTTCTCCCTGTGAATGCATGGGTTCTCTCTGGGTACTCCCGCTTCCTCCAAAGTCACAGTCCGGAAACATGACTGTTAGGTGAATTCGTCTCTCTAAATTCTCCTTAGGCGTGAGTGTGTACGTACATGGTTGTTTGTCCTGTCTGTCTCTGCGCTGCCCTGCGATGGACTGGCGATCTTCTGGATTGGGAACTCGGGAAATGCAAACATTTAAATATGGTTTGTTTTTATTTTATTGATTAAAATACTAAAACAGCAAACATGAAAAAAACTTGACCAGTTTTTCTTATTTTTTTTATTATTATTCCTAGACAAGGACCTAATTCTGCAACCGTCATATACTTTGACAATACAGTCAAATTTCTTCTGTATACCTGAAAGGTTTTGTCCCACGCTCTCTTTTTTATTTTTTTTACCACAAACAAATTATAGCTGAACAACATAAACAAATAAATAGAACAAAAACGTCAAAAATGTTACTTTTTTTGGTCACTTTTCTATTGCATATAGACCACAACATCGAAAATACCCCTTACCATTTAACCTATTAGTTATTATGAGAATATAGCTTGCTAGGTAAATTGAGGTATGAAGCGCATGAGAATATGAGAAAATGAGAAAAAAAAGATGCCCTTTTAGTTAAACTTCATGACGACTTTAGTTATTTATTAAATCAATTTAAACATGAAGTTGAAAATTCAAACCACGTTTAGATTTCAACTCATCCTTTTTCCATTTGTGGTTTGTTATTAAAAAAAAAAAAAAATCAATTTGCATGTCAGGACCCTACCAGATGTTAAAAATGCCCTCCACCTGATGCAGAGTGGGAGCGGCTGAGGCCGGGCTGTTTTCACCAGCTACTGAGCTGACCCACGTGACCGCGCTTCATAAATACACAGACACCCTGCGTCTCGCGGCCACTGCTTCCACCAGTTTTCCACGCGCGGTTCAAACACGTCTGCGCTCCGTCCCCTGTGTCCTGAATAAATGCCCGCGCGCCTCGTCAGTCAGCTGCAGTCGGACGCAGTGATGTCAGAGGAGCTGTAGCCTCAGAGCGCTGACAGCCAGCAAACACCTCGGGGTTTGTCGTTTAGAAACAAATCAGCCAGGTGCCAGCGAAAACAGAGAGGTCTGAGCCATGAAGACAATCCTCGCTGCCTATTCTGGAGTCCTGAAAGGTAAGACTTTATTTATTACTTTATTTTTATTTCAGTTTGATAAGAAGGTGGTGATCAAACAGATCAGAGATGGTTCATGGATCAGATTCTGAGTGAAAGCTGACCGCGGTAGTCCAACATTTACCAAATGATTTAGAGGGCTTAGGATAAAAACATAAACATTTATTGGCAAATGCTTGACTTTTGAAGGAAAATGTGCTCAAACACTCTACAAAGATGCTGCATTTTTTGCTATATGATGAAACAGTCTGTTGTGCAGTTTTGAAGAGTTTGATTTGTATTCTCCAACATTTATGCCTTCATGTTGATTTTTAAGACTTTATATTTTTTTGACAGCAGCTAAATGTAAATATGACAAAAGTAAAACTGTTTATATACATTTTTTTGATTAAAAGTAACTGTTGCCCGAAATGTTTATCTTGTGATCCCAAGTTAAACATTTCTCAAATCAAACAAAGACCTCTGAACCGTGTTGGTTTGCTTGTTTGTAGCTGTATACCATGATTTCATTATTTTTGTTGTTGTTATTATCATGTTCTATTGCTCCTTGTAGCATTCCAACAGTAATTTCTAAGCAGAGTAGCTTTAATTAGTGATGGGTTCTGCTTTCTTTTTAATACCATCACGGTCTTTATTTTTTGCGACTTGAAATCTTTCCAAAAGCCAAATTTATCCTTTAAAGTGGAAGGGAATGCCTACAATCCTTTGTTCAGCCAGCTAACTGCTAGTTTGCAGAACAGGTGGGTGATGGAAACTCCATGAGCTCGGACCCTGTCTCTGGCGTCTCATTAAAAGGACTTTAGACATGAAAAGATCATGGCAGAAAATGTTTCCAGTTTAAAAACTGTAACTTAAAAGTTTTGTGTTCTATATTGATACCTGCAGCCGACACGTCTGATTTCATCCCTCAGCTCCCTCCTCCCAGTGATTTTGACTTTGAAAGCATGCGTTCGGTACACAAAGTGAGCATGTATCCTCTGCTATTCTGCGCATACCGTTGTGGGCTGCACATGCTCCAATATTTTAAGGATCTTTAAAGCATAAGTTCTAAACTAATATGTTTCTATAATTGACCATATGGGCACATGTTTACATTTATATCAAAAGTCAAATACCAGAATTTCATGGTGCTGTAAAAAGATGTCAGGTTTTTTTGTTTGTTTTTAAGAATGAGACCTGCTTTCAAGGAACTGATAAAAATCTGCCCAAACTACAGTAGATTGTTTCCCTGCTCTAGGTTCTGTTTGCACCACATCAGGTACAGTGTGAGCATCCCATACAGCGCTGTAATCATGCGTCTTGCTTGCCTGTAAGAGCTCTATACCAAAGAGTAGCAGGTGAACTGTTGTACTTCTGCAGTTCCACCTTTTTTTCAGATATTTGCTTAACCAAGGTTTCAGGGCAGACGTGCAAATAGTTTACAGTCAAAATATCGATTTTCTCTATTTGCTCCATGATTATGATTTATAAAGCCACTTATGTACAGTCTGATCTGTCTACATGTACTGTAACAAGCTCTATTTATTTATTTTATGCTTATTATAGTCCTTTACAGTGGGCACTTTTTGCCCTGCCTCCATCCCCTTATAAAGACAGCATAATAAAACTCCTGATATTCTGTTAATTCTAAATTTGGTCCATTTAGGTATTCCTTTCTGGTATTCCTGTACATATAGAAGCACAGATCTAGCCTCCAGCTCTGATTCACATTCAACCAGTGGGAGTCTTAAGTAGCAGCAGCAGCATCCTAGTTTATAGGTATTACTAACTGTGTATCCTGGAGGTAGGTTATTTTCAGTGTACCCTAGATGGGATTAGATGGCAGTGTATTCCTGGGGCTGTTTCTTTATTGGCTCTCAGGTTGACAAGCTTTAGTGGCTGTTGACGTGGCCACTTTGTCACCAGTTCTCACATGTACAGTAGCTGATGGCTTTGATGGTTTGGAGCAGCCAGTAAAAAGTGCTGGTGAGTATTTGAGGCAGCAGTTCTTTCAAATGAAACCACTGGACACTGCTTTTGGGAAATCATTAACTCCTTGTTTAGTTTCATGTCTTATTTGGACCCAGTTGTACTATTTTTTTTTTTTTTTTTTCTTCTGACGGATTGAGATTGATCTCATCCTGCATGTGTTGTGTCCAGGCACCGGCTCCAGCGTCCTCTCATCCCTGCAGGACCTTCCGTCAGCGTTGTGGCCCTGCAGTTCCAGGATGGAAAAGCATCTGCAGGTCATCTCTGTACTGCAGTGGGTCATCTCCTTCTTAGCTATGGGTGAGTGTGTGTGTGTGTGTGTGTGTGTGTGTGTGTGTGTGTGTGTGTGTGTGTGTGTGTGTGTGTGTGTGTGTGTGTGTGTGTGTGTGTTAGCTCATTAGTCTCAACTTAAGAAGGCTAAATCGTGAATGGATGTTTTGTAACTTGTAGCCCTCCTTTCTCTTGTTCCTTTTCTCTTCTCTGTGTCTAGGTATTGCCTGCACGCTGCTGTTGATCTACATGTTCTGCACTGATTGCTGGCTGATTGCTGCCCTTTACACCGCCTGGCTAATTGTTGACTGGAACACCCCAAAACAAGGTATATCTTGAAACAAGTGTATGCATGAAATGAAGCTGAAACTTTCTACGTCTGCTTTATAAAGTCCAAATGTACGTGAGGGCACGCACAGACATTGTCGGGTTGTCATCATGACATCATAATAAAAAGTACAGTGACTAATGCTGTGTTCCCACAGTGTTGGGTAAGCTCTTTTGTAACGATGAGAAGAAACAAGTAATGCATTATGCTTGAATTGTTCACTAAATCATCAGGGCACACTTCCTGATGGCCTTGGTAGGCTTTTTGGGTCAATACCAATCCATCGACTGTCTTGGTTTCCTGTTTATGTTCACATATAAAAGGAATGAATCTTGGAATCATCTTCTAATTTCTACAAACAAGTCGGTGGTGCTGTGAAGCACAAATTCCATCAGATTAGAAATATAACAAAATAAAGACATTTCTATCTCTCAAGGACAAGAAGAGAAGCTTTCTGCATTGATTTGTGGATTATTGTAACTCTTTTTCACAATGTCCTCATTTAGTCCAATAATATTTTTTCAGAAAGCAGCCACCAAACATTCAACCAGTAAAGAAGAAAAGTAACATTTAGCTTCATTTTTCTTTTCTCATCAGCCCTGATTATCATTGTTCTGATCCGTATTTCTCATCTTCTTTAAGTTTTGTGATATGCTCCTTTTTTATCTCCTGCAATAATCCTATTTTATATTGCTTTAATAGAGGGAGCTAGTTTGTTTTATTTACAGGTGTAGTCAAATTTATTATCATCCCTTGTGAAAAACAGAAAAAAATGTTACATTGCTATATTTTAAGACTTTTTAAGGCTTGTGGAAGGATAGCAATACCCCATATTAAAAGGTAATTCCAACAAATACAAATGGAATTTATGGGAAATGTAGAAAAACTTCTGAAAATGAAGGAAGTCGGTTATTCTGCAAAAAAATTAAATAAAATGTTCAGGCATTTAGTAAATGGATCATTTTGATGATCCCAACTGACCTAAAGAAGGAAAAGTTTAGTTTGATTTGAAAGGGGTATGACTTCTTCATACCACTTTTTCAAACATAGTCACCAAATAAGTGGTGTACTTGTATGTAATTGTGTATATGTGGTATGTAATAGGGTGTTGCATTTAGACTGAGGAATATGTAAGTTCTACCTTTTGTTTTGTGTTTTTTCTCTTGGTGGAATGTCTGACATAACTTCATAAATTAAAAAAAAACAAACAAAAAGACAAATCAATGTCACACGGTGAGAAAGAGCTGAGGAGCCAGTCATTTCTACAGAATTTAAGTGCAGTGGCTTGCTCCTGAAAGTCATCATTAGTTCTGGTCTTCATTTCTTTCTACTGAGTGATGTCTCATTGTTCTCTTAAGGTGGAAGGAGGTCTTCTTGGGTGAGGAGCTGGACAGTATGGACGTATTTCAGAGACTACTTCCCCATCAGGGTAATTATGTCAACTTTCCAGTGAACTGTTGCTAATTTCAGCAGCTACAGACTTCAAATATCAGGAGCAAAGCAAAGAAAATGCAACCAAAAGACAACTTTACTTGTTCTGACTTTGCAGACAGAGTCCATAATGTATGAATTCAGCAGCTGGGTGCAGGTCTTCTATTATCCTGCAGATAAGGCTTATCAGGGCTGGAAGGCGTATCAGTTGTCTGCTCCAACAGTGTCCTTGTCCCGTGTTAATGATGGAGGGTGTATGTGGCTTGGAGTTTGAGCCTTTGTTCTGCTTGATAGTCCTCAGGTATCTGGGTAATCCTTGCTCAGCCTGGGGCAGGTTGTTATCACAAACTGGCACAAAAACACCTTCACGCTGTCAGCATGCAGAGGGTGGTACAGTAGCTGTCACTGAATGGGCCAAAGGTCAAGGCTTGAGTATGTTTAAACCGAGGATTTCACATTCAGATTGTTACAGTCAGCGTTCTCTGACTAATCAGCTGTTGGAACTGAAAGTTAGGTCATCAAAAAATAAATGACAGTTACTATGATGGATGAAAATCTGCGTTTTTAGTTTCTGATTTACTGGATGTACAGAGATGTACAAAACTTCATGACGTGGTTTAGTACTAATATCCTGAAACCTGATCTAAGGTATCCACTGATGGCACAGTACTGTTTTATTCCTAAAATTGATCAACTTTTTTTGCTAGTCTTGTTCTAAAAATCTGAAATGATCTGCTTTCATTTTTACATCCACTTTCAAGAATTTGTGGGAGAGAACCAGAGTGAGTCAAAGCAAATCAGAATCATCAAACGTTCATTGAGCTTAAGTAGATCAGAGAACGTCACTATTTATGACTGATATTAGTTTGCAAGTGTGTTAGTATTTCTGAAAAATGTAAAAGATGTCACAGTGTTAAGAAAATAAAAAATAGACATGCTAATAGATGACATCAGGTTGGAGTCCCCATGGATTATGTTGTATGCAGACAACATTTTGATCTTTAGTGAGAGGACAGAGCAGGTGGAAATCAGCCTGAAGAGGTGGAGTGACCTACAAGTGGTACAATGCAGCAGAGGTACTGAAGGTGGACCAGTTTAAGTACCTGGGGTCCAAACGACATAAGAGGTGAAAAAGACTGAGCGGAGTAGATGGAGAGGAGTAATTTGTGGTAGAAGGATCCCTGCAACCATGAGGAAAGGAAGATTCTAGCAAGACCTGCTTTGATGTAGGCTTTGGAGAGAGCGCCACTAACAGAGACAGGAGGTGGATCTGGGGATATTAAGATTTTCTTTGAAAGTGACCAATCTGGGCAGCATTAGAAGGCAAGGCTGGATGTTATGTCAGGAAGGAGGAAGACCACAGAGGAGGTTCATGGATGTAGAAGATGCAGGTAGATGATGGAGTGCGGGGATCCCGAAAGGAGAAGTTAAAACAAAAAGACTGATTTAAGAAAAAAATCACAAACTTTTAAGTAAACTAAGATATCAATGAGAAATTCTAATTTGATTTTTTTTTTTTTTTTTTTTTTTTTTTTTTTTTTTTTTTTTTTTTTTACATAATTTCATACTGGCGTTTCTTAAATGACAGCTGTGCTAAATGTGAGGGTGATGTTAGATTTTTATCATTTCATTTGACTTAACATGCTTTACATACTAAGGTAAGCTACCATTATCAGGATGCAAGTGCATAGATTGGCTTTAGATTAAAGTGTATTGATTATATGAGGGAATCTGTATCACATATTGTAAGGAAAAATATTTATGTATATTGACTTTTTAAAAGTAAGCCTCATGACCAGTCTGACAGAGCATTGTGAGAGTATTCATACCCTTATTTTAAAGTGTTACAACCAAAATTCAGTGTATTTTGTTGGGATTTCATCTGCTAGACCAACAGAAAGTACTGCAAAGTTGTGAGGTGGAAGTAAAATGTTTTTTTTAAATTTTTAAAAAAATTTTCACTAATAAATATCTGAACAGAGTAGCGTGCATTTATTTTTATTATTTATTTATTACCCTTTTTGTGTGTCGAGCAGCTTTGTACACCTGGACCCTGATTTATTATTAATATCACTATTTTTTTTTTTTTTTTTTTGTCCCATTTGCCTTTGCAAAACATCCCAAACTCAATCTGATTGCATGGAAAGCATCTGTGAACATCCGTTTTCAAGTTCTGACATGGATTCTAAGGTGGATTTAGGTCTGGACTTTGACTAGGCCATTCAAACGCATGAATTTGCTTTGATGTAAACCACTTTGTTGTGAATGTATTTTTATTTTTTTTACTTCTAGAAGGTGAATGTTTACCCCAGTCTCAGGTCTTTTGCAGCCTTTAACAGCTTTTCTTCCAGTTTTGTGCTGTATTTCGCTCCATCCATCATCCCATCAGTTCTGACAAGCTGTCCTGTCTTCATAGCATGATACTGCCGCTGTCATGTTGCAAGCATATTGTTTTGGATCCCAGCCAAAACGGGTTATCTGATCTGATCACTCAGTGATTGATATTGATAGCTTCTGAAGGGAATTGGTTGCACAGAGTCTTCATTTAGCGGTATCAAAGTATCAAACGTGTGTTTCAGTTTCTTTACATTCTCAGGTAGCCACTGCTTTACATTTTAGTGGCGCAGTCTGAAAAAATTCAAGGCATCAAGCACTGTAAATGCATGGAAATAGGCAGGTTTTTAAAAGGTTGAAACAAAACCATGCAATGCATCAATTTAAGAACAAAAATCTTGTTTTTAGTTATTAATTTGAGGGAGCTGAACTTTGTTAATCGTATCGATTTGTTCTGTTGTACTGTGCAACCACTTGTCTTTGCCAATTTGAGATCTGGCTGGCATCCCTCATGTTTGTCTTGTTAGAAATATCAGTATTGCTGTGAGCTCTGCATGAGTCAACTCCAAGCTGAAATGCACATTCATGTCCTCATGAAGCTCCTGAAAAACAGGTATGTGCTGAGGAATCAATTAGCTGAAGAGCAAGAGAGCTTTGTCTAGTGTGATTAAGTGGCTGTTGTTTATGAGCTGGAAGCCAGCCGGTCAAAGTCTGAGCATGTTTGTATGGAAGTGAACATAGCAGTAAGTCTGGATTTGGATTGATTGAAAAGTGTCAGATAAACACCCCTCTGGAATCTGGTGTAAGCCCAGAAGGATCCAAGGCACTTTTGAATTATTGCTAATTGTTTGCTTCAGCCAGTGAATTTTTTTCTCTTCCCTCTGACTGTCCAGGATATATCAGCTCACAGTTGCCACACCAGCCAGGTGGAAGCCTCTGTTACTTTGGCAATTTTAAATGCAATCACATTTTCCTAATGTGATTACACAACCTTTAGCTTTGACTTACTACCACGAAAGCCTTGTGTACACATTAAGAGGGATCTTTGTGTACCCTGCAGAGCTGCTTGTACACCTTCTTGTGGGACTGTGCACATTTAACTCTTAAGCATTAATTAAAGATCTTGAAATAGTGCAGAAAGTTTAAAAGTCCAAAGTTTCCAGTCTGAACAGGTGCATGCCATGCACACTAGGTCAGTAATTTTATGACTGTGTTTGAGGAGGGAGAGGAGAGCTCTGTTTAGTTTCAGCTGATAATGGTGTCCTCGTTTTAGTAAAGCACTGGGAGTGTTCTCAGATCCTTGGTAAAGACTATTCTGAAAACAGTAACAAATCAGTCAGTATTGTTATGTTGTTGAATGCTTCCCAGAACATAAACTAGCTCTAAAAAGGAATATCACTGAAGCCCAGTCAGTTTTTTTAACATGGTATAGTACTGTAAACTGTAGTTCTTCGTGGTTTAATCATCTGTTTTAAGACTCCCGTCTATATTTCTCTTCAACATGACTAAAGTTGAGTTAAACCTTCATACAGAAGTGTGGCAAACTAGCCTTATCCTCTTTACGTTTGTCTTGCAGCTCATTAAAACCCACGAACTGCTTCCTAGCCGGAACTACATATTAGGCTACCATCCCCATGGTATCTTCTGCTTTGGCGCCTTCTGCAACTTCGGGACGGAAGCGACAGGATTCTCCAAGAAATTTCCGGGGATCAAGCCCTCCCTGGCAACCCTGGCGGGAAACTTCCGCTTGCCTATCCTTCGAGACTACCTGATGTCTGGGGGTGAGTTGCTGGAGTCATGTTTGATGATGTTGATAGCTGTGTTTGTCAGGGAGCTGACCCTTGTCCTGTTGTCCAGCTTTAGCTGCTTCTGTTTACTTCAATCTGCCGAGATTTTTAAAAATTTTTTATAGCGCCTAACCCGCTCTGAGGGGTTCTTTGTTCTTTTGGGTTTATCTTTGCTCAGAGAGACCTTCTTGAGAACTGGGTTACTGCAGAGCATCGTGCATGTTGTTTTGATTGAAAGAGATCTCCTACAGTTCTGTTTTTGCTTCATTTAGTACCATTAAAATGAAAATAAACCCTCTTTTTTTTAAAGTCAGGACATAATAAAAATGATTTGATGTTTCCATATCTTTTTTCCTTTGCAGGTATCTGCCCAGTGAACAGGCACTCCATAGACTACCTGCTCTCATGCAACGGGACGGGGAATGCTGTGGTGATCGTTGTCGGGGGAGCAGCCGAGTCTCTGCACTGTGCACCGGGCATGAATTCTGTCACCTTGAGGAACCGCAAAGGCTTTGTAAAGCTGGCCCTGCAGAAAGGGTGAGTGTCCGCTGTAATGCTCAGACACAAACACACCCGCTCACACAAACTTCAAGGTCTCAAAATACAAGCCTCAGCCAAATATGTTATGAAAATGTCTGCTGTGAACCACAGGACTGAATAAATCTGAGATGATTAACCTTAGGAAGGTTGAAAAGACCAAGAGGGAGTCGCTACCAAATCTTTTATGAATGTGCCCGTGCTGTGTTGAGCACCTCGTGGCATGGACTACTCTTTCTGAAAGGTCAAACTGAGTTAACTGGTCCTGACCTGCGCTCAGCGATACATTAATCGCCATTATTAACAGCGCTGCTAAGTCATCTTGGTTTGGATCTCTAGCGCGAACAAGGCAGGATTATCATATCACTGGGTGCACCTATTTCTAAGAAGCTTAGAACTTGTTAGAAAAAGACATGCAGTTATGTAGACCTCCATTCATAACAACTAGGTCAGCATTTTAACCCACATAAGCCAGGAGTGTTAAGTTCAGGGCATTTGGACACACTTTCTGCGGCTGGTTAAATGCTTATAAAATACGGATGATGCTGCAATCACTTGAACAGCTTTTTCAGTGGGGGGAAACTAGTCTTGATCTTTCTGTAAAATCCTAAAAAGGTTGCCTCAGACAAAACAAGAAGGTAATTAGATGCTTAAATTACTCCAACTAAATGTCAATCCTGAAAGTTTCCTATTCATGCAATCGCCTTGCATAATTGTTATGCCTTGCCAGAACAAAAACTCAAGTGTTTCCCCAGAATAGCCTTGAAAACAGACTGCTGGTGCCAACAGTGTTCTTGTGCAGCCTAAACTGACTCTTGGCAATTTGTAAGCAAAAGTAAAACCCTCCTTCTTCTGAATGTTTTTGTGGTTGTTGTCAATTTAAAGCAGGCATCTTTTTTTAAAATGATAAAATAACAATAAGAATTAAAAAAAAAAAAAAAGCAGGCATCTTGGTTAAGTAGGGACGTGCTATAATTCACACGTTTGCCACATCTTGCACTGAGCTCTCTGGTGAGATGATTATTCTTAACGCCAGGTCATTTTCTGATATAATGGTTATATAACAATAAAAGCATAAATACTAATAATGTAGGCTGTAAAACTAACTGGATAGTTCGGTGCAACAGATGGAGATCAGTGTAAAAGAAATGTTTTAAGAAAGGAATTTCTAAAGCAACATTTACCACTGGAATATTTCTTTCATTTCTCTTTTTTTTTTTTGTGGTTTTTATGCTTTATCTTCAAGAGTCGGTTGGGTTACAGCACTTTCTTTGTGATCATTTAGGTCTGACCTTGTTCCTGTTTACTCGTTTGGAGAGAATGACGCCTACAAGCAGGTTATCTTTGAGGAGGGGACCTACTGGAGAGCTCTCCAGAAAAGGTTACAGAAGATCTTGGGCTTTGCCCCGTGCCTTTTCTACGGCAGTGCCTGGGGCATCGTGCCTTTCAGCAATCCTATCACCACCATAGGCAAGTGTGTCTGCATCAGTTTTTGGCTATGCATTTAGATGGAAAAACAGTTTTCTGAGTGTTATACACTGCTTTGCAACAGTATTCACACAACCTTGAACTTTTTCCTATTTTGTCACATTGCATCTACAAATGTTAGCTATTATATGATGGACTAATGCAAAGCAGTGCATGAGTGTAAAGCTGAATGAAAATAATTGATGGTGTTTGAATGTTTTTCAACAAAAAATCTGAAAATTTTTGGTGTACATTTTTACTCAACCCCCCTGAAACAATACGTCACCCAACTAGGTTTAATTGCAAACACAGCTGTGAGTCTGTTGGAGTGTGTCTGTAACCAGCTTTGTATATCTAGAGACTGAAATTCTATTACATTCTTCTTTACAAAATGGGTAAATCTCACACTGGGTGAACAGAGTGAACATCAATGTTCAAGTCTCTGTCATCAATGTCTCAAGCCACTGATTTTCAACTGGACTTAATATGGGTTTTGACTAGGCTGTTCTAATGCATGAATATGCTAAGCCCTTCTGTTGTCATTCTGGCTGAATGTTCAGAGCTGGGCCAGGCAGAAAGGGTTGATGGGGGCAGTAGCTCAGGGTCTGGATTTTTTTTTGGGGCCCCTACAGATTTTTAGTTTCTCTCATCTAAATAATGTGTTTTGAAAACATTGTACTTTATATAAAACTCATAGGCCCATATCAGGTGAGTTGTTTAAATATTTTGGGATTTTTTTTTTTAATGAATATAAACAATACTCAAGTATTTGAAAATTCTGAAGTTATAGTACATTTTTTGCAAACACATGGAGCAGTTGGCCAGGGGATGTATTAAACTTACTAAGCATCAGGTCATAGCCGCTGATGTATAGGACTACCTATTAATGTCCTGTAATTTGCATTAGTGAAAGATTTTTTTTTTTTTTTTTTTTTTTTTTTTTTCTTTAGTGGATAGGGCACCAAAATTGGTTCTGGCTCAGGGGCCCACATCCTTGTAAATCTGGCCCTAGTTGAGCGCTGCTGTCCTGCTGAAAGGAGGATCTCTACATCACTCAAGTTTTTTTAGAGCCTCCTAAAGGTTTTCTTCCAGGATGATCCTATAATTAATCCATCTTCTCATTAATTCTAGCCAACTTACCTGTCCAGCTGAAGAAAGTGTTTTACCATAGGCCAAAAAAAAAAAAAAAAAAAAAAAAAAAAAATTTGGCCAAAGAGCAACAGGTTTGCACACCTGAGCTGTGGATCTCTGCAGCTCCGCTAACAAATGATCTAGTAAGTTAGGATGTTAATGCCAGGTCTGACCAGTCCTGCAATGATCTTTACCTTCAAACTGCTTTACTATAGTTGAGTGGCAGATAACGGTTTACAAAGCTAATGTGGTTTTGTAAGAGTCCTTTGTCATTGCTACTTGTCTTGTTCTTACAGTTGGGGAACCAATCACAGTGCCTAAAATTGAGGACCCAACAGAGGAGATGGTGGATCTATATCATGGAATGTACATCAGGTCTCTCCAGTGCCTTTTTGACAAGTACAAGACCCGCTTTGGTCTGAAAGAGAGCGACATCCTGCACATCCAGTGAGGGGATGAGGAGCTCCTACTGAACTTCCCTCCTTGTCCTGCCTCAATGGCCTGGTTTGTTTCTGGACAGTGAAAGCGTACAGGTGTAGATGTCTGGTGGAAAAAAACCCCCTTGTTTACTTACTGCAGTTTTCATACTGTACTCTCACACAGCTGTAGCTGTAGGAAAAGACTGGTTTTAAGAACGGTGGCCTCGCTGCGGAACTTTTTTTTTTTGGACAAAGTTACACCAAATACCAAATCAAAAGCGGTGCCTTTTTGGGTTTATTCAGTTTCTCAGAGAAGATTTCTCATATGAACTGTCTCATCAGTGCAGAGGGGGGTAAACGCCAATAGATGGAGCTGTAAAGTAATTTGGAAAATCTGCAAATGTCTTCCTTTACCAGTGCTTTCATGTACTTCTTGTATGCTTTAGAACATGCTAAATGCACAAACAATGCAAGTGGAAAGCACCACTTTAATAATGGGTTGATAAGGCCAAATGGTAATTGAGCCAAAGAAATGTTTTGCCTCCTCCCCCAAAATGCATTGATTCCTACTAGATGTACACAGAAAGTGTACATTTTCTACAGGTTGAATTAACATAGTTAATGGACAGTACACATGTGCCTGCAGTTGTTATTGCCATAAAGTATTAATTGTATTCTGTTGAGGGGATAAAGTCTGTTTGACTTGTCCCTCTAAGAATATTTCTCATGCACTTTTGTAATACTGATCATGCTCTGGAGATTGTCTTAGAAAAACTGCCTTTGATAATTCTGTTTGGGAAATGATCTTCCTGCTGCTTAGCTTCATGTTCTTGCTTCTCTCATTCCAGGTTTTGATGGGAGACAGACACATGCCATTTGTACTATGAAAACTGTCATATTTTTTTCTTTCCTCAAATATTTTTTTGAAAAGTTTTGAGCAGCAGTGAAAAGGTTGGATCCCGTTTGCGAGTTAAACGCCTGAAACCTGATGGTTCCAGTATGGAGTGTGTTCGAGAACTGTAGCTTAGGTGTGATCAGTGAAAATAAGGAAGTTAATATTATGTTGATTCTTGGTACATCTTTGAGTTCAGGACTTTTTGTAAGTGGGGTTCTGTTAAACCTTTGTAACAAGTGAATACCGTACCTGAAATGTGTTCTTTTTTTGGTACATCCTTTAGTATATATCTAAATTAGTTGATCCTGAAGACTAAAACTGAGGGCAAGTATTAAATGAGATATACTTTTGTCTTAAAAGAACTTAAGTCTTAAAAAAATGCCAACTATATTTGCACGCACCTTTTAATGAACCTTGTCATGTTTACTTTGGGCGGTTATTTACTCAGAAGTAGATGATTACTTGCACAGGAAATGGAGGCTGGAGGTGGTACACCACCAATAATAGTCCTGTGCGCAACATTTCATGTGCTTAATTCTTAGTACATGTTTCTTCTGATCTCCATTTCCTGTATAAATATGTTTCAAAAGGACATTAAATTATGTTTTCAGAAACCTCTGTTTTCATATCAGGTAGGAATCTTTTTAAGATGCCAGAAGTCTGCTCTGGTCTTGGCCCCTCACTAGCTAGCTGTTAGCTTTAGCCTTGGTAACTAACTAATCTGGATTTATGAAAAATAAAGTTTGTAAGAAAGTTATCTCCCAGGGATAAGATTAACTTCTTACAGCCTTTTAACAGAACCTCACTTAAAACATGTGGAACAATCCCTTTAAGTTATCTGGTATTTGCAACCATTTCTAGCCTCACCCCCAGCAGAATCATGAATCATTTGATTCAGTAAGGTGGCATCTTGTTGTATGATGGTCGTCAGTCAGATTGAAGAGCAGTTTCCTCATGTTGCAACACTGACTTCTTAAGAGTAGTGAAATCCTTATGTGATAAATCTCAGAGCAATAAAAAACAGGAGATGCCTTTATGATGGACATCATGTCTTCCATTATTTAAATTAAATTTTTGTATGTTTTCAAGAGACTTGGTTGTCTTTGTTTTTTTTTTTTTGTTTCTTGTTTTTGTTTTTAAAAATCTGTCTGTTTCAGTTGCACCTTTGAACATCCAGTACATTATTTGAATATCCCACTGACATGTCTAAAGTTGCTTAATGACAAAGAACTGAATTATCATCATTGTTTAACTGACACTCTCTGGTTGCACATAATCTACATGCCTTAGTGCAAAAGTATTCATACCATTTGAACTGTTCTACATTTGGTCACAATACAGCCAAAAACTTCAGTGTGTTGAGAATTACCACCAACACAAAGTAGTGCACAACTGCATGGGTTTCAAGACTTCCTATGAATAATAATAATAATAATAAAAAAAAAATCCAAAAATGGTGACATACATTTGTTTTTAGCCCCCTTAAATTTGACACATTAAATTTGTAATTTGATCTCCGTAAAATCCTGCTGTTCTGTGAAGGCTTCAGAGGTTTGTTAGAGAACAAACCTCATGAAGACCAAGGAACACAGCAGACAGGTCAGGGAGAAGGTTGTGGGCATGTTTAATGTTTAAAGCAGGGTTAGGTTAGAAAACGAAATCCCAAGCTTTGAACATCTCAGACCTCTGTTCAAACCATCATCTGAAAATGGATTGCACATCTGCAAACCTACCAAGACACTGCTCTTCTGCTAAGCTGACAAGTCAGGCAAGGAGGGCTTGTTATCTCTAGAGGAGCTGCAGAGATGCACAGCTTATTTGTAAAATCAGTAGACAGGTTCTGCCCTATAAAAATCTGCATTCATGGGAGAGTAGCAGAAGGTGCCCATCCAATCAGACCGACCTTTAGCTATTTCGCAGAGAAGAATTGGCAAAGATTTGAGTTTCTTGATGTGTTTAGCTGATGGAGACATACCCCAGAAGGCTTGCAGCTGTAATTGTAGCGAAGAGTGTTTTAAAAAAGAGCTTTCAGATTTTCAATAGTGCATGTCAGAATAGTCTTAGAGATTAACCCCCCAATAAAAAACATTACATTTTGTGGTTGTAACAATATAGAAATGTGAAAAAGTTAAACAGAAATAAATCTATTTGCATGAATTCACATAAATTCATAACCCTCTTAATGGAAAAAGTACATATGTTAAAACCCCAACGTTTGAATGACAAAAAGTGCATTACTTCCTTTCTTCCACCGAAAACAGGTCTGTTTTCATATAGATGCTTGAAACAACCAAATCAGTAGGTCATCAAAGAGGAGGGATCTGGTTCAAATTCACAGAAAGCCCAAATCAATATCCCAGCAAATAAGCAAAATCCTTTGCTTATTTGTAAAAGGATTAAGTGTGGTCGAGTCGCCCCCTAGTGGTTGATTGATATTCTGCATGTGTCTTTTTGCGAAGTATTTGATTTCCTACTTTACAACTTGATGCTTACTACGTTTTACTTTAGCGCAACAATTCACATTAACATTTGAGAACCTACTATAGAGGAGCTCTAAGAGTTTGGAAGGAATAATATCGCCTTAATAACATTCTTCCTGTAAAACACCTTTTTGATGATTTTTCTGACGTAGCCTTTCAAGAATGTGAGATTATATCCATCCTTAACGTCTACAATTCCATCATGGCTGTATTTATTTAAAGATGTTGAAAATATGTAGGAACTTACATTTCTGGTTCGTATATTTGCATATACTCTTGTAATAATAATGTCAATATCGTGTTCAATTTCAGCGACTTTCTGATAGAAAGACTATGGAGCTCAGTGCTTTTCTGTCACCTGCATGTCACGCTGCTCATACAACTTCCTCATATTTCGCAGATTTGACAGATTTCTGCGGACCCTAGGCCTTTCCTGATTGATAAACAGCTTCTTCAACCAATAGGAATGCCCGTTACCAGAAGCAAGTCCCGCCCTTGCTTGACAGACGCCACTTTAAGCCAACCACGGATCTCAGTGACGTACTTCCAATTCAAAGACGGACTTCCGAAGCAAATGTAGCAGAATAGCCTGTACTTTGTTTACGTCTTGCTGCTGGACTGACAGCTGTCCGAAAGCTTTACGCACATGAACATTTGTACCTGCATGTCTGTCGTGGTCGCCTGCAACTTGGTGAACTTTTGGCTGGAAATGTTAAAGATGGAGTGTTTTGTTGAATGAGAGGAAGACTCGCTCGATGCCGACAGGAGGATGAACTCCACCACCGGTCGGGCTCTTGCTATCCCCGCCGCCTCTGTCACCAACTCTGGAGCTTCATCCTCTCGAGCCCTGCATGTGGAGCTCACATCCCAGCAGGTAAATGCAAACTCCCCCTGAATATACTTTTTGGCGCCAGCTGAGGGTAGGTGAACTGAGGAGAACTTGGACGGAGTCATGTGTTTGTTTTCTGCTGTAGTTTACAACTGCTGCCAAAGGAAACCAGGCCTGTCAGACTGACTGCGAGCTAGTGAGCTAGCCACAGCTAGCTTGTTTTAGCTAGCTTACAGGAAATAAACTGACCTCTTCAGGGACACCGGTCTCTTTCAAACCTCTCCACTTGCATTTGAATTATTAAGACGGGCCTCTTGCTGCTCTATTTAGGGCCCTCTTTATTATGAAAAACATAGAATTTCTGTTCCAAGCAGCTGTGGTTCTGAAAATGTGACAGAACTTGACGTTATGTCCATCTGCATGTGACAGGTCACTCAGCTGAGGGGGGAAAGTAGCAGGGTATCTCATTGTATTGTTTGCACTGCCATTTTATTATTATTTTAGCTTTACTGCTCATTTAAATCGGGAAATTCTATAAAAATATATATATATATATTGTTACTCCTCATTCATTCATTCTTGTCAGAGCCTCTGAAAAACAACAGAGCGTCATTGTGTTAATGTAAGCCATCATTTAGAGTGTGCGCCGTCCTCATTGCACATGACTTCATTTTGGCTCAAATACAAACCGTATAAAGCTTCAAGGGCAAACTCTGGGTCTAGTTTTTTTTACTTCGTTAAACCACTTCCCTCCCTGATCTCAATCTGAATTCGGCAATAGTGAAGGTGCTTCCTTTACTCAGTTTTCTTATAATCAGGCCTCTGAAACATCAAGCAACCTGAGTTATCATGGTAACGGGACTGACACAGACGTTTTCACTTTTCAATGTCTTTTTGAATGTCAACGTTCTGTGCTTCCTAGCTGTTACTCCGTAGCTACGCATTGGATCATTATTTTGAGCATTTTAGTTTTTCATCATTTAATTCTTCTTAAACGGTTTTTTGCTATACATCTATAATGGTACAGCGACACATTGATAAATCTGCCAGAGTTTTTCTCTTGATTGACTCTGATAGGTGATTGGCAGGAGAGATACTGAAAGGCATTTTTTCCACCTGTTTACTAAATGCATCGAAAGTAAGAACTCTCTTCATTTTTTGGATCTATAAACACATTCACCAACACCCTATATTTTGATGCACTTATTTTTTAGAAATGGGATAAACATATGCTGAGATTTATAAATGGCAATAATAATTCCTGCAATTATTTGAAAATCAAAACCTCTTTCAAGGAACTTCAGATCAATTAAAAATACTTTATTTATCCCAAAGGGAAGTTGAATGTTGCTGTAATTCATATCATCCAAGTATCTTCAAATGAATGAATGATGATGCTGTGGGCAGGAAAGATCTCCAGGAGCAGTCAGTCTTGCAACTAATCTGATGAGGCCTCTGACTGAAGACTGTTGCTGTAGTCAGTCTCATGGCTATCATGACAAGCTAACAGCTCAATGACACCATCAGTTGTTGGCAAACATTGCCAATCCACCTAATTTGCTTCTGCGATTAGAAGGCTGGGCAGAGAGACGTTGGAGTTGGGGATGTGATCTTTGACAGTTATGATAGATGGAAGAGATGGTTTGAGCTTTCTGTTCTTTGGTCCTGCTCTGCATCCATGAAGCCTCCTTTTCAACTCCTCTCAGCTTTGGGATCGTAGTTCAAGTGTTATTTGAGCTTTTGAAATGCTAGTCAGCCATTTCCACTTGTAAAAAGAATATCTTGTTACCACGGTTAGGAATCACAGGACCTGCCAGAAAGTAAAAAAAGCAGGAGCAAAAATCCTTCCAGCTGCACAGCATCCAGAACCAGAGGGAATAATTCTCCAAATATGCATAAAATATTATCTAGGCCATTTTCTGTCACTACTTTCTTTGTCTCTCTTTTTTTATAAGTCCCTCTAATGTGATGGATTCAGGATATTCTAATGGCCCACTGCTGTGACAAGCTTGTGTTCTATAAATTGTCTGTATGTGTAGTCACGTGAATAAGTAAACAGTCCATGCCAGTTGTTGACCTCATGAATGCATTTATACATTAAAAAAGCATTACGCTGTTTCTAACCGTGCATCTAAACTGAATTGATTTTCAATAGCAGTCAGTTGTTTGGAGCATCTTGCTCAATCAGCAAACTATTTACTTTGGGTTTGAAACATAGAGGTTACCCCTCTTTGCCAAGATTTCAAAAGAAAAGGGAAGAGTCTCCTACAAGTCAAACATGTGTAAACGGTGATAAATCAAGAATCAAGCTTAACAGTTTCAGCCTTACAGTACTATACTGTGGACAATATTGCCTTATTTAAAAAGATTATTCCTGTTAAAAGGAACAAGGATATGAGATCATATGTGCCCCCTACTTAATTTTGCCTTTGGAAATATTACATCAACATATTGTTTTTTTTATTTGGAAAAGGTATACAAATCCAATTCTCCTTTTGGTAAGTTTAACTTTCGTTGCTGTCAGGTAACTTAGGAGATATTAGCTGGATAGATGTGTGCTCTTCTGGAAGGTTTTTGCTGTTTCCCTGGAAAAGATCAGACCGTTTCAGAAGGCTGTCATATTTCTGGTAGCCTCTGGGAGAACATTCTAAATTCGTGCTATTTGGTATATTTCACAATCCACTGGTTTATTTTGCCATTTGTCTGGGTAGTGCTCGGCTGTAAAACAACTTCAACAATTATCGAGAAACAGATAATCTCAATAACATCGATAAAGGTAGACTTTAAAACTCAATAAGAAAGACCAAATGTGAGCTCAGCATTATTCAGCATTTTTACAAGGAGAGATTGCAAACAGCAGTGTGAATGTAACTTATTAGCATTCTGCTGCAAATTGAATCTGCACTTTAATATATTGCTGGTTGAAAAAGTTTCGTTATTCATCCATGAAGTCCATAAATTAATGTTGATGGTTTATTACTTATCATAATTTGTTAAGTTAGTATTGAAACAGATGCTGTCTTAGAAACTATAGTTTTAATTTGAATCTATAGAGGGACAATTATCAAAATTATTAAATACAGAATTAGATATTGCAATTGTTTTTTTTTTTGTTTTTTTTTGTCCATATCACCCAGCTGTAGTTTGGGATCAGTGTCCCACATTCACATCCTCAGTTTTCATTGTTCCCGTTCCCACCCACTACCACCACCGTGTGCAACAGTTGACATGGGGTCAGTTTAATCCTCGGCCTTTACTCCTGTAACCATACCTCTGTTTATTGTAACTCAGAGTTATCGTCTCATAAAAAAACGTTCTTTGATCAGGCCACATGCAAACTTTGTACTTTGAATTTTTTTTGTTTTGAATTATGCCGTAGCTTTGATCTGAAAAGTGAAACGGACTCAGGAAGAGTTCATCTTATGAACATAAAAAAAATACATATTAAACTGACTTCTGCTTTAATTTGTGTGTGCTGTAAATTTATCTGATTGTAAAAATAAAGACAGTCAATGTAAAGTCAGAACGGTAGCCGCATAGATTATTTGATGTGTAACCACAATAGTCATTTTCCACTCATAAGTCATGATGAACATTACTAGAGATATTCACGCTCATAAATGTTTAAAAACTCTTACTGGCACAGCTACATGTAACAAACTTTATTCTTGCCTTCACACCTTCTTGTTTAATCTTCCCTCCAAATAACAGACTTTTTGTTCAAATGTAAGATATCAAATGTCAATAAAAGCTCTTGAAAATAAAATTGTAAACTGAAAACAAAATAGATGTAATAGATAAAATGAGAAAAAAGTAAAAATATGAAAATGAATATATAAATATAATAACCAGTCATTTTGAGCCTACACATTTCACACCTTTTAGTGCAGCTGCTGAATGATGTTGGACATCTGTTTAAGTTTTGGTCATTTATAGATTCAATAAATTCCATTCACCTTCTGTATTCCATTCTAATAGAACACTTTGAATTTCTGGTGGCTGAACATGTCGGCTGTGTTGTGAGATACGACAGACGACACAGAGTAGCTCGTTTTGCACCTCGTGTTTCTGAATACAAAGTGTTCCCAAACTCTGCCTTTTTTTGGTTGCTAAACCCGTCTTCTGCTGGTCATTCTGCTCCGTCACCTTTTCAAACCAGTGCAGGTTTTGGGTTGTTTCAAGCCCAACTTTTTCACGGCACAAAATGTTTGACTCCAGCCCTGGAGGTTTCTTGCTGACTGTTTAAATTGCTAGCCGCCAGGGGCACATTTCACTGCCCCTCCTCTCCTCCTTCTGCCATCTTCACTTGGGCTGACTTTTAAATATGAGACTGCAAAAGACTTTTGGGTTTAGCTTTCGAAAGTACCGCCCATTGTTATTGTTTGGAGTAAAAATGAAAAAAGAAATTTGTTTAATTTTACAGCCCAGTGTCTTGGTGTTAGAAATGTATGGACCATGTTTGATTCTGTGTAAAGTTTCTGACAGCTGTTTACAATCTGGGGCTTAAGTTTACATTTATTGCATTATGTGGATTGTTTTATATCAAGTCTATTTTTAGAATCTTACTAAATCTGTTTCAGATGCTATGTTAAGCCTTTTAGTCATGCATTACAGATGCTCAGAGCAAAGCCAGTTCTCATGTAATCTGATTGTTACACTAAATGCATACCAGAATCACACTTTCAGACAACCTTATTTTGCTTTCAGCTGTCTTCAGATTCAGTTCCCTGCTGTTGTTCCATCATATCCCTCCTCGTCTCTACCTGTGGTTCTCTGCAGCTCATTCAAAAATGTGCAGTGACATTTTGGAAGGAGGGGGTTTCAAAGTCCCTGGTGGAACAATTGGTTATTTTGTTTCTTAGGGCCGTAATCTTATAGGGAATCCCATGACTTAGATTCCACCTCTGCTTGGCTGCAAGAACCAAGTTGGACTGACTGGCCAAGGCAAAAGTTGTGTTGTGGTAAGGAGGTGATCTGAAAGAGGAAGTTGCCAAATGTAATTTTCCTGTGCCTTCATCCTTCCTCGCGGACTCGCATATATGCACTCACATATCGTGGCCTTAAAATGAATATTTGCATAAAGCAAAAAGATGTGCACTGATGGGGCTTTTGTAGCTGATTTTGATGTTACATTTAAAAAAAAAAAAAAAAAGGTGTTGACATGCAGATATTGTCCAATTTCACTTCAGAAACTATATGAAGAAATAAGACTGCATTTAGAAAAAGGTTTTTTTTTGTTTGTTTTTCTAGCCTCCCTGATGTGAAGTTTTGTAAATTATTTTCATTGGACGCAGAATGACATTATATTGCTATAAAATAGGGCTTTAGTATTATTTCATGAAGTTGACATCTGACACGGTTTTCAGCTTGTATATGCGATTAGCAGGGCTAGCATTACTAAACCAGCAGACTATGTGCATTCTCTAGCGAAATGGAGCCCCTTAACTCAGATTTCCAAAATATTTCTAAACCTAGCTTGTTTCATGTAAGACAGAAGTTGAAAAATCAGAACTCTGGTGTTCTGTTAAACCTTCTGCATAAAGTGCTTTTTTGCTGCCTGAATGAATCACAAGAATATGGTTATGTTTAAAGAAAATCCTTAAAAAAAACAATTTCTTATATGTCTGTAGAAGTTACAGGAATCTATCTGTTTATGAGCTTCATGGGAACAAAATAAAACTGCAAACTACAGCTCTGTTAGCTTTCTGCCTGTGATATATTGCATCCATATTTTTCTCTCCTTCTCTTTTCCTCTGATCAAACAGAGACGGTTGCGTCATCTCCGGAGCATTGCTGCCAGGAACATAGTCAACAAGAATGGTTCTCCACTGCTGGACACTTACTTCACCCTCCACCTCTGTGTAGGAGACCGCATTTCTAGAGGTCAGTGGAAACACTGGAGACACACAGACCTTCCCTGTCTATAAAAGTTTGCTTCAAAGAAGCCTTCACATAATTCTTAGACCAAAACTTTTTGAAGTGTATTTTACCATTGAATCTCAACTTTGTGGTAAAAGTGGGGAGATATTTTACTTAGTAAGGAAATTGTGTTGTGTTCAGCTATTTTTGAAACAGGTTTCTGCATTTGGTCTCTAATGAAGATTTGAGATATCCAAACAAAGCAGAGCCCTAGAAGACTGAATCTATAACTGGCAGTTACAAAAAGCTTGCATCATGGAAAATACAAGCAAAAAAGCTGAAAATACAGTCACTTTTTACAGTTCAGTTTTTTTTTAAGGAAATGTATAAAAAAAAATACATGCATTTCTGCATTTCAGGATCGTAAAGCATATTCAGGTACTAAAGTCAGACTGAGTTGACAAATCTTATTTCCTATTCTATGTGGTTAGGTTGTGAGGAAGACTTAAGAGCAGTGAGTCTTTGGCTGAAGTATGTATTTTTGTCATTTAAAACAAAAACGGGTCATACAACTGCTGTATTACAAAATCTGCTACGGGACACTGCAAAGGAGTTTTTTTTTCTTGGCGAAAAATTGAGTGGACCCCTGGCTATTCGCAGTTCGTTATTCACTGAGTCACTTGCAGAAAATCGGCCTATTCACATATTTTTTCATTGTGCATATCTGAAATATTTGAAAGAAAATGCAGCTTGGGAAGCTGGAATAAGTGGCCTCGATGCTACTTGACACCCTGTTGGCTGGGGTTTGCAAACCATCCAATCCTTGAGCTGCATTCATTATCCTTGGTGCTGATTGGCTATACCTGCAAGAGTGGAAATAAGGAAAACTGTAGATATTAGTTTCTGCAGTCATGCTAAGATGGTTTCCACTGTCTGTAATAATGCATATAAAGGTATATTTGGTGTTTTAAACTATTAAAATAGACAGTTATAAGTGTTTTTAAAGGGGGAACTCAGCATGACAATATAAAGCTTTAGTCATGTGACCACTTCTGTAATTTTAAAGTGTTAAACACATTTTTGCTCTGTTATCAAGTAGCAACATTTTTGAAGGAACTGCCCTTAGAAAAGTCCACTGATCTCTTCTGCCATAGCACTGTCAACAAAACCCTTTCAATTACCTCTAGTAACAGGAAATGGTGTGTGAAGCGTAACACTGCAATGATTCTGGTGTGTTGTTACATTAAATCAGTTAGTCACATCGACAGTCTGTCATTTCTGCATCATGTCTTCAGCCCGTGAGACCAGCTAACCCTTACGTTAGTCGGCCATTACAAGGCATAATAACAGCAGGTGGACTTAAACACAGAGGTGGAAAAGTGCCAGTGTTGCTCATTTATGTCTTCAGTTAAAGAGGCTGTTGATTAGCTGAAGTTGCTCCACACAAACCTCATGTCAAAAATCTTTGAAGCAGCATATGCTGCCTTCAGGGCAAGGAGCTTTTGCAGAGGTTTTTATGCATTCTTTATACCAAGGCAATATAAGATTGAATCCTGCACACATTCCAAAGGTATTGCTAAGAAAGCAAATGGTCCATGTCCTCGACTGGCCTGCCTGTGCTTTAAATCTGTTAAGAATGTGTGAGATTACTCAGATGTGTTGCACACTTTAGTGCTTGTTTAAAAGACAAACGATCTAAATTAAAACTGAAATGGTAAGATTGTGAAGTGAAAAACTATCTTTAGATAATTTTGTTTGATTGAAATGTAGATGTTTAATAGCAATAGGAGTGCTTTGGACTCATACCGCCTGCAATTAAAAAACATTAAAGAAAATGTGGCAGTAACTTGTTCTTAAGTGAGTATTTTTAAAAAGATGACTTTTTTCTGATTTGGCATTGTACATTCAGCTGTTAGAGGTTGCATGTCTGTTTCTTCCATTTATTTTTGCATTTGTTCAACGTGTTTTTCTTTTTTCTTTTCCAGATTTTTACAAGAGTGAAGTCATTCGAGACTCACTGGTGAGTACACTTCAACCTCCTTTCTGCCCGCTGTTCTCGGTTCAAGATGATGTCATCAACACGATGGACAGTTAGTTCAAGTACCAGCAGATTTACTGGTATTGTTAGTCATGGACTCATCAATTTACTCGATTCAGAAGGTTTGTAAAGGTTTTTAGGCATTAAGTCGACCTGCAGATGATTAGTCAGTATATCATCATGCCTTTTTGGCTGTTCTCCTATCTGGATAACAGATGTAGATCTGCAGGAAGTACGGAAGCAGCCTAAACCCTAGCATAGCATTACTGTTAGTTGCTACTGAGTCATGATCTGACCTTAGACTTGGTGTCTGGACACTCCACTGTTCAGTAACTTAGCCTCCTGTTATTTCTTGACCTCTCAAGCTTTTGTTGAATTTCATGTCCTTGACCTCCATTTTGTTATTGTTTGTCTACGGAGCTGTTTCCTGTTAGTCTTCCTGTTTTCGATGCATGTCTGCTGCTGACTCTCTGCGTTGCTTTGATAGCCATCTCTATTCTCCCAGATTCTGAGTAGCAGGGATTTTCCTCTCTGCTGGATGAAAATCGTGCATAATTGACTGATACAAATGACTTCCATGCTGTCTTCTCCAATCAGTAGAAATGCTGGCAGAAACTCAAGTAGGAATCAGCTCGGGCTTGGCGAAATGGATTTTATCGAGTAATCGAATCTTTAGATTTAGAAGATTTAACTTTTGGAAAATCTGAATTATTTATTTATTTATTTTTTAACCCACCAATGCACTCCTTGGGTTTCCATAGTTCAGAGTGATGTCAGCACACCCAAGGGCCTTCATCTTGTTAGACAAGAATTTTATACAGCAATTTTATTTAATTTTATATGTGTATTTATTTGGACTTTGAATTCAGGTCAGCTGTATGACGAAATATAAGGCTAAGATATAAGTATATTTTTTTACAAGAGTAAAGTCATAGTATTACAAGAATACAGTTGTAGTAATAAGTGAATAAAGTTTTATAACAAAGTCGAAATAAAACAAAAATAAAGTCTTAAAGCTGCTGTGTGTAATTTTTATGAAAATTTTTTTTTTTTATTTATTTATTTTTTTTTACATATTTGTTAAAATTATCATTACATCGTGACAGTATAAGACAGATAATCACTGAAAAAAAATCCACTTCCTCCTCCTTCTCCCAGTGCTCCCAGTACTAGCTGCAGAAATACACCGCTCAGTCAGAAACAACCAATCAAAGCCAGCAGGAGGGTCTTGGCGCTGTCAGTCACCTTCATGTACGCTCGCTCACACCCTCCCCCGAGCTCTATGCTGTGCTCAAGCTGGATCATAACAACATATCATGCTGCTAATGCTAAGGCTAGTTGGCGGATAAACAGTTTTCCTGGAACTGTAAGTTGTTTTTTCACCTTTAGCACATGTAGCTGCCAAACATGAAGGTGACTGACAGCGCTAAGACCCTCCTCCTGGCTCTGATTGGTTATTTTAGGTCGGGAGCGGTGCAAAGTTGCATACTGCAGCTTTAATACTATCAGAATAAAGTCGTCATTTTAGGAGAATGAAGTAGTAACTTTATGAGAACTCCAACACAAAAAAAGCTCAAAATTAATTATCCAAGCTTTTTTGTCATTAAAACAGCTTTTTTTTTTTTCTTGTGATTTTAACACATTCCTCTGGTAAAATTGCGTCTTTATTGTGCAAAATTTCATGTAGCCTGGCCCTAATACTCCATCATACAACTCGCAGAAGGGATGATTGAAACAAAAGTCACATTTTTGAAGATATTTGTCCTGTCATTTGTAATTTCTTT
Organism: Anableps anableps; assembly: GCA_014839685.1. NCBI lineage: Eukaryota > Metazoa > Chordata > Actinopteri > Cyprinodontiformes > Anablepidae > Anableps > Anableps anableps. The sequence continues at coordinate 4,738,513 of CM026078.1, read as the reverse complement.
TTAAAAAAGAAAGTGAGGAAATAAAATTGATTTGAATCAGCTCTGGTATGAAAAAAACCTGAGATTTGGTTTTAAGCTACATCACCCAGCTCTAGAATCAGCCTTTAGTGTTAATGTATAATAGATCAATGTACTGACATTACATTTCAAATTAAACACGTATTTTTGACCTTTCAATTTTTATCCATGTCTTGTGCCTACATGCGTGTTTCGCCTTTTAACTATTTTATTACTTCAAAACTGAATAATCCAGTCGGTATTTACATCTGATTGGCTCTGCCTCTGTCTGACTTCATTCTGGTTGTATCAGTCGGTGCCAGATTTCAGGTGTGTGTTTTTATGTGTTCCAGAACCCAACCTGGCGGAGCCTGGACTTTGGGATGCTCCCCGATCTTTTGGACACCTCAGTGTCTTGCTTTGTGGTGAGGATCTGGGGCGGGCAGAAAGAGCAGTACCAGCTCCTCATTGAATGGAAGGTCAACTTGGATGGCCTCAGATACACAGGACAACAGGTCAGCAACCTTTTAAAACCACGTCAGCTTTTAAGTAGATATGTACCTGTGCTTGACCTGTATGCTGATTTTCTCTAGATTGTGGACATTTTGAAGGCACCCAAATATGCAATATGGGAGGAAAGAAAACATGGCTTCATTTTAAAATGTAAATATAATTATTGAAAAAGACAACAAACTTAGACATATTTTATGTGATCAACACAAAGTATTGCATAATTGTGGAGTGGAAGGAGAATGATGTATAGTTTTGTGTTTTATTTTTTGCAAATAAAGCTCTAACAGGTTTGGTGTACGTTTGTATTCAGCCCCCCCAGAGTCAAAACTTTATAGAACTGCTGTTCAGTACATCTATATCTGCTGGTGTTTTGGGATATGTATACACAGATTTTAAGTTCTGCCTATTTATCTTTACCAAATAACTCAATCTCACTCAGACTGGATGGAGAGTAAATAGTAGTTTTTTAGATTTTTCCACAGATTCTCAAGTCAGTTGTGGACTTCAGCTGACCCATTCGAACAGATGAATATGTTTTGATCGAGGCCGTTTTATCTCCGCCCCAGTCTCAAGCTTTTCAGTCTCCATCGGTGTTTTCCTCGAAGATCTTTCTGTATTTAGCTCCATCCATCATCCCATCAACTCTGAGCAGCTTCCCTGATACCGCAGAGGAAAAACGACCCCACATCATGATGCTGTCACCACAGTGTTTCTCTGTAGGAAGGGTGAAAAAGGGCCACAGTGAAGCAGGAGAGGGCAGTATTTTTGCATGTTGACCAGAGTTTAATTCTGGTTCCATCTGAACAGACTACCTTCTTCTACATGTTGGCTCTCTTTCTAGGCTTGTGGTAAACTGATAATTGAATTTCTTAAAGCTTTTTTTTTTCAACAATGGCCTCCCATTTGTCACTCTTTCGTAAAGGCCAGATTAGTAGTGGATGTGTCTAATACCTGACATTTTGATTGTTTTTCCCTCTTTTGCTGTCCACTACTTTGGGCCTCTTGGCGACTTCTCTTATTAATTCCAGTTTACTTGGACGACCTTGTGTTGGTTTCCAGTTGAACCATACCATTTCCATTTTTAGATGATGGATTGAATAGTTCTCTATTAGAGGTTCAAAATGTGGCCAAATTTTTTTTATTACCTAAACCTGCTTTATTTAGAGGCATCAGTGAAAGGGGTTAAATATAAATGCACTTCAGACTTCTCAGGTTTTTGTTAGCAATAAATTTAGCTTCCATGTGTAATTTTTTTTTTCTTCTACTTCAGTTATGCATGATTTTGTGTTGATCTGCTAAGGCCTGTCAAGATAACAAATTAGCTGGATGATAAATTGTCCCAGTAATTATTGCAATAAATAATAATATTGTTGTATTCAGACCATTTTCAAGTAATACAATAATATATTATGATACTTTTAACCTTTTGAGGAACACTTCACATTGGAACTGGAAGATATTTTTAATATCCAAAATAAAGCACAACAACCAAAAACAATAAATAAAACAAACAAAAACACTCACAACTGAAACCATAAATAAAATGGATTATGTCTCTGTAAACAAGTGTTCTTCAAAAATTGTTAATCATCAGAATGGAAATGATTGAGCTCATTTTAATTCATCATGCGATTAATTGATTAGTTGCTTGGGCTTGGATCTGTCCCATAAAATCCAAACACCTTTTGCAAGGCAATGTCATTTATTCCCTTAGACGTGTATTTGACTTAAACTCCAGTAAGATAATGAAATCATATGTATAGTTTCAGTTTACTTTATGACAAAACACCTTTTCTTTATCACAGACTTGCAAGATACATAAATAAATTAGTACATAAATCTGTAGAAGTCCTTCATCCTTGCACAGATGTGCAACTTATACTGGCTTCAAACGATGTTCCTCTTCCAGCTTTACTGTCTATGCCAGAGGAGAGACCATCCATAATTTCCAAGTCCATATTTGTAAATTATTCCCAAGCAAGGCAAAGTGCTTCTGGATCTTCTTAAAATCTTATTTTTCTTTTACATTGAAAAATTGTAACCTTGTTCACCAAAGTTTAACCGTTAACATGTGTAGATCCAAAGATGGACTGTTTTCACTGTCAGTAATTTTGAGAGGTGTTTCTAACCCCCCACCGAATAGTGTCTGTTTTTAATGCAGAGCTGTCTGTGACTCTGCGCCTTTTTTCAGAATATATTGAACGGTCACGATCTCAAATGTTCAGATATTGAGTTTAAATTATCCACAAATCATTACATTACGTTTTAATTTATACTGTATGTAAGGTCTTGGCATTTTAATATTGTTAATATTATTATTTTTTGGAGGTAGGGTTGTAAATTCTTATAGTAAAGCCTACATTCCTTTCAGATTTCTGAGCACTATAAACACGCGCTGTAGTAAATCCTACATTTCTGCATTCTTTTTCTCATTTTATGCTGCAGAAAATCTGATCTTCCTACATTTGAACAAGATAATGTGAGGGTAGCTCACTTTTATTCCACACATGAAGAAAAAATTATGATGAGAAATGTTTTAGAAAGTAAAATACATAAAACACATTTTATTCCTGTAAATCACCTTTACAGTACAGAGAAAACTCAACAAAATGAAAATTAAATGGTGATCAAAATTTCTCCTTTTTTTTTTTTTTTTTTTTTTTTTTTTTTCAGACATTTCACAGTTATGATGTGACTTTAGCACATCGTAACTGTGCTAAAGTCATCAGTTACGATGTTTTGGTTCTTAGCACAAGTGTAGGAATATTACAGCATTGTTTGATCTTCCATATTAAATATGAACGTTTTAATGTGTAATATGAAGGATTTTGGAAGTCAGCGGTCTATTTCTGAAATTCCAGTGAAGAAACTCGCTTTACTGTCTGTTATGAGTTTTGCACATTGAATGAGAGGGAAATCAGTCTTAAAGTACTTCAGAACAACCCTATGGTTTTGCCATTCCTTCACAGTGGGACTGTATTCCAAGCTCATAAACAGATAACTCAGTTTCATGCACATCCAGATGTCTGTTGTACTTTGTTCTCTCCGACTTGGTCCCTATATTCACCCCCTACCCCCTCGCTTTGCCCATAGATTCGGTCCAGATACCCAAATGAGATCATATTTGGACTGAATGATGGCTACTATGCAGCGGACTTTGATCACAAGGTAGAACCTTTTGTCTGTCTTTAAAGATTTTGCACAATTATGAAACAGTCGATCCTAATATCATTACTTATATTTGGACGTCGGCATTAAACATGTGGCTGTTTCAGGACCCGTCAGAGCGGAAGAATTACAGCCTGCTTCAAGTCGACCAGAGTTCAGTCAGGAACTCCTACAGCGTTTTCTCTTTGCTCAGGTAAGAGTCCCGCCACTCTGTAGTATTACATCAAATGTAGACATTCCCTATAGGATGCTTTTTTTTTTGTTGCGGCCTAAAATTACTGATTTTGCGGCACCTTTTTCAAAAGGCTGCGGTCAAAGTTGCACATTTTTTTAAGCTTTATTTTTGCCATAACATGGTCTTACAAAAAAGCTGAAATTGCTGCACATACCCGTCCTAAAAAGACAGGATTTTAACATGGTTAATATTTCAAGTGCAAATTACATTTTCAAGTACCTTCTTGAAATAGCACCCTTAATATAAATAAAATCATGTCCTGAGGAGTTGTCAAATTTCAAAGAAAGATAACATGAAATCCTACAGCACATCTCAAAATGGCTTTTCCAAAAAAAACAAACAAAAAAAGGCAACTGTTACCATTTAGCGTCACACACATGCTTTCATCTTGCAAGTTCGGCTTTCAAGAGACGTGAAACAGGAAGTTAAATTGGAAAAGGGCTAAGGGGATTTATCAAATTCAGCCGAGTTGCAGTGATTAGAAAAGAAGAAAATACAGAAAATGTTAAGTTGATCGGTCAAATTTGTGGAAAAGTTGAGATTTTGCAAGTTCATGCAAAATTTGCAAGCGATGATTGAATTTGCATTAATAGTTGTGATTGCAACATTCAACTTCCTGGAGTGACTGTATAGATCAGGGATCTGCAACCTGTGGCCCCGGTATAGATGACCAGGTACACTTTTCATTTGAATTGAAAAGATCATCCCATTGCAGCACTCTGTGGCTTTAAACAAAGAACTTTCGGAAGACTTCCCCATCTATTGGGCCAGGTGAAGCCGGATCAGTTTGTTTGCATTTCTCATTTGAAGTGACAACTTTCTGCCCTTCGCTCAATATTTTGACCATTAAGAATTTTTCATCCAGCAGATGGAGCCATAATGACATCTAACAACAGTAAGCCCTGGTAAATAAAATTGTCTTGCTTATAACCTGATCTGAGATGACAGACCCTGCAATTTACATCATGTTTATGGGGTAAAATGGAAAAAAAAAGTCAGATTTTAAGCACCCCATCTGTATTCCAGCACCAAAAATAGTGATGGAGAGCAGGGTAAAAGGTATTTAGGAAATGTTACCTCTTTATGCCACAAGAAGGAGACGGAAAAAAGTTGTTGCTTATGAGAAGGGGGAACCCTGGTACTGTCGTCAAGGACACGAGCCACAAGGAAACCCTGGGATTTGTTGACAAACACAGGTTTGTTGCTCCACAGCTATATTTAAATGTGGTAACATGTAAACACTACCTTCTTCATCCCCAGGGCTTCCCCCAGAGGGAAACCCTCTGTTAGCTGGAGTCTGATCATATAACAGCATAATCACATCCAGTTTGCCCATGGAAATGTATATCTGGCTGGTTTTATTTGGACACTTGTAAAATAGGATCAGGGTCCTATCATTAGGAGAACTGTGAAATTTCCACTAACATTTTCCCTCTTTAAGGGGGTCGGATATGCATCGCAGAACTTTGTAGTATTAAGGAAAAGGAAATGATGCCAAAGCCTGCTGAACCTTAGCAGTGCTCCTTTATTACTGAAGTGGTCATGGTTTATGTTTATATCAGCCAAGACCCTTGTCTCCATAGGAGCTTGCAGAAGAAAAAAACATTCCCAGTTTGAGTCATAACTTCTCTGACCTGTGCTCTTACGTTTTTTTTTTGTTTTTTTTTTTTTTTTTTGGTTTTTTTTTTATTATTGCAGCCTTCATTCACATCCTCTTCCTTGTATCCATGCCCTGTGGGACTCTACAGAGTTTGGTGTACGTTATATTTACAGAACTCCCTTCTTCCATCACACGGCTCTGCCTGCAGCTCCTCACCCCCTGTCACAGGTTTCTCTTGGCCTAATGTGCTCTCATACACATGGGCTTTGATAATGTTCAGTAGAATGATTAATTAGACGTACACTCCAACTGAGATTCACCTCTGACCCATCGCCTGAGATGCAAAACCGTAGGTTTATAGTTTCCGACCCTCATTTTTCAAAGTACATTAACGTTCCATATTCTGATGCACTGCTTGTGGATACATGCATTGTTTTTGTAAAATTATTCAGACTGTGGGAATTTTCTCACACATACGTCAGTGTATTTTATTGTGATTTTTATGTGACAAAGTTGTTGTCTTGCTGTGAAGTGGGAGGAAAACTGTATGTAAAACATCTGAAAAGTGCGGCATGCATTTCTGTTCAGTTGCCGAGTTGATACTTTGTACAACTTTTGCTTTGTACATCTAGAGACTTAACTTTTAGCTCATTCTTCCTTGCAAAATCGCTCAAGCTCAGTCATGTTGATTTTTTTTTTTTTTCCTCCCCCCCAAGTCTTGCAACAGATTCTCAATTGAATTTAGGTCTGGACTTTTACTGGGCCACTCTAACATTAATGTGCTTTGGTCTTAATGAAAATAATTATATGGTTTAGAGTAGAGCTGAAACAATTAATTGGATTAATCGTGATGAATCGATTATTGAAATAACTGTCAACTAATTTAGTAACCGATTAATTGTTGACAGGAGTATACAGACGCAAAAAAAAAGGCCATTTACTGAAAGAACAACACATCCAGAGCAGTGATTAAGCCAAAACTACAAAAAATATATACATTTTGCATTTAAGACGAACAAAAAACCTTTGTCTGTAATTATGTTTTACCCAAAACTCCTCAAGTGGCTTAGTTTTAGCATCACCTGGTTCAAATTATGTAAATAAATCTCCTGTTAAGCACCTTTTGCTTTCCAATTATTAATCAGTTAATCCAAAACATAATCAGCAGATTAACCTAAACTGTATTGATGTCAGATCTAGCAGAAAGGGCTGAGCTTTTCACATGCTGATGCGAGAAGTATGTATTTTTTAGCTGCAGAAGCATCCTTTGCTTCAAATGATCAAGTGTTTACTAAAGGAATGCTATGTTTTTGCATATTAGGCAATAAAATGTTTGTTTCCTTTTTTAAACAATGAATTGAATTATTAGGGGTATTTTTGCA